>CM069131.1:55667986-56267986 GCA_035221665.1 Okamejei kenojei
GTTGACACTATCGACCGTGGGGAGTGTGTTTTCCTTGGGGGAGATTTTTAATTGTACCCTCGAGGTGAGAGATCGCTCTGGCGTACCAGCGTGACCCCCAGCTGGGAGTAAAGTCTTTAAGGGAGATGGTGGATTCTTTTGAGCTGGTAGATGCTTGGCGGAATTTTCCATCCTGACTCTAACGCCTTCTCGTACAGGTTTGAGGGTGGTTGGTTCCCGTATTGACCGTTTATACGTGTCCAAGGCCTATGTCTCCTGTGTTTCGGCGGCCTCCATGCGGCCGGTGCCATGCTCGGACCATTGCCTGGTGCGAGTGGATTTTATCCCGACACGCACACGGGGCTGGGTCCGCGTACTGGCATTTTAATAGCCAGCTGCTGGAGGATCGCCGATTCCAGGATTCCTTCAGGCAGTTCTGGGCGAGGTGGAGAGAGAGGCAGGGGCGTTTTTCCTTCCCTAAGGCAGTGGTGGGACGTGGGGAAGGCCTACGTCCGTCTGTTTTGTCAGGACTATGCGAGGGGGTCGACCAAGGGGCGGGACTCCGTGATCGGACGGCTTGAGAGGGAGTTGCTTGACTCAGAGGCTCGTCTGGATCAGACTGGTGGGGCTTCGTGTGAGTGGGAGGAGTACCAGGAGAAGAAGGGAGCACTGAGGGGACTTGCAGCTTAGGAGGTCCCATGGTCGCGTATGTGAGGTCTCGAGTCCAGATGTTGCCACGATCTGGACCGAGCCTCCCCCTTTTTCTTTTCTCTGGAGAAGGGGCGAGGAGCCCGCAGGCAGCTTTGTAGAGTTGCTTGCGGATGAATGGCTCCTCTGTCACGGATCCAGAGCGCATCGGTTCGTTCTTTCTACAGGACTCTGTTCTCGGCAGGCACATCGAGTGCGGAGGCGCAAGAGGTCCTGTGGGAGGGCTTACCCGCTGTGTGCAATGATGTGGCTGACCACCTGGATGATCCCCTAATTCTGGACGAGTTGACTGGTGCCTTGCACCAGCTCAGGGGGGGGCAAGTCTCCAGGGCTGGATGGACTGACTGTGGAGTACCTTAGAGCCTTCTGGGATGTCCTGGGGGGTGACTATATGAAGGTCCTGGGGGAGAGCCTGGCGACCGGGGAGATGCCCTTCTCATGGCGCAGGGCAGTAGTTGTCCTGCTGCCTAAGAAGGGCGATCTCCGCCTTTTGAAGAACTGGCGCCCGGTCTCTCTCTCCTCAGCACGGACTATAAAAGTTTTTGCACGGGCATTGGCGAATCGCCTGGGTCCCGTGCTGTCCCAGGTGATCCACCCTGACCAGTCTTACACCGTCCCGGGCCGGTCCATCCAGGACAATATCCATCTGCTCCGGGACCTGATCCATCTGTCCCAGGGGGCTGGACAGTCAGTCGCCTTTCTCTCCCTCGACCAAGAGAAGGCGTTCGACAGTGGTGGAGCACGAATACCTTCTCGGGACTCTGCAGGCGTTCGGATTTGGACCGCATTTTGTGTCCTGGGTCCGGCTTTTATACACTGCTGCAGAGTGCCTTGTTAAGGTCAACGGCTCTTTATTGGCCCCCATTCCCTTTAGGAGGGGGGTTCGTCAGGGATGTCCCATGTCCGGTCAGCTGTATTCCATCTGTGTAGAGCCTTTCCTGTGCCTTTCTCCGGAGGCGGTTGACGGGCCTGGTTGTGGCGGGGCCGGGATGGAGGTGGTTCTCTCGGCCTACGCGATGATGTCATTTTGATGTTCACCGACCCTGTTGACCTGCGGAGGATGCGTGAGTGCCAGCAGGTTTTTCTCAGCTGCATCCTCCGCCAAGATCAATTGGGGGAAATGTTCTGGTCTCTTGGTGGGTCAGTGGGAGGTGGACTCCCCTGCCGGAGGAGATGGCAGGTTTTGGTGATGGAGCACCACGCACCTCCTCTATCTGGGGGTCTACCTGAGTCCCACTGAGGGGGTGTGGCCGGCGAACTGGCAGGAACTGGAGGCGAAAGTGGTCGCCCGGCTGGGCCGTTGGTCAGGCCTCCTTGGTGTGCTCTCTTACCGGGGGCAGGGCTGTAGTTATAAACCAGCTGGTGGCCTCTATGCTGTGGTACCGGCTGGCCACTATGGTCCCGTCCTCTTTATTTATAATCAGGTTACAGAGGAGATTGGTCAACTTTCTTCTGGGGGGGTGAGAGGAAACCACTGGGTCTCTGCGGGGGTTCTGAGTCTCCCATTGGAGGAGGGTGGTCAGGCGCTGGTCTGTGTTCGTACCCAGGTGGCGGCTCTCCGACTCAGGACCCTGCGGAGATACGTCTACTCAGACTACCCTCCTAAATGACACGTGCCTGGCCACGTACTTTTTTCCGCCAGGGGCGCTGCCTTCAGGAGGGCTCAAAGCTCCCAGTAAGCGGGTATGAGTCGACGCGCTCGGCGGGAGTTGCCTGGCTTTTACCGTGACCCTCCTGAAGGCCAGGAATCTGGTCACCTTCAGCCAGGGCGCTGCTCCTCAGGGGGAAGGGGTTGTTGTGGCTGTGATGGGGGGGTGTTGAGGAGAGGCGTGTGCGTGGAGCGATTCCGGATGAGCTTACCCCCGCTCCATCGGAATGGTTCATGGGACCCATGGCCCGGGTCCCTCCCCGAGAGCCGGCCCCACGCAACATGAGCCGCCTTTCCGAGATGCCCAGCGTGCCGTTCCGTGATGCGGAGAGGCGCGTGTTGTACAGGCTGCTCTTGCACACTTCTCCACTTTCCTCTAGCCCTCGTCTTCCGTCCAGACACGCCCTGGCGGTCCGTGTTACCACCTGACGAGGGGGAGAGGTCCTCAGTGGAGGTCTCTCTATAAGGGAGTCCTCCCCCTTTACATCGGGGACCTGGGGTGGAGAGTGTTGCACAAAGCCGTGGCAATGCAACAGGTACTTGAGCCGGTCACGGACTCGTCCCCGCCTGTCACTTTTGCGGCGAGGAGGAGACCGTGTTCCATGTATACTTGGAGTGCGAGAGTTGCAGCCCCTGTTCGAGTATTGAAGGGGCTGCTCCTCAAGTTTTGGCTCCATTTTAGCCCAACCACTATTTCTTTTGGGCACCCGGTACAGAGGGGGAGGGTCGGGGAGGGAGGAGGGGGTCTCCCTGTCGGTTTTGCTCCTGGGCCTGGCCAAGATGGCCATTCGCGGGTCCAGGCAGCGGGCATGTCGACGGCCGCACAGCAGTCGGCTGCCTGCCCCTCTTCCGGGGTTACGTCCGTCCCCCGCGTGTCCCTAGAGAGGGAAGGACGCGGTGTCCACGGGGACTGTGGAGGCTTTCCGCGAACGCTGGTCACCGAGGGAGGTCGAAGGCATTATAGATAAAAATGATAATATTTTAATTTGAAACTTTGTTTGTAAAATGCCAAATATAGGCATTTTCTGATTGTTTTAATGTTTTGTACTTGTTGATTTAAATAAAAGCATTTGTTAAAAAAAAAAAAAAAAAAAAAGAGCGGGGCCAGGAGCGGAGCTGTGCTGCTGGCTGGAGGATGTGATGAATTTTTGGAAATTAGGGAGGAACAAAAGCAGTCAGACTTTGCAGTTCAGAGCTTTGTCGGACTGCAGAGGCTTTCTTTGTTCAAAGAGTCCTCTAATTAGTAAGGTTTGTCTGTGTGTATCTGGAAAGTCGTAGGAGCTGCAGTGGCTGGCGGAAGGCCCAAGATCACTTGAGCTGGTGGGAGCTGAGTCTGGAGCGGTGTTTGTGGTCAGTACATCGGAAAGCTCCCTCCTACACCGACTTGCCCGGTCCAGGTGTGCTGGTAAGTGCGGCAACAGTGCCTTGGATTTCGTTGAAGCCGGGGAGGCGACGGAGAGCCCTGGGGAGAAGCCTCCGGAAGCTCCATTTTTTTGATGGCGGGAGGATTGACACGGACATTCCTAGCTTATCAGGAGGAGACTGCTTCTGTTGCTTTGCGAAGAAAGCCTTCACAAGACTCATTAACTGTTGCAAAAGAGTGGAGGTGCAGCAACAGCAGAAAGACTGCTTTGATTTAAAAAGGATGGATACTGTGTGTTGTGCCGCGCCCTAAAGATGGCGACCCCCTCAGAGTTGATGCAGCTGTCGCACGGTCGGCAGTCCCCGAGACTGAGGGCCATGAGTTGATGGGGTGCACACATTGGGGTAAAAATGTACATGCAGAGCAACCTGCCCTTCAAGGCCTTTCTAGATGCGCTGGGTGAGACTGTTGGCAAGAAAGCCATAGTCTCGGGCGCGGTGGTCAGTAGGGAAGGTGGTGTTCTACTGAAGACTCAACAGGCGGTGGCTCTGGCTCTGGAAAGGGGCATAACAGCGGGTGGGAATTTTGCGGCGGTGGACCCATGGGGGGGTCCCGTGCTGCCGGTCATTCTGTCCAACGTTCCCACTTTTGTTCCGGATGCGCTCCTGCTCCACATGTAAGGAAGCTGGGGGAGGTGCGGTCGGGGCTCACCAAATTGTTGTATAGGTTTGATGATATGAGATGCAGCATATATGATAACGTTCAAGAAGCGTCGCGTGTATATACAGATGGCTACAGGGACGGACAACGGAGGGGTGTTTTGATGTGGAGGTGAATTATTCGCCTAGCGCGTGTTTGGAACGCGACCAAGTGTGTTGTCACGCTTGCAAAAAGAGTGGGGCATTTTTCACAGGATTGTCCCAGACCCCCGTGTCTTGCCAACTTCCACCACGGTGGCCCGGGAGAGCACTGCTGGCCCATCTGGGGCTGCTGGTACCACAACGGTAGCCCGTGGAAGGCCTATTCCCACCTCCACCCCCCCATCCCCCACCACCCCATGTCCCGTAAACCTGCGGCGTGGATTCGGTGAAGTGCGTGGGGAGGACGGGAGGTTGTGGAGCGTCAGCGGGGAGGAAAGTCAAGAAAAGATAGAAGGGCGGGCCACAGGAAGAAGACCACACCTCCAAGCGGACCCTGGGCAGCGTATAAACTCGTGCTCGCCACTGAACCCGGCCCAGGGAAGCATAAGGGGCCTAGGGTCCAACTGGGGCTGGAGAGGTGAACAAGTAGACGTAGTGTGGAGTAGAGGCTTCCGCAATGGAGATCACTGTACCACCGCAAACGCCAGTGGTTTCAAAGAGGAGGAGACATGGGTCCCTCCGATATAGAGAAGGGCCCCTGAAGTACAGGAGCAACCTGAAGGCGGGCCTTCCCCTCCTGTTGAGGTGGGGGACCCAGGGCACTCATCCTCTGAGGGGGAAGAATGCCTCCCTCCTGTAGTGCAGGGAACACCTGAGAGTGGCGATACATTACCCTTGGGGGCTGTTCCCCCAGAGAGTGCGTCTGCTAGCTTCAATAACATCGGCCCCTGAGGGCCACAGTGAGGTGATTCACCTGGTGGTGGGGGAAGGGGCCTCTCGGGGTGATGGTGTTTGGGGCGAGTAGCCTGGGCGCGGAGGAGGGCAGGTCGTTCGGATCCGTGTCCCTTCGGGTCGATACCTCTAGGCAGGCCGCTTACAGCAAGGCCCAGGAGACTGCTCCGACTTCACTGTTCCCAATCCGGTTACAGAGGGCGGTGGTAAGAGTGCAGGAGACTGGCCAGTTAGCAGATAGCTTGCCCCAGTCAGGAGGCAACCGTAACCTGCCCCTGTCACTGATCCTTGGGGGTGGGTAAGGTGACCAGAGTAGGGACCGTGAGATGTGGCTGAACACCCAACTCACAATGAGAGGTGCGCGAGGTGGGCTGAGAGTAGCAACCTGCCGGACTCGTGGCTCGGACATTGAAGTGCGAGGAGGAGGGGTACGCGAAGTCCGTCGACAGTGCGTTGACGGATTGCCCCACCCGCGGCCCGTGTTTCACGACTTGTCGAAGTCTAGGGAACTTCGGAAGTTCTTAAAGGGATCGAGCGAGGGAGTAGGACACGGTGGATTTGGCTTTGTCGACCGTGGTCGGCTGGGGTGCCCATGCGGGTCCATTTTATGACCATCCTTCAGACGATGGGAATGCGGCGGGGCTAATAGGAATGAGCGGGCGCCAGTTCCAAGAGCTTTTTCAGGCCCTAAAGAGAGGGCATTAAGGTAGGGGAGGCTCCACTCCTTCTGGGGGTGGTAAAAGATCCAGTGTACACTCAAAATGAAAGCTCACTTCGCCAAGCCTTAATATCAATGGGGGCCAGGGGGTCTCTCCGTAGGTACCACCATCTCTCAGTGCTCAGGGTCGGGGGAGGGGGGTACGCGGTGGCTTCCTGCAGGAAACACACATGTGGCTAGACTGTGAACCCACCTGGGCTCCTGGAGTGGAAGGGGGGGTCTACATGAGCCATCTCAGCTCCAAACGAGTGGTCGTGGCATTCCTGTTGGCCCGTCTTTCAAACGGAGTCCTCAGAGTGCAGGACAGGACATTGTTACCAGGCCGTTTGCTGTATCTGCCGCCGTGCGTTTGGAATGGGTGCCATTACACTTTATTAAATGTGTACGCTCCCAGATCGGCGCATGCAGACGCGCTTAACAGGGAAGGACCACGTTGTTGAACCTATCGACCGTGGGGAATGAGTGTGTTTTCCTTGGGGGAGATTATAATTTGTACCCTTCGAGGTGAGGATCGCTCTGGCGTTCAGCGTGACCCGGGCTGGAGTAAAGTCTTTAAGGGAGATGGTGGATTTTTTGAGTGGTAGATGCTTGCGGAATTTCATCTGACTCTAAGCCTTTTCGTACAGGGTTTGAGGGTGGTGGTTCCCGTATTATTGACCGTTTATACGTGTCCAAGGCCTATGTCTCCTGTGTTTCGGCGGCCTCCATGCGGCCGGCGCCATGTCGGACCATTGCCTGGTGCGCGAGTGGATTTTATCCGACGCCGCACACTGGGCTGGGTCCGCGTACTGGCATTTTAATAGCCAGCTGCTTGGAGGATCGCGATTCCAGGATTCCTTCAGGCAGTTTGGGCGAGGTGGGAGAGAGGGCAGGGGCGTTTCTTTCTAAGGCAGTGGATGGAACGTGGGGAGCCTAGTCCGTTTCTTTTTGTCAGGACTATGCGGGGGGTCGACCACGGGGGGGGGAGATGGGACTCGAGATCGGACGGCTTTTTGAGAGGGGAGTGCTCGACTCCGAGGTCGTCTGGATCTGACTAGGTGGGGGCTTCGTGTGTGTGGGAGGAGTACCAGGAGAAGAAGGGGAGCACTGAGGGTTTGCAAAGCTTAGGATGGCCCGGGGCGCGTATGGTGAGGTCGCGAGAGTCCAGATGTGCACGATCTGGGCCCGAGGCCTTTCCCCCTTTTTCTGTTCTTGGGAAGGGGCGAGGAGCCGCAGGCAGCTTGAGAGTTGCTTGCGGTGATGGCTCCTCTGTCACAGATCCATGAGAGCATTGGTTTTGCCTCGGTTTGGTCTTCTACAAGACTTCTGTTCTCGGCAGGATCATCGAAGTGCGGAGGCCGCAAGAGGTGTGGGAGGGCTTACCCGCGGGGTGCAATGCTGTGCTGAACACCTGGATGATCCCTAACTCTGGACGAGTTGACTGGGCTTGCACCAGCTCAGGGGGGGGGGGGGGGCCGGTGTCTCAGGGCTGGATGGACTGACTGTGGAGTACCTTAGAGCCTTCGGGGATGTCCCTGGGGGGTGGACTATATGAAGGTAACTGGGGGAGAGCCTGGCGACCGGGGAGATGCCCTTTCTCATGGCGAGGGCAGTATTGTCCTGTTGCCTAAGAAGGGGCGATCTCCGCCTTTTGAAAAACTGGCGCCGAGGGTCTCTCTCCTCAGCTCGGACTTTAAAGGTTTTGCACGCGGGCATTGGCGACGCGCCTGGTGTCCGTGCTGCTCAGGTGATCCACCCCGACCAGTCATTACACCGTCCCGCGGGCCGGGTCCATCAGGACATTTCCATTCTGCTCGGGACCTGATCCATCTGTCCAGGGGGCTGGACAGTCAGTCGCTATCTCTCCCCCGACCAGGAGGAAGGCGGTCGACAGGGTGGGAGCTCGAATTTCCTTCTCGGGATCTCTGCAGGCGTTCGGATTTGGACCGCATTTTGTGTTTTCTGAGTCCGTCTTTTATACACTGCTGCAGAGTGCCTTGTTAAGGTCAACGTGCTTCTTTATTGGCCCCTCCATTCCTTTGGGGGAGGGGGGTTTCGTCAGGGATGGCCCATGTCGGTCAGCTGTATTCCATCTGTGTAGTACCTTGCCTGATGCCTTCTCCGGGGAGGCGGTTGACGGGCCTGGTTGTGCCGGGGCCGGAGAGATGGAGGTGGTTCTCTCGGCCTAACGCGATGATGTCATTTTGATGTTTTTCACCGGACCCTGTTGACCTGCGGAGGATGTGTGCAGTGCCAGCCGGTTTTCTCAGCTGCATCCTCCGCCACGAACAATGGGGGAAATGTTTGGTCTCTTGGTGTGGTTCAGTGGGGGGGGATCCCCTGCCGGAGGGGATGGAGGTTTTGCGTGGAGCACCACGCCTCTCTAATTGGGGGTAACTGAGTCCCACTGAGGGGGCTGTGGCGGCGAACTGGCAGGGCTGGAGGCGAAAGTGGTTCGCTCGGCTGGGACGTTGTGGTCAGGCCCTCTTGGTGTGCTCTCTTACCGGGGGCAGGGCAGTAGTTATACACCAGCTGGTGGCCTCTTGCTTTTCATTTTTACCTTTATTTATTGTGGCGGGTACCGGCTGGCCACTTGGTCCCGTCCTCTTTATTTATAATCAGGATTTCAGAGGAGGATGGTCAATACTTCTTCTGGGGTGAGAGGAACACTGGGTCTCTGCGGGGGGTCTGAGTCTCCCATTGGAGGAGGGTGGTCAGGCGGTTGGTTGTGTTGTACCCAGGCTGGCGGCTCTCGACTGAGGACCCTGCGGAGATACGTCTCTCAGACTACCGCCTAAATGGCACGTGCTGGCCACGTACTATTTTCCGCCAGGGGCGCTGCCTTCAGGAGGGTTCAAAGCTCACAGTTGCGGGTATGAGTCGACGCGCTCGGCGGGGGAGTTGCCTGCTTTTAGTGCCCTCCTGGAAGGCCAGGAAAGGAATTTGGTCACCTTCCGCCAGGGCGCTGCTCCTCAGGGGGGAGGGGGTGTTGTGCTGTGACGGGGGTGTTGTAGGAGAGGCGTGGCGTGGAGTTGATTCGGTGAGCTTACCCCCGCTTCCATCGGATCGGCAATTGTTTCATGGGACCCATGGCCCGGCCTCCCTCCCGAGAGCCGGCCCCACGCAAACATGAGCCGCCTTTCCGAGATGCCAGCGTGCGCCGTTCCGTGATGCGAGAGGGCGCGTGTTTGGACAGGTTGCTCTGCACACTCTCCATGCCTCGCCCTCGTCTTCCGTCCAGGGAACGCCCTGGCGGTTTGTGATACCACCTGACGAGGGGGAGCGGGGTCCTCAGTGGAGGTCTCTCTATAGGGAGTTCTCCCCCTTGACTCGGGGACCTGGGGTTGGAGAGTGTTGCACAAAGGCGTGGCCTGTAACAGGTTTTTTTTTTTTTTTACTTGAGCCGGGTTCATCGGACTTCGTCCGCCGCCTGTCACTTTTGCGGCGAGGAGAGAGACCGATGGTTCCATGTTATACTTGGAGTGCGAGAGGTTGCAGCCCCTGTTCGAGTATCTGAAGGGGTTTGCTCCTCAAGTTTTGGCTCCATTTTAGTCCAACACTATTTATTTTTGGGCACCCGGTACGGAGGGGGAGGGTCTGGAGGGAGGAGGGTGTCTCCCTGTCGGGTTTGTCCGGTGCCTGGGCCAAGATGGCCATTTCGCGGGTCCAGGCAGCGGGCGTCGACGGGCCGCCCAGCAGTCGGCTGCCTGCCCCTCTTCCGGGGTTACGTCCGTGCCCGCGTGTCCTAGAGATGGGAAACGCGGTGGTCCACGGGGGGGACTGTGGAGGCTTTCCGCGAACGCTGGTCACGCAGGGGAGGTGAGGATTATAGATAAAACATGATTTATTTTTAATTTGAAACTTTGTTTGTAAAATGCCATATACGGATTTTTGATTGTTTTTGAATGTTTTGTACTTGTGGATTTAAATTTAAACGCATTTGTTAAAAGGGAAAAAAAAAAAAAAAAAAAAAAAAAAAAAAGAGCGGGGCCAAGAAAATTGAGAGAATGGAACAAAATGCAGGACTAAATCTCAGCGGGACCGGCAGCATCTCTGGAGAAGCAATGGGTGACGTTTCGGGTCAAAGTCCTTCTTTTCAGACCCTGAAGCTTTACAGCACCAGAGACACGGGTTCGATCCTGATTACGGTGATGTCTGTCCAGAGTTTGTACTTTCCTCCCGCGGACATGTGGATTTTAATGTACGTGGGGATCGTTGGTCGGCACAGACCCAGTGGGCCGAAACAGCTGTTCCGCTAAACTAAACTTTGGGACATTATTGTAGAAGTGGAAGCATTGTACATTAGTGCAAGTTTCCCAGAATTAGCAACCGCGATGTGACAATTCCTGTGTCACTTGTGGAATTCAGTTATAATGGGAGATTTTTATATAAAATCTATCTATCTGTCTAAATTGCCAAAAGTCTGATCTTGACCGCTTTTTGCACGCCTGTGCTGTTAGTTCTCCTGGGGGAACGCCGCCAACCTACGGCCGTCATTTTTGCCAGCTCTCAACAGAGCCCCCCTCCGCCTTCCTGGACCAGAGATTTTTCCCATCGATGAAGAAAAATCAAGCGAGTTATTAATGTGTTTTTAACAAATTCGCCATTTCTCTCTGCTGCCCCTGCTGGAGGGATGGGGAGGGGACTATAAAACCAGGAAGTAGGTGTGCCTCACTCAGTCTCTGCAAGCAAAATGGAGGAACCAGAGGGTCATGTCTCTCTGAGCTCTGAATAGCACTGAACACATGTCTACTCAACTGTGAGTGCCCTTACTGTTAGGCACTACTGCAAATGGTGGCTTGGATGCTTTGGCTAACTTCCTGTTTGCACTGTATATTGATTTTACATAAAATGCTACCACCACTTACCGGCGGTAATTTTTGGCCATCGTACTCACCCCCCCTCCGCTCTCTCTCAAGCAGTGCAGAGGATTATTCCATCAATGAAAAATAAAAGTGTTATTAGGGTTTAAAAAATGTTGAGAATCTCATCTTCCTGTCATGAAGGCCACGGCCTTTTCCTGGTGGAGGGGGGAGGCGTTATAAAACCCGGAAGGTGGGGTGTGGCTCAGCTCTGCATGAGGTGGAGAGGGAGAGGTCACGACTCTGTCCGAGCTGTGAATAAAACAGAACACACTGAATGTCTACTGAACTGTGATTTTGTGTGGTTTTATGGTGGTTTTATGCAGTTTCACCTTGCTTGAAATGTTATGAACTGCATTTGAAATGTGTGTGGTGCCATTGCACCTGCATGAAATAGTAATGATACTGCATAGAACATGTGGTGGTGTTGAACCTGCTTGGAATTTGGATATGCAACTTGAAGGGGCTGATCATCGAAAGGACTGTGGCCTTCGCAACCCTGCTTGAAGTTTGGTATTGGGCAAATCTGGAATTATGTGGCTTTAATAGACTTGGATACTGATGAGCACTGTAATGTTCAGATCCGTGGCCTTGCACCCTGCTTGAAATGGTAGGGAAATGGATTTGAATTTGGTGGCCTTGCACCCTTGAAATGGAATTTCAAGGAATAGCCATGTGTCAACTGCCAGCTCACCAGCCATGAGTGTGCTGCCAGCACATCAGGCTTGAGGGACTGAGCTGCCACCCCAATAATCCATACCAGTGCTCCACAAAAGCCCCCCTACTGCCACCAATATTGGAATTGGTGGAGAGGTGGAATATTGCGTCGGGGACCAGCCCTCACGTGTGAACATGGGACCCAACAGGTCCCACTTAGTCTAGTATTTGATTATATTCAAACAATGAATAATACATTTTCTAACTTGGCAATGTATCCACAATCTATAATTTACTGTGAATGAAGGAAAGTTTATTTTATTGCAATCAAATATAAAGACAAATTGTACACGGCAGGATTCGCAATCAGCTTTCAGACAAAGTCCCATAAATTGTTTCACTAATATTATTCGGTGTTCCCTAGAGAGACTCGAAGGACTTTGAATATATTTACTGAGCGATTCAAAAACCCAATAAGAACTGTTGCTTCGGAAACATGTGTTACAAATTGTATTTAATGACAACAGTATAGGATTTGAGAGATTTGCACACATCAGCATAAATGTACCAAAGCTGCAATTCTATCTGGAGTCCGTTTAAAATATCGAAGAATGTTTTCATAGATACATAGAAACATAGGAAATAGGTGCAGGAAGAGGCCATGCGGCCCTTCGAGCCAGCACCGCCATTCATTGTGATTATGGCTGATCGTCCGCTATCAAATAACCCGTGCCTGCCTTCTCCCCATATCCCTTGACTCCACTAGCCACTAGAGCTTTATCCAACTCTCTCTTAAATCCATCCAGTGATTTGGCCTCCACTGCCCTCTGTGGCAGGGAATTCCATAAATTCACAACTCTCTGGGTAAAAAAGTTTTTTCTCACCTCAGTCTTAAATGACCTCCCCTTTATTCTAAGACTGTGGACCCTGGTTCTGGATTCACCCAATATGGGAAACATTTTTCCTGCATCTAGCTTGTTCAGTCCTTTTATAATTTTATATGTTTCTATAAGATTCCCCCTCATTCTTCTAAACTCCAGTGAATACAAGCCTAGTCTTTTCAATCTTTCCTCATAGGACAGTCCCGCCATCCCAGGGATCAATCTCATGAACTTACGCTGCACTGCCTCAATCACAAGGATGTCCTTCCTCAAATTAGGAGACCAAAACTGTACACAATACTCCAGATGTGGTCTCACCAGAGCCC
The DNA here is from genome assembly GCA_035221665.1 of Okamejei kenojei. Taxonomy (NCBI): domain Eukaryota; kingdom Metazoa; phylum Chordata; class Chondrichthyes; order Rajiformes; family Rajidae; genus Okamejei; species Okamejei kenojei. The sequence goes on from CM069131.1 coordinate 55,680,700, forward strand.
TATACAACTGCAGAAGAACCTCTTTACTCCTGTACTGAAATCCTCTTGTTATGAAGGCCAACATTCCATTAGCTTTCTTCACTGCCTGCTGTACCTGCACGCCAACGTTCAGTACAAGGACACCCAGGTCTCGCTGTACCTCCCCCTAACCTAACCCCATTGAGATAATAATTTATACTTGTAATTTGTTACAGGTAATGATCTGCAGGGCATTTTCAAATGTTGCCTCCGAACGTGTATCAAACAAAGGGAGGAATACACACAACTTGAAACTTTTTGCGTTACACGAAGGATGTTGTTAAGCTGGAAAAGGTGCAGAGAAGATTTACGAGGATCTTGTGTGGACTCGAGGGCCTGAGCTATAGGGAGAGGTTGAGCGGGCTAGGACTTGTATTCCTTGAAGCACAGGAGGATGAGAAGTGATCTTATTGAGGCGTATAAGATCACGAGGGGAATAGAATGGGTAAATGCACAGAGTCTATTACCCAGAGTAGGGAATCAAGAACCAGGGGACATGGTTTTAAGATGAGAGTGAAAAGATTCAATATGAACCTGAAAGACTATTTTTTTTTCGCCCAGAGGGTGGTAGGTATATGGAATGAGCTGCCAGAGGAGGTAGTTGAGGCAGGTACTACAACAACATTTAAAAGACATTAGGCCATGCACATGGATAGCAATGGTTTAGAAGGATATGGGACAAACGCGGGCAGGTGGGATTAGCGTAGATGGGACATTTTGGGCAAGTTGGGCTGGACCTCTTTATTAATTGGGAATTAATAAGAATGAGATGATGTTCTGATGTGTAGACAGGAGTTAAGTCAGTGCACCTCATCAAAATGACTTGGGCAAAGTGAACTCAAACTATTTGCTGAAGTAGAATCTGAGAATATTGATTCCAAACCCAGAGTAAAGAAAAGAAAGTAAACACAGAAAGTAAACACAGTGGATTTAAGAGAGAGTTGGATAGAGCTCTAGGAGCTAATGGAGTCAAGGGATATGGGAGAGAAGGCAGGCACGGGTTATTGATAGCAGACGATCAGCCATGATCACAATGAATGGCGGTGCTGGCTCGAAGGGCCGAATGGCCTCCTTCTGCACCTATTTTCTATGTTTCTATGTTTCTATGTTTCTATGGTGCAACTGGTAGAGCTGCTGCCTCACAGCGCCAGAGACCAGGGTTCGAACATGACCTCGGGTGCTGTATATGTGTGGAGTATGTGTGGAGTACACATACACGTGTACGTGTACACGTTCTCCGTGTGACTGCATGAGTTTTCTCCGGGTGCTCGAATTTCCTCCTACATCCCAAAGACATGCGGGTTTGCACGTTAATCGGCCCTTTGTATATTGCCCCTTGAATGATGGAATTGAATGGATGACAACATGAGGAGAATAAAGTTGGATCAGATCAGTGTGGTTGATGGTCACTGTGGACTCGGTGGGCCAGAGGACCTGTTTCCATGCTATACATTTCAATGTTGGCACTCAATGTTTACAATGTTTTAAAGGTGTGTTGGGTCAAGGAGAAGACTACTCACCACCAGATGGTGGTAGAGTTTACATGTTTGTACATGGGGTGTTGATGCAGTTTCATCCATCCTGAAATAGACTCAAACAGCATGGAAACAGGCCATTCAGCCCATCCTGCCCATGTTCACCGTGATGATCAGCAAGATAGTTCGAGATAGAAACAAAGAAAATAGGTGCAGGAGTAGGCCATTCGGCCCTTCGAGTCAGCACCGCCATTCAATGTGATCATGGCTGATCATCCAAAATCAGTACCTCGTTCCTGTTTTTTCCCCATACTCCTTGATTCCTTTAGCCCCAAGAGCTAAAACTAACTCTTGAAACCATTGTAAGATATAAGATACCACTCTAAGATATAAGGTACCAATATAAGATAACACTACAACCCTTTAGGAACATTGGACTGGGCAATGTAGCTCATTGCATCTGTGGCAGCAGTTAGATAGATCCTGGCTGCTTAATACCTGAAGTTAGCTTCAGGCGTATCCAAATAGAGTCATACAGTACAAAAACAGGTCATTCGACCCAACTTACCAATGCTGACCAAGTGTCCCTTCATTGCTATTCCCACTGCTCGTGTTTGGTCCATATCCCTCTAAACCTTCCCTATCCATATACCTGTACAAATGTCTTTCAAATGCTGTTACAGGTCCACCACTGATTTTCCGGCCCCCCTTGGTTCCACAGCCTTGCCGGATTATCCATCTTGCCGGGTCAACAGAGGTTGAGAGGAGTTAAACAATACCTGAATGGTGCGCCTTGGCTGCTGAGATACTGGCCTGCAAAATTTGCCTCAGAAGTCGGCTATGGGAATGGATCTGCTGGCTCTGGCCGGACTGGAGTTCCAAAGCTCCGGACGCAGGGGGCAAATCCAACTCCCGATTGGAAGTTCGGTGAGGTCAAGATCGGCTGCCTCACCCGACTTAGGCATCACATTTTCAGGGGGACTTCCAGTGGTGGGATTTCATGTGCGCTCTTGTAATTTTGTCTGGATTAAAGGAGGTGCTGGACCATCAGTTGCCGGAAAATAGATGATGGACCTCGATATTAAATGCCTCAACTATCTCCTCCTGCAGCTCGATCCATATACCCAGAATGCTCTGTGGGAATGATCCTGGACTGAGGTAGATAAGATTGTTTAGCGAGCATGGAGTCACATGAGGATCAGACTGAGCGAGAATAGTAGATTTTGTGCCTTGACTGACATTAGCCTGGATTGTCCCTGACCTGGATCCATCCTTATCCTTGCCTCCCACAACATCTTCATAGTCACATTTTGGGGCTTCCATTCCCCACAAATCCTTGACACATTCTCCCCTGAGGTGAAAGCTTCTCTTGTAGAACAAGGCCGGACCAGAGAACGTCAGAGGCCCTTACGTGAAAATGCACGTAAACAATTAAAACCAGTGGCAACGTTGGTTTTGTTTAGTTTAGAGATACAGCGTGGCAACAGGGTCCATGCTGGCCAACGATGCCCACACATTAACACTATCCTACACACACTAAGGACAATATTTACACTTACCAAGCCAATTTACAGACAAACCTGTACGTCCATGTAATGTGTGAGGAAACTGAAGATCTCAGTGAAAACGCATGCGCTCACGGGGTGAACCTACAAACACCGTTCAGACCACACCTGCAGTCGGGATTGAACCCAGGTCTCCGCCGCTGCAAGCGCTGAAAGGCAGCAACTCTACCGCTGCGCCACCGAGCCGAGTCAAATAGAATCATAGAGTTGTACTGCATGGAATCCGGCCCTTCGACTTGACTCATCCATGACGACCGAGATGTCTACCTGAGCTAGTCCCATTTGCCTGCATTTGGCCTAAATCCCTCTAAACCTTTTCTATCCATGTTCCCCGTTTAAATATTGTTTTAACTTTGTAATTATACCCACGTCTACAGCTTCCTCTGGCAGCTCGTTCCACAAACCCATGTGTGAAAAAGTTTCCCCTCAGATCCGCTTTACATTTTTACCCTCTCACTTTTAGCCATGATGTCAGTAAGTGCCAGAACAAGCACAGTTGGTGGAATGATCTATGTGGGAAGGAACTGCGGATGGTTGTTTATATCGGAGATAGACGCAAAAAGCTGGAGTAACTCAACGGGTCAGACAACGTCCCTGGAGACAAGGAATAGGTGACGTTGCGGGTTGAGACCCTTCCTCTGACAATGGTTGAAAGATCTCCTCCACTATGTAACCTTCAACGCGTTTTACCTAGGACGCCCTTCTAAAGCACTCAGCATTCTCCGATGTGCAATGTCCAAAGAACTCCATCTTGATTCCAGCATCTGCAAGTTTCTTGTGTCTCCATTGAATCCCATCTAGATAATGCAATGAAAAAACACAGAATCATTGAGGAATTACAAGGCATAAAGAGGCCGTTTGGCCCATCACGTTTTTGTCCATTGACGAGGATATATCAGCCTATTCCCAATTGGTCTCATCGCCATCCCCAATCACTTGGCCTGAGTGATTCACTTGGCGCTTCAGGAGTCAAACACAATGGGATAGTTGTTGTCGAGACAACCTCAATGTCAGCAAGACCAAGGAGATTGTGATTGATCAAACCTCGATCTGCATTAACGGCCCCAAAGTAGAGATGGTTGAAAACTTTAAATTCCTAGGTGGCAATATCACCAGCAACTTCTCCTGGACCACGCATAATGAAGCAATGGCCAAGAAGGCACACCAACGGCTCTACTTCCCTGGAAGACTTAGGAGGTTTGGCATTTTCCCAACAACTCTCACTAATTTCTACAGATGCGCCATACAAAGCATTTTATCGGGATGCATCAAAGCATGGTTTGGGAGCAACTTAAGACAGCCAGAAATTGCAGTTATCCAAGATTGCAAGAAATTGCAGAGAATTATGGACACAGCCCAGACCATGACACAAACCAACCTCCCTGCACTGACTCCAATTACACCTCATACTACCTCGCAAGGACACCAGCATAATCAAGGATGAGTCGCACCTCAGCCTCTCCTTCCTCCCCTCTTCCATTAGGCAAGAGGTACAGAAGTGTGAAAACACACACCTTCCGATTCAGATATTGGACTTTATCTTGCACTAAACGTTCTTCCTTTGTTATTCCCTTTATGCTGTAACTGTACACTGTGGGCATTTACAACAATCAAATGCTTTGTGATGATATGCAAAGAGGTTTTGTTTAAGAAAAAACTGCAGATGCTGGAAAAATCAAAGGTAGACAAAAATGCTGGAGAAACACAGTGGGTGAGGCAGCATCTATGGAGCGTAGGAATAGGTGATGTTTCAGTCTGAAGAAGGGTCTCGACCCGAAGCTTTGCCTATTCCTTCGCTCCATAGATGCTGCCTCACCTGCTGAGTTTCTCCAGCATTTTTGACTATATACAAAGGGGTGTTGCTTTTCCAAATTATTAACTGAATTTAATTTTCACAGCTACTGTGGTGGGAATTGAACTGAGAACTCTGGATTTTTAATCCAAGTACTGCTACACTACTCACCTGATAATTTAACCATTATACCCATAGCATTTGCCGCCAGTTCATGTCTCTACAAGTTACATTCTTCAAGTACTTGCAAAAGTGTCCAGATGGTTCCATATTTTCCAAATCATTCGGAAGCATGACCCCAAATTATATAGAAACAAGGAACTGCAGATGCTGGTTTACAAAAACAAGGACGCAAAATGCTGGAGTGACTGTGGGTCAGGCAGCATCTCTGAAGAACATGGATAGATGATGTTCAGGGTCAGGACCCTTCTGATTGTAGGTGGGGTGGGGGGGGGGGGCAGGAGGGGGGGGAGGAAAGAAAACTAGAAAAGAGGGGCAGTAGAAATGGTGACAGGTGGACACAGGTGAGGAATGTTTTTGATAGGCAGATGGTTGGACAAAGGCCAGAGATGAATAAAAGGATGTGAGACAAAAGGATTCAAGAGTTACGAATTGTGGAGCCAGAGGAAGGAATGTAGGTTGGCGGGGAGGGAGAGGTGGAAGAAACAGGTGAAGTCCAGGTGGGGCATGGGGGGGGGGGAGGGAGGGAAGGAAGAAAGGGATTGTGGGGGTAAAAGGAGAAGGGGAGGGTGGGGTGGTTGGTAGTTACCTAAAATTGGAGAATTCAATGTTCATAAGCAGAATATGAGGTGTTGTTCCTCCAGTGTTACCCAACCCAAAATTATATATCTAGTATTGTACCACAAAGAACATATGAATATAAATGCATTAAATTGACTAAAATGTCCTTTCCAGTCAACAACTAAATTTTGTGCTTGCAAAGCAACTTCAACATGCAAAGATCCATTGAGCATTTCACAGAATCTAACCATTAAAAAATTGTTTAGCCTAGGAATTCCAGCAGGAACTTTATCTAACCCAACCTCCTGGCAAAACACCAGAGGAGACTGGTGTATTCTACTGGGACGCCAACTCGATGGCAGGTTTAGGCTCTAATGCTGCTAATTCCAGGATCCTGCCAGTCCCCGGGCAAAGAAAGCCCTGCAAAAATTCCAGCTCTAGCAAAACAAACTACGGTACATTCCATGGCTGTCACACTGGAGGTTTCTTTTTTACTGGAGGTTTATTTTTCTTATTTTGACATCTGTGTTTGAGATTAGAGTCGTAACCGCCTCCTATTTCCCCATGGCCTTGGACAATATCACCTCTACCTTGTTAATTACTGATAATGAATCTGCACAAGTAACAGTAGGTAGTATAAATTCCCTGCAGGAAGATTGCCAGTCCAGGACAAGGGGTCACAGCATCCTTTAAGACCGAGATGAGAAAGACTTTCTTCACACTGAGTCTCTGGAACTCTCTTAGTTGAGGCCAGTTCTTGGCTAAGAGTGAATGTGGCCCTTGTGTCAGAGTGGGTATGGAGAGAAGGCGGTACGGGATCTGAGTTGGATGCAGCCATGTGAATGGCGTGCAGGCTCATGGCCTACTCCTGTGTTTCTATGTTTCTATGTTTTAGCTCCTCATTTTATCCACTGGATCTTACGTATATTACAAGAGCAATAGAGTCGGTCCTTGCCTGAGATATTATATATCATGGAGTGACTAAAACAAAAGACAAGCAAATACTTAAAAGTTATATATTACAAAATATATCTATACAAGTGATTATACTAATTCCTAAATGGAAAGCAAGTTACTGGTCATAATCTTCATGCTAAACTGTTACTTCAAGTTAAAAAATAAGCTTTTCACTGTACCTCGGTAAGCATGAAAATAATAAACTAAACTCTAAACTCTAACTGAAGATAGACACAGAATGCAACTGTGGAGAGGTACAGACAATGGCCCACCTACTGACTTGCGGCAGAGAGGCATGCACTGCAGACGATCTCCGCAGAGGCACAGATGTGGCACTGGCTGCGGCAAAGCAATGGCAGAACGGCGTTTGACACACGAGTGTGCACGACCCAGAGTGCTGTAGTATCTCGGGAGATTGGCAACGTTTCGGGCCGAATCCCTTCTTTAGGTTTCGGCCCGAAACGTTGCCCATCTCCTTCGCTCCATAGATGCTGCCGCACCCGCCGAGTTTCTCCAGCATTTTGTGTACACTCGATTTTCCAGCATCTGCAGTTCCTTCTTTAAAACGCTGTAGTATCTCAGCAGGTCAGGCAGCATCTCTGGAGAAAAAGGATGGGTGACATTTTAAATTGGGACCCTTCCTTGCATCTGCAGTTCCTTTCGACACATCGAAACTCTAACTATTGCATGCACAGTGTCCATTACTTCCAGCAGGCCATTACTTCCGAGAAATGAAGCTGTTTTACTTCATTTAAATGGTTCCCCATATTCCCTGCTGGAGATGCCTGAATCCGAGTGAAAGTCACTAAGATCAGAAAGCCATTGAGAACAAGGCAGCAAGGTGCCGCGGGTGGTAGGGCCGATATGTGTGGGGTTTGCCCTGTGACCACGTGGGTTTCCTCCGGATGCTCCGGTTGCCTTCCAGATCCTAAGAACATCCTAACCTCCTAAGGAGGTTTGTAGGTCAATTAGCCTCTGCAAATTGCCACTAATGTGTAGGGATGCATAAGTGGGATAACATAGAACCAAAGCGAATGGATGATTGATGGTCACAATGTGGGCCGAGGGGCCTGTTTCCATGCTGTATGCTTCAATCAAAGAAACATTGGGGAATTTAACATACCACTGAGTTTTGGATGTGATTTCTCTTCAGGCATTCAGGGATAAATGAAAGTAAATCCTTACAAGCCCACATTTCTTAATACAAGCCGTATTCCATTCTCCACAGGTGCTCCATCTCAGCATATCTGTTACAATGATGAAACGGTCCACATGCTTACCTCTGCGGAGTCTTCCTTCGTCCTGAATGGTTCTTCCCTATAACCCCTTGACCAAGTCTCATTTATTTCCATTCTTCTGGAAGACATCCATCTGTAAATTAGCCCACAATATCCTTCTCCACCTCATCATAACAGTTTTAGATTTACTTTTAGGTTTTTAGAGACGCAGCATGGAAATGGGCACTTCAGCTAACCCAGTCCACGTTGCATTCGTTCTACATTATCCCACCTTCCCAGCCACGCCCGACAGAGGATGAGTCGTGCCAACAAAAGAGATAGGTGTGAAAACGCACACCTCCAGGGGACAGGTGTTATCAGGCATCTGAACCATCTATCAACAACTAGAGAGCGGTCCTAACCGATCTACCTCATTGGAGACCCTTGGTCTATCTTTAATCGGACTTTACTTGACTTTATCTTGCACTAAACATTGTTCAATTTTCCCGCTGACTGGTTAGCACACAACAAAAGCTTTTCACTGTACCTCGGTACACGTGACAATAAACTAAACACAATCCTTTTCTCAATAGACATCCAGGAACTATCAATGGGATTGGTCACTCGAGGAGTTGGGTGGTGGCACTCATGGGGAATGTCAGGGACAGTAATCTAAACCATGGACTACTTCTGTTGTGACTACTAAAGTTGCTCAGGACGGCACTCTAATTGTTGGTTGGAATATTCAGTTGGCTGATGACAGCAAGCTGATGCTGATCCAACTTTACTGGACTTTATCTTGCACTAAACATTATTCACATTATTCCCTTCATCATGTATCTGTACAATGTGGACGGTTCGATTGTAATCATGTCTACTCTTTCTGCTGAATGTTCAGCATGCAACCAAAGCTTTTCACTGTATTTTGGTACAAGTGACAATATAAACTAAACTAAACTAAACTAAACATTGGGTACACAAAAGGCTGGAGAAACTCAGCAGGTGCAGCAGCATCTAAGGAGCGAAGGAGATAGGCGACGTTTCGGGTCGAGACCCTTCTTCAGACTGGTCAGGGATCAGGGAAACGAGAGATATAGACGGTGATGTGGAGAGATAAAGAACAATGAATGAAAGATATGCAAAAAAGTATCGATGATAAAGGGAACAAGCCATTGTAAGCTGTTTGTGGTGTGAAAATGAGAAGCTAGTGCGACTAGGGTGGAGGAGAGAGATAGAGAGAGAGGGAATGCCAGGGCCCGAGGGCTGAGGGAGAGGTGGGAAGGGGAGGAGACTAAACATTGGCCCACTTTATCCTTCTCCACCTGCATGACCTGAGCTGCTGGGCATTTTTTCTACTTTTAGCCTTCAGAGATACAGCATGTAAGTCTTTCGACTCACCCAGTCCATGCCGACCATCTATAATGCATTCATACCTGTTCTACATCACCCCACCTTCTTACCCACTTCCTACATATTAGGGACGGTTTGTTCAACAGATACCAATTCACAAACCTGCACATCTTAGGAATGTGGGAGGAAACTGGAAACTAAACCTATTTTATGTTGCCCTCGCTGTTTTGCCACAGAGCATGAAGTGAGGGGGAAGAGGGGAGTACCTTAAAACTGGAGAACTTAATATTGGAGTATAAACTAGCTAAGTGGAATATGAGGTAGACAGAAGGAACTGCAGATGTGGGATTACAACAAAGGGCACAAAATGCTGGAGCAACTCAGTGGACCAGGCAGCATCTCTGGAGAAAATGGATAGGTGATGCAGTTGTGCCGGGACCCTTCATCTGTGATTGTGGAGGTGGGGGGGGGGGTGGGGGTGGGGGGGGGGGGGGGGGGGGGGGGGGGGGGGGGGGGGGGGGGGGGGTGGAGCGGGGGGGGGGGGGGGGGGGGGGGGGGGGGGGGTGGGGGGAGGGCTAGAAGAGAGGTGGGGCAGGACAAGGTCTGGCAAGTGATAGGTGGATACAGGTGAGGGGGAGGTGAGGTTGATGGGCAGATGGTTGGCCAAAGGCCAGAGATGAAAAGACAAAAATGTTTGAGCTAAAGAGGATAGAAGAAGCACAACATGTGAAGCCAGAGGAAAGAATATAAGTGGAAGGGGACTGGGGGGGAGGGATAGGGAAGAAATAGGGGCACATCTCGGTCGGCCAGAGGGAGGAGAGGGGTTAAAAATAGGATTGGGAAGGAGAGGTGTTCAGAAGGATTCCGACCTGAAACATCACCTATCCATGTTCCCCGGAATATGAGGTGCTGTTCCTCCAGTTGATAATCTAAAAAATCAGTTCATAAATTCTAGGAGCAGAATTAGCTCATTTGACCCATCAAGCCTACTCCGTCATTCAATTCTGGCTGATCTATCTTTTCCTCTCAACCCCATTCTCCTGCCATCTCCCTATAATCCCTCCCTGACTAATCATTGACAGCAATGAGATATTAATTGCTGTGCTTAATGTGTGATGCAGTCATCAGGGTGGGTGGGAAAATCCCCTTTTCCCGCTGAGTACAATTCCAAAACTGAATAAAGCTGGGACTAATAGAAGCACAAAAAATGGGGCAAGTTCGGGAATGATTTACTGAAGGAATTCTTTAACAGCGCAACGAGGTCCTTTCAAACCATTGTCCTCTGGGTTACAGTCTGACAGTGTCAGGTCCACATCTCATGTTGTTATTTTTAAAGCTCAGCTGGCCAATCTGACTCAGATTTTCTTAACAGCCATTTTACTCGGACACACAGCTTGATACACAGTTTCAGAAGCTTATTACAGTTCCTTCCCTTTGCTTAAGACTGTTTCAGTAAATATGCACCCTGCCATGATGGAAGGCTTTGTTCTTGTATACTCAAGGACACAATGCTAACCCACTTCAGGAGGCTGGGGGGGGGGGGGGGGGGGTGGGGGGGGTGGGGGTGCATTGTTTGGGTAATTGAGTCTTTGCAACACAAAAACTGCAGCAAATTCTGACACCACTATTAATAACGCAGGCTTATGGAAGAGAGAGCAGTCCTGAACTAATATCTACCTCTTTGGTGACCCTTGGACTATCCTTGATCGGACTTTGCTGGCTTTATCTTGCATTAAACATTATTCCCTTATCATGTATCTATATAGATTGCAAATGGATTGATTGTAATCATGAATTGACTTTTTGCTAACTTGTTATCATGCAACAATGCTTTTCACTGTACCTTGGTAAATGTGACAATAAACTAATCTGAACTGAGTGAAGAAATTGCAGTGAAGATATTTTAGGCAGGACGTTTCATACGCTTTGTTCATCAGCTAATAAATAATATATTTCCCTTATTTTTTTTAATAGACCCCCATAAAATTACCTACGAGATAAAAATAACATAACATAGGGAGTATTTCATTTGGTTGAGATTTGCTCTGTTGCATAATAGGATTAACAAAGACTTGCTGTTATTTCCCTTCTGTTCTCTTACTCTGCACTTTGCATCCTCTGTAGTTTCTTCCATGCGACTTGGCTGAAGTCCAAAGTTTATCACCTGGTCAATTATAGCAATTTGTACAATAATTAATTTTAATATAATTGAATATATTAATTTAAATAATTTAAAATATAATTTAAGGAACGTGCAAAATGAGGCAAGTGCTGCAAATATTCATCAAGCTACTTGGTAAATGCAGTTATTATTGAGCTCTGCACATGTGTTTAGTTCAGTTTTTTAAAAAGGGCACAATGTACTGGAGTAACTCTATGGGTCAGGCATCATCTCTGGAAAACACGGATAGGTGATGTTTCGGGTCGGGACCCTTCTTCAGTGGCCAAGGTGCGACTCGTTGTTAAGCGTGAGGTGTAGATGGTGTCAATGGAAGGGAAGTTGGTCTGGGTGATGGTCCACAAATCACTGCAACTGTTCCCAAACCAAACTGTGATGCATCCTGATAAAATGCTTTCCATGGCGCATCTGTAGAAGTTGTTGAGAGTTGGGGACGTGTCGAACAGCTGGCCAATATTTATCTCCCACTCAACATCGCAATAAACAATCAGCTTATTTATTCATCATTGCATTGCATTTGTGGGAATTTGTTACAGAACATGATAGGTATTATAATGACCGCTCACCAATAAAAATGGATTGAAGCCATGGCGGCACATAGATGTTGGTCATTCCATACACTGTACCGAGCTTTCAAAAACCTCTTAAGAAGGGTTCCAACCTGAAACATCACCTATCCATGTTTTTCAGAGATGCCGCCTGACCCACTGAGTTACTCCAGCAGTTTGTGTCTTTCTGTGATAAATCACCATTTATGGTTCCTTCTTACCATTATCTGCAAGAGTCGCTGCCTCGTAAAGGCAGCCAGCATCATCAGAGACCCACAGCACCCTGGCCACATTCTCATTTCACTCCTGCCATCGGGAAGAAGGTACAGGGGCCTGAAAACTGTAACATCCATGTTCAGGAGCAGCTTCTTCCTTACAACCAAATAATCTCTGTACTACATAGATTTGGGTGCATTACCTTTGACTGTACTATTATCGTTTGTTTATTTGTGTGTTACATATTTGTCAGTTATATACAACAAAAAGTTCAGTATATACTGTCTACCTCTTTGATGACCCTTGGACTATCCTTGATCGGACTTTGCTGGCTTTACCTTGCACTAAACGTTATTCGGGTCAGGTCGGGGGGGAGTTCCCCCCGCCACGGGTACCATGTAATCCCGTGCTACCTGCTCCAGGTTGGATAGTTGGCGACTAAACCGTCTCCCCCACCTGGTTTGCCAGGTGAGGAGGGGGCTGTGGACCCCCAGCAGGACCAAAAACAAGACCTGTCAAAGGGCAGATGAGCTCCTAGTGAGCCAACGGCCATCCACACTTCAGTAGAAGTTGCGATCACTGTCGTACATAGCATTGTAAGGCACCGTGCCCGTTAATGTTTTCAACGATGATGAAACGTTATTCCCTTATCATGTATCTATACACTGTAAATGGATCGATTGTAATCATGTATTGGCTTTCTGCTCACTGCTCAGCACGCAACAAATGCTGTTCCTTGTACCTCTGTACATGTGACAGTAAACTAAACTGAACATTTTGTTTATATGTCATATGCATATACAATATATGTATACATATACTTAACTTTTTTTGTATATATATAGTAAATACTGAACACTTTTTGTTTATTATCGTGTTTACAGTAACACATTTACACATCAGGGCATATTGCAATAAAACACCCTTGACTCTTGAGTATACAGTAGGAGTAAAGAGGTCCTTCTGCAGTTGTAGAGGGCCCTGGTGAGACCACACCTGGAGTATTGTGTGCAGTTTTGGTCTCCTAATTTGAGGAAGGACATTCTTACTATTGAGGGAGTAGAGCGTAGGTTCACGGGGTTAATTCCCCGGATGGCGGGACTGTCATATGATGAAAGAATGGAGCAACTGAGCTTGTATTCACTGGAATTTAGAAGGATGAGAGGGAGTCTTATAGAAAGATATAAAATTATTGCGGGATTGGACACGCTAGATGCAGGAAACATGTTCCCGATGGTGGGGGAGTCCAGAACCAGGGGCCACAGTTTAAGAATAAGGGCTAGGCCATTTAGAACTGAGATGAGGAAAAATGTTTTCACACAGAGTTGTGCGTTTGTGAAATTCTCTGCCACAGAAGGCAGTGGAGGCCGATTTAAAAGTTAGATAGAACTCTTAGGACTAGTGGAATCAAGGGGTATGGGGAGAAGGCAGGAACGGGGTACTGATTATGGATGATCAGCCCTGATCACATTGAATGGCGGTGCTGACTCGAAGGGCCGAATGGCCTATTCCTGCACCTATTGTCTATTTATCTATCTCTCTCTTTCTCTCACTTTTGACTAAAACCTCCACGTTTTACACTGTATGCTAAATATTTTTATACTCTGCATTGCACTGCCTCAGATCTGTTGCATTGACCTGCCAGATTGTTTTCTTGGCTTGGGTCCATCCTCACCTGAGAAGGAGTTAGGGAGTTGTGGCTTCGAGTTGTAGTCAGACCCTTGGCCTACATTCAAGGCGCTTAACACAAACATTGAAGGAATGATGGTTTGTTGAACGTGTTGCGTCTTGGACAAAATCTTAAACTGAGACGCCATCTGCCCTCACAAGAGGAGTTCTCCCTAATGGCCAGTTATATTTATCCTTCAATAAACATCACATAAGCAAAACAGTTTGTCTTATTGTTGTTAAAGTTTGCTCTGGGCAAATTACAGTCATGCAGCATGGAAATAGGCACTCAGGCCCTTCCACTGATTGTAATCATGTATAGACACAAAATGCTGGAGTAACTCAGCGGGACAGGCAGCATCTCTGGAGAGAAGGAATGGGTGACGTTTCGGGTCAAGACATTTTTTCAGACTGAAAGTCACGGGAAAGGGAAATGAGAGATATAGACGATGATGTAGAGAGATATAGAACAAATGGATGAAAGTTATGCAAAAAAAAACCAATGGTAAAGGAAACAGGCCATGGTGTATGTATCGCCATTCTGCTGACTAGATAGCTCGCAACAAGAAAACACTTTTCACTGTACCTTGGTAGGGCGGCATGGTGCGCAGTGGTCGAGATGCTGTCTTACAGCGCCAGAAACCTGGGTGCGATCGTGACTCCGGCTGCTGTCTGTACAGAGCCTGTATGTGCTCCCCGTGACCATGTGGGTTTTCTCCGGGTGCTCCGGTTTCCTCCCACATTCCAAAGACGTACAGATTTGTAGGTTAATTGGATTCGGTAGAATTGTAAAAAATCGTCCTTAGTGTGTAGGATAGTGCACGTGTACAGGGTGACTGCTATTCGGCGTGGACTTGGTGGGCTAAATTAAACTAAGCTACAACGTGACAATAAACTAAACTAAACGAAAAAAAACTAAAATACGGTAGCCACCATTAGTTTATCTTCATCCAAACGTCACTGGGCTGGTTTGAAGGTCAGAGAAACATTACCTCTGGTGTGATGTGGTGCCTTGCTTTCACTGATGTAGCAGGGCACAGTCTATGGTGATGGATGCCTGTTCTCATTCTTTCCCTTCACTTCACGTTGATCCAGTCTTCAGGGAGGTGCTCCACAAATTTCTGCTCTCCACACTTCAAACCGGAATGGTGTTACTAGGGTAACTATCTGTGCGGAAGAGTTACAGTCGCCAGCAGCATATCTGCAGAACTCTCGAAGAAATTGATTTTCTTTTTACTTCTGAAATTATTAAGATACGCCACCTTTCTTCTGCTGCTTTCCACATATGTCATTCTCACATGGGTGGTACAATGGTGCGATGGTGCTGCTGGCACACAGCGCCAGAGACCCGGGTTTGATCCTGACTACGGATGCTGCCTGTACTGAGTTTGTACATTCTCCCTGTGTTTTTCTCCAGGTGCTCCAGTTTCCTTCCACACTCCAAAGACGTAGATTAATTGGCTTTGGTAAAATTGTAAAATAGTCCCTAGCGTGTAGGATAGTGCTAGAGTAGGGGGTGATTGCTAATCGGAGCAGACTCGGTGGGCCAAAGGGCCTGTTTTCACACTGTAGCTCTAAAGTCCAAAATCTAAAGTTGATGTTTCCTTGCGGATGAGAGGGGAAAAGATTTAATAAGAATCTGAGAGGAAACCTGTTCACACTGAAGGTGGTGGCTATATGGAACGAGCTGCCAAATGAGGTAGTAGAGGCAAGAATTATAAAAACATTGAAAACACATTTGGACAGGTACATGGATAGTTATAGATTTTACACTTTAGAAATGCAGCATGGAAACAGAGTCACAGGAAGAACATACAAACTCCGTACAGACAGCACCTGTAGTCAAGATCAAACTCGGGTCTCTGCACTGTGAGGCAGCAACTCTACTGCTACACCATTGTGCCACCATCGATAGTTCAATTGTTCCACAGAGCTTTACCCTCACGTGTGTGAAACACAGTGAAATTCTTATCGAGTCGTCAGATTTGGCGCCATTTCCAAAGTCCGGTCTTATCATAGAATCATAGAAAATAGGTGCAGGAGCAGGCCATTCGGCCCTTCGAGCCTGCACCGCCATTCAATATGATCATGGCTGATCATCCAACAGTATCCTGTACCTGCCTTCTCTCCATACCCTCTGATCCCTTTAACCACAAGGGCCACATCAAACTCCCTCTTAAATATAGCCAATGAACTGGCCTCAACTACCTTCTGTGGCAGAGAATTCCACAGACTCACCGCTCTCTGTGTGAAAAATAATCTTCTCATCTCGGTCCTAAAAGACTTCTTTTTGGAGCGGAACCTGATCCAGGCGAGCCACTGGATCATTCAGCATGCCGGCGTTCCTCTTGCACTGAGGTCCAATGAAAAGCTCTGTTTTAGCATGCTATCCAATCAATTCAGATAATACAATACATAATAATAATAATAATAACTTTATTACGGACTCAAGGTCCAGACAAGGGGCAACATTACATTAAAAATGCATTGCATCTCAAATATCATAAATATATATAAAATCATGGTAAATCACATAAAAACATCATAATTTATATATTTAAGAAAAACCCCACAATACTTAAGTTAAAAATCCAGAGTAAAAATGATCAATGTCGTACAACGAGACAACAATACCAGTGTCTCCACAACTGGGATTCGCAGCGTGTAGTGCTAACCCTTATGTTTGTCAAGGCCACAATAAGCACATTTTTAGAGTCATTTATCCTGCAAATGAATTTATACATGTGGTGTCTTAGGATAGCTTCTAAAGTACTGACTCCTGCAGCCACAAACATATTACTGGCACTACACCATCTTGGTTGCCTTAGCAGTGTTCTCATGGCATTGTTATATGCCACCTTTATGCTCTGCACTTGACTTTAAATAGTTCGACCACAGGTGCGCAGTGTAGAGGGGTGTGCAGTATGCTCTAAATAGCGACATCTTCACCACATCTGCACACGCACCAAATTTACGCAAGAGGATATTCGCCTGTATATACAGCATGCGTCGTTGCCTATAAATATCCTCATCATCTGTCACTTGTTCTGTAATAATATGCTCTAGATATAATACAATCAAGCACAACTCAAGCAGATGAAAGGATATAAAGGGCAGAATATAGTTTTCAGCATTATAGCATGATAGCATGATGGTTGGCACGGACTCAGTGGTCCGAAGGGGCTATTTCCACACTTTATCTCTAAACTAAACTAATGATAAAACAAAATAGCTGGAGAAACTCAGCAGACCTGGAATGGAGGCGACGGCTGCAACGGGCTTTGTGGCACAGCTGCAGATGGGACTGTAAAACGGTTCCTCTTCCATATGGACTCAGTGGGCTATTCTGTTCATACTGTACTCTTCTGATTGTGCTTATGAACGGGGATAGTTTTGCTGAAATATATGCAAAATATGTATTTCACTGTGGGTACACAAAAGGCTGGAGAAACTCAGCGGGTGCAGCAGCATCTAAGGAGCGAAGGAGATAGGCGACGTTTCAGGTCGAGACCTTCTTCAGACTGGTCAGGGATCAGGGAAACGAGAGATAAAGAACAATGAATGAAAGATATGCAAAAAAGTATCGATGATAAAGGGAACAAGCCATTGTAAGCTGTTTGTGGTGTGAAAATGAGAAGCTGGTGCGACTAGGGTGGGGGAGGGAGATAGAGAGAGAGGGAATGCCAGGGCCTGAGGGCTGAGGGAGGTGCGAAGGGGAGGAGACAGCAAGGGTTAACAGAATTAAGAAAATTCAATGTTCAAGCCCAAAGGATGCAGACTCCCCAAGCGGAATATGAGGTGCTGTTCTTCCAACTTGCGGTGCTGCTCACTCTGGCCGTGGAGGAGGCCCAGGACCGAGAGGTCGGATACGGAATGGAAGGGGGGAGTTGAAGTGCTGAGCCACCGGGAGGTCGGGTTGGTTAATGCGGACCAAGCGGAGGTGTTCGGCGAAACGATCGCCAAGCCTCCGCTTGGTCTCACCGATATAGATCATCTGGCATCTGGAGCAGCGGATGCAGTAGATGAGGTTGGAGGAGGTGCAGGTGAACCTCTGTCGGACCTGGAAGGACTGCTTGGGTCCCTGAAAGGAGTTGAGGGGGGAGGTGAAGGGACAAGTGTAGCATTTCTTGCGGTTGCAAGGGAAAGTGCCCGGGGAAGGGGTAGAGCGGGAGGGAAGGGAAAAATTGACAAGGGAGTTGCGGAGGGAGCGGTCTTTGCGGAAGGCAGACAGGGGGGGAGATGGGAAGATGTGGCGAGTGGAGGGGTCACGTTGGTGGTGGCAAAACTGGCGGAGGACTATGTGTTGTATTTGCCAGCTGGTGGGGTGAAAGGTGAAGACCAGGTATTTCACTGTACCTGGTACACGTGTCAATCAAAAAACCATTGAAACCATTGAGCCCATTGCAGGCAAATGGGATTAACATAGATAGGCATTACGGTCAATGTGGACAAGGTGGGTCAAAAGGGCCTGTCGATGTTGCATGATTCTATGAGATACAGCAAAGAAGCAGGATCTTTGGCCCACTGAGTCCACACCGACCACATAGTATCCGTTTTTACACTAATCCTACCCTAACATTTAATTCTCCTCTCATTCCTGGCAGAGGAGGTAGTTGAGGCAGGTATATTGCAACATTTCAGAAACATTTAGACAGTTGCATGGATAGGACATGTTTAGAGGGATACGAGCCAAACGCAGGCAGGTGCGACAAGTGTAGATGGGACATGTTGGTCGGTGTGGACATGTTGGACCAAAGGGCCTGTTTCCACTCTCTATGACTCTATAACTCACCCGAGATTCCACCACTCATCTATACATTAGGGCTCATTTACAGAGGCCAATTAATCTATAAACTGCATATTTTTGGGGGGGATGGGGGAATGTGGGAGGAAACCAATGCAGTCACAAGAAGAACATGCAAACTCTGTACAGAGAGCCGCCCCAAGGTCAGGATCGAACCTGGGTCATTGGAGATGAGAGGCAGCAGCTCCATTACTGCATCACTATGCTATGCTCCAAAGGAATTACCTACCAACCTCCCGGCCCCTCCCCCTAGTTACACCCTTACCTTCCCCGAATGTCCGAGTCAATAGTTAACCCTCATTAAAATAAAATTATCTGGTCACTCAAATTGTTCCTTGGCAGTCCTTTCAAGCCCGTTGCTTGCCTTTCCTCCATTATTACAGTGAATATACTTTTCTGCATTTATGCCCCGAGGCTATGAATAAAAATATAAATCTAAAGTCTTTCTTTTCTTCATAAAATGAACTTGCAAATATATAATTGCAAGTGGCAGCTCACCAGGACTGCTAGCTGCTGCTGAAGACAGAACAAATCGGAGGGATTTGTAGGGATTTATGGAACAGTACAGACAAGGAACAGGCCCTTCGGACCACAATGTCAGAGCTGAACCTGATGCCAAGACCAACCATCAACCATCAACTCCATTTATACCACACGCTGCCTTAGTAGGTTAACCGACAAACCTGCACATCTTCGGGGAGTGGGAGGAAACTGAAGATCTCGGAGAAAACCCACGCAGTCACAGGGAAAACGTACAACCTCCATATAGACAGCACCCATAGTCAGGATCGAACCCAGGTCTCTGGCGCTGTAAGCGCTGTAAGGCAGCAACTCTACTACTACGCTGCCGTGCTGCCCTTAACTGGTTAACTTGACCTCTGTAAATTACTCCTGGTGTGCAGGGAATGGGATCAAGATCGTGAAACGGTAATCGATGGTTGGCAAGGACTCGGTGGGCCGAAGGGGCTATTTCCATGCTTTATCTCTAAACTAAACTAATGATAAAACAAAATAGCTGGAGAAACTCAGCAGACCTGCGAGCATTATGGTTGGTAATGGACAGACGACGTTTCGGGTCGGGACTCTTCTTCTGATGAGCAATCTATCCGGGGGCACTGTTATTTTCACCAAGGTTTTTTTTCTTGAATTAATCCTTTTCAGCTTGGGCATGCTTTCCGGTTAATAGGACCAGACAGTTACTACGTCTTTCTGTCAGAGGCAGAACTGGTGTGTTGCTGCCTTACAGTGCCAGAGACCCAGGTTTGATCCTGACTACGGGTGTTGCCAGTACGGAGTTTGCACATTCTCCCTGTGACCACATGGGTTTAATTGGCTTGGTGTAAGTGCAAGTTGTCTCCAGTGTGGGTAGGATAGTGTTAATGTGCGGGGATTGTTGGTCGGTGCGGACTCGGTGAGCCGAAGGGCCTGTTTCTGCGCTGTATCTTTAAACTACGTTCCGATGTTGGGGGAGTCCAGAACCAGGGGCCACAGTTTCATAATAAGAGGCAAGCCTTTAGAACGGAGATGAGGAAACACTTTTTCACACAGAGAGTTGTGAGTCTGTGGAATTCTCTGCCTCAGAGGGCGGTGGAGGCTGGTTCTTCGGATACTTTCAAGAGAGAGCTAGATAGGGCTCTTAATGGAGTCAGGGGATATGGGGAAAAGGCAGAAACGTGGTACTGATTGTGGATGATCAGACATGATCACATTGAATGGTGGTGCTGGGTCGAAGGGCTGAATGGCCTACTCCTACACCTATTGTCTATTGTCTCTTGTCTCTTGTCTCACAAAACTAAACTTAACCTACAAACCTACTGTACACATTCTTACGATGTGGGAGGAAACTGGAGCACACATGAAATCCACGTAGCTACAGGGAGAATGTGCAAACTCCACAGGGACAGCACCCGAGGTCAGGATTGGATATCTGGTGCTGTGAGGCACTGTTGTGCCACTCTGTATCTTCTGGATCGATTACTATTTTAACAAGTTTTGTGTTCATTTCAGATGAGAAAATCATAGAATTAGGTAAGACACAAAGTGATGGAGTAAATTGAGCAGGTCAGCCAGCAACTGTGGAGAGGTGTAGTTTTGGGCTGGGACCCATCGTCATGGATTTCTCTTGACTCAGGATGCTGTGCAGACCATCAAGTCTGTCAAGGCCTTCTGTAGTCATCTCACTTTCCAGGCACTCTTCAGGCAGAAATGAATATTAGATTTCTCATGTATCCACACAATTGCATTGTTAAAACTATAACTAAGCAAGACACAAAGACACAAAGTGCAGGGGAATTCAGTGGGTCGGGCAGCATCTGTGGAAGGAAATGGACAGACGACATTTCAGGTCAGGACTTACTTGTATCTCCATAAAACTATGAATGACTCTTGTTCACACCATCCTCAGTAGTGAGCGCCAGTTCAGAAGCATTCCCTGTTTAAAATCAAGGATGAGTCTCATCCCCTCTTTTCCTTTCACCCATCAGGCAAGGGGTACAGAAGTGTGAAAACGCACACCTCCAGATTCAGGGACAGTTTCTTTTTAGCTGTTACCAGGCACCTGAACCATCCTATCATCAACTAGAGAGTAGTCCAGAGCTACCATCTACCTCATTGGAGACCCTTGGACTATCTTTAATCGACTTTACTTGACTTTATCTTGCACTAACGTTATTCCCTTTATCCTGTATCTGTACACAGTAGACAACTTGATTGTAATCATGTATAGTCTTTTCACTGACCTAAAAAACATCAGTCCATCGCCACCCCGCATCCTTCCTGCTGAGGTTCAACGATCCCTTGGTTTAATTTAACCTGGCCACGGGGAATATGGCGACATCAGCTGGCGACCTGTCTCACGCTCTGCCAGCTTTCGCTTTCTCCCTAATTAGCGATCCAATCCAGTCTGATTCCCACGAGGAAAGCCTGAGTGTTAATTACCCCTAAAATGCATTCTGATTAGAGCAGGAAACTGCATTTGTATGCCCGAAGAGTGTCAAATATATTTAATTCTCATGTTCATGGAGCAGAATTAGGCCATTCAGCCCATCAATTATGGCTGATCTATCTTTCTCTCTCGACCCCATTCTCTTGCCTTGTCCGCATAAACGCGGACACCTGTACTAATCAAAAATCTGTCAATCTCCGTCTTAAAAATATCCATTGACTTGGCCTCCACAGCCGTCTGTGGTAATGAATAGTAAGATTAAACGAGAACTTACCAGTTTGAAGTTTGATCTTTATTTTATGAGGAGTCGAGTTGAGGGACTACGTGAATAGAAGCCCGTCCAGCCGTTGGTGCGTCAATCTTCAAAGCAGCGGAATGAATTCACAGCTAACAATGACCGAAGTATAACGGTAAGATGATAAAACTAGAACTACCAGATGAGATCTATGAGGGTGGGAGCGGAGGGCACGCAGTCCCTCAACTCGACTCCTCATAAAATAAAGATCAAACTTCAAAACTGGTAAGTTCTCGTTTAATCTTACTATTTTACTTCGGAGTCACGTGAGTGACTAGGTGAAGACTTCAAAGCACTGTGAATTCACGCCGCAGACTCAAATCCGACGTTCACATGCCTGGATTGACTCAAAAGTCGTTAACAATCAATCATGCATCAGTAATACATTTGTTAAATGAAATAACAGTTTTATTTACAAACAAAATCATACCAAACCCTCTAACTCAGGGGAAAAATGTAAACAGTACTGACACCAGAATCAGCAAACACCCGAGCCTTGAAATCGGCTTGTGACAAAACCTCTGAAAAGTTAGCTCACTGGACCATCCTGTGGCCGCGAGGACCTTGAAATAGTTTGCACCGACACCTTACTGTGTGGTTTTTTGTGACTAATAAACAAAGCCAACTCTGTTCCTCTCAGAGGTTTAGTAATCTCAATGTAACGAGATAAATGTGAGACTATACAGAAGCGATCATCTGCGGGGTATGCTGAAAACACAATCTTACATCCTGTCATGCCTCTTTTATTATGTTTTAAGGCAAATCATAGACATAAAATATAATGGCATCAGCCAACACCATGCATTCTATCTAGCCGTAGCTTTTGCAATGTTTGTACACGTTGGGCTGAAACCAACACCAGAAGCATGACCACCTTCATAGTTAATTTGGCTATAGATAGGCTTGTAACCGGAGCCCACTGGCGAAGAAGCATAAAAACCTCACTCACATTCCAAATACCGGCATACCTGAGTTTAGGAGGATTAGAATTGAAAACTCCCTTCATGAATCGTGAACTAACGGATGTGTCCCTACTGTATGCAATTCTGCATTCATAGGTAAATAAGAAGACAGAGCACTTCTGGCTGAATTAATTGCACTGTAACTTAATTTTTTGGTCAAAATAAAGAGTTGACAAACTCCAATTACATTCCGTGATCCCTGCCGTGTGATATACAATATCCTGCTGTAGGCAGAATTGCTCCCACTTCCTTATATAGGTGATATATTGCTTGCTGTGTACTATCCCTGCAGGCCGACGTGAGAACATCCACCGTCCGATGAGACAGTCCTCTCCCAGGTATGGCCTCCTTAAAATCTGCAAATTAACAGATCAATACGATCCTATAAAGGATGTTGATCCCCAGTGACTGGATTTACCAGTAGATTTTTATTCTTGGGCATAAGCATGTAAGGCTCCCTAGCCATTTGTAATACAACGGGAAACCATGCTCGTGTAGGCCAAATCTGGCACTACCAATACCCTGAAGCGGAGTCCTCCTTGATCTTTTGCAAACATCTGCTGATGAGACAGAATTAAGGAAATACATACACAAATATTCCTCCCCCAATGCAGCGAAAATGCATCCACTGCTACTGCCCAGTATCTGGTTACCATGAAACATATCTAGGTAACTGATGATTTAATCGAGATGCAAACAAGTCAATATCTGGCAATGCATACTGATCAATCATTTGGTTAAACACATCCTGATTTTAACATCCATTCAATGTTGTCATTAAACTGACGTGACCTCTTCCTGGCAAATAAAGTGCTGAAAGCCAGATATTTTGGTCAATACACCAGCTCCAAATCTGGTTAGCCCAGTCTATCACAAGACTGTGACTTAACTCCACCCATGTGGTTTACATATGCCACTGCTGTGGTGTTGTGAATCTGAGCTACACATGCAGATCCCTCCTTGTAGAACAATAAGCTTTGAGCCATACCAGGTGCCCAACAACTCTAAATAATTAATCCCTCTTAATTGAGGAAGCGATGTCTCATCCACATTCCATCTGCCTCCACAACTAGAAGACATATCTGTTGCCACCCAACCCAGTGCACTCACATCAGTCTGTAATATCAGTGACGGTGATTCACGAAACCTTCCTTAAATTTTTTGAAACATGTACTATCCACCATTGTATGTCAGCAATCGCCCCAGCTGACAACTGCATAGGCCTATCAAAAATAGCCCCTTTGTATTCTCAGTGCCTGTTCTTTTGATGGTTGTAATTGTTGATAATGCAGAAGGACAATACTGCACAGCTGGAAAGGCTGCAACAACTTCCCAATAAAAACTGGCTACTTGTCTAATCAAAGGCCGTTGTTCTCCAACGAGATTAACACAGTCCTCAATTAACCGATTCAATTTATCCCTGGGCAAAGTTTACCAACATGTGATTGGAATTAATGGTAAATCCCAGATAATCAATAATTTGGACTGGTGATAATTTAGATTTATCTGGGTGAATAAACAAATCCCATTTGTTCAAAAGTGATTTTAACAACTGAAATTGATGATTGAGTTTCAGCATGAGTCCTTTCCAACAATCAGAATATCATCTAAATAGGCCATTACCACATGCCCCTGAGCTCTAAGCAATGCTAACACAGGTTTTACCAATTTAGTAAATAATCTAGGGAGCTGAAGTTAATCCATTCGGCAATGTCCTGAATTGCCCACAGCTCAGTCATCCAAATAAATTTCAAATATCTTCTATCATCACCATGATTAGAACTGCGTAATACGCATTCTTTAAATCAATGGTTGCCATATAATACCCTTTGGACACTAGATGTTTGCCCGTGGTAAAGTTCTCCATTTTGAAATGCCTGTAACAAACAAATTTGTTCAAATTCGATAAATCCAGAATAATTCTACATCCCCCAGTCTTTTTAGATCTGGGAAATATACTTGACAGAAATTGTTGACTTTGATAGACAGAAGGCTCAATTACCCCTTCTTATGTAACGACTGAATCTCTGCTTGAATAAGCACATTTTCCTCATCTAAAAAATAAGTTTACGACTAGGAAAATGTTGATTAGGTAGACTGTCATAGTAAAATCCAATTTTTCACCCCTTCAATACACTATGAACAAATCTGATGTCAACTGCTGCCATTGTTTGAGAACAATTTTAACCTTCCCCAATTTGAACAGGAACATCAGTTAATTCATCGTCTGTCAAATGTTATATTCCTTACCAGCATCGTTCCTTGCGGCCTTGTTGTCCTCGACTTCTTGTAGAGAACCTTTTTTGCCTTGCTTCCAGCTGGCTTAATGAGGGCCATGGTTAACAACCTCATAACAGTCTTTGACCCTTTTTGCAAGGTTACCACCAAACAACAGATTTCGTGGTGGTACACTGGTCGGTTTGCACAATTCGCCAAATTCGGGTTAGCTCTGGCCTAATAGCGGCCCTCCCGACATTATTAATTTCAAAATGCATTACAAGGAGTCCCAGTTCATCCTGGTGTGCTTCAACCATATCATTTGTATCAATAACTTTCACCACAGCTGTAATACCTGCTTACAACAGTTTAAGCACTTTTAAAAAACTTAATCTCCTGGGCCCTAGCAGGCAAACCCATCTATGCAAATTTGTTGATTAACCACCGGTACCTTCAGGAGATCACAAATTAACAGGAGCTTTATAGTTTTTTGCTACTTCATCCATAGCTAGCTCCTGTAACTGGTGGGAGAGCATATACTGAATGGCTTTCGGCCAATTCTACATCAATCGCCTTTCCTGCCTCTCTACACTCAGCAAACTTCCCAGCAATGTTCGGAATTACCTCCAACCGAACACCTTGCTCTCCCCCAGCATAGAAAACAGTGTCAGCAAACGGCCCTGATAGAACATCCTCCTCACAGACAGGATAGTTCTGCAGCCCTGAAAACAGGTGCTGCTAGCACAAGCTCTCCATCAGCCTGGCTTGGGCACCACTCCTCCTCAAGGAGCTGGAACATCCTCCTCACAGGCAGGATAGTTCTGCAGCCCTGAAACAGGTGCTGCTAGCACAAGCTCTCCATCAGCCTGGCTTGGGCACCACTCCTCCTCACGGAGCTGGTCCCTGTCGAGCATTTCTTTTGTAATAGAAATCTCGACGTGGGAGAGCCCGTGAGCAAACGGACTCTCCTATGGAGGGTATAACCTCCAGGCCCGACTCATCTACGGGCCACAGAGACTTGCCCAGTGGCCTTCCGCCCTACTGTGCAAGCCTCCACTGCCCCCCGGCAGTGGGTCCGCAACCACTGGCTGTGTAGCCAGCACCGGACCAGGTGTACCAGACGGGCCTCCATCCTCAACACTCTCCTGGTCACTCTTCTTTCTAACCCCCGGAGCGCCTCGCCGACACCTTCTTCCCTTTCTCTGCAACATAACTACTCCCAACCGTCGCAGAAAAATGACCTGTGGTAAAGTATTTCAACAAACCTTACCTCCGTTTAAACTTGTTAACGAAACTGCAGATGCTGGAGAATGGAGGGTGAAGTCTGAAGAAGGGTCTCGACCCGAAACGTCGCCCATCTCCTTCGCTCCTTAGATGCTGCTGCACCCGCCGAATTCTCCAGCTTTTCGTGTAACCTGTTTAAACTTACCGCTCGGAGGAGCGCTGCTGCTCCAACCGTTCCCGACTGCACCAGCGTCTGACGTCACGACGCACCAACGGCTGTACGGGCTTCTATTCACGTAGTCACTCACGTGACTCCGAAGTGAAATCCGTAGATTTACCAGCTTCTGACTAAAGAAATTCCTCCTCATCTCCTTTCTAAAGGCATGTCCTTTTATTCTGAGGCTGTAGCTTCTGGCCCCAGAGTCTCCCACAAGTGGAAACATCCTTTCCACGTCCATTTTGTATGTACTGGGAAAGAAACAAGGCAAGTCTTACTTATAGAGTCATACTATGAGGAAACAAACCCTTCGGCCACATTTGCCCATTACGACCAACATGCCCTACCTCCACGAGTCCCACCTGCCTGCGTTTGGTCGAAATCCCTCTAAATCTATTCTATCCATGTACCTGTCTCTTGTGCTGAAGTCGCTCTGCCACACCGATCTTTGCTGCTCAAACTGTGCTATTTTATTCTGAGTATACAATGGCTGCCCCCCCAGTAAAAATCAATTAATGAACCTGCAGAGAAAGCAGTAGAGGGGAGCACATTAGGACTCTGTTCTAGTTGTTATTCTCATCTGAATCTGCTGAGTTGAATAATTAATTAAATTATTGTATTTACTTGGGGGAGAAAGGTTGGTGCTGGGATTAGTACATTGTTGCAGTTTTAACTCCAGAATGCAACTGTTCAAACTGCCTGCCTAGTTTAGTTTTGTTTGGAAATGCAGCGTGGAAACAGGCCCTTCAGCCCATCAAGTCTGCACCGAACAGCAATGCCCGTCTACTTGCTCTAGTCTACACACTAGAAACATTTTGCAATCTTCACTGAAGTCAATTAGCCTTCAAACCCGGGGAAAACGCAAGCAGGTCACGGGGAGAAGGTACAAACTCTGTACAAACAGCAACCGTAGTCAGGATCAAACCCGGGTCTTGGGCGCTGTAAGGCAGTCCTTGAAGGAGCTATCCCGGGCAATCAATGACAAATGATTATTCTGGACTAATGAGATTTAGGTTTAGGATTAGCTTTATTTTGTCATCAGACCACATGATAAGATTCATAAAACAGGAGCATAGAAACATAGAAACATAGAAAATAGGTGCTGGAGTAGGCCATTCGGCCCTTCGAGCCTGCACCGCCATTCAATATGATCATGGCTGATCATCCAACTCAGTATCCTGTACCTGCCTTCTCTCCATTCCCCCTGATCCCTTTAGCCACAAGGGCCACATCCAACTCCCTCTTAAATATAGCCAATGAACTGGCTCTACTACTTTCTGTGGCAGAGAATTCCACAGATTCACCACGCTCTGTGTGAAAAAAAAAAATTCTCATCTCAGTCCTAAAAGACTTCCCCCTTATCCTTAAACTGTGACCCCTTGTTCTGGAATTCCCCAACATCGGGAACAATCTTCCTGCATCCAGCCTGTCCAACCCCTTAAGAATTTTGTAAGTTTCATTGAGAATTTTGTACGCAGAATTAGGACATTTGGCCCATCGAGTCTTTTCAATTTTCAATCAAGGCTGATTTATCTTTCCCTCTCAACCCCATTCTACTGCCTTTTCGCCATGACCTTTGACACCCTTGTCATAAAAAAACTGTCAATATCCGCCTTAAAAATACCCAATGACTTGGCCTTTGGAGATGAATTGCACAGATTCACCACCCTCTCTCTAAAGAAATTCCACCTCATCTCCATTCTAATGGCACGTCCTTTTATTCTGAGGTTGTGCCTTCTGATCCTAGACTCTCCCACTACTAGAAACATCCTCCACACATCAACTCTGTCTAGGTGATGTGCAGCGAGGTAATGCCCACAAAGTCCAATGTCCACACTTGGACTGTAGCCTAGCTCATGGAAGGACCGTTCAGAAACCTGACAACCGAGGGGAAGAAGCTGTTCCTAAGCCTGATGTGGGCATAAAGTAGGAATCAGAGATGGAGTGTGTTGGGGAATGGTGTCATATTTTTCACCGAAAGGCCTAGGATTTGTTCTCCCCCTCCATGAAATTAGCCTTTTCCATTTACTACCAAGAAAAGTAATTCTCTCCAACAACTTAGGGGCGCAGCTTTAGAGTTTTACGTCTCCCCGTGACTGCGTGGGTTTTCTCCGGGTGCTCCGGTTTCCTCCCACACTTCAAAGTCGTGCGGGTTTGTAGGTTAATTGGCTCCTGTAAATTGTCACTAGTGTGCAGGCTAGAACTAGTGTACGGGTGATCGCTGGTCAGCATGGCCTCGATGCATGGAAGGGGCCATTACCACGCTGTATCTCCAAAATAAACTAAACGTCTTGGTGGGAGGAAATGTGGCAATGGCCATAACACTCAGGCCCAGGAGAAGATCCAATGACACGGGAAGGAGTTTCTGTGCTTGTGAGGGGGAGGGTAAGGTGCAGGGGAAGGGGACGGCTGTAGTGGAAGCTGGCATGGATATAGTTGGCTGAATGGGCTTCGCTGACATGACCAGTGGAACAATTTCCTGTATCCTGAAAGTGCAGCAGGCTGTTACAGCTGACAATATGGACTAATGGTTCAAAATACATACCACCAGGGGCGCCGCACGATTGGCAGCCCCGCCAACAGTCTGTCTGTGTTTTTGTCTCTTTTTTATTTTTAGTGTATGTTAAACGTTTGTGTAAATGTTCTCCAGTTTGTTTAATGTGGGGGGAGGGAGTGGGGATCGGGCAAAATTTTTTTTTTCAGTTTCTTACCTTGCCGGAGATGCGATTATTTTCCGGATTGTTATCCCCGGTCGCTCTGTGGCCTACCATCGATGGAGCTGGTGGCCTCCTCGGACTGACTTTGGGCCCCACTGCGGGGCGTGGACTTGCATCGGAGCTGATCCCTTGCCTGATAGTGCTCCAAACGAGGCCTGCGCACTTACCATCGAGGGCTCGGAGTCTCGTGAGAGGCTAGTCGGCAAGCTCCAACATTATGGAAGGTTCGACCAGCCCCGAAGCGGGGTTCGATCGCCGGCGCGGAAGAGCGGACATCCCCCCGATGCAGGAGCTGATCGCCTCGATGCGGAGGGTCCGACCACTGGCTACGGGAGTCAAGATCATCCCGTCAATGGAGAGCTCGAGGCCCCCGACCGCGGGAGAGCAAAGGGAAGAGCGTTGAACTTTTTTGCGCCTTCCATTACAGCAAGGTCACTGTGGTGAATGTTTATGTTAAAATGTGTTTTGTGTGTTCCGTTGCTTTTTATTTGTATGACTGGCTTGGCAAATGAAATTCCTTGTATGGTGCAAAACATACTTGGCTAATAAAGTATAATTTTTGATTGTGATTGATTGTGAAATAGTTCATATTAACAGCACTCTTCAGCAGTCCTAACATCCCACCTTGGGTAAGTCTGAGTTCAAATTTAGCAATATACTGTCTTGTCCAAATGGGTTCTCAGTCCAAGGTCAGCCCAGATTTACAAGGATGTGGCCAGGACTCGAGGGCCTGAGCTATATTGAGAGGTTGAGCAAGCTAGGACTTTATTTCTTGGAGCGCAGGAGGATGAGGGGAGATCTTATGGAGGTGTATAATATCATGAGAGGAATAGATGGAGTAAATTACCATAACTCCTTTATCCAGAGTCGGGGAAACGGGAAGCAGAAGATATGGGTTTAGTGTTAAGGTTGTAAGTTCATAGAAATATGAGGCGCAACTTTCTTACACAAAGGGCGATAGGTATATGGAATGAACTGCCAGAGGAGGTAGTTGATACAAGTACTATCACAATATTTAAAAGACATTCGGACAGGTACGTGGATAGGATAGGTTTGGAGGGATGTGGGCCAAATGCAGGCAGGTGGGACGCGTGTAGATGAGGCATGTTGGTCGGCGTGGGCAAGTTGGTTGAAGGGCCTGTTTCCACGCTGTATTGGTGGCACAATAGCACAACGGTCGAGTTGCTGCCTTACAGCATCAGAGACCTGGGTTCGATCCTGACCACGGGCACCGTCTGTACGGAATTTGTACTTTCTCCCTTTAACTGCATGGGTGCTCCCGCACCCCAAAGATGTGCAGGTTAGAAGGTTAATTGCCTTCGGTGAGTTTAGTTTAGGTTAGTTTAGAGATACAGCGCGGAAACAGGCCCTTCAGCCCACCGAGCCCACACCGAGCAGCACCGTAACACTATCCTACACACACTAGGGACAATTTACACTTACGACCAAGCAAATTAAACTACAAACCTGAACATATTTGGAGTGTGGGAGGAAACCGAAGTTCTCAACAAAAACCCACGCGGTCACAGTGAGAAAGTGCAAACTGACGGCGCCTGTAGTGAGGATCGGTCTCCAGCGCTACAAGCGCGGTAAGGCATCAACTCTAGCTCTGCGCCACAGTGCCGACCTGTAAAGCTGTAAAATTGTGCACGTGCGGCGATCGCTGGTCGGCGTGGACCAAAGGGGCCAGTTTCTGCGCTGCACCTCTAAAGTCTAAAGTATGACTTCATGAATTGATTAACTCAATTATCACAAGGGGTTGCACAACGTGAGATGAAGGCCGAACGTTTCTCATGACAATCGCCCTCAGCTCCATAAAAACAAGTGACATATCCAGGTTAACATCTCACTGCAACCTTCAGACTCCACAGGAAGGACGCCCAGAGACACCAATCACCAGCCTGTTCCTATGCCAGCCGACGGCACTGAAATGCAAAAATAGGACACAGTTACTGGGACTTATGGGAATCGGAAACAAACTTCTTCAATTAAATCTCATCGCAGATCCAAGGTCGAACATTAAAGCTGAAACCGTCAAAAGTCTTTTATGTCAATTAGTTGCCCAAGGTCTCCCTTGCAGTTGGGGCCCATTGGAAAACAGTGGATTGATTGTTGGGCAATAACAAGATCATAATATATAATCAGACACAGGCCTTGATTTGCAAGTTCAGCTCATACCTACTGACGGGCATGGGTTCAAATCTCAGCCCAAAGTCTTTATAGTCACAAGCATTTGTCAATCTGACGTGGATATCAGTGATATGAGTAGAATTTAATGTTTACCCTTAACTGGCTACTTAACTGAGTTGTTTGTCATTTTGAAGGGACTTTGTCAATTAAGAGGCAATTCAAAGTCAATCACAATGCAGGGTCTGGAGTCATGTTAGGTTCAATTCAGGTAGGTTCAGTTCAGTTCAGTTTATTGTCACGTGTGCTGAGGTACAGTGAAAAGCTTTTTATTGCGTGTTAACCAGTCAGCAGAAAGACAATACATGATTATAATCGATTCATTTACAGTGAATAGATACATGATAAGGGTGTAACATTTAGTGCAAGATAAAGCCAGCAAAGTCCAATCAAGGATCGTTCAAGAGTCACCAAAGAGGTAGATACCTGGCATTCCCCCCCTCTCTCTATCTCTCCCCCACCCAAGTCGCACTAGCTTCTCATTTTCACCCTACAAACAGCTTACAATGGCCTGTTTCCTTTATCATCGTTACTTTTTTGCATATCTTTAATTCATTGTTCTTTATCTCTCCACATCACCGTCTATATCTATCGTTTCCCCGATCCCTAACCAGTCTGAAGAAGGGTCTCGACCCGAAACGTCGCCTATCTCCTTCGCTCCTTAGATGCTGCTGCACCCGCTGAGTTATCTAGTGTACCCTAGATACCTGACAATATCACATAGGTGACCCTTGGACTATCCTTGATTGGACTTTGCTGGCTATACCTCGCACTAAACGTTATTCCCTTATCATGTATCTATCCACTGTAGTAAATGGATCAATTGGAAATTTGGACTGACAATTTAAGGAACTCGACTTTGTCCTCCAACGAACAAAGGTAAACAAGATGAATTTTTACTGAGGCACAAGAGACAGCAAATGCTGGAATTTGGGCAAAACACAAAGTGCTAGAGGAACTCAATGGGTCAGGCAGCATCTGTGGAGGGAATGGATAGATGACATTTCAAGTCGCACCCTTCTACAGACTGATTGTAGTAGAGGGCGAGAAAGTTGGAAGAAAGGCAAGGGCAGGACAAAGGAGCAAGCGAGTCTGATGATGGGTCTCTACCCGAAACATCACCTTTCTTTTCTCCAGAGATGCTGCCTGTCCTGCTGAGTTGCTCCAGCCTTTTGTGTCTATTCTGGTGAGGGATAGGTGGATACAGGTAGGCAGGGGTTTGATTGGCAGATGGATGGAGTAAGTGACAAAGCATCAACGAGAAAATGAGACAAAAGAGAATTGGTCACTTTAAATTGCCTCTGGAGAGAATCTAGCAGATGTTGCTGAGAATATGGGGAGAATAAGTCATATAATAGCTTCATAAAATGATGATTAGGCTTGCATTTGAATAGAGTAAATCCTCGTCCTTACTGACCTCTTGATAACGGATTATGGTTACAATGGATGGCCCTACCGATCTTCACTGTCAGGCTGGGCTGCTGATGCCCACACCGCCACCCTTGGCGATTCCCGGTCAGACCCACTTCCGCCACTGGCGACCCACACCGCTTCCTCAGCCACTTCCAGGCCGCGTCTGCCACCGCCACTGCCGACCCTTACCTTACCGCTGACCTTTACCTCACCCGGGGGCCGCGACCAATTACTCCGTCGATCCTCACCTCAACTCACCTGGATTCCAGGCCTGGTTCCAGCCGAAGGGTCTGAAGAAGGGTCCCGACCCTAAACGACATCCGTCCATGTCCTCCAGAGATGCTGCCTGACCCGCTGAGTTACTGGAGAGTGATGGATCACGTACAGGCTGGAGTGATTAGTTTAATTTGGCATCACGTTCATTCTTTAGAGACGAAGATAAAAAGATGCAAATTGCTCGAGTAACTCAACGGGTCAGGCAGCATCTCTGCTGTACACGAATAGGTGAAGTTTCAGGTCGGAGTTCTTCTTCAGACTGAATGTAGTAGTGTGGAGAAAGCTGGAAGAGGGTCGGGGCTCGACAAATCTGGCAAGTGAAAGGTGGATACAGGTGAGGGGAGGGGGGTGAGAAACAAGTACTCCCACCATGTTCTAACTCAACCCACCCTCACCTGTATCCATAGAGTCATAGAATCGTACAGTGTGGAAACAGGCCCTTCAGCCCAACTTGCCCACACCGGCTAACATGTCCCATCCACACTAGTCCCACTTGCTTGCGTTTGCCCCGTATCCCTTTAATTCTATCCTATCCATGTACCTGTCTCAATGTTTCTTAAATGTTCCAATACTACTGCCGCACCTCCTCTGGCTGCTCGTTCATGCACCCACCACCCATATGTGAAACAGTTACCCCACATGTTCCTATTAAATCTTTCCCCCCTCACCTTGAACCTATGTCCTTTGATTCTCGATTCCCCTACTCTGGGCAAGAGACTCTGTGCACCTACCCAATCTATTCCTCTCACAACTTTGTACACCTCTATAAGATCACGCCATTACAATGTATGAGGAATGTTTGATGGCTCTGGGACAGTACTCGCTGGAATATAGTTTAGGTGGCTGAATAGGGATTTCATTGAAAACTACTGAATAATGGAAGGCCCAGATAGAGTGGATGTGGAGAGGATATTTCAAGTAGTGGGAGATGCTAGGATCAAGCGAGAGCTAGATAGGGCTCTTAAAGATAGCAGAGTCAGGGGATATGGGGAGAAGGCAGGAATGGGGTACTGATTGCGGATGATCAGCCATGATCACATTGAATGGCGGTGCTGGCTCAAAGGGCCGAATGGCCTCCTCCTGCACCTATTGTCTACTGTCTATGGTCTATCAGAGGGCACAGCCTCAGAATAAAAGGACCTACCCTTAGAATGGAGATGAGGAGGAATTTCTTTAGCCAGAGGGTGTTGAATCTGTGGAATTCATTTTCACAGATGGCAGTGGAGGCCAAGTCATTGAATGTTTTTAAAGCGGACATGGAAATGTTCTTGATTAGGACGGGTGTTAAATGTTAAGTGAAAAAGGCAGGAGAATGGGGTTCAGAGGGAAAAATGGATCAGCCATGATTGAATGGTGGAGCAGATTCAATGGGCTGAATGGCCTCCTTTTGCTCCTATGTCTTATGATCTTATGGTCTAATCATTCAGCATCCCAAAAATATATGTCTGAAGCCAGAGGGTTGTAAATCTTTGTAGTCTGAGAGCTGACAATATTCAGTCATTGCTTACACTCAGGACTGAGATTGGTGCATGTTTGGATAACTTAAGGGCCTGTCCCACTTGACAAATATTTCGGCGACTGCCGGCATCATTGACTGATGTATCAGGTCACCGAAATATTTGCGGCGTGAAGCAGCGTGACGCGGCGTGATGACGTATGACACGCGGTGTTTTTTCAAATGTCGCAACATTTTTTTTTGTCGCAACTGGATTTTGAAATGTTCAAAATCCTTCGGTGACAGTGAGACACTGATATGAAGCCGGCAGTCAGTGAAGAAATCGCCAAGTAGGACAGGCCTTTTAAGGAATTCAAAATGAGGTGATGGGGCAATAATGTGGATAGAGTTTAGATACAGCCTTTATCTTAATGATTGGCGGAGCGTCAATTCCTCTTTGCTCCAATTTCCTTTCTTATGATGTATGTTCTGGTCTTTGAACTAATTAACCACCTTGTGTCAGACATACAGTAGCCAAGGCAGTGAGAATCTGCAGAGACGGGTTTTTCAGAGAAGGACTCAGCTACTAGGCTCAGTGCATAAACCTATTATGCAAAGCGCAGTGAAGGCAAGCAATACGGTTCATGTTCAAAAGTTCATGTTATAGGAGCAAAATTAGGCCATTCAGCGCATCAAGTCTACTCTGCCATTCAATCATGGCTGATCTATCTTTCCCCGTCAACCCCATTCTCCTGCTTTCTCCCCATAACCCTTGACTCCTGTACTAATTAAGAATCTATTAATCTCCACCTTAAAAATATTTGTTGACGTGTCTCCATAGCCTTCTATGGTAATGAATTCCACAGATTCACCACCCTCTGACTAAATAAATTCTTCCTCATCTCCTGTCCAAAGGTACAGTACATCCTTTTATTCTGAGGCTCTGGGCTCTGATCCTAGACTCTCCCACTAGTGGAAACGTCCTCTCCGCATCAAGCCGTTCCAGGCTTGATATTGGAAAGCCAAAATAAAAGTCCACTTGATTTGTGATTTGTGATAATTGCCCTGTTGCCTCAGTTTCTTGATGTTTTCTACTGGCTATAACTTAATGACAATGGGCAAATGGCCAAAAAGTAGTGAATACATTAATTCAACATGAACACAGATAAATACAATTGCCTGTCACTTGCAGTCCACAGGCATTTCCATCAACTTAATTTCTCTCAGACCTTTCCATCCAATTTGTGTCCATTATTCAATTTGTCTTTGTTTTTCTCTTGGTTTTATTTCTGCATACTAACTTGATTTTATTCCCTTCAAGGACTGTCTTCTTCTGTGCATATTTATGGAAATATTTCAAGCTCACTTTCGGCAGAGAGGCAGCTCTAGCTGCTGTCACTGCAATGCTGCAGGGAGTTTTACACAGGCTGTAGAAAGTAGGTCAGCATCAGCTCGCCTCTTGATTTCAGAGTAGTGCCTAGGATGTCCTCTTTCATCATGTCATTCGATGGAAGAAATATTTTCTTTTAGCTGCATCCTCCAACCCTGGTTACTGAAAAAACGATGTGCTTCAGAGAGTCCCATGGCAATTTATGGACCATTGAGCACTTTCAAACAAGACCCCGCGACATTGTCGTAAACAACAATGAATTTGTGCCAAGCAAGGTTCCACAGATAGGTGCTTGAATTTTGTCCAGACATCCCATTTTCGTGCTTTGATTGTATACAAGATAAAACATGGATCAGTACAGCACAGGAACACGTCATTCAGCCCACCATGTCTATGCCGAAGATGATGTCAAGTTAAACTAATGTCCGCTGCTTGCACACAGTTTCTTGCCAACTGTTATCAGTCAACTGAACCATCCTATCACCCACTAGAAGGTGGTCCTAACCCATCACCTACCTCCTTGGAGATCCTCAGTCGAGCTTTTATCGGACTTTACTGTGCTTTAAACATTATTCCCTTTACCTCTTGCTTGATTATAATCATGTATAATCTTTTCACTGACTGGACAGCAGGCACCAAAAAACCTTTTACTGTACCTTGGTACATGTGACAAAAGACATAATCAACTATCCATGTGCCTAAAAACCTCTTAAATGTCACTATCATATCTGCCTCCAACACCATCTCTGGCAGTGCATTGCAGTCACCCGTCACTCTTTATGTAAAAACATTTGCCGCATACATCTCCTTTAAACCTTGTTCTTCTTGTCTTAATGCTATGCCCACTAGTCTTTGTCATTTCCACCTTGGGAATAAAGGTTCCCCATCTATGCCTCTCATAACTTTACATCCTTCTCTCAAGTTATCCCTAAACTTTGACTTTCCAGAGAAAACAAATCCAAGTTTGTCCAACCCTGTAGCTAAAACTCTCTAATCCTGGCAGCATTCTGGCAAATCTCCTCTGCACACTCTGCAAAGCCTCCATCTTGTTCCTGTATTGGGGCGACCAGAACTGCATACAATGCTCCAAGTTCAAGTTCATGTTCAAGTTCACATTTATTGTCACACGCACCAATTGAGGTACAGTGATATTTGAGTTACCATACAGACATACAAGTTAAAAAAAAGAATTCAATACACAATAATTTTAACATAAATATCCACCACAGTGGAATCACCATTCCTCACGGTGATGGAAGGCAATAAAGTTCAGTCATCTTTCTCCCGTTGTTCACCCGTGGTGGTCAGGGCCTTGAACCCACAGCATTGCCTCTGCTGGCGGCCCGATGTTAAAGCCCTCTCGTCGGGATGATGGAGAGTCTGGCATCGGGACGGAACGCAAACACTCCGCGGCATGCAGTTCCCGAGTCGGTCTTTTCTTACCGGAGACCGCGGCTTCACGGTGTTAAAGTCCACAAGCCCCGCGGTCGGAGCACTTCCACAGCGATCCTCGGTAAAGGATCGCCAGCCCCGCGATGGTAAGTCCGCGCCGTGCGCGCGGCTTGAAGCTCCAGGCCGGTCTCCAGGAAAGGCTGCACCAATCCAGTTGTTAGGCCGCGGGGAGGGGACGGAGACGTGACATGGAGAAAGATCACATCTCCGTCGAGGTATGGGACTGAAAATGGTTTCCCCTATTCCCCCCCCCCCCCACCCCCCCCCACACAAAAACATACCAACAAACATTAAAACATACATTTTAGACACACTAAAAATAACAAAAAAGTCGTAATGACACACAGGCTGCTGGAGAGGCTGCGATCTCGGTGTCACCAGATGTTGTGGGATCTTTAATAATAATCCAGAGAGAGTAGATGGTGTTTCAGTTTAGTGCATTATCAGAAAGATGGCACACCCATCTGGGCTGTTGTGTGAGTCATGATTATGTACTCAAATCTAAAGAGTGAGACTTGCAATCTTGATGTAGGGATTATAATGCTGAAGGAGCCACAGCCAGACTTAAAACAGCCTTTCTTTGCACCAAGATCTGTATAAAAGAAGCAACAGCAGCAATGTCAAAGAGACTTTTAAAGGGCTCGATGTTTGATTCTCCTTCTAATATGACCTGGCTCTTAGACTACTGATTAAAATGAAAACAGACAAGTAGTTAATTAGATGTTGATGAAAATGTCAGTGCAAATAATAATATATTAGAACGAGAAAATATGAGAGATTTAACGGGTGAAGCCACTGTGGTGTTTAGAAAAATGGAATGGTAGATCAAAGACAGAAAAGCAAGGGCCAGGCAAAATACACTGGTAATTAGGTGTGTAAAGAAATAGAAAATGGCCTCAGAAGATGCAAAAACCAATAACAGTGGTGTGTAAAACTAGAGAATGTTTGTTTGGAGGAATGGATAAGAAGTTTACAGGGGATCTGTCACGCAGAGGGTGGTTGGCTCTAGAATGCACTGTCTGAGTGTGTGGTGGAGATTGAGACTCTTGCAACATTTAGGAAGTATCTAGACATGCACTAGACTCACTAAAGCTTAGATTGCTACAAATTAAGTAAATGGGATTGGTATAGAGATGTCATGATCAGCATGAACGTGATGGGCTGAATGGCCTGTTTTCCTAATACACAACTAGATAACAGAACCATTGTCAACAGTAGAAATACCTTGGCACCTTTGTTCTTTGGTCCTGTTTCCCTATTTATTGTCTCTGTATTTGGCAAAAAGTTTTTTAAATCTTTTTTAATACCCGGGAACTTTTTTCCCAAGGTGGAAATATCAATAGACTGGAGGGCATAGCTTTTAGATGAGAAGGGCTCAGTTTAAAGGAGATGTACAGAGCAAGTTTTTTTACACAGAGGGTGTTGGGTGTTGGGAATGCGCTGCCAGTGGTGGTGGTGGAAGGCATTTAAGGGGCCTTCAGATGGGCACATGGATATGCAGGGACTGGAGGGATATGGATCACGTGCAGGCAGAGGAGATTAGTTTAACATGGCATCATGTCCAGCATGGACATTGTCAGCTGAAGGGCCTGTCTCTGTGAAATACTGTGATCTATCATCATGAATTCTTAACCCCATTTCTTTCTCCATACCTGCAATCTGGGCTGGTACTGTTGCCTGGAGCACATGGAGTAGGGTTGAAACAAGGAACTGAAGATACTGGTTTACAAGAAAAACCCACAGATTGCTCGAGTAACTCAGCGGGGACAGGCTGGTCTGAGGAAGGGTCCAGGCTCAAAACGTCACCTATCCATGTTCTCCAGAGATGCTGTCTGACCTGCTGAATTACTCCAACACTTTGTGTCTGCTTCTGGGGTAGAGGAGGCCAGGGAGACTGAAAAATCATTACAAGCGTGATTAAGTGAACAGAAAGTAGATCAATAGAAAATCATCCTAATTAAATATACTCTTCAATGTTAATATCCGATGTGATGGAAATACGATGTTCATATTTACTATGATGGAAAATC
Organism: Okamejei kenojei; assembly: GCA_035221665.1. Taxonomy (NCBI): domain Eukaryota; kingdom Metazoa; phylum Chordata; class Chondrichthyes; order Rajiformes; family Rajidae; genus Okamejei; species Okamejei kenojei. The sequence goes on from CM069131.1 coordinate 55,719,989, forward strand.
ACAATGCAAACCACAAACAGGATACCTTCAAGAAGTAATGATCATCTCTCCAGCTTCTGCTTTGCAAGGCGGCACTCGGTGGTGCCCCGGTAGAGTTGCTGCCTTACAGCGTCAGAGACCTGGGCACGATCCTGACTACGAGTGCTGTCAGTACGGAGTTTGTACGTTCACCCTATGGCTGCGTGGATTGTCCCAGGTGCTCCTATTTCCCCCCCATACTCCAAAGACGTAAAGGGTTGTAGGTTAGTTTGGCTTCGGTAAAAATTGTAAGTTGTCCCTGGTGTGTACGATAGTGCTAGTTTGCGGGGCGAAGGGCCTGTTTCCACACTGTATCTCTGAACTAAAAAATCTAATAAAAAGGATGCCTTCAAGAAGTAACGATCACTTCCGATCAATATTGACAAGGATTCTGACCATATCTTCTCTGTTCCTCTCTTCTGTTTTCATATCGCCCTCATCGCCTGCACCCCTTTCTCAGAGCACAGCAGCTCCTGTAATCCATGCTTGAGCCACCTGTGCGTTTGTTACAAGAGGGCGGCAAGATGGCCCAGCGGTAGAGTTGCTGCCTTACAGCGAATGCAGCGTCGGAGACCCGTGTTCGATCCTGCCTACGGGTGCTGCCTGTACGGAGTTTTTACGTTCTCCCTGTGACCTGCGTGGGTTTTCTCCGAGATCTTCGGTTTCCTCTCACACTCCAAAAACGTACAAGTTAGTAGATTAAATGGCTTGGTAAATCTAAAAATTGTCCCTAGTGGGTATAGGATAGTGTTAATGTACGGGGATCGCTGGTCAATGCAGACCCGGTGGGCCGAAAGGCCTGTTTCCGCACTGTATCTCTAAACTAAACTAAACTAAACTAAACTAAAAATGGTCATCGAACAGTCTTAACTTCTGCTCGCCACAGCTGTGAGCTAGGTCTGCCGGCGCATGTGCAGCAGGTTGGCCTCCCCTTCAATCGGTAACCTCCAACAGTGGCTCTCTCCAACATGAAATCTGCACCCTTGTAGTGTCATTCCCTACGGTTCTCTGTTTTGCATTCTCGTGTTACAGAATGCAGAGTGGTGGTAGTCAAATCTTTCTTGGCTTACTGCAAACTTTCAGAATCACCTTCCTTAACAACTCCCTTTGCTTCCTGAAGTACAAAAAAAATCCCCAAAGGGCTTCTTTTAGGATTCCTGTACATTAGCAATACCGTTGTGCGATGCGTGAAATACAGTAGATGTAATCAATAGCTAGTACAATGGTTTCTAAGGCAACCTTTCATTATTTAAGGAATATCCACCGGAGGGAATTGTAAAATGTGATTGCGTTGGTGAATCTCAATCTTTGTCATAGTCATACAGCATTGAAAAGGGCCCTTCAGCCCAACTCATCCATGCCGACCAAGATGCCCCATCTAAGCTAGTCCCACTTGCCCATGTTTGCCCATATCCCTCTAATCCTTAATGTAGAAACAACTGGCTTGTTTATACCAAAAATTCAGACTGAAGAACGGTGTTGACCTCCAGACATGACGCCTGACCCCCTGAGTTAATCAAGCACTTTATCTAAACCTTTCCTAATTGTCCAAATGTCTATTAAATGTTACTTGCATCAATTACTTCCACTGGCAACCCGTTCCATATATCCACCACATTTTGTGAAAAGATTGTCCCTTAGATTCCTATTTAATCTTTCCCCTCTCTAAACCTATACCCTTTGGCTCTTGATTCCCCTACCTGCTATAAAAAGTTCCTGTCATGAGTATAATGGTACACTATGGCATGTCTATTTGTAATTATGTGTTGTCTTTCCGCTGACTGGATATCATGCAACAAAAAAGCTTTTCACTGTCCCTGGGTAGACGTAAACTAAACTAAGATGAGTGCTAAAGAGGCAGGGATGCAGAACACACGTGTTTAAAGCATGGGTACACAAAAGGCTGGAGAAACTCAGCGGCTGCAGCAGCATCTAAGGAGCGAAGGAGAGAGGCGACGTTTCGGGTCGAGACCCAGTTCCTTCTTTAACACTTTGTTTAAAGCATGGTTCACGGTAACATTAACACACACAAACTAGGAGCAGATGTAGGACACATGGTCTTTTGAGACTACTGATCTCTCTCTCAGTATAAATAGTTGCATCCAAACAGTTAAGCCCTCACTCCCCTCTGAGACAGAGACACCCAAAGATTTACCACTCTTTGAGTGAATACGTTCCTCTTACCTGTCTATGTGTGTTCCACTTCTTGTCCTGAAATTATTGTCCCTTATTGCTGAGATTTCTAGTTTTAGTTTATCTTCTAAACTTCTGCTTGCTACTCTGGGATTAGCTCTAATATTGTAACAGTTGGTCTGTTTCAAGGTGACCTCTACAATTAAAAGTCCTTCCGCTAAAGTATTATTTTGTCTATGGACAGATGGGGCAGTGCAGTGACACAACATAGAGTTGCTGCCTCACAGCGCCAGAGACCTGGGTTTGATTCTGACTACAGGTGCCGTCTATACAGAGTTTGTACGTTCTCTCTGTGACTGTGTGGGTTTTCTCCGGGTGCTCCGGTTTCCTCCCATATCCCAAAGACGTGCAGGTTTATAGGTTAATTGGCTTCTGTAAAATTCTCCCCCGTATGTAAGATAGAACTAGTGATCATTGGTCGGCGTGGACTCGGTGGGCCAAAGGTCTTGGTTGTATCTCTAAAACAAACAACTAAAAACAAGGACCTGCAGATCCTGGTTACAGGTACCATCTCTGGAAAACAGGGATTGGCGACATGGGACTCTACTTTGGACTGATTGTAGTAGGGGAGAGAAAGCTGAGGGAGAGATGGGGGTAGGACAATGCCTGGCAAGTGACAGGTGGATGCAGGTGAGGGAGGGGGGGGGGGGGGGGTCAGAGAGGATTGATAAGGAAATGTTTGGACAAAGGCCAGATATGTAAAGACAGAAAACTCTCAGGCAAGGATAGAAAAGACATGAAATGTGAAGCCAGTGGGTGGGTGGGATTTAGATAGAAGGGAATTGGAGAAGGTGAAAGGGGGAATGGGATTAGAGGATAAATTTGGGGGGGGGGGGGCACTAGGGAAGGGGGGGGGGGCACTGGGAGGGGGGGGGGGCACTGGGAAAGGGGGGGGGGGGGAGAAGGGATGGGGGAGTATGTTTGTAGGTTCTGGAGTAAACATTTATTCCAGTTCAGTACATAATTAATTATTTCATTTTTGTGGAATAAAAAATGGAAATAAATAACTTGATTGCGTAAAGCACCTTTCACAGTCTTGTGTCCTTTGAAGTCAATTATTTATGAAGTCAATGATGCGGTTTGATATGAATATAGTAACAAGATGCTGGTTTACCATAGAAAGACATAAAATGCTGCAATAACTCAGCGAGTTAGGCAGCATCACTGGAGTACCAAAGAAAGACACAAAATGCTGGATACTAGAGAAAAACACAAAATGTCTGAAGGAGGGTCTCGACCCGAATTGTTACCTATCCGTATTCCCCAGAAATGCTGCCTGACCCACTAAGTTACTCCAGCATTTTGCGTTTCTTTCTTTGAAAACCCACACGGTCACAGGGAAAATGTGCAAACTCTGTACAAACAGCACCCATAGTCAGGATTGAACCCAGGTCTCTGGCGCTGCAAGGCAGCAACTCTATTACTGTGCCACTGTGTCGCCCTACATAGGATTGCTATTTAGTTTCTTTTCATTCACTCCAGTGATGGAGCGAGCTGCCAGAGAAGGTGTTTGGGGCAGTAACAACATTTAAAAGACACTTGGACAGGTTCATTGATAGGAAATGTTTAGAAGGATATGGACCAAACGCGGGCAAATAAGACTAGCTTAGACGGGGCATCTTGGTTGGGGTGGATGAGCTGTATAACTTTATTACTAATCATAATAAATAACTCCAGACCATTGGCAAAACACAAAGTGCTGGAGTAACTCAACGGATCAGGCAGCATCTCTGGAGGACATGGACAGGCGAAGTTTTGGGTTGCAACCCTGCTTCAGATTGATTGTATTAGGTAGGAGAAAGTTGGAAAAGGAGAAATGGGGGCAGGACAAAGCCTGGCAAGTAATAGGTGAGGGGGTTGATGGCAGATGGGTAGAGAAAGTGGCCAGAAGAATGAAAAAAATTAAATGTAGAAAAATCACACTTTTTCTTGATCTGTACCGATAATTAATTAACATATCTATATGAATAAAAGATGAAAATAACGAAGATGAATGCATCAACAGCTTTCACAGTCTCAGATGCTTTGCAATCAATGAAATAACTTTGAAATGTGGATGATATGAATATAGATGTACAGCTGTTACAGCGACCGACGCGGCTCCAAGGACCTGGGTTCAATACTGACCTCAGGTGCACTTTCTCTGTGTGGCCACGTGGGTTTCCTTTGGTCGGCTCCGGTTTCCTCCCACATCACACAGATCTGCTGGTGGGTTAATTGTCTGCTGTAAATTTACCCAGTGGTGTAGTTTAATGAGAAGCAGAATCAAAGGTCTGTTGATTGGTATGTGTTTGTGGAAGAAATAATATTGTGCAAGGGTACGGGGGGGGGGGGGAGGGGGGGGGTGGGGGGGGGGGGGGGGGGGGGACGGGGGGGGAGTAGTAAGGGGAAGGGACTCATGGGATTGCTACAACAGGCTCCTTGTCACTGTAAAACAATGGATCACCAAATCATAAAGTGTTGGAGTAACTCAGTAGGTCCGGCAGCATCTATGGAGGAACTGGACAGATACTACGGGCTGGGACTTTTCTTCAGACTGATTGCAGTTGGAGGGAGAAAGCTGGAAAGGAGAGATATTAGCTGGTCAAAACCTGGCAAGTGATAGGTGGATACAGCTGAAGGGGTGGGGTGGGGGGGGGGGGGGGAAGGTTTGATAGCCAGGTGGGTGGGAATAAGTGACAAAGACTAGATATGAAAATGAGACAAAAAGGTGTCAGATAAGGAGAAAAGTGAATGTAAAGCTGGAGGGAGGGATGGATATAGGTAGATGGGAATGGGGGGGGGGGGGGGGGGGGGGGGGGGGGCGGTACGAGAGCGGAAATAATGTCAGGATAGAGGAAGAAATATGCGCACACTGGGGTGGGGGCAGGGCACAGGAAAGGAGAGAGGGGTTACTCAATTAAAACTGGAGAATTCAATGTTCATACCGCTGGGTTATAAGCTACCGAAGAGGAATATGAGGTGCCGTTCCTCCAGTTTGTGTGTGGATTCATTCTGGTAATGGAGGAATCCCAGGACAGAAAGATTAGTACATAGATGGGAAGGGGAATTAAAATAGTTGGCAACCAGGAGATTTAGCAGGCGTTGGCAAAACAGTTGCCTCATCTCTGCTTGATCTCACTGATGTTGGTGAGGCCACATTGCAAAACAGAGTGAAGAAAGGTCCTGACCCGAAAGGTCACCCATCCTTTTTCTCCAGTGTTGCTGCTTGGCCCGATGAGTTACTCCAGCAGTTTGTGTATATCTTTGCAAAACATCTGTTCCTTTCAGTACAGCACATGCATCATCGGGTCCCACAATCAGAATATGATAATGATTACACATTTTAGTAATTCTGTTTGATGTATAATTTTTAATCCAATCTCCTTTGGTCCCATGGAGTCATAGAGTCATACAGCATGGAAGCAGGCCCTTTGACCCAACTTGCCCGCACCGACCAACATGCCCCATCTACACTAATCCCACATGCCTGCATTTGGCCCATATCCCTCGAAACTTGTTCTATCCATGTACCTCTTGAATTGTTTATTAAACATTGCAATTGACCCTGTTTCAACTACCTCCTCCGGCAGCTCGTTCTACACACACACCACCATTTGTATGAAAAAGTTATCCCTCAGATTCCTATCAAATCTTTCCTCCTTCACCTTAAACCTACCCCAAGAAAGAGAGTTGTAGAATGCCTCCGAGATGGATTCTTAGAGCAGCTTGTAGTGGAGCCGACCACAGAAAAGGCAATTCTGGATTTAGTGTTGTCCAACGAACCAGATATGATAAGAGAACTCGAGGTAAAGGAACCGCTTGGAGGTAGTGATAATAATATGATTAGTTTTAATCAGCAATTTGAGAAGGAGAACGTTAAATCGGAAGTGGCAGTGATGCAATTGAACAAAGGGGACTATGAAGACTTGTGAGGGGAGCTGGCCAAAGTAGACTGGAAAGGGTTCTAGCAGGAATGACGGTGGAACAGCAATGGCAGGAATTTCTGGGCATAATCCGGAAGACGCAGGATCATTTCATTCCAAGAAGGAAGAAAGATTCTAAGGGGAGTAGGAGGCAACTGTGGCTGACAAGAGAAGTTGGGGATAGAATAAAACTAAAAGAAAAGATGTATAACGCAGCAAAGAGTAGCCGGAAGCCAGAGGATTGGAAAACTTTCATAGGACAACAGAAGGAAACAAAACGGGCAATTCGGTCTGAAAAGATGAAGTACCAGGGGAAGCTGGCCAGGAATATAAAGAAGGACAGTAAAAGCTTCTTTAGATATGTTAAGGGAAAAAGAGAAGCAAAGTCAAATGTGGGTCCCTTGAAGGCAGACAAGGGTGAAATAATTATGGGCAACAAGGAAATGGCAGAAGAGTTGAATAGGTACTTCGGATCTGTCTTCACTAAGGAGGATACAAACTATCTCCCAGATGTACTGGAGGACAGAGATCTAAGGGGGTGGAGGAACTGAAATAAATTTTCATTAGGCGAGAAATAGTATTGGGTAGGCTAATGGGACTGAAGGATAATAAATCCCCTGGGCCTGATGGTCTGCATCCCAGGGTCCTCAGGAAGTTGGCTCTAGAAATAGTGGATGCATTGTTGATAGTTTTCCAATGTTCAATAGATTCAGGATCAGTTCCTGTGGATTAGAGGATAGCTAATGTTATCCCACATTATAATGTTGGGGCAGGGTGTTGACATGGATAGAAAATTGGTTGGCAGACTGGAAGCAAAGAGTAGGAGTGAACGCGTCCTGTTCAGAATGGCAGGCAGTGGCGAGTGGAGTGCCGCAAGGCTTGGTGTTGGGGCCGCAACTGTTTACCATATATATTAATGATTTGGAAGATGGAATTAGGAGCAACACTAGCAAGTTTGCGGATGACACAAAGCTGGGTGGCAGTGTGAACTGTGAAGAGGATGCTAGGAGGTTGCAGGGGACCTGGACAGTTGAGTGAATGGGCAGATGCGTGGCAGATGCAGTATAATATAGATAAATGTGAGGTTATCCACTTTGGCAGGCAAAAACAAGGGGGCAGATTATTATCTCAATGCGGTTTTAGGTTAGGTAAGGGGTAGGTACAGTGAGACCTGGGTGCCCTTGTACACCGGTCACTGAACGTTGGCGTGCAGGTACAGCAGGCAGTGAAGAAAGCTAATGGAATGTTGGCCTTCAATACAAGAGGGATTTCAGTACAGGAGTAAAGAGGTTCTTCTGCAGTTGTATAGGGCTCTGGTGAGACCACATCTGAGAGTATTGGTACAGTTTTTGGTCTCCTAATATGAGGAAGGTCATCCTTGTGATTGAGGCAGTGCAGCGTAGGTTCACGAGATTGATCCTGGGATTGGCGGGGGACTGTCATATGAGGAAAGATTGAAAAGACTAGGCTTGTATTCACTGGAGTTTAGATGGATGAGGGGGGATCTTATAGAAACGTACTAAAATTATAAAAGGACTGGACAAGCTAGATGCAGGAAAAATGTTCCCAATGTTGGGTGAGTCCCAGAACCAGGGGCCACAGTCTTAGAATAAAGGGGAGGTCATTTAAGACTGAGGTGAGAAAAAAAACATTTTTACCAGAGAGTTGTGAATTTATGAATTCCCTGCCACAGAGAGCAGTGGAGGCCAAATCACTGGATGGATTTAAGAGAGAGTTGGATAGAGCTCTAGGAGCTAGTGGAGTCGAGGGATATGGGGAGAAGGCAGGCACGGGTTATTGATAGCAGACGATCAGCCATATCACAATGAATGGCGGTGCTTGCTCGAAGGGCCAAATGGCCTCCTCCTGCACCTATTTTCTATGTTTCTATGTTTCTAAATAGTGTCCCGACCTACTCAACCTCTCCCTATAACGTAGACCCATGAGTCCTGGCAACATCCTCGTAAATCTTCTCTGTAGCATTTCCAGCTTGCAGTAGTTGGACCTACGGCACATCATGGCAAGCCTGCTGGTGTGACCCCCTCACAGTTTTGCATTGGAGTGCCACCAATCTATACTCAGAGCCATGAAAACAGGACCTTTGGCTAAGCGTATCCATGCAGACCCAGATGGGACATTCAATCGTCCCGTTTACCCACGTCTGGCCCATATCCCTCCAAACCTTTCCTGCCCAAGTCTCACTGTCTGTTGGTAGTGCTCTCACACTTCAGTCACCAAGGCAGAGCAGACTACAGACTAGGTGCTGGTAAATGGGCTGAGTATAGGTGGGTGGAACATAGAGCACTAGAGCACAGGAATAGGCCCTTCAGCCCAGAGTGTCCGTGCTGAGCAAAATGCCTGGATAAACTAATCTCTTCTGCCTGCACGTGGTCTAGAATGCTCCCCAGAATGATGCCTGGGTTAGAGACTATTGGCTACAAGAATAGGCTGGACAGACTTGGAAGGTTTTCTCAGGACGATCGGAGGCTGAAGGGAGACCTGATGGATGTATATAAAATTATGAGGTATAGATAGGCTAGACAGTCAAATCCTTTTTTTCCAGTGTGGAAATATCAAGGTCCATAGGACATCTCTAAGGTGAAAGGAGCAAAGTTTAGTTTAGTTTAGTTTATTTTCATGTGTACAAATGTACAGTGAAAAACTTTTGTTGTGTGCTATCCAGTCAGTAGAAAGACTATACACGATTACAATCAAGTCATTCACAGTGTATAGGTACAGGATAAAGGGCATTACGTTCCGTGCAAGATAAAGTCCAGTGAAGTTAATTAAAGATAGGTCTCCAATGAGGTAGATGGTAGCTCAGGCCCACTCTCTAGTTGTTGGTAGGATGGTTCAGTTGGCTGATGTCAGCTGGGAAGAAACTGTCCCTGAATCTGGAGATGCGCGCTTTCAAACTTCTGAAACTCTTGTCAGATGGGAAGTGGGGTGAGACTCATCCTTGATTATGCTGGTGTCTAGTTTAACAGAGACCTTGATTATGCTGGTGTCTAGTTTAACAGAGATCTGCAGGACAAGTTTTCTACACAGAGGGTGGTTTGTTCCTGGATCATGTTGCATGTGGTGGTGATGGAGGTAGATATGATAGTGGTGTTTAAGAGTCTTTCAGATAGGCACATGGAAATGCAGGGAATGGAGGGATCATGTGCAGGCAGATGAGATTAGTTTATCTTGGAATTATGTTTGGCACAAACATTGTGGGCTGAAGTGCTTGTTCCCGTTTTGTCTGTTCTACGTTTATGGCCTATGGCCCTCCATTCTATGGTATGTGATGGTTGGCATGCTCATGGTGGGCCAAAGTGCCTGATTCTGTACTGATAGCTTCCCAGGGGAACTAAAGAAACTATTGAAATTGGAGGCTTTTCACCCCAAGGTTTATTCTCAAAACTGAAATTCAGTGTTAAATCTCTTCAAGGGTATCGAGGGGCTCGGATGTTTCCACCCCTTATTTCAGATCTCTAATATCGCCAATATTTAAGATAGACACAACGTGCTGGAGTAACTCAGTGGGAGTAACACCAATATTTTGTCTTTGGGATGAAAGTTGATCTCAACATCTTTTCTGGAGTCAAGGTTGAGCACTAGCACCAAAGAGCTCCATTCACTCACTGGGCTGAATGGAGCCATTCGGCCCATCAAGTCTACTTCGCCATGTAATCATTGCTGGTCTATCTTTCCCTCTCAACCCCATTCTCCTGCCTTCTCCCTGTGACCCCTGCCACCCTCACTAATCAAGAATCTGTCAATCTCCACCTTAAAAATATCCATTGACTTGGCCTCCACAGTCGTCTGTGGTAATGAATTCCACAGATTCACCACCCTCTGACCAAATACATTCCTCCTCATCCTTGTAAAGGTGTGTCCTTTTATTCTGCGGCAGTGCCCTCTGGTCCAATCCCTCCACATCCACTCCATCCAAGCCTTTTACTATTCGGTAAGTTTCAACGAGGTTTCCCCCCTCGTCCTTCTCATGCGGTAGAACAGGGAGCAGCAGCCCAGAAGTTCGCTGCAGAGGTGGAGGCGAAGCCGGTGTGAGTGGAGCCCGGGGTCTGGTGCGTTTAACTTGACGTCTTCGCCCCGACAACCTCCATCGGAGGCGCGTCTTGGCTTTTTTTTCTACTCTCGCTCTCTCTCTCTCTCTGTAGTATTGCACCGGAGATCGAGCCGTGAGCGAAGCACGTTGCAAAGAGCCGAGCCTCTCTGCCCTTGTGTTGAGTCGTATTACATCCGCCATTGGATTTGCAGGCTGCTCTCCCTCTGCTCTCCCGCCGCTCTGCGCTGGGGCGGCCGACAGACAGGTCGCTGCAGGATTTCATTGGAGGCGGCGGCGGCGGGGATAGACCTGGGGATCGGACCTGTGCGGGATAAAGGCGGCGGGAAAGACGGCTGGAGACAGAGAGCGAGAGAGAGAGAGAGAGAGAGGGGGGAAAGAGATTGGGAAGTCGGTGAGTGTGTCTCGATGACCTTACATTTCCCCGCCGCACTTCTCCGCAGTGACATATCCTCCAGTCAGTGCGCGTTTACATGGGGCATGTTGCAGGGGTCTGTCTGAATGTACCGGAGTGGGTGGGTGTTTGCTTTGCCGGGGTCCCGCACTCTCCTTCTCACTAGCCCGGTGCACCACACTTGCCCTCGATTGCCAATGCTGTACCCTCTTCCCCTCCCCTCAATGCAAGGGTCTGCCACCCGCGGTATTCCCCGGCAAAGAGGCACCGTCGGATGTCATCCCGGGCACGGGTGTGTGTGTGTGTGTGTGGGGGGGGTGGTAGTGCAGGCAGGGGAAGCCGGAATGTTGCTCCCCTGGTCACGCCAGGGTGGTGTCAGCTCGGTGAGCGGGGAGCTCTCCAACACTCCTGGCGCCGACTGAAAATACTCCTGTCAGAAATAGGCTGGGGAATGAGTGTAGCAGACTGCTGTCCGGCGCTGGCTTCCACTTCGCCGAAGGGTCTGTATTGCTTGTGCGGCAGCGTCGGCTGCGAAAAGGAAACAGTGAACAGTATGTAAAAGAGGCATATATATGGGAGGGTACACAAAAAGCTGGAGAAACTCAGCGGGTGCAGCAGCATCTAAGGAGCGAAGGAGATAGGCGACGTTTCGGGTCGAGACCCTTCTTCAGACATATATATGGGAACCGTGCGTGCGTCCGTGTGTCAAACTCTCTATGGGTACCCGTGTGTCTGTCTCTGCATGTATTTGCCTCACTCGATGTGTGCGTCTGTCTAATCGTGTGTGTGTCTCCAATTGTGTGTGTCTTCAACTCGGTGTGTGTATGTTTGACTCTGTGTGTCTGTTTCTCTGTCTGTGTCTATCTTTAACTGTGTGTGTGTGTGTGTGTGCATGTGTCTAACTCTGTGTGTGTATGTCTGACTCTGTGTGTCTGCCTGTAACCAGCTGTGTGCATGTCTGCTGTGTGTCGGTGTGCGTGCATATCTAACTGTGAGTGTGTGTATTTGTATAAGTCTGTGTATTAGTGTAAATCTGTATGTATGTGTGTCTCACTCTGCCATTATGTGTGTATCTAATTGTGTGCGAGAGACTGTGTGTCTAATTGTGTGTAGTACCCTAACATCTCTATGTCTTTGTATTTTGTGATCACTTTTTGTATCCTTCTGTGTAGATGTGTGCGTGACGTGTGTGCGTTGGGATGCGCGTGTGTCAGGGGGGTTTGCCCGCTTAGGGATATGTCTGTGGTTGGATGGGAGTCTGTGTACATGTCTACTTGTGTACATGTGTAAGGGTACCTGTGTGAATGTGAGTGCGTGGGCATGTGGGTCTGTATCTGAGTGGGTGTCTTTACCGGTTTGTGCCTCTGAATGTGTTTGCTTGCCTGCCCATGTAGACATCAATGTGTGTGTTCTGGAGTGACCGTGTGCGCAAGAGTTTGTACAAAGGTTGATTAACATTCAGTGCACATTGATTCATGGTTCTCACATCAGCCCGTTTTGGATCAGCTCACTGACATTGCCTGGTTTTTATAGTAGTGATGGAGGTTAGGATAATTTGAAAACAAATCAACATTTTCTGATTGAAGGTCGTCAACCTGAAACATTGATTATTTTTCCACTCCGTAGATGGTGCCAGAAATGCTGAGCATTCTGAAAATGATCTGTTTTTGTTACGGAGATAACGCATCAGCAGTTTTTTTGCTCTTTTATTAGTATTTTGTCCAATTGACAGCACTTCAGACAAAATGAGGTTTTCATGCTTGTGTTCTTGAAATAGTCAATGATGATGTGGATTCCAAAAACTGAATGATATCTGACATTTTAAAATCTTATTAATTGATGTTGCCACTTATTTCAATCATTAATATTACACTTGGCAACTAATATTGACAACCATGATTGTCAAAATGATCCACTCCAACTATTACTTTGGCACCTTACACAGCTTGAATATATAATCAATATCATGAATCTATGTGTCAAATATTATTGACAAAATTAGTGCTTCTGTAAAGTTGATTTGTTTAGATTGGTATGGGGTGGGGATAGGGGAAATGTGTTGGATTCATAGCCATATAGCACAGAAACAGGCCCTACAGCCCATCTTGTCCATACCAACCAAAGGTCATAGAGTCATAGCACAGCACAGAAACTGGCCCTTTGGCTCAACTTACTCATGCCGACCAAAAGGCCCATCTATGCAAGTCCCATCTGTCCTGATTTGGCCCATATTTCTCTAAGCCTTTCCTATCCATGAATGTACCTGTTCAATGTTTCTAAATGCTGTTATCATCCCTGCCTCAGCTACCTTGTCTGGTGGCTTGTACAAGATACCCACCACCCTCTGCGAAAATGTTGCCCCTCACATTCCTCTTATCTTTCCCCTCTCACTAACCCTATGTCCCTCTGGCTCTTGATTTCCCTACTCCAGGTAATATACTCTTTACATTGACCTATCTATTCTTCTTGTGATTTTATAAACCTCTACAAGATGCCCCATCTACCTCGTATTTACTTGGGCAGCTTCAAACCCAGTGGTAATAATATTGATTTCTCTAATTTCAAGTAACTCTTGCTTTCCCTCCCTCTCTGCCCTTCCCCCACCCTCGTCGTCCTGCCAGTTCCACGGTTCGCATCCAGCCTTTGTTATCACCTCTTCCACAACCAACAACGGACCATTGTGGGCTCCTCTTTTCCTTGGTCATCGGTGCCAGCTCTGATTTGTTCGAAACCTTTTCATAACGCTAGTTCCCCTCTCCCCTAACTCTCAGTCTGGAGAAGCGTTTCTACCCAAAACATCTCCTATTCATTTTCTCCAGAGATGCTGCCTGTCCCGCTGAGTTACTCCAGCATTTCGTGACTATCTTTGGTGTAAACCAACATCTCCTGTTCCTTCTTATCCATTTTTCAGCATTTGGCCCATATCCCAGTGAACCTTTCTTATCCATAATTCTTTTTTGGAAGGGGAAGAAACAAAAGAAAAGTTTTGTGCAGGAGGTGGTTTTGAATTATCTTCCTCTGGTGCAAGATATAATTCATGTATGCATTTCTTTCCCGTGACACAGGGAATGCTGAACTCTTAAGAAGTACATGGGCTCCTAATGAATCTTGCACAGGGAATCTAAACAGAAGGCTGCATTAGTACACCCTCCTGAGACAAGGTTGTAGGACTGATGGGGACAATAGCAGGAGATGTGGATGCACAGACAGTGCAAGGACTGGTGGTGGGCAGTGAAGACCCTGGAGGAAGTGCCTGCACCGACAGTCAACAGAAACCAGTATCTCCAGACCATCAGAAGGCACTGGGTTCATGGCCTGAGACAAACGTGGCTGTCACCAGTTCTACTCTCACTCCCAGCGCACCCGGCCAAGCTGAGGACGATGGGTGCAGAGGAGCGGAAGGGGAACAGATCAGTGCAGCGATTGCCACGACCGACAGCCGGGACAGCACAGGCGTGATTCCAAGCCAGTTAACAATAGCCCCAAGAATACAGGTGGAAAGTGGGGCAGATGGCCAGCGGATCAAGTGCGTGGGCACAGGTCAACTTAGGGCTGATAGTCGATGGACCAGCGATGTGGACAAAGAACCTAAGGCATCAAATGGTCAACGCACCAATTGTGTGGACATTGGACCTCCTGGGACTGATGGTCAATGGACCAAGGATGTTGACATAGGACCACCTGGGACTGTTGGTCATCAGATTACAGGTGAGAACACAAAACCTCCTCCTGGGTTTGATGGCCAACGGACCAAGTGTATGGACACAGAACCTGCTGGGACTGATGGTCAACGGACCAAATGTGTGGACACAGGACCTCCTGGGAATGAAGGTCACTGGACCAAGGATATGGACACAGAACCTGTTGAGACAGATGGTCAGTTGACGAAGGATGTGGACACAGGGCCTCCTGTGACTGATGGTCAACAGTCCAAGGGTATGGACTCGGGACCACCTGGGAATGGTGGTCAGTGGACCAAGGGTGTAGATGCAAGATCTCTTGGTTTTGATGGTCAGTTGACCAAGGCCGTGGATACTGGGCCACCTGGAACAAATGATCAGCAGACCATGGGCGTGGGCACAGGACCTAATAGGAATGATATTCATTGGACCAAGGGTGGAGATACAAAACCTCCTGGGGCTGATGGCCAACAGCCCAAGGGTATGGACACAAGACCTTCTGGGGCTGATAATCATTGCAGCAAGGATACAGATGCCTCACCTTCTGGAATAGATGGTCAACAGGCCAAGAAAGTGGACAAAGAACCTCCTGGGACTGATGGTCAACAGGCCAAGGGTGTGGACACAGGATCTCCTGGGTCGGTTGATCAACAAATGAAAGGTATGGACACAGGACCTCCTGGGACTGATAATAATTTGGCCATTGTTGGAAATAGAGGACCTACCATACCTCATGGTCAGAAAGCAAAGACTTTGGACATACGAGTTTCTAGAGCTGAGGGTGAATGGACCATGGATGGGGAATCTGGATCTTCTGGGACTGATGGTCATCGGACAATGGCTTTGCATGCAATACCTTTTGGAGCAAAAAATGTGGAGACCCACAGTCAAGATCTAGCAGGAAACGAGAAGGGTTCAGAACCCGATCAAGAGATAGGACTGGACTTGCACCTCCAGAAGGCTTCCCAGATCCAAAAACCTGAACCGGGTGTAATTGAAAGAGGAGAGGACATTGGCAGTAAGAATGACCCAGCAGGAAAGTATGCTTTACCTGCCAACGGAAGTGGAAAAATCACTGAGGTTGAATCTAAAGCTGAAAACTGTGAGCAGCAACTGGGATCTGGAAAGAAGGGAGATGCCATTACCAAAACAAGCTCAGATTCACCTGAAGAAGGTCTTGGAGTACAGATTGCATCAAAGGGAAATGAACCATCCATCCACAACAGCTGCGCAGAACAGCAGCCACCCATGCAACCATTGGGTACCGAGCCAAACCACAAGGGAAAATGCCAACAAAATGAGTCCAGATTTAAGGATGCAGAGACAATGACGACCCAGTCTCCAGCCAGCTCCTTTGCTTCCAACTGGGGTAAGTCCTGCCGGGATGCTGAGGTCCAGGCAGTTCTGCAGAGCTTTCAGTGTAAGTCAACCGCAACCAGTCCCAAGAGCCCAGTGCCCGGATTGGCAGGGAGCTTACTGAGTCATTGCCAGGGTGCTGTGATAGACTCTACAGAGAGCTGTTCCTCCAAACTCTACGCAGCCAGTGATCACATGGTGTGCATCAGTGATGCTCAACAGGGCTCGGAACAACTGAAGATCACTTGCACATTCACAGAGGGCTCAGAGCAGTCGAGTATTACTTGCGAACTTGGCGAGGAGACACCGGGAGTGGAATCACATGGAGGTAACAAGCAAAACAAGCAGGAATCCCTGAAAGGACCAGATTATCATCAGGTAACAATGACCTGTAACAAGAGCATTGGGCAGCCGGATAATGGAGTTCCAGAACCTGGACAGGAGCAATCTCATGCTATCATTAATCAATCAAAACCCATTGGAACTGGACCCTTTGAACACTTGCAGCTCAAAGCGGAAGCTGACTGTTCAAATACCACGTCAAAGCTGCACCATGGACCTAAGCGGTCAAATAATGCTTGTGACGATGGTGGGAATTCCAAACAATCCTATATAAATAATAGCTCGAGACAAAAGCCTTGCCACCTCACCACGCCATATTGTGTAGCCGAGGCATCTGTGCACCACAGCGATGCTGCTTGCTCCAATAACAAATACAATGAATCGGAAACCATTCTCCACAATACAAGCCAATTAAGCGTTGCTGCTGATGTTAATGTAAAAGTTCTACCACACGGAAGCAGTAAAGAATTTGAGCAATCAAAGAGAGTACTAAGCAGGCCATCTAGTCAACCAAGGGACATCCATAATGAGTCTGATGAATTGAAAATAGACTCAGACTTTAGTAAGTCAACCAAATCCTCAAACTTGACTGAAGACATTCAGAAGGTATGTGATACATCACCCGTTGTTAATATAGCTGATAAGGATTGTACATCATTGAAAATGGCTGGTGCCAGGATAACTAGTTCTGTTCAATCGCAAGATGTACTAAGAGAGCATGTTCAGTCAAAACACCATGACCTCAAAGAGGAAAGCAAGCAATCTAAAGATGGTATCAACAAAATAACCGTCCATCCACCCGCTACATGTGATGCTGGTGCAGAATCTGGTCAATCGCCGAGTCCGTACAATATCTCAGAGGAAACCAATGATCCAGACACTGCCCAGAACACAAGGAGAGCATCCCACCTATTGAAAGATACACACGGTATCAACCAGAGTTTGGACCAGTCACAAGCTGCTTGCGATGTCAAAAAAGAATCGAGCCAATCGAAGACTGATTTGAAAAAAGGCAAAGAATCTGGCCAGCCAATATCTTCGTCCTGTAAGGGATTAGCCCAATCGAAAGCAGGCGATATTGCAAAGAAGCAATCTGTGCCATCAAAGAATACTCACCGTGCCGGTAAGCAATCTGGCCGTTGTAAGAGTGGGAAAGCAAAAGAGATGATCGATGTACAAGTTGAACGAGAGCAGGTGGCCAGTGACGCAGGGAAAGAGACCGTGCAAGCGAAGAATGTCCGTGACGTGATCTGGGATGACCAGGGAATGACCTGGGAGGTGTACGGAGCTTCCCTTGACCCTGAATCATTGGGATTTGCCATCCAGTGCCATTTGCAGAGGCAGATCGTTGAGTATGAGAAGCAAATCATGGGAAACAACCAGAGCAAAAGATCAGCGTCTATAAACGCAACCCCTGGGAGCAATAAACCTAATAAACGGAGGCAGCAAAATATATTCAGGACAGTTCTACAAAACATGAGGTCTCCACAATGCTGTGTTCGGCCAGAACCTTCATCTGTGATTGACTGAAACTAATTTAGTAACATGTCAAGAACTCTTCAAATTGATTCCCTCTGCTTTCTGCTTTTTCCCTTCCTGGACACGTTCATGGATTCTATATTTCAGAATTTTTTTCTTAACATACGTGGACATGGACATTCTATCGTGTATCATTTCTTTCCCAAGGAATCATGCAGGTTTGATGAAAAAAGACCCAACATGATGGAGTAACACAGTGGGCCAGGCAGCATCTCTGGAAAATATGGATCGGTGACACTTCAGGTCGGGACCCCTTTTCGACCCGGAACATCGGGTTTCCCCCGACCCAAACCGTCACCCATCCATGTTCTCCAGCGATGCTGCCTGATCTGCTGAATTACTCCAGCACTTTGTATCCTTTTGTGTATTAACCAGCATCTGCAGTTCCTTGTTTTTACAAGTAGATTGGATGTTAGACAATAATGTTCACTATCTGTAGATTATCTGTAGATAAAATAAGTTGGTAGTTATTATTTCATAAAGAGTATATTAATATATAGAGATGACTGGTTTGTGAAAATGTTGTTCAGAAATTCTTGAACTAAAATAAAATGTATCTGTAATTTTGAAGTCCATGAATTTCACTCTATGGCCGACAATGCATGGAAACATTTGATATATTTTGATTGTAGCAATAAAATTCCAGCTGCGGGAAATCTGAAACAAAATCAGAAAATGCAGGAGGCATTCCACACTCGCTCTTCTTCCAGGTTTGCATGTTACACACAATGCTCACAGTGTGGTCTCCACACTGAAGAAACCATTCACAGAATAGGGCACCACTTCGCAAGCCACCTCCTTTCATAGAAACATAGAAACGTAAAAAATAGGTGCAGGAGTAGGCCATTCGGCCCTCCAAACCAGCACCGTCATTCATTTTTGTCTCCTAATCTAAGGAAAGACATTCTTGCCATAGAGGGAGTTCAGAGAAGGTTCACCAGACTGATTCCTGGGATGGCAGGACTTCCATATGAAGAAAGACTGGATAGACTTGGCTTGTACTCGCTGGAATTTAGAAGATTGAAGGGGGATCTTATAGAGACTTACAAAATTCTTAAGGGGTTGGACAGGCTAGATGCAGGAAGATTGTTCCCGATGTTGGGGAAGTCCAGAACAAGGGGTCACAGTTTAAGGATAAGGGGGAAGTCTTTTATGACCGAGATGAGAACATCATTTTTCACACAGAGAGTGGTGAATCTGTGGAATTCTCTGCCACAGAAGGTAGTTGAGGCCAGTTCATTGGCTATATTTAAGAGGGAGTTAGATGTGGCCCTTGTGGCTAAAGGGATCAGGGGGTATGGAGAGAAGGCAGGTACAGGATACTGAGTTGGATGATCAGCCATGATTATATTGAATGGCGGTGCAGGCTCAAAGGGCCGAATGGCCTACTCCTGCACCTATTTTCTAGGTTTCTATGTTTCTAATATGATCATGGCCGATCATCCAAAATCAGTAACCCGTTCTGGCTTTTTATCCATATCCATTAGCCCTAAGAGCTGAATCTAACTCTCTGGAAAACATCTGTCCACATGGTTCCCCCGTGACCACGTGGGTTTTCTCCGGGTGCTCCATTTTCCTCCCACACTCCAAAGGCGTACACGTTTGTAGGTTAATTTGCCTGCGTAAATTGTAAATTGTCCTTGGTGTGTAGATTAATGCTATTGTACAGGGGTGTACACTGGCCGATGAGGTGGGCCGAAGGGCCTGTTTCTACACTGTATCTGTAAAATAAAATAAACTAAACTAAAGTCCAATTCTTATCTCCAATGTAAGCTATCCCTGTGGACATGTGGTTGTCATTGGGACTTAATATTGCACTATGAGTTTTGAATAACCACTCCTTTTGGAATTCCTCCAAAGACATGATTATAGAATTTGTTTCTCTTTTTCTTTTATATTAGTAATTGTCGTTTTGTAAGTTATTGTTACCTTGATAACTTTAATCTGCACCTCTTCACAGGCACTTCCTCTGTTGTCCCAGTGCTACTCCGCAGTCAAACCCCAATCGTACCCACGCCCCTGGAAACGTAAAACACCCGTGCCATTTCACCTAAGTAGTTCTTATGGACGGTCCTTGGTCTGAAACGCCATTACTGTTTCCCTCCCCCACTCGTGTTGTCTAGCCTGCTGAGTGCCTCCAGCATTCTCTGGTTTTGATATACCTTGGTGTTTGTTCGTGCTCTCAGGGGCAAAGTTTACATAAGCAGCCCATGACGTTTATGGTTCTGTGTTTCCTCCAGAATGTCATCTGAAAAGCAAATAAGTATTGAAACATCTTGAAATTGAGCCAACAGTAGGGTTATTGTGTACATTGGTAGTACAGGGTATTAAGCCGTTTCCTACATTCATTAAAGAAAGGAACATAGTACTTGATCCCTTTCATGTTACTTCTTGGATTAATGTGCGATATTTAGTAAACCAGAAAATGTTTTATTGTATAAATATATGACTAGAAATATCAATATTATGTATCATAGCTCACCTTCCTAGGTGGAGTATATATCGCTGTGTTTTATTTTTCTTGACAGAACTAAGAATCGCCAAATTTTCTGCTAATCTTTTTGTATTGTGTTATTAACGTGAGTTATTGTAATTTACTAAACCTGGATGCAGGTTCCTATTAAAATGTATTCTGTTGCATTCCCCTCAATCTCGTGAGTGATCGACAGTGATAAATTAGTACCTCACGGTTGCCTGTACTCTCCAGTACCAGGAGGCATAGCTTTAAGGTGCGAGGAGTAAAGGATACAGGAGATGTGAGTGCCTGTAACGTGCTACTGGGGTGGGGGTGGAAGCAGATACAGGAATGGCATTTAAGAGACTTTTGGATCAGTATATGGATTTGCAAGGAATTGAGGGAAATGGATTATGTGCATCCAGTTGTGTCATAAGGATGACACATAAGGATATCGTAAGGATATCGTATTTGGCACAGACGTTGTAGGCCAAAGAGCCTGTTCGGATTCATGATGTTGGAAATCCAGTGAAGCTGTTATGGGAGCTAAAACCATATTAGGTCCCATTGGTGAAATGGAAGGTGATCAGAGATGTTTTGTTGCAGTCATGAGGTGCCTCCCAGTACCATAGTATTTCAATTACATAAGGGCCTGTCCCACTTGCATGCGATTGCGTGCGTTTGGCGCGACCAAACGGAAGTGGAGTTCACGCGAAGTTCGTGCTAAGTATGCGCTAAGTTCGTGCGAAACGTCATTTACGTAATTTTTACCAATCAGCTGGGCAGGAGGCGGGCCAACTGAATTTGGGCGACGCACGGCTTCGGTCGGTGACGTCATCATGCAACGGCACGCCGGGCGGTGACGTCATCGCGCAACGCCACGTGCTAGGCGTACGCCGTATAGACGTTGCGTACGACCGCAATGCGCCTGCTGGCCGACAGACCATTGGTGCGCGAAGATATCGACAACTGCAAGAATTACGGAGCCCCGCGCGATGTCGGGACCAGCCCCGCACAACTGCGCGCTTCTAAGTGGGACCGGCCCCACGCGGCCATACGGTGACCGTACACCTCAAGCGACCACGAGGTTGCGTCATTTGCGAGCCAAGGTCGCGTAAGTGGGACAGGCCCTTTACGCTTCCTACCCATTTACATTGTTCATTTCCTCTAGCTCTTTAAGAGTTGCATTGAAACATTAAGGTTGCTTTATGATCAAAGAAGATAAGCAGGATCAAAGGAGATCTCATTATAACGTATTGTCAAGCTTGAAAGGGTTTATGGAAGATTAACCAGGACTCAAGGATTTGTCAGGGCTCGAAGAACTGACTAGGGAGAGATTGATCAGAGGGCACTATTCCTTGGAGCACTGGAAGATGAGGGGTGATCTTATAGTGTACAAAACATGAGCAGGCAGGCGACACTAGTGTTGATAGGGCATGTTGGTCTGCGTGGGCAAATTTTGTCGACGAGGCTGTTTCCACTCCGTATGAGTATTTGATCCAGTGTGGGTTTGTCAGAATACTGTAAATGATGAGAAACGTTTATCTTAAGTCAAGGAGACTAAAACATGAGACTGTAATATTAGGACAGAGTCTGTAAATTTAGAACTGAATTGAGCAGATATCTATCGATTATGATGCCTTCTTTACGCAAAAGCCTGCCAATCTCTGGACTCGACTCCAGTGGGTGGTGAATGTTTAGTAGATGAGTACATACGAGGCCAAGATCGATAGATTTTTTTGAAGACTAAGAACATCAAGGGAAATAGAAATTGGACAGAAGTGTTGGAACAGTAAAGAAAGCTTCAAGTAATTGATTGGAAAGTAATTAATGGTGGCATCAAGGGCCAAAGTTCAAATCTGATCCATTTCTAGGACTAATCAATCAACTTGAAGA
This sequence comes from Okamejei kenojei, assembly GCA_035221665.1. Classification (NCBI taxonomy): domain Eukaryota; kingdom Metazoa; phylum Chordata; class Chondrichthyes; order Rajiformes; family Rajidae; genus Okamejei; species Okamejei kenojei. The sequence continues at coordinate 55,741,836 of CM069131.1, forward strand.
GAATAAACGGTTAACGTGAAGATACTGAGTTTTGTCCCACAGAATAATTTTGGCACAGTGGTGCAGCGGTAGTGTGGCTGCCTTAAAGCGGCAGAAACCCAGGTTCGATCCTGATCTATGGGTGCTGTCTGTGCGTCGTTTGTACAGTTCCCTGTGACCGCGTGGGTTTTCACTGGGTTCTCCAGTTTCCTTTCACACTCCAAAGATTTGCAGGTTTGTAGGTTAATTGGCTTCTCTAAATTACACCTAGTGTGCAGGATGGGAAACTGGAATAACGTAGAACTAGTGTACAGGTGATCGTTGGTCGGTTTGACCTTGGAGGGCCAAAGGGCCTGTTTCCACGCTGTATCTCTAAACTAAACTTAAATGCCAAGTTGGTAAGGAGGTACGAGAGTTCTTTGTGATACCAATGTATGGAGAAATGCCAAATTTGCCCTTTGGTGCAATTCACGTCATTTAAGCAGTGAATACAAACAAATTAGTTTGTAAAGCCAACTGGAAAGAGCCCACGTTTGATGGCACATATAATCCTCAAGCCACATAAAAATATATTAATCTGTACAAATAAAAGTTTTGCTAAGGACAGTTGAGGCAGGAACTATTGCAATGGGAAACAGAGGAAACATAGGAAAATAGGTGCAGGAGTAGGCCATTCGGCCCTTCGAGCCAGCACCGCCATTCAATATGATCATGGCTGATCATCTAAAATCAGTACCCCGTTCCTGCATTTTCCCCATATCCCTTGATTCCTTTAGTCCGAAGAGCTAAATTCAACTCTCTCTTGAAAACATCGAGTGAATTGGCCTCCACTGCCTTCTGTAGCAGAGAATTCCACAGATTCACAACTCTCTGGGTGAATAAACATTCCACTACTGAGACCCACTCTATCACTGCCATATCACAAAAATGAACTGCTTGCAACATTGCCAGCTGTACTTCATAATGAGAATTGATATTCTCACCAACTGTAGAGCATGATGACCAACAGTCATGTATGGCAGGACTTTTAGATGGAGGCAGGCAAATGCATTGCCCATGTCATACAGTGTAGGAAATGTTTTAAGAAACAATTAGAGAGGTACATGGATAGGACAGGTATGGAGAGATATGGACCAAATGCAGGCAGGTGACAGTGCTACATTCCTATACATCACTGGGCACCTGGTCTTGTTCAACTTCTGAATAGATATTGGGCATAATGGTTGGGACAGTCTAGAAGGCTTTATGTAACTGATTGGAAAGTAATTAGTGGTGCACAAAGGGGTAAAGAACAAGACTGATCCATTCCCAAGACTCTAATCGTTCAGCTTGAAGAGAACAAACAGTTAAAGCGACAATACCCTGTACTGAGTTTTTTTAGAGATACATTGTGGTAACGACCCATGGAGTCCATGCCCACCATCAATCAGCCACACACTAGTTCTGTGCTATCCCACTTTTGCATCCACTCCCTTCGCACAAGGGGCAATTTACAGAGCGCATTTAACCTGTGAACCTGCTCATCTTTGGAATGTAGCACAGAATAATTTAAATGCCAAGTTGTTCAGGAGGGTCCATACTGTATGACTCTATTTGAAAACACGGATGAGAATTTTAAATTGAATCTTTGCCAAACCAGGAACAAATGGAAGACTGTCTGCAAAGGTTTGATAAGTGAATGGGGACCTGATTTGAGATAACATACAAGAAAGTGATTTGGAAATAATCTCTTTTGTATGAAAACCCAAAAAGAAATTACCTGTAGCCCAAACATTTATTGGATTTAATGATAATCCAAATTATTACATGGGAATTTGGGATTTACAAAGAATGAGGGTTGGGGTGATAGATATGGTGTGCATATATCCAGGTGTGATGAGGATCTGCAATTTAATAGCTATGCCCCTTTTGCATATGCATTGTCAGTGTCCTGCACTAGATTGGCCAGATCTACACTGCCTGGTGGGTAGGAGTAAGAATAGTTTGACAAGGGAACTGCCACACAAGGCTCCAACGGTGCTGGCTCGAAGGGCCAAATGGCCTACTCCTGCACCTATTGCCTAACTAATTCTACCTCACATCCTAGTGATGCTATTCAATTATGTGGTTATTGAACGAAGGGGCTTGCTTCCTCTTTGCAAATTTCCCTTCCTCTGTAGGCCAGGAGGGAATGCGATGGCTGTAGGATCAAGGCTGACAAGAGATTTGGTCTTATTTTAGCTGCTCATGTTTCCAAGAGTGGATTAAATCTGGGGCTAAAGTCTCTTGTATGGTCTTAATACACAATGCGCAATTAAGACCAGGAGGAGTATGCTTGCCCTGAGTTTATCGGCTGTCTTTAGATTTAGACCTTGGAGATACAGCGTGGAAACAGGCACTTCGGCCCACTGAGTCTACACCGACAAGCGATCATCCTGTGTATTAGCACTATCCTCAACATTAGGGACAATTTTACAATTTACAAACTCAGTTAATCGACAAACCTGTACATCTTTGGAGATTACTCAAGCAGGAGAAAACCCACGCAGCAACAGGGAGAATATACAAATTGCAGTCAGACAGCACCCGGAGGCAATTTCGATCCTGGGTCTCTGGCGCTGTAAGGCAGTAACTCTACCGCTGCGCCACTGTGCCGCTACTGTGCTGTTCTTGGCTTCTGCAGATAATAATTTCTATAATTAACTAATTTGTTCCTATATTTGTTGACACCTAAGTTATGTAAGTTGATAATTGTTACCTCATGCTTCTTTACATTGGGAACCTAATTACGTATGTTCCTTTACGTTTGTTATTAATTGCTATGCTTTGCATTTTTGAAAGTGTCATTTATTTCTGTTAAAAAATTGGAATAAACCTGAGATATGCAGAAAGGATTTCTGTTTACAGTTTTCTCAAATGCTTGGAATAATATTATTCTGTACTTTTTAGTTTTTTATTAGTTTTAGATGTACAGTGTGAAGCCAGCCCACCGAGTCCAACCAACCAACCAACGATCACCCATTCACACTAGTTGTATTTTATTCCATTTTCTCATCCTACACACTAGGGGCAATTTGCAGAATCCGATTTGCAGACGTACAAACCTGCACCCATTCACACTGCGAGAGGAAACCGGAGCACCCGGAGAACAGGGTGAAACCGGCCCACTGAGTCTGCCCATTTACAATAGTCCTATTTTATCCCACTTTCTCATCCTGCACAATTTACAGAAGCCAATTAACGTGCAAACCTGTAATTCTTCAGAATGTGGGAGGGAACCGGAGCCCCCGGAGAAATCCCACATTGACAGATAAACTCCATAAAGACAGCACCCGCAGTCCGGATTGTACCCAGGTCTGTGGCCCTGCAAGGCAGCAACTCTTCCACTGTGCCACTGATCTTAACAGTATGAATGAAAAAGTGTATCTCTCCAGTAGTTTTCCTTTGATCTAATGTAGAGATATCCCTGATATTTTGCATGCAGAAAGCTCTCACAAATAATCAAACCGGCAGTCAAGTTGCTGAATTTCTTTATATCGTCCAGGCAAAGAGTAGATGAGGTGACTGTTTCGCTGAACATTTGCGCTCAATCTGCTAAAGTCTGCTGGACCTCCCGGTTGCTAACCATTCTAACTCCCCACGCAGACTGGAGGAACAGCACTTCATAGAAACATAGAAAATAGGTGCAGGAGTAGGCCATTCGGCCCTTCGAACCTGCACCACCATTCCATATGATCATGGCTGATTATCCAACTCAGTATCCTGTACCTGCCTTCTCTCCATACCCCCTGATCCCTTTAGCCACAAGGGCCACATCTAATTCCCTCTTAAATATAGCCAATGAACTGGCCTCAACTACCTTCTGTTGCAGAGAATTCCAGAGACTCATCACTCTCTGTGTGAAAAATGTTTTCCTCATCTCGGTCCTAAAGGAATTCCCCCTTATCCTTAGACTGTGACCCCTTGTTCTGGACCTCCCCAACATCAGGAACAATCTTCCTGCATCTAGCCTATCCAACCCCTTAAGAATTTTGTAAGTTTCTATAAGATCCCCCCTCAGTCTTCTAAATTCTAGCGAGTACAAGCCGAGTCTATCCAGTCTTTCCTCATATGAAAGTCCTGACATCCCAGGAATCAGTCTGGTGAACCTTCTCTGTACCCCCTCTATGGCAAGAATGTCTTTCCTCAGATTTGGAGTCCAAAACTATACACAATACTCCAGGTGTGGTCTCACCAAAACCCTGTACAACTACAGTAGAACCTCCCTGCTCCTATAATCACATCCATTCGCTATGAATGCTAACATACCATTTGCTTTCTTCACAGCCTGCTGCACCTGCATGCCTACTTTCAATGACTGGTGTACCTTAACAACCAGGTCTCGCTGCATCTCCCCTTTTCCTAATTTGCCACCATTCAGATAATAGTCTACCCTCCTGTTTTTGCCACCAAAGTGGATAACCTCACATTTATCCACATTATACTGCATCTGCCATGCATTTGCCCACTCACCCAGCCTATCCAAGTCACCTTGCAGCCTCCTAGCATCCTCCTCACACCTAACGCTACCCCCCAGCTTAGTGTCATCCGCAAACATGGAGATGTTGCATTCAATTCCCTCGTCCAAATCATTAATATATATTGTAAATAGCTGGGGTCCCAGCACTGAGCCTTGCGGTACCCCACTAGTCACTGCCTGCCATTCTGAAAAGGACCCGTTTACTCCTACCCTTTGCTTCCTGTCTGCCAGCCAGTTCTCATATTGCGCTTGACTAGTTTACAACCGAACGGTATGAACAGCGGTCTGACGAAGGGTTCCGACTCGACATGTCACCCATCCAGAGATGTCGCCTGGCCCGCTGAGTTACTCCAGCACTTTGTGCCCATCTTCGGTATGAACATTGAATTATCCAATTTTAGGTAACTAACGTACAATCCACCCCACACCACCCCCCCTCCCCCACACTCCCTCTCTTCCCTGTTCCCCATCTGAATCCTCACCCATTTCTTCTCTTCCCCCTCCCCAAGAGTGGAACTCGCTATCAAAATATGGAGGGGACCGGGGGACAGGGGGGGACACAATTTTTTGGCGGCCGCGCGCTCATGCACACGCTCACACACACATACGCGAGGCTTTGCAGGCTCAATCCTGCACTAAATGCAGCTCAACTCTGCCTGTCTCGCCGGGTTAACCTACAGCCCTGACTGGACTGACGGGACACCAGCGCTGCTTCTCTGCTCTGCCCATAATTCCCGCAAGCCCAGGCAGGTTAACCAGGCAGAATTGAACTGGGTTTAGCGCTGCTTCTCTGCGCTGGCTGTGGGTCTGGGGGCGCCGCGCCCGTCTGACTGCCGACGTCTCTGGCCACCCGTGTGGGGTGCGGGGGGGGCACTCGGGTGGGGACGGGACAGCCGGGATCGATCCTGCCTGCGGATGAGGCGCAGGTCTGTGCCACGTCTCCCTCCTCCAATCACCGCACTCTATCCTCAGTTCCACCACCCCCCACTCCTCCCTCCTCCAATCATCGCGCTGAATCATCATGTCGCACCCCATTGCCTGCTGACCGACGTCTCTCTCGTCCAATCGGCGCCCTCGATCAGCAGTCGCACCTCCACTGTCTCGCGGAAAGCGGAGATTTTAAAATCCGGATGACAAAAACTTGGGGGGGGGGGGGGGGATGTCCACATCCTCTCAAAGCAAGGGGGGGACGTGTCCCCTCTGGCCCCCCCGTATATTCCTCCCCTGCCCCTCTCCTTGCCACCTCCACCTCTATCCCTTCCTCTTTCTTCACAATTCCCATCTTTTTAATCTTCATCTCACACTATTTTTTTCATCTTTGGCCTTTGTCTAACCCTCTGCCTATCAAAAGCCTTTCCCATCACCTGTATCCACCTATCACTTGCCAGGTTTAGTCCAGCCTCCATTCCTCTCCCAGCTTTCTCTCCCCCACCCCCACAATCAGTTTGAAGGAGGGTCCTGACCCGAAACATCACTTATCCATGTTCTCCAGAGATGCTGCGTGACCCACTGAGTTACTCCAGCACTCAATGTCTTTTTACAATAATCTGCAGTTCCTTATGTCACCAGTGTCAGTTGACGGTTTTTGATGAGTAGTCCCTCAAAAGCTCTCACAGCTTTCTGACTTGGAAGTAAGATTGTCTCAGTTGAACCTGTTGATACAAATGAAGTCAATAACTGTTTAGTTTACTATTGTCATGCGTACCGAGGTGTTTGGGTGCTATCCAGTCAAAGGAAAGACTATACATGAATACTATCAAGCTGCCCACATGAAATTAAAGTGACAAGTGGAAAGTCCCGGATTGGGGATGTACAAAGATACGAGCTATATTGTCCAAGATGCTCCGCAGTTTGAGGAGCATCCTCCCCTCCAAGACAATCTCCAGAGAATCCAACTCCACCCCCAGGACGGAGCCAGCCTTCCTGATGAGCTTGTTAATTCTGTTGCCATCCATGGCCTTCGGCCTGCTGCCCCAGCACACGACAGTGGAGAAGATGGCACTGGCCACCACCAATTGGTAGAACATCTGCAGCGTCTTGCTGCAGACGTTGATGGAGCAGAGCCTTCTCACAAAGTACAGCCGGCTCTGTCCGTTCTTGAACAGGGCCTCAGCGTTCCTTGACCAGTCCAGTTTCCTGTCCAGGTAAACTCCAAGGTATTTGTACTCCCTGGTAAACTGCACATCCACATCATTGACAGAGCTAGGAGACAGTGCAAAGATAAAGTCCGATAAAGTCTGATTAAAGGTGAGGTAGAAGGGAGGTCAGGACTGCTCTCAGGCTGATGAGAGGACCCTTCAGTTGTCTGATAACAGCTGGGAAGAAACTGTTCCTGAATCTGGAGGTGTGCGTTTTCAAACTGCTATACCTCTTGCTGATGGGCGAGGAGAGAAGAGGGTGAGAGGTTTTTTAGTGATTATGCTGGTGGCCTCGCCAGTGTATCATGTTTCCATTGAGAATGGAGGTGTGCGAGTTGGAAAATGATGTCTGCCTGAATCCCTTGCCTCCCTTGTAACCAACTTGCCTCCTACCCATGGTTATGTTGGCATCAGGGGTTGAAGTCACTGGCATGTTTGTACAAGTGTCTGCTTGGTACGGCTGTATCAAATGCATAGCATTGGCCCCTGTCAGTGATACACTGCACAGCTCTGCCCTAACTCATGTTCACTCTGCTTGGCGTGTTAGACACTAGAAAGTGGCACTGATGACCATTCCTTGCTATTGGTGCCAGAAGACCACTGAAGCCAAATGTAGTCACTAATCAGCATCCTCTCAGCGAGGACTGACATTGCAGAATACTCTCCTCAAACCTTTCTGACCTTCCTTTCCTTTACGGCTAGTTTGTTTTCTCTAATTAGTCTGTATGGGACAATTTCTACCGCATAAAATACCCTGTATCAATGCAATGTATTAAAAAATGGGATATTCTCCTGCCTATTCAATTCAATTGTTCAGTGGCTGAGACAAAAACACACACACATCCTATTTCACTTTTCAGCTGCAGTGTATAATCTCATTCGACAATAACATAATAGGACCTTGGACTATAACATAATATGATCTTTCTTTCATATAATACTTGTTCACTAAAATTAATTAAGCTTGATTATTTGAATTGGTGTCAGTCACACAGGAGGTTAGTTCTTTTGTACTTTGGTGACTGAAATTCCAAGAGTGATTGGTGTAATTACATTCCACTGTGTCTGGATAATAAAATTAACACTGTGTTCCTGAGATTCACCTGGTTCAGTGCGTTCTTTGAATAATGCTCCAGTCATATAATGGTTTTTTTTGTAGTCGTCTTCTGGTTGAGATAAATCAAATTATAAACTACATTTTAATGCCATAAAGATCATGTTTCATTCATAGGATTTGTTGTCTCCAGCAAAAAACAAATAGAGACGTTGTCCATCTTAGTTTAGCTTAGAGATTCAGCGTCTCCGGGTCCACACTGACCAACGGTCACCCGTGCACTGGTTCTATGTTATCCCACCTTGGAATTCTGCACACGAGAGGTAGTTTATAGAGGCCAATTGACCACATCTTCTCGCAGGACAGCTATTTGTTACCCTCCTTGCTTTGACCCCCCCCCCCCACAGATTGCATTGCCGCGCAACACTAGTACCAAAGGCTAATTTTCCCATGGTATCTTCACTTAACCTCGGTACATGTGACAATAAACTAAGCTAACTAAACTGACTACTAGAGGGAAAACTGTTGGGCAATCATTAGCACACCTGTTCTTGAATCAAATCGAGTGGCCTTAAAAGCCCGCTCCAGAAATTTGAGAGGAGAAATGGAAGATGACTCTTGATCGCAGTGTCGGTGAGTTTAGTTTAGTTTGGAGATAAAGCGTGGAAACAGGGCCTTTGGACCACCGAGACTGCACTGACCATTGATCACCCTTACTATGTAATCCCACATCCACTCCCTACACAATAGGGACAATTTACAGAAGCCAATTAATCATTTAACCTGCAAGTCTTCGTTATGTGGGAGGAAACCAGAGACCCGGAGTAAATCCACACGCTCACAGGGAGAATGTGCAATCATAGAATATGGGATAAAGAGTACCTATTGATAGCACTGCCTAAGAGCTTGGCTGACTGCTGGGACTTGCCTACTTAGACTTTAGACATACAGCGCAGAAACAGACCATTCAGCCCACTGAGTCTGCGCCGACCAGCGATCATCCCGTACACTAACACTATCCTACACGCTAGAGACAATTTACAATTCTTGCCGAGGCCAATTAACCTTGGCCACTTTGGAATGTGGGTGGAAACCGGAGCACCTGGAGAAACCCCACCTGGTCACAGGGAGAACGTACAAACTCCAAACAGGCAGCACCTGTGGTCAGTTTCAAACCTGGGTTTATGGTACAGCAAGGCATTGTTCCCGATGTTGGGGAGGTCCAGAACAAGGGGTCACAGTTTAAGGATAAGGGGGAAGTCTTTCAGGACCGAGATGAGAAAAACATTTTTCACACAGTGAGTGGTGAATCTGTGGAATTCTCTGCCACAGGAGGTAGTTGAGGCCAGTTCATTGGCTATATTTAAGAGGGAGTTAAATGTGGCCCTTGTGGGTAAAGGGATCAGGGGGTATGGAGAGAAGGCAGGTACAGGATACTGAGTTGGATGATCAGCCAAGATCATATTGAATGGCGGTGCTGGCTCGAAGGGCCGAATGGCCTACTCCTACACATATTTTCTATGTTTCTATGTTTCTAAGGCAGCGCCTCTACTGCTGCATAACCATGCCACTCAGTTGAAATGCCCAATCATTTTTACCTTGGCTGAGCATACAATATAGCACAGGACCCTGCAGGAACCCACACTATCTGTGCCAAAGATGATGCCAAGATAAACTAATCTCCTCTGAAAAGGAACAAAGTGCTGGAGTAACTGAGTGAGTCAGGCAGCATCTCTGGAGAACATGGGTTGGTGACGTTTCGGCTTGTGGCCCTTCTTCAGATATCTTCTCTTATGGAGTTGATCTCCTCTGTGATCCATATCCCTCTATTCCCTGCATATCCACGTGCTTACCTGAAAGCTTCTTAAACACCATATAACCATATAACATATAACCATATAACAATTACAGCACGGAAACAGGCCCTCTCGGCCCTTCAAATGCCGACCATTTGTTTTCCCCTAGTCCCATCTACCTGCACTCAGACCATACCCCTCCATTCCCTTCACGTCCATATACCTATCCACTTTACTCTTAAATGTTAAAATCGATCCTGCCTCCACCACTTCTGCTGGAAGCTCATTCCACACAGCCACCACCCTCTGAGTAAAGAGGTTCCCCCTCACGTTACCCCAAAACTTCTGTCCCTTTATTCTCATGTCATGCCCTCTTGTTTGAATCTTCCCTACCCTCAATGGGAAAAACGTATCCACGTCAACTCTGTCTATCCCTTTCATCATTTTAAAGACCTCAATCAAGTCCCCCCTTAACCTTCTGCGCTCCAAAGAATAAAGACCTAACTTGTTCAACCTTTCTCTGTAACATAGTTGCTGGAACCCTGGCAACATTCTAGTAAATCTCCTCTGTACTCTCTCTATTTTGTTGACATCCTTCCTATAACTTTTATATCTGCCTCCACCACCACCCCTACCAGTACATTCCAAGCACCCTTAATCCAAAGTGTAAAAAGAAACAGGCCCCACACATATCCTTTAAATTACCCCATTTATTAATGCATTGTGATGGGCAAATGGGAATCAAAGGGTTAAATTTCCCGTAGCAACTTTGTCACAATTGCTGGCATAATTTCTGTAAAATCCCAGTAATCAGAATGCTATGATACTGCCTTTTATGACGGTGAAGGTTAATGGGCAAATGCACCCCCTTTGTACCTGAATACATCTGATTGCCATGACCTAACATATGGATAACAGACAAGTGTTTCTCACAGCCCCAACAGTAGCAGGGTGAGCTATTACCAGACTGCAGCACACAGTTAGCTTTGACACAGTCCTCGACATTGCCATCTGGTGTTCAGACTGAGCTATATCTTTACTGATGTACACCAAATTATTTTCTCACCAACTACATACAGCGTTCAAAAATCCACATAAGTCAAACAAGGGCGGGACCTACATAGTGAATGGCAGGGCTCTGGGGAGTGTTGTAGAGCAGAGGGATCTGGGATTACAGGTATATAGTTCCTTGAAAATGGCAGCACAGGTTGATAGGGTGGTCAAGAGGCTTTTGGCACATAGGCCTTCTTCAGTCAGAATATTAATAATAATTATTATTATAATCCCCTTACTGTAAATACATACAACAACATTTCAGGTGCACTGCCTGAGCAGAGCTCCAATGTATCAGATAAATAATAACAAATAACAAATAATGAATAATAAAAACGGCAAGAAAGTGTCGTCAAGTCATAATGTGCAATATTTCACAGTATGATGTTGTGGCTGTACAAAATATTGGCTATGGGGGCTGTGTGTTCAGTGCAGAGTTCAGAGGTGATGGCCTTGGGGCAGAAAATCCAAAATTTGTTAATCTTGTGGTGTGTGATTTGATGGACCTGTAATGCATTCCTAAGGGCAGAAGGGCCAAGTTATCGGAGCAGGATTAGGCCATTTGGTCCATCAAGTATACTCCGCCATTCAATCATGGATGATTTATCTTTCCCTCTCAACCCCATTCTCTTGCCTTCTCCCCATAACCCCTGATACCCTTGCAAATCAAGCATGTGCCAAAATCTGCCTTAAAAATATCAATTGACATGGCCTCCACAGCCTTCTATGGCAATGAATTCCATAGATTCCATTGAGTATTGAAAGACAGGCACAATGTGCTGGAGTAATTGAGCTGGTCAGGCAGCATCTCTGGAGGAAAAGGATTGGTGACATTTTGGGTCGAGAGTCTTCTTCAGATCCTTCTGAATATAGAAGTTGGGAGGTCATGTTACAGTTGTACAGGACATTGTTGAGCCCATATTAAGAGTATTGTCTTCTGTTATAGGAAAGACATTGTTAAGCTGGAAAGGGTGCTGAAAAGATTTACGGGTATGTTGCTAGGACTCGAGGGCCTGAGCTATGGTGAGAGGTTCAGCAGGCTAGGACTCTATTCCTTGGTGCGCAGGACAATGAGGGGTAATCTTATAGAGGTGCCAAAAGCAGGCAGGTGGGACTTGTGTAGAAGGGGCATGTTGATTGGCGTGGTCAAGTTGAGCTGAAGAGCCTATAACACTGTATGACTCTATGACTCTATAACAATGAATTGAAAAGGTTATTCCTCATAGTCATTAGTGATTTGGTAAGTCCCAAACTCATAGTGTTATGAAGTCATAAGCTCAAAAACAAGCCCTTTGGCCCAATTGGTCCACGCCAACCAAGATGCCCCTTCGTCGCTAGTCCCACCCGCCCACGTTTGACCCATATCCCTCTAATCTTTTCTTATCCATGTATCTGTGCAAATGTCGTTCAAATGTTGTTACAGTATCTGCCTCAACTACCCCCCCACCACTCTCTGAGTAAAAAAGTTGCTCTCAGGTTCCTCTTAACTCTTCTCACATTAAACCTATGTAATCTGGTTCTTGAAAACTCATTAAGTAAAATACAGAATCATTTTGTCCTACTTATCTTTGACATCAATTTCCTCCTTTTGCAGAGAACAGTGTAACCTTCTACCACTTGAAAACTCCTTATTGTGAAGGTCTACAAAGACTGGTGTATTAAATGACTATCATGATCATTTTGGAAGGGATTAAAAAGGGTGTTAATTAGGGAATAATAAAAGCCCTAGAAACAATTTTCTCAATTCTGTTAACCCTTGCTGCCTCCTCCCTTCCCACCTCTCCCTCAGCCCTCGGGCCCTGGCATTCCCTCTATCTCTATCTCCCTCCCCCACCCCAGTCGCACCAGCTTCTCATTTTCACACCACAAACAGCTTACAATGGCTTGTTCCCTTTATCATCGATACTTTTTTGATATCTTTCATTCATTGTTCTTTATCTCTCCACACCGTCTATATTTCTCGTTTCCCTGATGCCTGACCAGTCTGAAGAAGGGTCTCGACCCGAAACGTCGCCTATCTCCTTCGCTCCTTAGATGCTGCTGCACCCACTGAGTTTCTCCAGCTTTTTGTGTACCCTAGAAAGAATGGATGTGGAGAGGATGTTTCTTGTAGTGGGAAAGGCAGAGCCTCAGAATAAAAGGACACCTTTAGAATGGAGATGAAGAAGAATTTATTTAGCGAAAGTCTAGTTTAGTTTAAACAGCGTGGAAACATGCCCTTTCGTCCATTGAGTCCACACTGACCAACAGTCACACTAGTTCTAGCCGACACACTTGGGACAATTTACAGAAGCCAATTAACCTACAAACTTGCATATCTTTGGAATGTGTGACGAAACCGGAGCACCTGGAGAAAATCTTTGCGGTCACAGGGAGAAGGTGCAAACTCTGTACAGACAGCACTCGTGGTCAGGTGTGAACCCGTGCTCTGGTGCTGCAATGCAGTAACTCTATCGCTGTGCTGCCCTGCAGAGGGTTGTGAATCAGTAGAATTCATTGCCGAAAGATGGTGCTGGAAGCCATCTTTGAGCATTTTTGTAAAAATATTGATAGTACTGGCACCAAAGGTTATGGGGACAAGGCAGGAGAATGGGGTTGAGAGAGTTAAATAGATTAGCCATGATTGAATGACAGGGTAGACTTGATGTGCCAAAATGCCTAATTCTGCTCTTGTCTTATGGTCTTATGGGTTTTTGGGTACATGTTGGTGCAAGTGGCCCTACTCCACAAGTATATTCATTTAAAGTTTGTGATCTTAAATAACACGATGCTTTTCATCTTTCTCAGCAAAGCATTCAACAAGGTTCCGCATGGTAGGCTGCTCTGGAAGGTTAGATCATATGGGATCCAAGGAGAGATAGTTGAACGGATAGAAAATTGACTTCATGGAAGGAAGCAGAGGGTGATGGTGGAAGGTTGCTTCTCAGACTGGATGCCTGTGACTAGTGGTGTGCCTCAGGGTTCGGTGCTGGGCTCGTCACTGTTTGTCATCTACATCAATGATTTGGAGGAGAACAGACAGGGCAAGATTTGCAGGTTTGCTGATGATACAAAAGTGGGTGGTTTTGCAGATAGTGAAGATTGTTGTGAAAAATGGCAGCAGGATCTTGAGATCGATTGGCCAAATGGGCAGAGGAATGCTTGATGGAATTTAATACAGATAAATGTGAGGTGTTGCATTTTGTGAAGTCTAACAAGGGCAGGACCTACACAGTGAATCACTCTGGGGAGTGCTGTAGACCAGAGGTTTCGGGGAGTGCAGGTACATGGTTCCTTGAAGGTCGAGTCGCAGGTAGATAATGTGGTCAAAAAGGCTTTTGGCACATTGGCCTTCATCAGTCGGAGTATTGATTATAGAAGTTGGGAGGTCATGTTGCTGGTGAGGCTGCATTTGGAGTATTGTGTTCAGTTCTGGGCACCATGTTATAGGAAAGATGTGGTCAAGTTGGAAAGGGTACAGAGAAGATTTACAAGGATGTTGCCAGGGCTAGAGGCTCTGAGCGATAGGGAGAGTTTGAGTAGGCTGGGACTCTATTCTTTTGAGCACAGGAAGATGAGGGGTGATCTTATTGAGGTGTATAAAATCATGAGAGGAATAGATTGGGTAGTTGCATAGAGCCTCTTGCCAGATTAGGTGAATCCAGGACCAGAGGACACAGGTTTAAGGTAAAGGGGTAACGATTTAATAGGAATCTGAGGGGTAACTTTTAGACACAAAAGGTAGTGTGTATGTGGAACAAGCTTCCGCAGGAGGTAGTTGGGGCAGTGACTAACCCAATATTTAAGAAACAATTAGACAGGTACAGGGATAGGACAGGTTTGGAGGGATATGGACCAAACGCAGGCAGGTGGAACTAGTGTAGCTGGAACATGTAGGCTGGTGTGGGCAGGTTGGGCTGAAGGGCCTATTTCTACCATGTATCAGTCTATGACTATGTTACCTTAAAAATGTAAGCTGAATATTAAGATTTATGCCACTATTCTTACAATTAGCGGTATCAGTGATAAAATATCTGTGCTTTCCAATTTAATGAAGCAGTGAAATTGTAAAACATAATAAAGTACTTAAAAGAGTCTCAAAACTTGAATTTTCGTTTGATTGTCAATCCAAAGCTTACAGATAAAAGGCTAACTGCATTTTGAATTGAAGAGGGGTGTTTTCTTGAAATTGAAGCCCTTGAAAGAAAGGAACAACATGTACACCGTTTGGACTTATAAGCTGATATTTTAAGATACATCTTGTCTTACTGCAATGATGACTAATGTGTGGGAACAAACTGAAAGTCCATGTTAGCCCTACTTTGATTTGTACTTTCTCTAAAGCCAATGACACAGACAACCACTGTTATAATGAGACTGATGTACAGTGGTGCAGCTGGTGCTGCTGCCTCACCTTGCCCGAGACATGGGTTCGATCCTGACTGTTGTATTCAAGGGCTAAATAACTCACAAACGAACAGGTGTACTGAACCCAAAGTGTATTTATTTCAAGCCAACATGGCTGCTGCTAAAGCCCTGCAGATTCCCCTGGGACCCTCCCTGAGGAAACCCCTGGGACCCTCCCTGAGGAAACATTCATTTCGAGACAAGAGCCCTCTACTGCAAGACACAACACTTTTCCCTCCTTGTAAATGAAGGTGATCTTTTAATTCCAGTTATCCACCCAAAGCAATCAGTCCAAAATAACAGCTCGGTGAACATAACATTTATGGCTTCACAGCTGACGGAGTTTGCATGTTCTCCTTGTGTCCGTGTGGTGCTCCGATTTCCTCCCACATCCCAAAGACCTGTGGGTTTTTCTCCCATATCCCAAAGACGTGTGGGTTTTTAGGTTAACTGGTCTCTGTAAAATGCAACCAGTGTGTCGGGAATCGATGAGAAAATGGGACAACATTGAACTAGTGTGAACGGATGATTACTGGTCAGCGTGGACATGGTGGGCCAAAGGGCCTGTTTCCATACCTAAACTAAACATTTACTTTTGTTTATTTTAGTTTAGTTTAGAGATACAGCGTGGAAGCAGGTCTTTCAGCTTCCCGAGTCCGCAAAGACCAGCTATTTCCATACACTAACACTACCTTACACACCAGGGACATTTTTTTTACAATCCTTACCAGAGCCAATGAACCCACAAACCTGTACCTCTTTTGAGTGTGGGATGAAACCGGAGAACTCGGAGAAAACCCACGTAGTCACAGGGAGAACGTACAAACTCCATGCAACCAGCACCCGTAGTCAGGATCAAACCCAGGTGTCTTGCGCTCTAAGGCAGCATCTCTACCGCTGCAGCACCGTACAGTCACTATTAGTGTGTGAAAATATACCACAATTTACCTGTACTCCTTTCAACTTGACAACCTGTCTTTGCTACTGATCACATGGATCCGTCTCGAACTGGAGAGAAGTATTGGCAGGTGACAATGGACAATAGGTGCAGGAGTAGGCCATTCAGTCTTTCGAGCCAGCACCGCCATTCAATGTGACCATGGCTGATCATCCACAATCAGTACCCCGTTCCAACCTTCTCCCCATATCCCCTGACTCCGCTATCTTTAAAAACCCTATCTAGCTCTCTTGAAAGTATCCAGAGAACCAGCCTCCAACTGAGGCAGAGAATTCCACAGACTCACAACTCTCTGTGTGAAAAAGTGTTTCCTCATCTCCGTTCTAAATGGCTTACCCCTTATTCTTAAACTGTGTCCCCTGGTTCTGGACTCCCCCAACACCAGGAACATGTTTCCTGCCTCTAGTGTGTCCAAGCCCTTAATAATCTTATATGTTTCAATAAGATCCCTTCATCCTTCTAAATCTCAGAGTAAAGCCCAGCTGCTCCATTCTCTCAGCATATGACGGTATCGCCATCCGGGAATTAACCTTGTTAACCTATGCTGCACACCCTCAATAGCAATAATGTCCTTCCTCAAATTTGGAGACGAAAACAGCACACAAAGGTGTGGTCTCACTCGGACCCTGTACAACTGCAGAAGGACATCGTTGCACCTAAACTCAGCTCCTCTTGTTATGAAGATACCATTCGTTTTCTTCACTACCTGCTGTACCTGCATGCTCACTTTCAATAACTGATGACCCAGGACCCCTAGATCCCTTTGTGCTTCCCCTTTTCCCAACTTGACACCATTTAGATAATAATCTGCCTTCCTGTTTTTACTACCAAAGTGGATAACCTCATTATCCACATTAAGCTTCATCTGCCATGCATCTGCCCACTCACCCAAGTCACCCTGCATTCTCATATCATCCTCCACACAGTTCACACTGCTTTGTGTCATCTGCAAATTTGATAACGTTACTTGTAATCCCTTCATCTAAATCATTAATATATTGTAAATAGCTGCAGTCCCAGCACCGAGCCGTGCGGTACCCCACTAGTCACTGCTTGCCATTCTGAAAGGGACCCGTTAATGCCCACTCTTTGTCTCCTGTCTGCCAACCAATTTTCTATCCATGTCAGCACTCTACCCCCAATACCGTGAGCCCTAATTTTGCATACTAATCTCCTATGTGGGACCTTATCAAATGCTTTCTGAAAGTCCAGGTACACTCCATCCACTGGCTCTCCCTTGTCCACGTTCCTAGTTATATCCTCAAAAATTTCCAGAAGATTAGTCAAGCATGATTTCCCCTTTGTAAATCCATGCTGACTCGGACCGAGGGTACACAAAAAGCTGGAGAAACTCAGCGGGTGCAGCAGCATCTAAGGAGCGACGTTTCGGGTCGAGACCCTTCTTCAGACCCTCGATTCTCCAGCATCTGCAGTTCCTTCTTTAAAACTGACTCGGACCGATCCTGTTACTGCTATCCAAATGTGCCGCTATTTCATCTTTTGATTGACTCCAGCATCTTCCCCACCACCGATGTCAGACTAACTACTCTAATTCCCTGTTTCCTCTCTCCCGCCTTTCTTAAAAGGCGGGATAACATTAGCTACCCTCCAATCCACAGGAACTGGTCCCGAGTCTATAGAACATTGGAAAATTATCAATGTCACCCCAGATTCTCTGGCCACTAGTACATCAGGAAGATTGTTTGTGTCTTCCTTAGTGAAGATGGATCCAAAGTACCTGTTCAACTCATCTGCCATTTCCTTGTTCCCCATAATAAATTCACCCTTTTCAGTCTTCAAGTGTCCAACTTTGGTCATAACTAATTTTTTCCTCTTCACATACCTAAAGAAGCTTTTACTATCCTCCTTTATATTCCTGGCTAGCTTACCTTCGTACCTCATCTTTTCTCCCCATATAGCCATTTTAGTTACCTGCTGTTGTTCTTTAAACATTATCCAATCCTCTGGCTTCATGTGCATCTTTGCTACGTTGTACTTCTTCTCTTTTATTTTTATACTGTCCCTGACGTCCCTTGTCAGCCACAGTCGCCCCTTACTCCCCTTGGAATCTTTCTTTCTCTTTGGAATGAACTGATCCTGCACCTTCTGTATTATTCCCAGAAATACCTGTCACTGTTGTTCCACTGTCATCCCTGCTTGGGTATCTTTCCAGTCAACTTTGGCCAACTCCTCCCTCGTGGCTCCATAGTCCCCTTTGTTCAACTATAATACCGACACCTCCGATTTACCCATCTCCCTCTCAAATTGTAGATTAAAACTTATCATATTATGGTCTCCACCTCCTAATGGCTCCTTAACCTCAAGTTCTCTTATCAAATCCGGTTCATTACACAACACTAAATCCAGAATTGCCTTCTTCCTGGGAGACTACTTTTTTGAACTTTTTTTTAGCGAGCAGGCATTATTTTAAATTTGTAGATATTGTCACATTAATTTGCAGGTCCGGACCCAAAACGTTTTCTGTCCTTTTCCTCTACAGATGTTGCCTGACCTGTTGTGTTCCTCCAGCATTAGTGTTTTCCACATCTGCAGTTTCTTATGTCCCCAATCTGAATTCTCTGCACCCAGCATCAAACACCATCCCAACAAATGTCCACATTAGCCAGAAGGTGGCAATGTAGAGTTGAGGTTAAGTATTGAACCAGCAGCTGAAGATATCAAGTTTTGGTTTTGATTTAGTCTATTGAGGGACAATGAAAAGCTTTGTTTTACATGCTATTTAATCAAATGAGCTTTCATTAGGAGTATGGGTCTCTTCTGTCTTCAGTGAAAAACAAATGGCTGGAGGATCTCAATGGGCCAGGCAATACCCGAGTTGGGAAATGGACAGGCGATGTTTGGGGTTGTGGACGCTTCTTCAGACCGATGTCTCCATGGTAGAGCTCATCATTCTCAACCGCTCTACAAATATTATAGTCCTCAGGTGCGGCAGCTTGTAGGCTGAACCATCAAAGGGCAATTGCACCTGTTTTTTTATGGCAAGACAAACTGCTTTAGACTACTTTAAACTAGAGATATAGCGTGGAAGCACTCCCTTTGGCCGTCAGAGTCCACGCCAACCAGCGATCATCCCGTACACCAGCACTATCATATACACTGGGGACAATTTACAATTTTACCAAAGGCAATTAATCTACAAACCTGTACGTCTTTGGAGTGTGAGAGGAAACCGGAGCACCTGGAAGAAACCCACGCAGTCTCAGGGAGAACGTACAAACTCCATACAGGCAGCACCCATAATCAGGATCAAACCCAGGTCTCTGGCGCTGTGAGACAGCAACTCTGCCACTGTGCTGCCCCAAGTTGAGGAGTAAACTTTGGTCGTCATTCTTAAAGAATGTCGAACACAGAACAAGACAGCTCAGGAACAGGCTATTTGGCTGACAATGTTATAGAAACATAGAAAACAGGTGCAGGAGGAGGCCATTTGGCCCTTCGAGCCAGCACCACCATTCATTGTGATCATGGCTGATTGTCCGCTATCAATAACCCGTGCCTGCCTTCTCCCCATATCCCTCGACTCCACTAGCCCCTAGAGCTCTATCCAACTCTCTCTTAAATCCATCCAGTGATTTGGCCTCCACTGCCCTCTGTGGCAGGGAATTCCATAAATTCACAACTCTCTGGGTAAAAACGTTTTTTCTCAGCTCAGTCTTAAATGACCTCCCCTTTATTCTAAGACTGTGGCCCCTGGTTCTGGACTCACCCAACATTGGAAACATTTTTTCTACATCTAGCTTGTCCAGTCCTTTTATAATTTTATATGTTTCTATAAGATCCCTCCTCACACTTCTAAACTCCAGTGAATACAAGCCCAGTCTTTTCAATCTTTCCTCGTATGACAGTCCCGCCATCCCAGGGATCAATCTCGTGAACCTACGCTGCACCGCCTCAATCACAAGGATGTCCTTCCTCAAATTAGGAGACCAAAACTGTACACAATACTCCAAATGTTGTCTCACCAGAGCCCTATACAACTACAGAAGAACCTCTTTACTCCTGTACTGAAATCCTCTTGTTATGAAGGCCAACATTCCATTAGCTTTCTTCACTGCCTGCTGTACCTGCACGCCAACTTTCAGTGACTGGTGTACAAGGTCACCCAGGTCTCGCTGTACCTCCCCCTTACCTAACCTAACCACATTGAGATAATAATCCGCTCCCTTGCTTTTGCCGCCAAAGTGGATAACCTCACATTTATCTATATTATACTGCATCTGCCATGCATCTGCCCACTCACTCAACCTGTCCAGGTCCCCCTGCAACCTCCTAACTGTGAAGAGGATGTTAGGAGGTTGCAGGGGGACCTGGACAGGTTGAGTGAGTGGGCAGATGCGTGGCAGATGCAGTATAAGTGTATGACCAGGACGGTGTGGGTCTTTGATGATGTTGGCAGCCTTTTTGAGCCAGCGACTGCGATAGATCCCTTCGATGGTGGGGAGGTCAGAGCCGATGATGGACAGGGCAGTGGTCACAACTTTCTGCGGTCTTTTCCTGTCCTGCATGTTCAAGTTGCCGAATCAAGCCACGATGCAGCCAGTCAGTATGCCCTCTACTGTGCACCTGTAGAAGTTCGAGAGAGTCCTCCTTGACATACCGACTCTCCGTAATTTTCTCAGGAAGTAGAGGCGCTGATGTGCCTTCTTTATAATTGCATAAGTGTGCTGGGACCAGGAAAGATCTTCGGAAATATGCACGCCCAGGAATTTGAAGTTCTTGACCCTTTCCACCATTGTCCCGTTAATATAAGTGGGATTGTGGGTCCCTATCCTACCCCTTCCAAAGTCCATAATCTGTTCCTTGGTTTTGCTGGTGTTGAGAGCAGGTTGTTGTGCTTACACCATTCGGTCAATCGGTCGATCTCACTTCTATACTCTGACTCATCACCATCAGTGATACGTCCCATAACAGTGGTGTAATCGGCGAATTTGGTGATGGCTATGCAGTCATGAGTATAGAGTGAGTACAGCAGGGGGCTGAGCATGCAGACTTGAGGTGCTCCCGTGCTGATTGTTATCGAGGATGATACATTTCCACCAATACGGACTGTGTTCTGTGGATGAGGAAGTCGAGGATCCAATTGCAGAGGGATGCACAGAGACCCAGATCCGTGAGCTTTGTAAATAGCTTTTTTTTGGTATCAAAAAATAATTTATTTAAATTCCAACATGATACAAAAACACAAAAAACCCAAACCGTGGTGACATACCCACCACCATTTTACAAAATCATCAAACAACTATTTTACAAATATTCTAATAACTACTGTACAACTACTGTACAAGGATTTAAGAGAGAGTTAGATAGAGCTCTAGGGGCTAGTGGAGTCAAGGGATATGGGGAGAAGGCAGGCACGGGTTATTGATAGGGGACTATCAGCCATGATCTCAATGAATGGTGGTGCTGGCTCGAAGGCCCAAATGGCCTCCTTCTGCACCTATTTTCTATGTTTCTATGTAACCCCGGTAAAGGGGCAAGCTTATGGCTCGGGCAAAGCCCACTTCCGCCTGGCGCCTTGACTCGCGGATGGCCAGCTTGGCCAGGCCTTGTAACCAGCTTGGAGGGGATGATGGTATTAAATGCCGAGCTTTTTTTTTATTTTTTTTAATTTCAAAATATACTTTATTCGAATGATAAATATATACAATACATTAACCTTGCGGAAAATCCATCCGACATTTTCGGAGGCTGTACAATAGATCAATACAGTTTAGACATTTTCTTTTTCCCAAGTTTCCACAAATCAGTCCCCCACTCATGCCACAATGGCGTGGGATACCTTCCCTTATATTGAGGGGCGTCTCCACAATACTGTACCCCCCATGTCCAGCAGCGGAAGGGCCTTAGACTGTGGCCCTCCCCCTTGGCGTCGAGCCTTGGCGTTGGCTGCACCGAGCTTCAGTGCGTCCCTCAGCACGTACTCCTGCAGTCTGCAGCGGGCCAGTCGGCAACATTCCCTGACGGACATCTCGCTCTGCTGGGTGGTGAACAATGCTCGGGCAGACCAAAGGGCGTCTTTTACCGAGTTGATGACCCTCCAGCAGCACTCGATGTCAGTCTCTGAATGTGTCCCTGGGATCAGTCCGTAAATCACAGAGTCCTCTGTGACGGAGCTGTTCGGGATAAAGCGTACCAGGGACCCTTGCATTTTTTCTCCAGACTCTTTTAGCAAACCCACACTCTGTGAAGAGGTGGGCAACCGTCTCCTCGCCATAGCAGCCGTCCCGAGGGCAGCGTGCGCTGGTAGTGAGGTTCCGACGGTGCAGGAAGGTTCTGACTGGGAGGGCTCCCCTCACCGCCAGCCAAGCCAGGTCTTGGTGCTTGTTGGTGAGTTCTGGCGATGAGGCATTTTGCCAGACTAGCTGGGCAGTCTGCTCAGGGAACCACGCCACCGGGTCCATAGAGTCCTTTCCCTGCAGTGCCTGCAGGACATTCTGTGCTGACCACTGCCCGATGGACATGTGGTCAAAGGTGTTGGTCCGGAAGAACCCTTCCACCGACGACAGATGGGGCGGCAATGTCCAGCTGACTGGCACATTGCGTGGCACCTGCGCCAGGCCCATCGTTCTCAACACCGGGGACAGGTAGAACCTCAGCAGGTAGTGACACTTGGTGCCCACGTGCCTTGGCTCTACACTCCGCCTGATGCAGCCACACACGAAGGTGGCCATCAGAATGAGGGCGACGTTGGGCACGCTTTTACCCCCGTTGTCTGCCGACTTGTACATTGTAGCCCGTCGCACCCGGTCCATCCTCGACCCCCAGATGAAGTGGAAGATGGCCCGGGTGATCCCTGTGGCGTAGGAGGGAGGGACAGGCCACACTTGTGCCAAGTACAGCAGCCCCGAGAGCACCTCACACCTGATGACCAAATTCTTTCCCGTTATGGAGAGGGAGCGTTGCCTCCACAGCTCCAGCTTCCTCCCCACCCTGGCTATCCGCTCCAGCCAATTTTTTGTTACATGCCTCAGCCCCCCCGAACCAGATCCCCAGCACCTTCAAGAAGTCAGGCTTGATGGTGAAGGGGACGGAAGATCTGTCGGGTCAGTTGCCAAAGAGCATGGCCTCGCTCTTCCTGCGGTTTCACCCTGGCTCCCGTGGCCGACTCAAACTGGTCGCAGATACTAATCAGTCTGCGAACCAACCCTGGATCCGAGCAGAAGACAGCGACATCGTCCATGTACAGGGAGGTCTTTACTTGAATGCCCCCACTGCCTGGCAGTGTCACTCCTCTTATGCCAGCATCCTTCCTGATGGATTCAGCAAAGGGTTCAATACAGCAGACAAACAAGACAGGAGAGAGAGGGCAACCCTGCCTAACTCCAGACCTTACAGGGAAACTGTCTGATTCCCACCCATTGATTTGGACTGCACTACGGATGTTGGTGTAGAGCAGTTTGATCCAATTTCTGATTCCCTCCCCAAAACCCATTTTGGAGAGCACGTCCCTCATGTACGTGTGCGAAATCCTGTCGAAGGCCTTCTCCTGGTCCAAGCTGACTAGGCAGGCATCCACCCGTCTGTCCTGCACGTAGGCGATGGTATCTCTCAGCAGCGCTAGGCTGTCTGAGATTTTCCTGCCAGGTACAGCACAGGTTTGGTCCGGGTGGATCACCTGTCCCAGAGCAGACTTGACCCGGTTGGCGATGGCCTTGGACAGGATCTTGTAGTCCACATTCAAGAGTGTTATGGGTCTCCAATTCTTTATGTCCTTCATCTCCCCCTTCTGCTTGTAGATTAGGGTGATGTTGCCCTTCCTCATGGAGTCTGACATGCTACCTGCCAGAAGCATGTTGTTTGTACACTTCTAGCAGGTCCGGGCCCATCCAGTCCCACAGAGCCAAATACAACTCAGCCGGTAAGCCATCGCTTCCGGGAGTTTTATTCGAGTCAAAGGAACGGATGGAGCCAGTCAGCTCCTCTAGGGTCAGTGGTTGGTCCAGACTCTCCCGCTTGCTGTCCTCCAAGACCTCCGTGATTGAGGAGAGGAAGTTCTGGGAGGAGGTACTGTCTGTGGTCTTTTGGTCATACAAATCTGTGTAAAAGGATTTGCAGATCCTCAGCACGTCTGTCTGTGAGGATGCTACCGTGCCGTCCTCCTCCCTAAGGCTGTTCATCACAGAGCTCCCCCTGTGAACCTTATGGAAGAAGAAACGTGAGCACGTCTCATCCTGCTCCACATGGCGGACCCTAGATCGGAAGATGATCTTGGAGGATTCAGAGGTGAAGAGCTGAGCTTGCCGGTCCTTCAACTCTCTAAGTTCCTCCCTCACATCCACCCCGCTCGACTGCAGGAGCAGTTGCTGCAAATCTGTCTGGAGTTGGCACAATTCCCTCTGACTCTGTCTTGCTCTCTGAACCCCTTTAATTATGAAGAACCTCTTAATGTTCTCCTTGGTTGCTTCCCACCAGAGTGTGGGGGAGTCAAAGAGGGGCTTCACCGTTCTCCAACATGCGTAGTCCCTCTTTAGCTCCTCGACACTCTCCGGGGTCAACAGTTTCGTGTTTAACTTCCACGTCCCTCTGCCTGCCTTCCGGTCCTCCCGTAGGTGACAGGAAGCCTGAAGTAGGCAGTGGTCGGAGAAGAACACTGGCGTGAGGTCAGTGTGTCTCACCGTGACGGCCTTCGTCGTGAAGACGAAGTCTATCCGGGATCGGGCTAAACCGTCCGATCTCGACCAAGTGAACTGCGGCTGGGACCCGCCTGCAGGGTCGCTGAAGGCGTCACGCAGCTTTGCGTCTTTCACCATCTCCATCAGGAACTTGGACGTGCTGTCCAGTCTGCTGTCGGCACTGCCGGATCGTCCAGCCGCATCAATGATGCAGTTGAAGTCACCGGCCAGAACGAGCTGCCGGGACGTGGCCAGCAGCACTGGGAGCTGCTGGAGAACGGCCAGCCGCTCGCTCTGCGTGGGTGAGGCATACACATTTATCAGCCGGAGCGGAGAGCCACGGTACATAACATCCACCACGAGGAGACGCCCTCCAACCACTTCCTTGACCTCAGTGATGGTGAAGTTCCCTCCCCGCAGCAAAATCCCCAGGCCGGAAGCACGACAGTCATTTCCCCCCGACTGCACCGACAGTCCGTGGGGCCACCATTGCGACCACCTCCGATAGCAGCGGAGGTGTGGCAGCCCGCACTCCTGAAGAAAAGTCACATCTGCCTTGACCTTGGCCAGGTACTGTAAGGCATTAACACATCGCGCAGTGTTCTTTATACTGCGCACGTTTAAAGATGCCAGTTTGAGCTCCATTGTCTTTAGAGTCACTGGCCATTTCCATGTCCCATCATCCCCACCGCTTCGGTGAATTGCCTCAGCTTTCCTGGGCTCAGGAATCCAGCGGTGAGGTGAGTATCAGGTGGCGTAACCAAAGTTG
This sequence comes from Okamejei kenojei, assembly GCA_035221665.1. Lineage (NCBI taxonomy): Eukaryota > Metazoa > Chordata > Chondrichthyes > Rajiformes > Rajidae > Okamejei > Okamejei kenojei. Next base: position 55,767,100 of record CM069131.1, read on the forward strand.
TCGTTGCGGGGGGCCTTCTCGTTCCACCCCCTTTTGGGCATGCACTTCCTTTGTCTTCTGTAGCTGGGGCCCAATGGCCTCTGCGCTGCTCCCGGTCGCCCGGAGCTGGGGCCCAATGGCCTCTGCGCTGCTCCCGGTCGCCCGGAGCTGGGGCCCATGGGCCGCTGCAATGCTCCCGGTCGCCCGGAGCTGGGGTCCACTTGCCGTTGTGATGATTCCTGTCTCCGGGGGCTGGAGCCCCTCAACCACTGCGCTGCTCCCGATGTCCTGGGGCTGGAGCCCCTCGGCCACTTCTCTGCTCTCGGTCTCCTTTTCCTCCCCCGTTTTCTTCCTCTGCCTCCCTCGTTGGGACTTCCCGGTCGCCTCATCCTCCGACGAGGAGGAGAGGTTGCTGCCTTCTGTAAGAGAAAGACACCTTTTTTGTGATTTTCTTTTGGACTTACCACTCTTTTCTGGCCTTGGCTCTTTGGGCTGACCCTCTTCTTATACTTCACCATTGTCCATTTCTCCTGCTGTTCCCCCTCCTCCATTGACTCTCCCTCCTGGGCAGGATGCTGGGCGTCTCCTTCTGGCACTTGGGGCCTCGAGGTGGTCGGGCTGTCCTCGTCCGTGTTCCCTCTTTCTGCTGGGGTCTTGGCAGTGGTGGGGGGTGCCTCACCCCCCTTTGGGGTGCTGGCAGCAGCTCCTCTTGTTGCCTGTGCGTAGGTGCAGGCTCTTTTAGGGCAAGCCCTGTAAAGGTGGCCTGCCTCCCCGCACAGGTTGCAGTTCTTGCTGGCCTGACAGTCCTTTGTCTCATGGCCCTCCATCCTGCAGTTTTTGCAGACAACTGCAGTGCATTGGGCCATCACATGCCCAGGCTTGTTGCATTTCCTGCACAGCCTGGGTTGCCCTACATAGCTCAAGTACCCTCGGTTTCCTCCAATCGCGAAAACCGAGGGGGGGTGGACGATTTCTCCATCCTTGTCCACCCTCAGCTTTACCTTGACTTGCCGCTTGCTGGTCCAAATCCCGTGCATGTCCTTCACGTCCACACAGTTTCCTGTTCCCTCAACGTAACGAGCAAGGAAGGACATCCACTACGGGCACATGTGGGGTTAAACATGTGCACCGTAATGAACCTTTCCTTCTGGGTGGGGAGGGTGAAGAGCGGCTGCACTTTCAGCAGCGACAGCGGAGCTTCATTTCCCCTCTCCCGGAAGACTTCCATCACCTTCTGCCATCCCGTTGGATACTTGAAGGTAACATCAAAATATCCGTTACCTGGAAAATCCTGGAGGCAGTAGATGTCCTTGGCCTCGAATTTGCAGGCCTCTAGCAAGACCTTCTTCACGAACAGGTCTCGTGAGAAGGGGTTCCCCTTGCTGAGGTCCTTGATGCTTATTCGCAGGGTATTCCGAATACCCTGCACTCCTGCTCCTGCTCCTGCTGACATTGTGGCTGAATAAGGTGTTAGGTTGGTTTCCCAACCAGCATGGATCCACCTCTAAGCCTGCAGCCGACCGACTCCTCAACGATTTCGCTCCGCAATCCACGGCCCTTGTCCCCAAGGAACCGCCAGAACTGTTCTGTTAAGAACAGACAGTCTCTTTCACAAAAGAACAGATACTACACTTGATCTTAGCCAAAAGGCCGAGCTGTAGTCTATGAACAACAGCCTGACATATGAGTTTTTGTTGTCCAGAGCGGAGTGGAGAGCGAGTGAGATCGCATCCACTGTTGACCTGTTGTGGCGGCAAGGGAACTGCAGTTGGTTGAGGTTCTTGTCGAGGTAGGAGTTGATTTGCGCCATATTCAACCTATCAAAGCACTTCATCACCACAGACGTTAGTGCCACAGGTCGATAGTCGTTGAGGCACGTCACCTTGCTCTTCTTGGGCACCGGTATTATTGATGCCCTTTTAAAGCAGGTGGGGACCTCAGACCTGAGAAGTGAAAGGTTTAGCTTAGCTTAGAGGAACAGCATGAAAACAGGCCCTTAGGCCTACCGATTACGTGCTGACCAGCAATCACCTCTACACTAGTTCTATCCTACGCACTAGGGACAATTTACAGAAGCCAATTAACCTACAAACCTGCACGTTGTTGGAATGTGGGAGGAAACCGGAGCACCCAGAGGAAACCCATGCAGTTACAGAGAACGTACAAAGTCTGTGCGGACAGCACCCGAGGTCAGGATCGAACCCGGGTCTCTGGCGCTGCAAGGCAGCAGCTTTACCACTGCGCCACCATCCAGCCCCAAGATGAAGCAGCTCCAGGTGTCAGTGAGCAAGGCTGAAAACTGGGTCAGCTAAAGTTCAAACAGGCAAATCCATGGGGAAGGGAGCACATCACAGGAAGCGGACACGACTGTTCCCCGCAGGGGATTGAAGATGGATAGTCACTGCAGCTTCAGTGAGGATACATTTACTACACAGCAGTTCTAACCTGTCACTTACAGCACGGATGGAACCCTCCAAACCACTGCCTGGGAATGCAGAACTTAACCTACTCTTCCCACGACCGCATATTTTTCTGTTTCATGTACTTAACAATTTTACGCTAATGAATGAAATCTTCTCGTCTACTCTACAAAATGCTTCATTCTCCATTGTGGCATCACATGGGCCCAACTAGTACAGCTGCTACATAGGACATAGGTTTAAGGTGAAGGGGAAAGATTTAATAAGAATCTGAGGGATAACTTTTTCATACAAAGAGTGGTGGGTGTATGGAATGAGTTGCCAGAGGAGGTATTAAAGAAGGAACTGCAGATGCTGGAGAATCGAGGGTACACAAAAGGCTGGAGGAACTCAGCGGGTGCAGCAGCATCTAAGGAGCGAAGGAGATAGGCGACGTTTCGGGTCGAGACCCTTCTTCAGACTGGTCAGGGATCAGGGAAACGAGAGATATAGACGGTGATGTGGAGAGATTAAAGAACAATGAATGAAAGATATGCAAAAAAGTAACGATGATAAAGGAAACAGGCCATTGTAAGAGAACGGGGATTCCCCTCCCCCACTATAGATGAGGCTCGCACCAGGGTCTCCTCCATACCCCGCAACACTGCCCTCTCTCCCCATTCCCCCACTCGCAAACAGGGCAGAGTCCCCCTGGTCCTCACCTTTCACCCCATCAGCCGGCAAATACAACACATAGTCCTCCGCCAGTTTCGCCACCTCCAACGTGACCCCTCCACCCGCCACATCTTCCCATCTCCCCCCCTGTCTGCCATCCGCAAAGATCGCTCCCTCCGCAACTCCCTTGTCAATTCTTCCCTCCCTACCGCTCTACCCCTTCCCCGGGCACTTTCCCTTGCAACCGCAAGAAATGCTACACTTGTCCCTTCACCTCTCCCCTCCACTCCTTTCAGGGACCCAAGCAGTCCTTCCAGGTCCGACAGAGGTTCACCTGCACCTCCTCCAACCTCATCTACTGCATCCGCTGCTCCAGATGCCAGATGATTTATATCGGTGAGACCAAACGGAGGCTTGGCGATCGTTTCGCCGAACACCTCCGCTCGGTCCGCAAAAACCAACCCGACCTCCCGGTGGCTCAGCACTTCAGCTCCCCCTCCCATTCCGTATCCGGCCTCTCGGTCCTGGGCCTCCTCCACGGCCAGAGTGAGCAACACCGCAAGTTGGAGGAACAGCACCTCATATTCCGCTTGGGGAGTGTGCATCCTTTGGGCTTTAACATTGAATTTTCTCAATTCTGTTAATCCTTGCTGTCTCCTCCCCTTCCCACCTCCCCCTCAGCCCTCGGGCCCTGCATTCCCTCTATCTCTATCTCCCTCCCCCACCCTAGTCGCACTAGCTTCTCATTTTCACACCACAAACAGCTTACAATGGCTTGTTACCCTTTATCATCGATACTTTTTTGCATATCTTTCATTCATTGTTCTTTATCTCTCCACATCACCGTCTATATCTCTCGTTTCCCTGATCCCTGACCAGTCTGAAGAAGGGTCTCGACCCGAAACGTCGCCTATCTCCTTAGCTCCTTAGATGCTGCTGCACCCGCTGAGTTTCTCCAGCTTTTTGTGTAACCCATTTTAAGCTGTTTGTAGTGTGAAAATGAGAAGCTAGTGCGACTTGGGTGGGGGAGAGAGATAGAGAGAGAGGGAATGCCAGGGCCCGAGGGCTGAGGGAGAGGTGGGAAGGGGGGGAGACAGCAAGGGTTAACAGAATTGAGAAAATTCAATGTTCAAGCCCAAAGGATGCAGACTCCCCAAGCGGAATATGAGGTGCTGTTCCTCCAACGTGCGGTGTTGCTCACTCTGGCCGTGGAGGAGGCCCAGGACCGAGAGGTCGGATATGGAATGGGAGGGGGAGTTGAAGTGCTGAGCCACCGGGAGGTCGGGTTGGTTATTGCGGACCAAGCGAAGGTGTTCGGCGAAACGATCGCCAAGCCTCCGCTTGGTCTCACCGATATAGATCAGCTGACGTCTGGAGCAGCGGATGCAGTAGATGAGGTTGGAGGAGGTGCAGGTGAACCTCTGTCGGACCTGGAAGGACTGCTAGGGTCCCTGACAGTAGTGGAGGGGGGAGGTGAAGGGACAAGTGTAGCATCTCTTGCGATTGCAAGGGAAAGGGCCCGGGGAAGGGGTGGAGCGGTAGGGAAGGGAAGAATTGACAAGGGAGTTGTGGAGGGAGCGGTCTTTGCGGAAGGCAGACAGGGGGGGAGATGGGAAGATGTGGCGAGTGGAGGGGTCACATTGGAGGTGGCGAAACTGGTGGAGGACTATCTGTTGTATGTGCCGGCTGGTGGGGTGAAAGGTGAAGACCAGGGGGACTCTGCCCTTGTTGCGAGTGTGGGAATGGGGAGAGAGGGCAGTGTTGCGGGGTATGGAGGAGACCATGGTGCGAGCCTCATCTATAGTGGGGGAGGGGAATCCCCGTTCTCTGAAGAATGAGGACATTTGTGATGACCTGGTGTGGAACAACTCATCCTGGGAGCAGATGCGGCGTAGACGGAGGAATTGGGAATAGGGGATGGAGTCCTTACAGGAAGCAGGGTGGGAGGAAGAGTAGTCCAGGTAGCTGTGGGAGTCAGTTGGTTTGTAGTGGATGTCGGTCAGGAGTGTATCACCTACAATAGAGATGGTGAGGTCAAGGAATGGTAGGGAAATGTCGGAAATGGTCCAAGTGTATTTGAGTGCCGGATGGAAGTTGGTGGTGAAATGAATGAAGTCAGTCAGTTGTGTGTAGGTGCAGGAGGTGACACCAAAGCAGTCGTCGATGTAACGGAGGTAGAGGTCGGGGATGGGGCCCTGGTACGCCGAGAACAAGGATTGTTCGACGTACCCGACAAAGAGGCAAGCGTAGCTGGGGCCCATGCGTGTGCCCATAGCTATGCCTTGTGTTTGGAGGAAATGGGAGGAGTCAAAAGAGAAGTTATTGAGGGTAAGGACCAACTCCGCTAGGCGGAGGAGGGTGTCAGTGGACGGGTATGGGTTGCTCCTCTGGTCGAGGAAGAACCGGAGGGCTTTGAGACCGTCCTGGTGGGGGATGGAGGTGTAGAGTGACTGGATGTCCATGGTGAAGATGAGAGGATGGGGGCCTGGAGAATGGAATGCGTGGAGCCGACGGAGAGTGTCTGAACATAGCTGGGGAGGGATTTAACAAAGGGGGATAGGATGGAATCAAGGTATGTGGAAATGTGTTCGGTGGGGCACAAACAGGCAGAGACAATGGGTCTGCCGGGGCAGTCGGCAGCCAGAGGAGGTAGTTGGGACAGGTACTATTGCAACGTTTAGGAACCATGTATATGGATAGGATGGATTTAGACGGATATGGGCCAAATGCTGGCAGGTGGGACTAGTGTAGATGGGACATGTTGGTCGTTGTGGGTAAGTTGGGCCAAAGGGCCTGTTTCCGCACTGTTTGACTCTATGACTCTCTGTGACTCTGATGCTGTCAGCGGGTGTAGAACATGCAACAGTACAGCACGGGAACAGGCCCCGGGGCCCACAATATCTGTGGCGAACCTGATGCCAAGCTAAACCAATCTCCACCGTCCATGTCTACGAGCCTATCTCAAAGCCTCTTCATCGCCACTATCATTGACAAGTTTGCAGTGGCTGTTTCTTAACAGATGGTGTTGGGTGCCTGGACACGCTGCCAGGGATGGTGATGGAAGTAGATGAAAAGTGGCGGTTTAGAGGCTTTTAGACAGACACAGCAATGTGTAGGGAATGGAGAGATATGCATCATGTGCAGGCTGGAAGGGTTAACTGAAGATAGACACAAAAAAGCTGGAGTACCTCAGCGGATCAGAGAGTATCTCTGGAGAAAAGGAGTAGGTTACTAGTCATCAGGGTCACGACCCAGAACGTCACCTATTCCTTTTCTCCAGAGGTGCTGTTTGACCTGCTGAGTTACTCCAGCGTTTTGTGGATGATCAGCCATGATCACATTGAACGACAGTGCTGGCTTGAAGGGCCGAATGGCCTACTCCTGCACCTATTGTCTATTGTCTATTGTATATCTTTGGTTTAAACCGGCAGCTGCAGTTCCTTCTTACACATAAGGATTAGCTTAATTTTTTTCCGCAACACAGGAAGCACTAGGTGGTATCTGCGTTCCAAGGACCAGAAACAGGTGGCATATTACAGCAGGTAATAGAGTCTCCAGCATCCACAGTTAAACAGTTGCTGTGTTGGATGAGTAGAAGAAATAGTAAAATCACCTTAAAATGAATCGGGCTCGCTGCTGTATCATGGGGAATCATGCCATAATCTTTCATTTTAAATTGCCCTCCCTTTGCAATTGATAGAAATGGAAATGTGCTTTATGGCGGGAAATTATTATAAACTAACAATTACATAAATCTTTGAATATGAGGCATCTTAATAAAGTTGCCTAAAGTATAGCTTCACAAAATAGAGCCATGTTTCAGACAGCAGCGATGTAATGCAAAAAATATTATAAATCCCTGCCTAGGCTTTTAGCTGAACATGCATCCATTTTTACAGAGCTTTTGGAGTGAATAGTCAGTGAAGATAATTTTGTTTTAGAGTATACCGTGCGGGTGGATACGTGATGGCTATCATGTTCAGCACAGGCATTGTGGGCCGAAGGGCCTATTCATGTGCTGTACTGTTCTACGTTCTATGTAGAAACAAGGAACTGCAGATGCCAGTTTAGACAAAGTGACAGAAAGTGCTGGAGTAGCTCAGTGGGTCAGGGAGCGTTTCAGGTAGGGATTCTTCTCCGTGTTCATTGTTCTATGATCTATTCAGTAGACCTGGAATGAGGGATAGCTGAAATGAATGTCATTTTATCTATCTCCTCCGTTTCCTGGTCAGTCAATCTTGGAGTTTGGAGGGATTGTGCTTAGGCCAGGGGAGGTTGTCAGTGGAGTCGACTGAGATCAGTGTGGGGAGGAGACAAATGGAAAAGGGAGGGAGGGAGAATCAGGTTGTTTTGGGCGGAGTGTGAGAGAGGACATCTCCTCATATACAGTGCTGGAAAGGCACCTTGATCTCCGGCCCATCATCTCTCAGGTTTCACAATCCTAGGAAATATTACATATCATATTACACAATATTACTTCAGTGATTAATTAATCATTTAAATTGCAGGCATGTTGGATAGATAGGGAGATACAGCATGGAAACAGGCCCTTCAGCCCACCTAACCCACGCTGACCATCAACCTGCCAATTACATTCATCCTTTGCTCATCTAAACCAACTTTATTCTTTCCATGTTGTGACGATTATCCCTGAATTCTGCAACTCATCCACATACTAGGAGCAATTTACAACTTACCAACACACACATGTCTTTGGGTAGTGGGATGTAGGGGAGAAACTGGAGCACCCAGAAGAAACCCACATGATCACATGGAGAACATGCGAACTCCACACAGGAAGATTTAACCTTTCCCCAGTGCATCCATTTTTGGGGTTTCATTTTCGGCCCGCCCTGCAGATGTGATGGATTTTGATATCAGACTTTTCACACACACATATGCACACACATACACACGCGCATGCATGCAAACATGAATAAACACACATGGAGTAACATGCACACATGCACACATGCACATGCATGCACGCACACACCCACACACATTCACACGCACATGCATGCAAACACACGCAAACATGCACACACACACAAAGCACATGCATATACATGGATTGAGCACACATACACAACTACACACTCACATACATGCGCATGTATGCAAACACGCCCACACACACACACACACATGCACACACACACACATGCACACACACACACGCGCGCACACACACACACACATGCACACACATGCATAAACAAATGCACGCAAACACACACACATGCACACATACACGCGCACACACGCACACACACATGTATGTATACACACTTGCATGCACACACATACGCACGCGCACGCACACACAAACACATGTACACGCTGCACATACACACACCCACACAAAGCACATGCATATACATGGATATATACACATACACAACCACACACTCACATACACAGTATATCACACACACACCGTTCAGTGTCGCTCCTGACAGAGTGAACATGACGACAGCAACAGTTTCCTTTTAGTGATGATGAGTCAACACTCTTCCTCACAAACATGGGAACTGGGGATTGTAAAGGGAAGTTGATATATGAGTGGCACTAATGTGGAAATAACCACAAACATTAATCACTTGCCTTATCCAGAGCTCCATAACTAAACGTCAACTTTCAATTGGGAATATGATTCATTTTGTGAAACATAGGAATCTCTTGGGCTGTACTACTGGACAAATAAATTATTGAAGATGAAACTTCAAGATCAGGGCATGGAAAGAGGACATTCAAACTCTGTAATAGTTAAATAAATAGCCCCAATCCCTTGCTCCTCTTTTTCCAAAACATCTCCAAAAATGTTTCCAAATCTGGTTTCAATTCCTCTTCGAAAGAACCTTTCAACTTCACAGCAACACCCTATAAACAAAATTAAGACAGACTTGGGAAACTGTGGCAAATAACTATTCCTCCAGCCCTATCAATGCCAGAAAGATAGCACATCGGTAGAGCTGCTGCTTTACAGCGCATAAGGCCCGGGTTTGATCTTGACTACGGGTGCTGTCTGTATGGAGTTTGTGCGTTCTCCCCGTGACCTGCGTGGGTTTTCTCCAGATTCTCTGGTTTCCTCTAACACACCAAAGATATACAGGTTTATATGTCCATTGGCTTGGTTTAATTGTAAATTGTCCCTAGTGTGTGTAGGATAGTGTTTGTGTGCGGGGATCACTGGTCAGTGCAGACTCGGTGAGCCGAAGGGCCTGTTTCGAGGATGTATCTCTAAATATAAACATAAACATTAACCAGTTATACTTTAGGGAGAGGAATTCTACATCCACCAATTTTCTGCACAAACAAAATCCCCCAACAACAAAGAGATGGACCAAAAGGACACAAAGTGCTGGAGTAACTCAACAAGTCATCTCTGGAGAACATTTATATGTGACGTTTTGGGTCAGGTCCCTTATTCAGACTGATCAAGTATAGGTGACGTTTTGGGTTGGGCCCCTTCTTCAGACTATGATGGACCATATGAACTGTTGGTAATGGTATTGGTTTATCATAGTCACATGTACAGAGATACAGTGTAAAATGTTGTTAATATAATACCATGCATGAATACATTCTGGACACCATGTTATAGGAAAGATATTGTCAAGCTTGAAATGGTTCAAAGAAGATTTACGAGGATGTTGCCAGAACTAGAGGATGTGGGCTATAGGGAGAGGTTGAGTAGGCTGGGTCTCTATTCATTGTAGCACAGGAGGATTATAGAGGTGAAAAAATCATGAGAGGAATAAATCGGGTAGACGCACAGAATCTCATGCCCAGAAAAATCAGAAAGAAAACAAAACGCAGAATTAGTGTTACAGTCACAGATACTTGCAGATTTAAATAAGGTGCAATGGCTGCAAATAGTTAGATTAGAAGAGCAGAAATACTTCCTTATGAGAGGTTTGTTCAATATCTTATAACAGCGGAGAAGAAACTGTTCTTGATTCTATCGCTTTCAAGCTTTTGGTTTTCTGACGAACGGGAGAGGAAGGATGTAGATTAACACTATTAATTCATGCCATTTGGTCAAATCAAGTCATCAGATTTATTCGTCACGTGCACATAAAGTGCAGTGAAATGAACTTGCCAGCAGCCATACAATTAAAAAAAATCTCCACTACACATATGTGCATGCAACCCTCTACATGGTATTGTGGTACTACACAGCTTTACACTAGCATGGTCAGCTCTCTCTCGCTCTCACAAGCCAATGGAGTTAGATGCGAATGGCTGGCTGTTTGAATGTTCCTGTTTGCACATGGAATAAAGATTGATCTTCACTATGTGTGTGTTGCTGTGGATCATTCATAAACATGGTGTCAGAGTCTTGAGCCACGTCTCCAACTCATTTGCCTGAATTTATTTTAGTTTACTTTTTTAACATCAAACCATGGCAGATTCTTTCTGTAAACCAGATCCTTTGGTGTTCGACATTGAACTTGCCAAACATTGGCGCATCTTCGAAGTGGAGTTTGGAATTTTCATGGATGCTGCCCACCCTGGAGCTGCTCCCCACACCGCTGCATCAATTCTCCATAACGTAGCGGGCACAGAGGCTGCCCTGCGGGCACAGGATTTCCACTACGCCCCAGAACATACCGATGCGGTAGCACATGTTGTGACCCTGGCAGAGTCCAGCAGAGACCCCGTCTGCCTCCTCTGAAAGTTCAGAGACCTGTGCCAGCTTCACACCAATGTTATTATGGAGCACCACAAGTATTTTTCCCGTAGCCAACATTAGGGCGAAACGGTCGAATGATACATTGGCGCCCTCAAGAGCGTTGCAGCCAGATGCCACTTCCATCGTGGCATACTCATCCGCAGCAGTATATGGCATCCTGAATGACAAGGTGAGAAATGAATGACTCCGAGATGAGGAGCTTACACTAGATAAGGTTGAATGTGCCTGCCGGGTTGCAGAATACACTGACACCCATACCAAACCCTTGGGATTGGGACCACACTCAGCCTACGATGTTCATGCCTTCTATAGGTCCCCGCGACAAACATTAACAACCCCTCGACAACCGCCTACAGCCCAGGGAGCATAACTGATCCTCTGGTCCATAACTGTGGTAATTGCGGTGGCTCACACCCAAAACTTCGTGAGCAATGCCTCGCTTATGGCAAAACTTGTCACTATTGTAAAAAGAAAGGCCACTTTTTATCCGGTGCTGCTGTACTCGTGCCAACTGGGCCCAGCCACAACAATCTCTCTATGCGCTTGAGCCCACACTTTCCCACGAGGCACTGACAGAATCAGCAGTTCCAGCAGAACCACGACTGCAGCACCTGCAAGAAGGCAGCCAAAACATACATTCTTGTATACCCGATTCACCGTCTATATACAGTGATCTCATGACAATGCTCAGTATCAACAACACCAGAGTTGCTGCATAGATAGATACCAGAGCAAGATGTAATGTCGTCTCCCTGTCAGACTTCGAAAAAATTCACAACAACAAAACTGTCATGAAAACAAACTCAAAGTTGCATCCATTTGGTGGGGGGGGGGGAGTTTCAACCAGTTGGTATGGTCACATTACAATGCCATCTAGCGTCTCAAGTTTACAACCTGGAGTTTTTCACCTTTGAGGGGAAATGCCCCTGCTTCTGGGCATTGATGCATGCCGCGATATGAACCTAGTCTTCTTCAGCAAAACTATGTACCAGCTTTTAACCTCTCAAAGTTCAACCCAACAACTGCTCGAACAATACAAATACTTTTTTGATAACCAGCTAGGCAAGCTTCCCACACAATACTGCATTGTAACTGACAAGGAAGTCATACCTGTCATTCGTTCTCCCCACCGAATCCCGCACGCAATGACGGACCGTGTCAAAGCCGGACTAGACAGAATGGAAATGCTGGGCATAATAGCCCCTGTTAACAACCCCTCCTCCTGGGTCTCCACCATGGTTGCAGCAGTCAAGAAGAACAATGACGAAATAAGGACCTGCATCAACCCTAAAGACTAAAACACTGCCATCAAACGGCCACATCACCGATGCGGACGGTGGGAGAGGTTGCAGCCAACCTGGGCAAAGCCACAATCTTCTCTGTCCTAGATGCAAAGAACTCATTTTGGCAGATACTGCTAGACCATGCAGCCTCCATGTTAACCACATTTGCGACACCCTTCGGACGCTACCGATTTTTACGAATGCCATTTGGCATCAATTTAGCCAGTGAAGTTTTCCAACGTACTATTGAACAACTCTTTACTGGCTACCAATGTGACATAATCCTGGACGACATCCTGATCACCGGGCGCAATGCACAAGAACATGACTCAAACCTGAAGCAGGTCCTGGATCGTGACAGGGAGGTAAATCTCAAACTCAACCCTCTCACGTGCAGGTTTCAGGTCGACGAAGTGACTTACTTGGGCCACGTGTTCACCAACAACGGACTCAGACCAGACCCGTCTAAAACCATTGCCATCAACAAAATGCCAGGACGTGACAGCTCTACAACGATTTCTAAGTATTGTAAACTACCTGGGAAAATTCATCCCAACATTCAGTGAGCTGTCAGCCCCACTGCAACAACTGACCCACAAGGACACCCACTGGTCCTGGCACCAACACCAGCAGAGGGCATTTGAAACCCTCAAACAACTAAAAGTTACCCGTCACCCTCACCTGTGATGCCTCCCAGTATGGACTAGGCGCTGCTTGCCTACAAGACGACGTGAAGAGTCCCAGACCAGTTGCCTATGCCTCCCGCAGCATGACCAACACTGAGCAGCGCTGTGCTCAAATCGCGAAGGAGCTACTCGCAGTAACTTTTGCCTGCATGAAATTCAAGGATTTTATCTTTGGCAGCCTGATCACGGTCGAAACAGATCACCAGCCCCTGGTCAGTATCCTCAGGAAACCGATCCACACGGCACCAGCGCGCCTACAACGCATGATGACGGAACGACAGAGACATCAGACTAACCTACAAATGCGGTAAGAACATGCACTTAGCTGACACCCTCTCACGGGCAACTCGCCCAACCTGCGTAAAATGCCTGTCTGATGATGAGCACGAGGGGTATACGGTTATGATGGTCTCCTGCCTTCCATCGGTGGGCTTAGACATCCTAGTATCACAAACAGCTGCAGACGAAACGCTCCAATAGCTGGCCACAGCCATCCGCCGCGGCTAGCCAGACAAACAAGCTGTCCGCCCATTTTACCCTGTCCGCGACGAACTGGTCATTCAAGATGGCGTTATAATGAAAGGACATAAGGCGGTCGTCCTGACGTCTCTTCACAGCAAGTACTTCGGCATTGTCCATAGGGCCCATCCCCGTGCAGAAATAACCCTCCAACATGCAAAACGTCTGCTTTTCTGGCCCGACATGGCTGACTACATTGTCAAGAAAGTTGCTGCCTGCCCGAGTTGCAACAGCCTGACACCACACCAACAGAAACAACCACTTCTCCCGCACCGGACTTACCCTGGTCCACAGTAGCAGCCGACATCATTGAGCGGCACGGCAAACAATACCTGGTTCTAGTCGATTCCTACTCAGGATGGTTCGAAATCAACCTGCTCAGTAGCCCGACCTCAGCCATGGTCATTCAGAAACTCACTCGCCACTTTTCTGTCCACGGAGCACCCCTCAAGCTACTCTCAGACAATGGAACTCAGTACTCCAGTCAGCTCTTCAGGGATTTCGCGAAAAACTGGGACTTTCACCACACCACCAGCAGCCCCGAGTACCTGCAGTCCAATGGCCTGGCTGAGAGCGCGGTAAAAAGTGCAAAAGAACTAATGGAACGCTCACACAGGGCCGGCTCTGGTGTTTATCTCAACTTACTCAACCTACGGAACATCGTCCACGACCCTCTCCTGGGATCTGCAGCCGAACGACTCATGTCACGGCGAGCCCGCTCCACCTTGCCTATGGCCAAGAAACTGCTATAACCACAAGTTTGTGCACTGTCAGTTGTCCAATCCCAGCTCCAACGTCATATAACCATATAACAATTACAGCACGGAAACAGGCCCTCTCGGCCCTTCCAGTCCGTGCCGACCATTTGTTTTCCCCTAGTCCCATCTACCTGCACTCAGACCATACCCCTCCATTCCCTTCACGTCCATATACCTATCCACTTTACTTTTAAATGTTAAAATCGATCCTGCCTCTACCACCTCTGCTGGAAGCTCATTCCACACAGCCACCACCCTCTGAGTAAAGAAGTTCCCCCTCACGTTACCCCTAAACTTCTGTCCCTTAATTCTCATGTCATGCCCTCTTGTTTGAATCTTCCCTACCCTCAATGGGAAAAGCTTATCCACGTCAACTCTGTCTATCCCTTTCATCATTTTAAAGACCTCAATCAAGTCCCCCCTTAACCTTCTGCGCTCCAAAGAATAAAGACCTAACTTGTTCAACCTTTCTCTGTAACATAGTTGCTGGAACCCTGGCAACATTCTAGTAAATCTCCTCTGTACTCTCTCTATTTTGTTGACATCCTTCCTATAACTAGGCGACCAAAATTGTACACCATACTCCAGAATTGGTCTTACCAATGCCTTGTACAATTTTAACATTACTTCCCTACTCCTATATTCAATGCTCTGATTTATAAAGGCCAGCACACCAAAGGCTTTCTTTACCACCCTATCTACATGCGATTCCACCTTCAGGGAACTATGCACAGTTATTCCTAGATCCCTCTGTTCAACAGCATTCCTCAATTCCCTACCATTTAACATGTACGTCCTATTTTGATTTGTCCTGCCAAGATGTAGCACTTCACACTTATCAGCATTAAACTCCATCTGCCATCTTTCAGCCCACTTTTCCAAATGGCCCAAATCTCTCTGTAGACTTTGAGAATCTACTTCATTATCCACAATACCACCTATCTTAGTATCATCTGCATACTTACTTATCCAATTTTCCACCCCATCATCCAGATCATTGATGTACATGACAAACAACAGTGGACCCAACACAGATCCCTGAGGCACCCCACTGGTCACCGGCTTCCAACCTGACAAACAGCCATCCACCATTACTCTCTGACATCTCCCATTCAGCCACTGTTGAATCCATCTTGCTACTCCGACATTAACACCCAAAGATTGAACCTTCTGAACCAACCTTCCATGGGGAACCTTGTCAAAGGCTTTACTGAAATCCATATAGACAACATCCACTGCTTTGCCCTCATCAATTTCCCTAGTTACCGCTTCAAAAAATTCAAGAAGGTTTGTCAAACATGACCTTCCAGGCACAAATCCATGTTGACTGTTCCTGATCAGACCTTGTTTATCCAGATGCTTATATATATTATCTCTAAGTATCCTTTCCATTAATTTGCCCACCACTGACGTCAAACTAATAGGTCTATAATTGCTAGGTTTATTCTTTGAACCCTTTTTAAACAATGGAACAACATGCGCAGTACGCCAATCCTCCGGCACTATTCCCGTTTCTAATGACATTTGAAATATTTCTGTCATAGCTCCTGCTATTTCTACACTAACTTCCCTCAATGTCCTAGGGAATATCCTGTCAGGACCTGGAGACTTATCCACCTTTATATTTTTCAAAAGTGTCAGTACTTCCTCCTCTTTGAATCTCATAGTTTCCATAGCTACTCTACTTTTTTCCCTTACCTCACAGAGTTCAATATCCTTCTCCTTGGTGAATACCGAAGAAAATAAATTGTTCAATATCTCCCCCATCTCTTTTGGCTCTGCAGATAGCTGTCCATTCTGGTTCTCTAATGGTCCAATTTTATCCCTCGTTATCCTTTTGCTATTAATATAGCTGTAGAAACCCTTTGGATTTACTTTCACCTTTCTTGCCAAAGCAACCTCATATCTTCTTTTAGCCTTCCTAATTTCTTTCTTAAGATTCTTTTTACATTCTTTATACTCCTCTAGCACCTCATTTATTCCATGCCTCCTATAATTATTGTAGATATCTCTCTTTTTTCAAAACAAGTGTCTAATTTCCCTTGAAAACCATGGCTCTTTCCAATTTTTACTATTTCCTTTCAACCTAACAGGGACATAAAGATTCTGTACTCTTACAATTTCCCCTTTAAATGTCCTCCATTTCTCTTCTACATCCTTCCCATGAAACAAAGTGTCCCAATTCACTCCTTTAAAATCCTCACGCATTCCCTCAAAGTTAGCCTTTCTCCAATCCCCACGTCCTTACCCGGATCAGCCCGCCAGTCGTCCCTCATGCTCCGCGAATGCTACTCCAGCGATTCCTCTGTTGGTGCCAGCGCTATCCCTGCCTTCCCCGGTGCCCTCATCTCCATCGGTGTCTTCTCCTCTGCATTCGCCCGATAAGGGACTTGGTCCCTCAGAGAAGGATGAGGTGTACAAGGGGTACTACCGTACTCGTGCAGGTCGTGTCTGCAAGCCAAACCCGCCGATTGGAAAGTTCACTGGCTACACTTGAACTGTGCATGACCCGTTATAGTTTTATGTGCTCACATATGCAATAAAATAATAAATGCCGCACCTCATACTGGTGCCTTATAATATGCTCCACTAACCACTCTATATATGCTTTGCTTCTTTAAGAGGAAGGATGTAGATTCTTATTAATTCATGCCATTTATACACATTTATACACATATATGCATGCTACCTGTTACATGGTATTACGGTACTACACAGCTTTACACTAACAAGGTCAGCCAGCTCGCTCTCTCTCTCCCACAAGCCAGCAGAGTTAGATGAGAATGTTCCTGTTTGAATGTTCCTGTTTGCCTATGGAATAAAGGTTGATCTTCACTATGTGTGTGTTGTTATGGATCATTCATAAACAGGAGAGAAAAAAATGACCAAGGTGTGAGTGGTCCTTGGTTATGTTGGCTGCTTTCCTGAGAAGTCGTGGTGTAGATGGTGGTAATGGTGGTGAGGATGGTCTGTGTGTTAGACTAGGATGTGTCCCCAACTCTGCAATTTCTTGTGGTCCTGGGCTGAGCAGATGCCAAACCAATTTGTGATGCACCCAAATAAGATGATGTCACTGGTGTATCACTGATCAATTGAGGATATTAAGCATAAGCTTATCTACCTCATTGGAGACCTCAGACTATCTTTAATCAGACCTTACTGGACTATATCTTGAACTAAAGGTTATTCCCTTTATCATGTATCAATGTGGGTGGCACGATTGTAATCATGTATAGTCCTTCCGCTGACTGGTTAGCATGCATCAAAGGTTTGTCAGGCACGGTGATGCAGTGGTTGAGTTGCTGCCTCACAGCACTGAAGATCCAGGTTCGATCTTGACCACAGATGCTGTCTGTATAGAGTTTGTACATTCTCCCTGTGACCTTGTGGGTTATTCCCTGTGTGTTCCGGTTTTCACCCACGTTCCAAAGAGGTACAGGTTTGAAGGTTAATTTGTAGGTAAAAATTGTAAATTGTCCCTAGTGTGTCAGATAGGACTAGTGTATGGGGATCGCTGGTTGGCGTGCACTCAGTACACCAAAGGGCCTGTTTCCACACTGTATCTTTAAACTAAACTAAAAAGCTTTTCACTGTACCTCAGTTCATGTGACGATAAACTAAACTAACCTAAACATGCACAAGTTCATCTCTTTTCCCACTCGTTCTCGCTCTTTGACTTCCAAGCCTAGGGTTTCTTTCAACTTTTACAAATAAGAAAATGTACTTTGTTGGTGCACGGGTCACTTTGATTCCCAGTTGATTTTTTTTAACAAATCTTTTCTCATTTGTTCCCCTGCGTTGTTTCCTTTGGAATAAAACATTTTTTTCTTTTCGCGTCCTTACAAATCTGTTGTCTCCCAGATTATCTATCTGGTTTTATATGCAGTATTGTCTTTTATTTTACAGCTTCTCCAGAACATCCTGCATTGCCTAATATTTTCCTTTGGTTGTTTCCCTGCCTGCAATAAACTGGGGACATTTCGCACAATACAATTTGTACGGCCAGCAGAACAGATTCCATCAAAGATTGAAGCACAGCTACATAAACATTCACGGAACACTTCCCCAGGGTGACACAATAACTCCGCTCACAAATAAACTTAGCTGTGAGCTTAGTTCAGTTTAGTTTAGTTTGGTTTGGCTTAGTTGAGTTCAGTTTATTATTGTCACATGTACCGAGGTACAACAAAAAGCCTTATTGTTATGTGCTATCCAGTCAGAGAGAGACCATACATGATTACAATTGAGTCGTCCACAGTGTACAGATACAGGATAAAGGGAATAATGTTTAGTGCAAGATCATATCCAGTGAAGTTCGATTAAAGATAGTTCGAAGGTCTTCCAATAAGGTAGATGGTAGATCACGACTGCTCTCTGGTTGGTAAAAGGATGGTTCAGTTGCATGATAACAGCTGGTAAGAAACTGTATCTGAATCTGGAGGTGTGCATTTTCATGCTTCTGTACCTGATGGGAGAGGGGAGAGGAGGGAGTGGCTGGGGTGAGACTCGACGTTGATTATGTGGCTGCCCTTACCGAGGCAACACAAAGTGTTGATAGAGTCAATGGAAGGGACGTTGGTTTGTGTGATGGTCTGGGCTACGTCCACAATTCTTTGCAATTTCTTGTGGTCCTGGATGGAGCTGTTCCCAAACCATGCTGTGATGCAGCCTGATAACATCTTTTCGACGGTTGGCCTGGATGTGTTTTTGTACTATATGACTAAAAATGTTATATCTTTCAAGAGACACACTGAAGACCATATGTCAGTTCAACTGCTGGGATTTGCACAAGGATTTGCAGAAAATTGTTGAATGTCACCAAATGCAAAGAGTAGTGCAAGTATAAATCCCTTGGATATTGCACCAGTTAGAATAAGTCTGAGTAGGTATTAGGCAAGTGAGAACAGTGATTATTTTCAGTTTGGAAATGCAGCATGCAAACAAGTCCTTCAGTCCACACCAACCATCGATCAACCGTTCACGCAAGTTCTATGTAATCCCACTTTCTCATCCACTCCCAACATATGAGGTGCAATTTTACAGAGGCCAGTTAACTGCGTGATGTGGAAGGAATCCAGAGCACCCGGAGGAAACCCACTTGATCACAGGGAGAACGCTCAAACTCCATAAAGACAGCACCTGTCATCAGGATTGAACCTGGGTCTTGGTGCTGTGAGGATATTTTACAACCTCCATCAAAACCCACTGTGATCCTATTTCCCATGCTCCTTTAAACTTGGAGATACAAAGAACTCATCAGGACAACATCACCATAACAAACTCATCAGGGAGGCTGGCTCTGTCCTGGGGGCGGAGTTGGATTTGTGGGAGATGGTCTTGGAGGGGAGGATGCTCCTCAAACTGTGGTGCATCCTGGATATTACAGCTCACCCCCTCCATGACACACTGGTCAACATGAGGAGTACCTTCAGTAACAGACTGGTTCCACCAAGATGCAGGACAGAACACCACAGGAGATCCTTCTTCCCGGTGGCTATCAAACTTTACAACTCCAACCCCTTCTTTCATTGGGTAGACTGAGATTGACTCCCCCCCCTCACCCCCCCCCCCTCAATCATTGCACATCCCCAAGCCTTTCCACTTGTTGGATAGAGCTCTAGGGGCTAGTGGAGTCAAGGGATATGGGGAGAAGGCAGGCACAGGTTATTGATAGCGGACGATCAGCCATGATCATATTGAATGGCGGTGCTGGCTCGAAGGGCCGAATGGCCTTCTCCTGCACCTATTTTCTATGTTTCTATGTTTCATGTATTCATGTTTTGTGTTTTATTTGACAGTTGGATGATCAATTTCCCTCCTGGGATAAATAAACGTATTGTAACGTATTGTATCATAACTACAGATACTGGTTTACATGGAAGATACGAAGTGCTGGAATAACTCATCTTGTCAGACAGCATCTCTGGAGAACATGGATAGGTGACATTTTCATTCAGGACCCTTCTTTAGACGGAAGAAGAATTCTGACCCAAAATGCCATCTATCCATGTTCTCCAAAGATAATGCCTGACCAGATGAGTTATTCCAGCAGTTTGTATCTTTTCTTCTGCTCTTAAACTTACCAGGCTCTCAGGAAAAAAAAATCTGTGTAAAGATTTCTTGGAAAAAGGCAAATTAAAAGCAATGTGGCTATTAATAAAAACAATATCAAATAATGTGGAAAATCTGCCAGTCCGTGGTGGTTTTGCTAAGTTTGGGCAATAACTTGCAGGATGTGAGGAATAGAAAAGAATATGCCTTACTTTGGAATATCTCCTCCTGCACATGCCTTCTGAATTCACAGCCCATTCATAAAGCAGAAGATGTCAGGTGCATTCATACAGTGGTATAACATGTCTTCTGCTGTCTGAGTAAATATGAGTGTTAGTTTGATCATCCTTTTCCTGCTATCGATAAGAATCATTTGCCACTGCTTTGCACAATTTGAACGGTCGTGAAACCTATTGCCACAAGGGGGCAGTGCCTACCCTAACGGGACTGACTGAACCACTAACTAAATGGTGGGTGAATGGCATGAGCTACCAGAGGAGGTGCTTGAAGCAGGTACTGTAACAACATTTAAAATACATTGGACAGTTACATGGATAGGAAAGATTTAGATGGACATGGTCCAAACGCGGGCAGGAGGGCCATATGGGCTGTCCAGCACCAGAGACCCGGGTTTGATCCAGACTACCAGACCATGCTGTCCGTATGGACCTGCTGTCAACGAAGTTAGATTTGTCGATAATAAAATCATGTTCATTAGTTTTAGGAGCAGAATTATTCAATTTGACCCATCAAGTCTGCCATTCAATCATGGTTGATCTATCATTCCTTCTCAACCCCATTCTCCTGCCTTCTCCCCATAAACCCTTACTAGTCAAGAATCTGTCAATCTCCGCCTTATATTTTTGGTTTTTAGTTTAGTTTAGTTTAGAGATACAGCAGAGTAACAGGCTCTTCTGCCCACCGAGTCCGCAGCGACCAGCCAAGCCCGCATATTAACACTAACCCACACACACTAGGGACAATTTACATTTATACCAAGCTAACTAACCTACAAACCTGTACGTCTTTGGAGTGTGGGAAGAGACCGAATATCTCGGAGAAAACCCACGCAGGTCACGGGGAGAATGTACAAACTCCATACAGACAGCACCCGTAGTTGGGATCGAACCTGGTTCTCCGGCATTGTAAGTGCTGTAAGGCAGACAGACACATTTGTGCCATAGGGCAGCAACCCTACTGCAGCAACTCTACCACTGCGCCACCATCCGGCCCTATTTCTATTGATTCGGCTCCACAGCCATCTGTGGCAATGAATTCCACAGATTCACCACCCTCTGACTAAATAAATTTCCTCTCATCTCCATTCTAAAGGTACGTCCTTTTATTCTGAGACCCTCTGGTCCTAGACTCTCCCACTGGTGGAAACATCCTCTCCACATTCACTCTATCCAGGCCTTTCACTATTCCATAAGTTTCAATGATGCACCCCTCATCCGTCTAAACTCCAGAGAATACAGGTCCAGTGCTGCCAAACACTCATTATATGTTAACCCAATCATTCCTGTGATCACTCTCGTAAACCTCCTCTGGACCCTCTCCAACGCCAGCACATCTTTCCTCAGATATGGTGCCCACAGTACTCCAAATGCAGTCTGACCAGTGCCTTATAAAGCCTCATCCCTGTTTTTATATTCTAGTCCTCTCAAAATAAATGCTAGCATTCCATTTGCCTTCCTTACTACCAATTCAACCTGAAAATTAACTTTTAGTGTATCCAGCACCAGCACTCCCAAGTCCCTTTGCTCCTCCAATTTTTGAATTCTCTCACCATTTATAAAATAGTCTATGCCTTTATTCCTACATGGATCTATTCTTGATTAAATAATAATCATTTTAATCTGTAATTGAGACCTAGTTTGTTACCTAATTAAGTCTTTCTGTAAACTCCATTCTGTAATCAAGACCTCGTTTTACTGTTAAACAAGTTTATGTGTAATCTTGTCAGCTGAGAATTCAAAAGCTGTACCAAAGTCACGCTCAGCAGATCAGTTTTGACTAGTCTCCTGGTGCGCACCAGTTTTAATAAATAACCCATTACTTCAAACACCAACTCCACAAGGCCTTTCCATTTGCTCCGACAACATTGAAGTGATTATTTGCATTATGGGCTCAGATGCCTTCAATGTGACCTCAAACTAAAAATGCTCTAATTTATAGAACTTTTGCCAACCCAAGTCTGACACTGGTTCAGATGGAACAATGCGGCACAGGAACAAGCCCTTTGGCCCACAATGTTAGTGCCTACTTAAACTAATCACTTCTGCCTGTCTGTGCTCCATAGTCCCCTGTATTCATGAGGCCATCTTAAAGCCTCTTAAACACCACCATTGTATCCGCTTCCACTGGCAGCCCTGGCAGTGCATTCCCAGCAACATCCTCTCTGAACCTCCCCCGCTCTGACCATAAAGCCATTTCCTCTTTGACATTTCTATCCTGGGGAAAAGGTTCTGACTGTCATCCCTATTTATGCCTTTTAAAATGTTATGAACTTCTATTAGGACTCCCCTCAGCTTTCGATGTCCAAAGAAAATAATCAAGTTTGTCCAACTTCTCCAAATAGCTAATATTATTATTATTACACTATTATTGTATTTGCTTGTTTTATGTGTCTGTATGTATATGTAAAATGTGTATCATTATGAATACAAAAATATACATATATGTATGCGTGTATAAGTATGTGTGTGTATAACAAAACAAAGTTCAGTATATATACTGTATATACAGTATATTTTGAACTTTCTTTCATCTATTGTATTGTTTACAGAACACTGTTAATCTATTCTGGTAAGAACACCATTGCTCTGTTTGAGACATATGACAATAACACACTCTTGATTCTCAATATACTCCAATCCAAGCAGTATCTTGGTAAACCTCCTTTGTGCCCTCCCTAAATCGTCCACATCTTTTCCGTGATCGTGTGACCAAAATGACACACAACACTCCAAATACAGCCTAACCAACGTCCTATAAGGCTGTAACATGACTCCCTGACTCTTAATACTCTGACTGATGAAGGCAAGCATACTATATGCCTTCTTTACTGCTCTATCATCTTTTGTTGTTAGATTCAGGGAGCTATGGACTTGGACCCCAAGATCTCGCTGTACATCAATGCTGCTAAGGGTCCTGCCATTATATATGTAATTAAGATGATTATGTAGGCAAATTAAAATGAGGCCTGAGAGAGGCAACAGAAAAGATGGGGAAGGTATATGACTGCAGTAAAATACATTGGGTTGAGCAGCTAACTCATAAATAGTCATACTAAGCTCAAAGGGTTACATTCAAAGAGTTTTCACTCATCTATGGGCAGTGTACAGATTGAGTCTCCTACTTGGCTTCAGTCCATGACTAGCTATCACTGGTTTGATTAAATTACATAAATAAAGAAGACAGGACGATTATTGCTCCCAATAAACTGTTCTAGTGTTTCAGCTCCTGACAGATTCACTGCAGTGTAAGGTTGAGAGACAGCACAAGTGTCTCTCCTGAGATATCAACATGTAATATAGAGCCATAGAGTCATACAGTGTGGAAAGGAGGCCCTTTGGCCCAATTTGCCCACACCAATCAACGCGTCCCATATACACTAGTCCCACCTGCCTGTGTTTGGTCCATATCCCATTAAACCTATCCTATCCATGTACCTGTCTAAATGTTTTTTAAATGTGATTGTACCTGCCTCAACTATTTCTTCTGGCAGCTCATTCCATACACCCACCACCCTTTGTTTAAAATGTTTGCCCCTTAGGTTCCTATGAATAGGAGGAGCACAAGGATGGCACAGTGGGGTAGAAGGGGCAGCACAGTGGTGCAGCAGAGACCCAGCACCAGAGACCCAGGTTCCATCCTGACAATGGGTGCTCTCTGTGTGGAGTTTGTACATTCTTCCTGAGACCACTTGCGTTTTCTCCGGGTTCTCTGGTTTCCTCCCACACTCCAAAGATTCACAGATGTGTAGGCTAATTGGCTATGTTAAAATTATACATTGTTCCTGTGTTGTGTAGGATAGTGCTAGTGTACGGGATGGTCGCTGATTGGCATGGACTCGGTGGACCGAAGGGCCTGCTTCCGCACTATATCTCAAAAGTCTGAAGTTTGAGGGATAGGTTATACATTATTGGACAGACAAGGGCTGATTCGGGACAGTCAGCATGGTTTTGTACATAGGAGGTCATGTCTCACAAATCTAATTGTGTTTTTTGAAGACGTGACCAAAAAGGTCGATGAGGACAGAGCTGTAGATGTTGTCTACATGGATTTCAGTAAGGCGTTCGACAAGGTTCCATGTGGTAGGTTGCTCTGGAAGGTTACATTGCATGGGATCGAAGGAAATATAGCTGAATGGATAGCAAATTGGCTGCATGGAAAGAAGCAGAGGGTGATTTTGGAAGGTTGCTTCTTGGAAGGGAGGCCTGTGACTAGAGGGTTGAGTAGGCTGAGTCTCTATTCCTTGGAGCACAGGAGGATGAGGGGTGATCTTATAGAGATGTATAAAATCACGAGAGGAATAGATTGAGTAAATGCACAGAATCTCTTGCCCAGAGTGGGGGAATCAAAGACCAAAGGACGTAGGTTCAAGGTGAAGGGGAAAAGATTTAATAGGCGGTCATGGTGGCGCAGTGGTAGAGTTGCCGCCTTACAGCGAATGCAGCGCCGGAGACCCGGGTTCAATCCCAACAATGGATGCTGTCTGTACGGAGTTTGTATGTTCTGCCCGTGACCTGCGCGGGTTTTCGCCGAGATCTTCGGTTTCTTCCCACACTCCAAAGACGTACGGGTTTGTAGGTTAATTGGCCTGGTAAATGTAAAAAATGTCCCTAGCGGGTGTAGGATAGTGTTAATGTGCAGGGATTGCTGGTCAGCGCGGACCCGGTGGGCCAAGGCCTGTTTCCGCGCTGTATCTCTAAACTAAACTGAACTAAACTAAAGGAATCTGAGGGGTAACATTTTCACACAAAGGGTGGTGGGTGTATGGAACAAGCAGCCAGGTGAGTTAGTTGAGGCTGGGACAATCCCAAAGTTTAATTAAACAGGTACATGAAGGCAGGTGTAGCTGGGACATGTTAGCCAGTCGGCAAGTTGGGCGGAAGGGCCTATTTCCACTCTGTATCACTCCATGACTCAATTACACTAAATCTTTCCCCAATCTAAATCTATGTCCTGTGTCTTGATAAAAGATGGCAATTCCATGCAATACCACAGCACTGCCGGAGATATACCAGGTTCTGTCTCATTGGATGAGTATAACAGTTCTCACAGCTCCGTGTGAAGAAGGGATGGTGAGTTATCTCCAGTGTGCCGAGTTATCTCTAAAGCAACACCATCGACTGGATTGGTCCCATTGCTCTATTTGAGTCATGACAATAGACAATAGACAATAGGTACAGGAGGAGGCCATTCGGCCCTTCGAGCCAGCACTGCCATTCAATGTGATCATGACTGATCATCCCCAATCAGTACCCAGTTCCTGCCTTCTCCCCATATCCCCTGATTCTGCTATCTTTAAGAGCCCTACCTAGCTCTCTCTTGAAAGTATCCAGAGAACCAGCCTCCACCGCCCTCTGAGGCAGGGAATTTCACAGACTCACAACGTGAAAAAGTGTTTCCTCATCTCCATTCTAAATGGCTTATACCTTGTTCTTAAACAGTGCCCCTGGTTCTGGACTCCCCCAACATTGGGAACATGTTTCCTGCCTATAGCGTGTCCAAACCCTTAATACACCTATGCTGCCCTCCCTCAATAGCAAGAATGACCTTCCTCAAATTAGGGGACCAAAACTGCACACAATACTCCAGGTGTGGTCTCACTAGGGCCCTGTACAACTGCAGAAAGACCTCTTTGCTCCTATACTCGACTCCTCTTGTGATAAAGGCCAACATGCCATTCGCTTTCTTCACTGCCTGCTGTACCTGCATGCCTACTTTCATTGACTGATGAATAAGGTCCCCCAGATCCCATTGTACTTTCCCTTTTCCCAACTTGACACCATTTAGACAATAATCTGCTTTCCTATTTTCGCTACCAAAGTGGATAACCTCACATTTATCCACATTAAACTGCATCTGCCATGCGTCTGTCCCCTCACCCAACCTGTCGAAGTCACCCTGCATTCTCCTGGCATCCTCCTCACAGTTCACACTGCCACCCATCTGCAAATTTGCTAATGTTACTTTGAATCCCTTCATCTAAATCATTGATGTATATTGTACATAGCTGCGATCCCAGCATCGAGCCGTGCGGTACCCCATTAGTTACTGCCTGCCATTGTGAAAGGGACCCGTTAATCCCTATTCTTTGTTTCCTGTCTGCCAACCAATTTTCCATCCATGTCAGTACTCCACCCCCAATACCGTGCCCTAATTTTTCCCACTAATCTCCTGTATGGGACCTTATCAAATGCTTTCTGAAAGTCCAGGTATACTACATCCACTGGCTCTCCCTTGTCCATTTTCCTAGTTACATCCTCAAAAAATTCCAGATGTCCTGCATGATTTCCCCTTTGTAAATCCCTGCTATCCAAATGTGCTGCTATTTCAGCTTTTATGATTGACTGCAGCATCTTCCCCACCACCGATATCAGGCAAACTGGTCGATAATTCCCTGTGTGGAGGTTTGCGATGGCATTTCTTGCATCACCACTGTGATCGTTTCTCAAATGCCTTTCAGCCACTGCAAAGTTTTTTACTTAAAAGCTGGGTCAGTAAATAAATAATACAAATGAATGGTTTAGACTACAGAGATACAGCATGGAAACACGTCCTTCAGTTCACAGACTCCATATCAATCGTTGATGAACAATTCACATCAGTTCTATGTTATCCCAGTTTTGCATCCACTCCCTACACACTAGGGACAATTTACAGAGGCCAATTAACCTACAAACCCACACATCTTTGGGATGTGGGACGAAACCGGAGCACCTGGAGGAAATCCATGCAGTAACAGGGAGAACGTGCAAACTCCACACAGACAGCAGTCAAGATCATGTTCAGACCCGTGACTCTGTTGTTGTGAGGCAATGGTTCACCAGCTGCACTACAGCATTGCCTAGGTTGAAAGTGATGCGATTTCATGATGTTTATTATATGTTCCCTCACCTTGTCCACAAATGATGGGAACAATGTCAACAGAATGCTAACACAAGCAACTGCAGATGCTGGTTTACAAAAAAAAGACAAAAAATGTTGGAGTAACTCAACAGATCAGGCAGTATCTCAGGAGAACATGGATAGGTGACATTTTGGGTCGGGACCCTTCTTCAGACTGATTGTAGTAGTGGGGGAGAGAGCTGAAACAGAGGAGGGGGCAGGACAAAGCCTGGCAAGGGCAGCACGGTGGCGCAGCGGTAGAGTTGCTGCCTTACAGCACCAGAGATCCGGGTTCGATCCTGACTGCGGGTGCTTGTCTGTACGGAGTTTGTACGGTTTCCTCCCACACTCCAAAGACATGCTGTTTCGTAGGCTAACTGACTTGGTATAAATGTAAAGGTCCTGTCCCACGGACGACCTAATCCACGAGTATAGAAGATCCTAGACGAGTTGAAAACAATGTCAAGACCGTGTTGACTCGCTGAAGTAAAAGACCTCCTATGACCTCCTACAACCCCTCTCGACCTCAGTCTTCCAAACATAAGACCAACTATGACTAGCTACGAGTGGAAAATTATCACATGTTAAAATGGTGTCATGCTTGCATTTTTTTTCTCATACCAGTTACCGACCTGTGACTACCAACGACTACCTACAACTATCTACGACTACCATCACGACCTACTACGACCTACCTACAACCTACCTACGAGTAAAAAGTATCAATTTTTTCCATGCTGACTTTTTTTTTACTCATGTGCATGATTTATCAGGCTGAAAAAAACGCCGTGACCTACTTGAGGCTACGAGTACTCGGAGACCACTCACGAGCATGAGGAAGAGTGACAAAGACCTCCTACGACCTCGTGGTGACCATGCTGTGAGTATGAGTCAAGGGCACACTCGGCAGAGGTCGCCAATTAGGTCGTGAAAGTGGGACAGGGGCTTAAATTGTCTGTGGAGCGTGTAGGATAGTGTTAGTGTGCGGGGATCGCCGGTCGCGTGGACTCGATGGGTGAAGGGCCTCTTTCTGCGCAGTATCTCAAAACTAAACTAAACTTAAAAAGTTGATAGGTGTATGCAGGTGAGCTGATTTTTCACCTTTTCCAGCTTTCTTCCCCCCTACTGCAATCAGTCTGAAGAAGGATGCCGATCTGAAACATCATCTATTCATGTTCTCCAGAGATGCTGTCTGACCCATTGAGTTACATCCGTACTTTGTGCCAATAAAATGTTTACTGTCTGCTGTTTAGGATTATTTCTGTTGTCCTAACAACAAAGCTTCATTCAACAATGATAAATTGCAAAGGTTTTTCCACTCTCCCACTCATCCCAGAGATCACTGAACCACGACATTACATTGCGCTCGTTTCCCTCTCATTATCTTAAGCTGAAAGCAGTTTGTTTTACCTTTGACAGCTTTGTGCAGCCTTCCAGGAGAAGATTACAACATACTCGTGTCTGATTATAATCAGTCCAACATCAGATTTAATATCCTTGTCAAATCCACAGCAGTAATTCATACAGAACAGAAAAGAACAATGGTTCAATGGTAGAAACAAAGACCTGCAGATGATGGTTTATACCAAAGATAGACCAAAGATGAGTAAACCAAGGAGTTGCAGAGGGAGCGGTCCCTGCGGAAAGCAGAATGGGGTGGAGGTGGGAAGATGTGATTAGTGGTGGGATCCCATAAGAGGTGATGGAAATGTTGGAGGATAATGTGTTGGGTAACGGGTAACCCTAGACACTAGGAGTGTCATGAGTGACCAATTAACCTACAGATCCGTACGTCTTTGGAATTTGGATGGAAACCGGAGCACCCAGAGAAAACCCACATGGTCTCAGAGAGAACGTACAAACTCCACACAAACAACACCGGGGATCTGGATCCAACTTGGGTCTCCGGCACTGTCAGGCAGAGGCTCTATCGCTGCGTCACTCTGTCACCTTGAAAGGTGAATGGGCTGTAGGTTGGCTGGATAGCAATGGGTATCGCATTGTACAATATTCTTGCTCAAGGTCTAAAATGTGCTCTAGAATAAGTTCTGGCCCAAATTCACTAGGTGATTTCCCTCCAGAGGACGGTATGCCATAGAACCTCAGAGATGTGGTAACATTTAATTGTTTTCAAGACAGGACACGTCCTGTAGAGAATAATGTAGTTAGAGCAGCCTGAAAATGGTGTACCATTAAACATGTTGCATCATGGATCTGATCTCTGACCACTGCAATCTGAAGCCACAGTAATCTTTCCTAAATAAATGAAACAAAGACAGAAACTGCAGATGCTAGAATCTTTAGCAACATACAAAGTGCTGGAGTAACTCAGCGGGTCGGGCAGAATCCCAGGAGGACATGGATAGGCCACATTTTGGACGGGACCTTTATTGCTGGAGTAACGCTGCAGGTTAGGCAGCGTCTGTGGAGGGAATGGAAAGAGGACATTACGGGTCGAGACCCATCTTCAGGAAAATGACCGATTAACTATTGGTGGTAGGATCTTGCCTGGGGAGCTCACTGGAAAAATATTCCTCTGTTTGTGCCTAATATGCTGCCACAGACTGGCAGGTTGAACTGATCTCATCTGCCTGTATATGATCCATTTCCATCTATTCCCCGCACTTCCATGTGCCAATGTAAAAATGACTTAAATGACACTATCGCATCGTTCCAGGCCCCCACCACGCTCTATAAACAACTTGCCCTGCACATCTCCATTAAACTTTCATCCTCTCACCTTATAGCTATGCCCTCTAGTGTTGGACATTTCCATCCTGGGGAAAAAGTTTCTGACTATCTACCATATCTATGCTTCTCATCATTTTATTTACCTCTGTCAAGTCTCTCCTCAACCTGTGATGTTACATAACATCCAGGATTTCATTGCCAGTAGCACTAATTCCTGGAACTCCCTTCCTATGTACACTCTGAAAGCCCATTGAGTGGAAATACAGTGGCACGGTGGCGCAGTGGTAGAGTTGCTGCCTCACAGCGCCAGAGACCTGGGTTCGATCCTGACCTCGGGTGCTGTCTGTGTGGAGTTTGTATGTTCTCCCTGTGACCGTGTGGGTTTTCTCCGGATGCTCCGGTTTCCTCCCACATTCCAAAGACATGTGGGTCTGTAGGTTAATTGGCTTCTGTAAATTGCTCCAAGGTGCAGGGAGTGTATTGGAAAGTGGGATAACATAAAACTAACGTATGGGTCATCTTTGGTCGGTGTGGGCTCAGTGGGCCGAAGGGTCTGTTTCCCTGCTGTATCTCTAAACTAAACTACTAAACTACTACACCTGTTCAAGAAAGGTGTTCGCCTTCAGCTTCTCCCCAACGCAATCGGGGATGGGAATTAAATGTTGGTCTTGCCTGTGGCACTTAGATCACAAAAAACAAATGAAGGCAAAGAAATCCGTGGCATTGAACGTTTTTTTAAACAGTGGCAGCATAGTGGCGTAGCGGTAGAGTTGCGAGACCCGGGTTCGGGTACCATGTTCGGGTACCATGGTAAGCAGTTTGTACGTTCTGCCCGTGACCACGTGTGTTTTCTCCGGTTGATCCGGTTTCCTCCCACACTCCGAAGATGTGCAGGTTTACGGCATAACTGGATTCGGCAAAATTGTAAATTGGCCCTAGTGTGTAGGATTGTGCCAGCTTACGGGGTGATCGCTGGTCGGCACGGACTCAGTGGGCTGAAGGGCCTGTTTCCTTGCCATATCTCTAAAGTCTAAAGCCATGTTCTACTGTGATTTTGCTAGAGTGAATTATCCAGGAGAGTTCAATCCATTAAGGAACCTTCATTAACAAGTTGTTGTTGCCAATGATGTGAAGTTAATGAAACTGACAGCGGGGGAAACGTGAGTTGATGGAGAGCTGAAAGAACAGGATATCCAATCCGCCTGGATTGAACGCAATGTTAATATTAATTAAAACAGGGCTGAGTAACTTGCCTCAGCTGCTTTTCCTCTGAGACTTACAAAGTCCAGTGCACACAAAAGGTCAAGTTGTGCTTCAGGCAGACCTGATCTCTAGCAAAACACGAAGTGCTGGAGGAACTCAATGTGTCAGGCAATATAATTTCGGAACGGACAGGTGACGTTTCAGGTCGGGACCCTTCTTCAGACTTATAACCATAAGAACATAAGACATAGGAGCAGAATTAGGCCATTTGGCCCATCAAGTCTGCTCTGCCTTTCGATCACGGCTGATCTATTTTTTCCCTTTTAACACCATTTCCATTCCTTCTCCCTGTAACTTTTGACGCCTTACTAATCAAGAACTTATCAACCTCAGCTTTATACATAGCTCCTATTATTGTAAACATTATTGTAGGTTCAGAGCAATTGATCTTTATATGGAACCAGATGCAGATTTGTAAATGTTGACTTTCTCAAAAGATCTGCAGCTTCATCACAGACCTGGGTGCACGGTGGCGCAGCAGTAGAGCTACTGCCTTACCGCGCCAGAGACCTGGGTTCGATCCTGACTGATGCCCCTGTCCCACTTAGGAAACCTGAACGGAAACCTCTGGAGACTTTGCGCCCCACCCAAGGTTTCCGTGCGGTTCCCGGAGGTTTTTGGCCTCGGGCAACCACCTTCAACTAGCATCGCAACCAGCTTCGACTAACAAATTACCTATTTTTAAAACGGAAACCACTTTCGATCATTAGGGAGACTGACAAAAACCTCCGGGAACCGTACAGAAACCTTGGGGGGGGCGCAAAGTCTCCAGAGGTTTCCGTTCAGGTTTCCTAAGTGGGACAGGGGTATTAGGGTGTTTGAACGGAGTTTATATGTTCTCCCTATGACCTGCGTGGGGTTTATCCAAGATCTTCGGTTTATTCCCACAGTCCAAAGATGTGCAGGTTTGTAGGTTAATTAGCTTGGTATAACTGTAAAATTGTCCCTAGTGGTTATAGGGTAATGTTAATGTGTAGAGATCACTGGTCAGCATGGACTCGGTGGGCCAAAGGGCCTGTTTCTACGTTGTATCTCTAAACTAAACTAAAGTAAACGAAACCTTGGATGTAAAGATGCCGAGTTTTGTACACAGGAGATGAATGAGGAAAAAATGGAGTTTAAAATTCAGACAAACATTTTATAAAATTGCATTTTGTTTAATTTAGTTTAGTTTATTGTCACATGTACCGACGTACAGTGCAAAGCTTTTTTGTTGCGAGCTATCCAGACAGCAGAAAGTAGAAACATGATCACAATCAAGCTGCCCACAGTGTACCGATACAGGATAAAGGGCACGATGTTTAGTGCAAGATAAAGTCCAGCAAAGTCCAATAAAAGATTGTCCGAGGCTCTCTAAAATGTTGGTTGGTCAGGACTGCTCTCTAGTTGTTGATGGGATGGTTCAGTTTCCTGATGACAGTTGGAAAGAAACTGTCCCTGAAACTTCTGTACCTCTTGCCAGATGGGAGAGGGGAGAAGAGGGAGTGACCACGGTGAGACTCATCCTTGAATATGCTGGTGGCCTTGCCGAGGCAGCGCGAAGTGTAGATGGAGTCAATAGAAGGCAGGCTGGTTTGTGGGATGGTCTGGGCTGCATCCACCATTCACTGCAATTTCTTGCGGTCTTGAATGGAACTGTTCCCAAACCACGCTGTGATGCAACCTGATAAAATGCTTTCCATGACGCATCTGTAGAAGTTCGTGAGAGTTTTTGGGGACGTGCTGAACGTCCTAAGCTTTCTGCAAATTTCCAGTAATATCCTTAAATGGCAATGCACACTTAAGGGCTGGTCAACTCCATTTGTAAAAGGAGAACAAGATTAGAGGACTATCTCTTGCTCAGGGTCCTGAGCAACTGATGAATCCTGCTCAACTTGAAGAATCAAAGTGTTTAATTGTCATATGTACTAAAAACAGACAGATCAGTAAATACAGTACTCAATGATAACGCAATAAATAAAAGGTCAATGCCTTAAAAAAAATCCTACCATTAGTGCAAAACAAATGTTGGTGGCACAGTGGCACAGCGGTAGAGCTGCTGCCTTCCAGCGTCAGAGAACCGGCTTTGATCCTGACTGTATGGAGTTTGTACATTCTGCCACGTGGGTTTTCTTCGGGTGCTCCGGTTTTCTCCCACATTCCAAGGACATGCTGGTTTGTACGTGGACTTCTGTAAAATGTCCCTAGTGAGTTGGGTAGAATTAATGAACAGCTGATGGTTGGCCGGTGTGGACTTAGTGGTCCAAGGGGCCTGTTTCTATGCTGCATCTCTAAACTCTAAACTAAACTAAACAATAGCCCAAAGTCCCTAGTGCGACCAAAACTGTTTGTAGAACAAAGTTTAGTTGGTAGACACAAAATGCTGGATTAACTCAGTGGGACGGGCAGCATCTCCGGAGAGAAGGAATGGGTGAAGTTTCAGGTTGAGACCCTTCTCTCGATTCAAAACATCACCCATTCCTTCTTTCCAGAGATGCTGCCTGTCCCGCTGAGTTACTCCAGCATTTTGTGCCTATCTTTGATTTAAACCAGCATCTGCAGTTCTTTCCTACAAGTTTAATTGGTGTTTGTTGTGTTCAAGAGCCTCGTGGTTGTTGGGAAGAAGTTTTCCTGAACTTGGTCATGGTTTTCAGACTCCTATACCTGCTTCCAGATGGCAGGAGTGAAATGAAAGCATGGCTAGGGTGGTGTGGGTCCCTGATGATGCTGGCTGCCTTATATAGGCCGAGATGACTCCTATTGGTCCATTCGATGGTGGGGAGGTCAGTACCTGTGTTGAGAGACTGCATGGCACATTTTCTCCTTGGGGTACAGAGTTATTTTTGACACTGTGATGCTAGATTGGTTACTTTAAACTTTAAACGTTACTTCAGAGATACAGCGCCGACCAGCGATCACACCTTACACTAACACACTAGGAACAATTTAGCAAAACCAATTTCAGGGGCGTCATGGTGGTGCAGTGGTAGAGTTGCTGCCTTACAGTGCTAGAGACCCGGCTTTAAAACTGACCACATGTGCCGTCCATACGGAGTTTGTATGTTCCCCCGTGACTGCATGTGTTTTGACCGGGTGCTCCTGTTTTCTCCCACATACCAAAGTCGTACAGGTTTGTAGGTTAATTGGCTTTGGTAAAAATTGTAAATTGTTCCTAGTGTATAGGATAGTGCTAGTGTACAGGGGTCACTGGTCGGCGTGGACAAAACTAAACAATTAAATACAACCCTGTATGTCTTTGGAGTGTGGGACGAAACTGGAGCACCCAGTGTGGGCAAAACCCATGGGAAAACAGGGAGAACGTACAAACTCCACACAGACAACACCTGTAGTGAGGGTCGAACCCGGGCCTCTGGCGCTGTATAGCAGCAACTCTATCGCTGCGTCACTGTGCTGCCCTTGACTTTATTAAGCAGGTCTCTGATCCATCCTTCAGCCTGCTTGCATTCTGTGAGTAGATGTGGCCCATGTCATTTAATCGTTTTTGAAACTGCACAGAAAGCAAACAACTAAAATGTTCCGACAGTACATTTGTAATGCCATGTTGTAAAACAGGAAGCATATAATACCCTTATTAAAATCTGTTGAGTGTTTGGCCAATAGTCAAGAGTCAAGAGTCCAGGAAGTGTTACGAGTGTTTAATTGTCATACGTACTGACAACGGAACAATTCCATTCTTACTTCACAAGAATAAACAGAGAGTAAACCCTCAATGAAGGGCCTATTCCTGTGCTGTACTTTAGACTTTGGACTTTAAACTTCAGAGATAGAGCATGAAAACAGGCCTTTTGGCCCACCGAGTCCGTGCTGACCAGTGATTACCCCCTACATTTGCACTATTTTATATGCTGGGGATTATTTACAATTTACAGAAGCCAATTAATCTACAAACCCACATGTCTTTGGAGTGTAGGAGAAAACCGAAGCACCCGGAGAAAACCCACGTGGTCATAGGGAGAACGTGCAAACTCCGTACATGCAGCACCCGTTGTCATGATTGAATCTGGGTCTCTGGTGCTGTAAGGCAGCAGCTCTACCGCTGCACCACGGTGCTGCCCAGACATTTATTGATTTATCTCCCAATCAACAAAGTAATAACAGATTGGTTTATCTGATTACATTAACCAGCTAAATTATGTACGCATATATTTGCTAAAAGGTCAGAACTTATGAGTGAATAGAACAAAAGATCAGTGATAATATTTGCACACACATATAATGAAACCTTTGACACGTTGAACATAAATGAGCTAGAAACAGAAAAGGAGCCTGCAAGTTCATAGATGATGCACAGACAGATTTATTCATTACAATGCTGTCAATGAATGAGTCAGCCAGGTGTAAGATGCAAACTTGTCACCCAATTAAATCAGCCTCACTGATGACTGTAATGTAAACAATAGCTGCACCATGCCAGCACCTGAGATACAGAGTGCTCAGAACCCAACCCCAAACAGTGGCCTCTGAAAAGATGTGTAACAACATTGTATGTGGTGCGATGGTGGTGAACCAGTGATCCAGTGTCTCAATGTAGAAGCAAAGAACTGCAGATGCTATTTAATACACAAAAGGGACACAAAGCACTGGAGTAACTCAGCAGGTCAGGCAGCATCTCAGGAGTTTGAAGAGTCTGAAGAAAGAGCTTGACACGAATTGGCATCTAACCATATTCTCCAGTGATGCCTCCTGACTTGCTGAGTTACTCCAGCACTTTATGTCCAATTTAGTTTCTCACTTCGATGGCTTTGGAATCTAACTCCATAATCTGGAGATTCTTTAAAAAAGCCAATCTTCGCAATGACTGCTGGATTGCTATGAGCATCCAATTGTACTTTTTGTTTATTTGATACACCATGGATACTGACCCTCCAGCCCACTGAGTCCACGCCGACCATCGGTCACCCTTTCATCCTAATTCTATGTTAACCCACTTTCACATCCATTCCCGACACACCAGTGGTAATTTACAGCGGCCAATTAACCTACAGACTTTGGAATGTGGGAGCACCGGAGAAAACCCATATGGTCACAGGTAGAACATACAAACTC
This sequence comes from Okamejei kenojei, assembly GCA_035221665.1. Taxonomy (NCBI): domain Eukaryota; kingdom Metazoa; phylum Chordata; class Chondrichthyes; order Rajiformes; family Rajidae; genus Okamejei; species Okamejei kenojei. The sequence continues at coordinate 55,803,268 of CM069131.1, forward strand.
CGTACAGACAGCACCCAGAGTAAGCATTGAATCGGGTCTCTGGCGCTGAAAGGTAGCGCTGTAAGGTAACAACTCTACCATTGTGCCACTGTGCAGCTCTGGATATCAATCATGTGCAGGCAGAGATTAGTTTAATGGCATCATGTTCAGTCCTGACATCGTGGGCCGAGGGGCCGTTTCCTGTGTGGTGCTGATGTTCAAAATCTCAGATACAGAATGAAATTTGCTCTCTAGGTACTTGCCAGGCATGTGCCGTGAGTAATTACTCAGGGTAGGCAGTCAGTCGGATTTTAAATATCTTAAAAACCGCACATGTGCAGACTGCTCTTCTCTCCGGTAGGCAGTCAGTCGACTTTTATAAAGTAATTTGCTTTCAAAAGCCTTATCTCTTAATAAAGTATTTAAAAACATATAGCTCAAAGAAATGTACTTACCACATTATTTGTGCACGAACTCCATTCCTCTCTCTTTGTTTCTTAAGATGCTCTTAAGATAATGACAATCCACGTTTGAAAAACCCGCCAAGAAACTTGCGCTGCGCATGTGCAGTACGGTGCTGCACAGCACATGCATGCGGCCCACGGTGCAAAGGTAGAATTTCAGCTGCCTTTATAGGCCGTTGTCATGTACTGCGGATGAAAGGCACAGGAGATTGATCTCTTAGGTAGGCATAATTCTCCCATGCCTTTACTATTTATATTTAATAATTACCATTTTATAATTTTAGTTAGGGTAGGCATTGCCTTACCTTGCCTACCCTGACTTGTATTGGCTTGTATTCACTGGAGTTTAGAAGGATGAGGGGGGATCTTACAGAAACATATAAAATTATAAAAGGACTGGACAAGCTAGATGCAGGAAAAATGTTCCCAATGTTGGGCGAGTCCAGAACCAGGGGCCACAGTCTTAGAATAAAGGGGAGGTCATTTAAGACTGAGGTGAGAAAAAACGTTTTCACCCAGAGAGTGTGAATTTATGGAATTCCCTGCCACAGAGGGCAGTGGAGGCCAAATCACTGGATGGATTTAAGAGAGAGTTGGATAGAGCTCTAGGGGCTAGTGGAGTCAAGGGATATGGGGAGAAGGCAGGCACGGGTTATTGATAGCGGACGATCAGTCATGACCACAATGAATGGTGGTGCAGGCTTGAAGGGCCGAATGGCCTCCTCCTGCACCTATTTTTTATGTTTCTATGTTTCTATGTTTCTGACGGCACGTGCCTGGTACTTGCGCATCAATTTTCATATTATTTTCAGCTGGCCTTTCTTGGTGCACACACAGGCTTCATGTTATGAGTCTCATTCCCACCCCCTACTCCCCTTGTAGCCTGTACTGGGGATTCACCGCATGCAGACAAGGCCGAACCGGAGACTGGGAAGATGGAGGCGGTGAAGATAACGGCTGCGACCGTCGAGGACCCAGGCCGGTGGGAGAGGAGAGGGAACCGGGGTCTGGCCAACCGTGCCCTCGAGGTCGGCTGCGGGAGGCTCTCCCGGGGCACAAAGGTGGACGGGTGAGGAGAGGGGCGCCGGTTCACAGATCGACCCACATGTCCATGGAAGGCGATGACTGGAGGCCCGCAGCAGCCTGGGGCTCGCCTGGAACGGGCATCACGCATAATACCTAGAGCAAGGACTAGACTATTTCTGTACACTTGCTAATCGGGGATGTGCTTAGGTACGGCAATCCTATGCTGGACTATTTGTAAGAAAATAATTTCACTGTGCATATGCACTTTGCATATCTGTCAATAAAAGCACCATTGAACCATTGAATATCTTTGATAATACTTTGATAAACCTTTACTTTGATAATATTTCCACTCCAAGTAAATTCATTTGATTTGATATTTTCAACTTTGATTAAAATTTTATGTAGCACCACAGGGCATTTTCTTCATGACTGACAACTATTTTATATTTTCCATCAATGGTTTGACATCTATGCTGCGCCAAAGGTTAGCGGCTGAGTGCTGCTTAATGTTGCTGCTGGCATCCGGGTAAAGGAATCGCAGGGACTTGGGTATAAAGCAGGGGAGTGGGTCAATTGATTGGTTCTCACAATGGGCTGGCATGCGGCAAGACGGGCAGAATGGCCCTCGTGGCGCTGGAAGAGTGCGAATTTCAGCAGGATACTGATCCCTTAATGTGGTGAGCATGCTGCTCAACTTTAATCCTGTTGTTACCTCAGAAATAGATGTGGCTTAAAATATTCAGAGCTCACACCTGCTTCCTGTTCGAAGCGAGGAAGGGGAAAGTAATTGTTCTGCAGATCAATATTTATCCCTTTGGGAAGTCTTTTGAAAGACTTTCCAAGCCGCACAACGTACTGACCTTGCAGTCACTGCACATACTTTAGCCCAGAGTATTTATCTGGAGACAATTGCTCAACAGTCATATATTATTGTTCGTACATTCTGCGCTGGACATGTTTGCTTGAGAAAGCATCCTCTCTGGAGACTACTGTCTTCAAAAGCTCATAGTTCAGGATACAATGGCCGGCTTTGGGGTTGTTTGTCAGGGACTGATTCATTGCACAGAGCATATTTCTTATTTACATCTGAAAAGCATGAAAGACTCAGATGCTGCTCATTGCTGAGGTTTTGAAGGACTTTCCCACTATTTGATCAGTAAACTGCATTCTGTATTGTTTCTTCCGTAACCAGACTTGCCTCTCAATAAAAGTTGGACCATGTCAGTGAAATGTGACGCTAATATTACCTATTTCGTTAGGTTGGTGTGGCCAGTAATTGCAAAACGGGAGATTCAGAAGTAAATGTGCAGAGAATTAATTGTTAGATTAAATTTATCGAAAGATACAGCATGGAAATAGGTTCTTCTGTCTACCGAGTCCATGCCGATCATTGATCACACGTTCACACTAGTTTGAAGAAGGGTTGTGACCCGAAACATCAACTATCCATGTTCTCCAGGGATGCTGCCAAACCTGCTGAGTTACTCCAGCACATTCTGTCTTGTTATGCACACTGGCTGTATGTTCTCACACTTTCACATCCACTCCTTACATGCAATGGGAAATTTGCAATTAGAGTAACAGTAGTGATTTGTCCAGTGGTTTAGTTTAGAGATACAGTGTGGAAACAGGCCCTTCGGCCCACCGAATAAACACCGACCATCAATCACTCCCTCACACTGGTTCTGTGTTATCCCACTTTCGTATCCGCGCCCCACACATTAGGGGCAATTTACAGAGGTCTGTAATCCTACAAACCTGCGCGCCTTTAGAATGTGGTACGGAACCGGAGCACCTGGAAAAAGACAATGCAGTCACAGGGGGAACGTACAAACTCCATATAGACAGAACCAGTAGTCAGGATGGAAACCAGGTCTCTGGCACTGTAAGGCAGAAATTCCACCACTGCGCCACCATGCCACCCAGGCCTCGTTTAAGGTTGAGAACAATTGGACAGCTGGACGGGAGAAATGGTTTTCATTTTTGTAGCACTTGTGACAATCTTAGAGCATCCCCAAATCCTACATAACCATGAAGTTCTTCTGGCATTCAGTCACTGTTATCAGGGCAGGCAATGAACAGATGATATTTTGGGTGAAGCCATGATTATGCTGAGGTATGTATCAGGGGCTGAGGGGCTTATTAATGCTCATGTTCCATACAGGGATGATCAGATCCCAGCACAGTTCTCCAGCTGTGACCTAACTAATGTTCAAGGTAGACAAAAATGCTGGAGAAACTCAGCGGGTGAGGCAGCATCTATGGAGTGAAGGAATAGGCGACGTTACGGGTCTAGACCCTTCTTTAGTTTAATGTAATCATTTGTTTAATGTAATCATTTGTTAACTTACTGATAACATTCATATCCAGATTTTTATAGATTTATACAACAGTGGCACAGTGGTAGAGTTGTTGCCTCACGGCACTAGAGACCCGGGTTCAATCCTGACTACAGATGCTTGTCTGAACGGAGTCTATACATTCTCCCATGATCACGCAGTTTTTCTCCAGGTGCTCCGGTTTCCTCCGACATACCAAAGATGTGCAGGTTTGTAGGTTGATTGGCTCCTGTAACTTGCAAATTGTCCCTAGTATGTAGGATGGTGTTAGTGTAGGGGGTCATCACTGATAGGCAGAGACGCAGTGGGTAGAAGCGGGCCTGTTTCATCAACGATCAGTTGTTTGAGATGTTGGCTGTGCTCCATTTGAAGTACTGTGTTCAGTTTTGGTCACCCTGCTATTTGAAGGATATTGTTCAGCTGGAAAGAGTGCAGAGAAGATTTGCAAGGATGTTGCTGGGACTCAAATGGCTGAACGCGTGAGCGAAGAGATTGGGAAGCTAGGACTTTATTCCTCGGAGCACAGGAGGCTAAGGGGTGATCTTATAGAGGCGCATAAAATCACAAGGGGACTTAACAGGGTATCTGCACAGAGTATTTTACCTAAGGTAGGGGATATTTAACCTAAGGTGTGTCCATTTATACTGAGACTGTGGCCTCTGGTCCTAGACTCTCCCACTAGTGGATAAAATCCTCTCCACATTCACTCTATCCAGGCCTGGCATTATTAAATACAACAGCACATATTGCTGGAAAGCCTTGGACAGTCCAGCACTGTTCAGTCAGTTCTCATTCAGTGGCTCACTGGAAAAGAGGCCTGTTGCCCAGATCCATTCACATTTTTCCTCTCCAAGTACATTGAAGCCATTTCTTCATCTGCACTTTCTCTGTAGCAGTAACGCCATAATGCTGCAGCACTATATTCTGCTCTCATGGTTTGTTTTCTTTGCGCTACTTGTTGTATTTTGATATGGCTTGATTGTACTCATGCATGGTATGATTTGATTGGACAGCAAGCAAACAAGGTTTTCCATTGTATCTCAGTACACAAGACAAAATAAAAAACAAACACCATCATGTGGTCACCAAGGTTGATTGTCTGAGGAATCATCTCCACTTTGCTAGTGTTGTCACCAAGTGCAGCCTTGGATATAATTTGTTCAGACGAGCAGCAGAAGTTTATTTCAGAAAGGGCAAGAGAACAGACTCAAGGGGCATTTACTGACACTGCATTTGGCAGTATAGTTGTCACTTTGTATTGGACTTCAAAAAATTACAGCCCCTTATTCTTCACTGGCAATGACAACTACAAATATGCAGCACAGCTCACATTCATTGTATTAACTGGCGGAAAAAAAAGAATTGATTTAGCGGTGTTACTACAAAGGACAATCTGGTTGCTATGCCAACTGTCCTGATCACCACAATCTTTCATGGTGCTCGGGACTCAGTATTCAAGTTCAGAAGTAATCATTCTTCTGGAATCCTAGTAATTAACCAAGGTCATTCAGCCCACCTTAGCCAGAGATTTTTATCCTGACTAAACGATTTATGCCATAGAAGACATTGGTGAGGCCATATATGGAGTATTTTCTTATGTTTTGTCACCCTGTAGTAGGAAAGACAACTTGGTCTGAGGCGGCGAGCATTCATTAAGGCTAAACAACATACAGCCCGGCAATGGACCATAATTCAAAGTATTTTCATTTTATTAATGTGAACTTGATGATGGCAGTAATTCCCCTACAGGCTCGATCAGATTTGTTAGTGCTGGCGACTCCACAGTATTCATTAGATGCTTATAAATTTTTAAAAATCGGTTGTTAAAAGAATTCCCTGGGACACTTTACGTTCCTTGAGTGTATGATAATTGGACATTTCTCGAGGCTTCAAGCTGTCTGACGATATTAATGCGTTGACAATGAGCCTCACAATCATTTTCTGCTGCATATTTTTATATGGTTTGGATCACAGCTTAGAAAAAATCAGCATGTTTAAGAGGAATGGGGTTCCTGAATCGGAGATACTGCATATTGATTGAATTTGTGTGTCATGTTGATAAATGTTGTTTACATTAGGAGCGTGTGGACTTGAATTAAACAGCTCAAGGCATGCTGCATTGTTGGTGGACTTCTAGCTCCATAGCAACCACTGAATTCCCCTTCAATCTGTTTAAGATGCAATGGTATAAATTGGACAGGAAAGCAGGCATGATAGTAAGTAAAAGCAGAGAATGCTGGAAATGCTCAGCAGGTCAGGCGGAGAGAAACCCGTTAACGTGCAAGTCAACCTCGAAAGTGGGAAACATTAGAGACAAAATGGGTTCAGCACATATGGGAGGGAGAGAGGGGAAGCGAGAAAAGAAAGGGAAGATGGACTGGAAAGAATTATAGATGGCGATTAAATTATTGATCAAATGATCTTCACATTTTCCTTCCCATCATGATGCTTGCGTACCTACAAGAGGGTGAGTTCACAGGTTATAGGAGCAGAATTAGGCCATTCGGCCCATCAAGTTTACTCCTTCCTTTCAATCATGGCTGATCCATCTTTCCCTCCGAACCCCATTCTCCTGCCTTCTCCCCGTAACCTCTGACACCCGTACTAATCAAAAATCTGTCAATCTCAACCTTAAAAATATCCACTAACATGACCTCCACAGCCGTCTGTGGCCATGAATTCCACAGATTCACCAACATCTGGCTAAACAATTCTGCCTCATCCCCCTTCTAAAGATAGGTCCTTTTATTCCGAAGGTATGGGCTCTGGTCCTGGACTCTCACAATAGTGGAAACATCTGCATCACGCTGTATCTCTAAACTATATTAAATAAATATGTAAGTACCATTATCAACAAAAAAAAGTTCAATATATAAAACATTTGCCGCAAAGACAAAGACAATGTCCCAAGTCCCTTGTCCAGTCAAGTCAGTTTGTAGTTTGGAGTTTAGTTGGACATCAGTGTGTATAATAAGCCTGATGGTTGCAGGGAAGAAGATTCCCCTGAACCTGGACGTTACAGTTTTCAGGCTCCTATACCCTTTTCCCGATGACAGGAGTGAAATGAGAGAGTGGCCAGGGTGGTGTGGCTGCCTGCATAGACACACAGGAGTGTGTCATAGGTTCATTAGTTCATAAATCATTGGAGCAGAATTAGGCCATTCGGCCCATCAAGTCTACTCCGCCATTCAATCATGGCTGGTCTATCTTTCCCTCTCAACCCCATTCTCCTGCCTTCTCCCCATAAGTGCTGACACTCTTTCTAATCAAGAACCTGTCAATCCCCACTTTAAAAATAACCATTGACTTGGCCTCCACAGCCGTCTGTGGCAATGAATTCCACAGATTCACCATCCTCTGACTAAAGAAATTCCTCCTCATCTCCTTTCTAAAAGGGCAACCTTTTATTCTGAGGCTGTACCCTCTGGTCCACTAGTGGAAACATCACCCTCACATCATCCAATCTCATGCCAGACCCCAGGTCTTTCACTCGTCTCCATGACAACCATCGCGCTGCTCTTTTGCAAGTGCCATGAGAAGAGAACTTTAAGGTCTGGCAGGTTTCCTGGTGACAATGGCACCATCGCGGCATCCTCCTTCTAATGGAGATTGTAATGGTGGATTTTAGTGTACGATTCTGCCTGCAAACCAGCACTGTGAATGCTTCAACATTTTTACTTCAATTTGACAAACTTGTTCTGATTTCACGTCTGACAACTCCGTCTCCTATCCTTTCCATAATTCCACGCACAGTGAATTGTCCTGCTGAGCTGTCAGATTAAATTAACACCTGCCCCTTCATGCATCATGTGCAGGGCCTGCTGGCGGGCCAATTAATGTCCCACCAGACAGATTTGGATGAAACTAAGCAACACATGGTAGATGGAGCAATATCTAATTTCTGGGCATTATCGTCGAAGCATGTTGGCTTCAGTTGCTGCCTCGACAGGAGCCGCTTCCCAGGTCCTGAAGATGCTATAGAGGGCAGTCACTACCTATTCACAGTTTGGGCCTTTGTCAGGTGATATTATTTAGTTTGGTTTAGATTGGAGATACAGCTTGGAAACAGGCTCTTCGGCCCACTGAGAGCACACTGACCATCAATCACCTGTTCACATTAATTCAATGTTATCTTATTTTCTCATCCACTCCCGACGCACTAACCGTCAATTTACAGAGGCCAATTAACCTACAAATAAGCACGTCTTTGAGATGTGGGGGGAAATATGCAGCACCTCTCACATAAGAACGTGCAAACTCCACAGAGATACCACCCGGGCCTCTAGCACTGTGAGACAGCAGCTCTACCAGCTGCATCACTGTGCCGCCCTTGTATTGAATATCCTCTGCTCGCCTGGCTGCAATCTCCATCGCCTTGGCAACATCAATGTCTTCCAAAATCCTCTTGTGGGAACAAGCTTGTGGGTTCCAGATGCAACGTGTTCTGTTCAATATAATTTTAAGCAATGTTTAATATTAGGATGAGATGATTTTGAATTATGTCTACAGATATGTACAACTGTTGCAGAACTGCTCAAGACGCAAAGTACTGGAGTAACTCATCGGGTCAGGCAGCATTTCTGGAGCTTTTGGAAAGGTAACATTTTAAGTTGGAAGTCTAAAGAGGGGTCCTGACCCAAAATGCCACCTATCCATATTCTCCAGAGTTGCTGCCTAACCTGCTGAGTTACTCCAGCACTTTGCGTCTTTTATTGTAAACCAGCATCTGCATTTCCTCGTGTTTACATTGAATAGTTTATGGTACTTAAAACTAAGTTGAATCTTACTGTGATTTGTATACAGTATCATTGATCTCTATTATATGAATTAAATAGTTTGTTGCTTTCCAGTTGCTCCTCACCTCGAGTGTTTTGTTTTCAGACAGGAGGATGTACATTGTGACATGTGCAAGAATGCCTACATTTGGCGGGGCAAGGTGGCGCAGCGGTAGAGTTGCTGCCTGACAGCGCTTGCAGCGCCGGAGACCCGTGTTCGATCCCGACTACGGGTGCTGTCTGTACAGAGTTTGTGCGTTCTCCCCGTGACCTGCGTGGGTTTTCTCTGATATCTTCGGTTTCCTCCCACACTCCAAAGACGTACAGGTTTGTAGGTAAATTGGCTTGGTAAATGTAAAACTGTCCCTAGTGTGTGTAGAATAGTGTTCATATGGGGGGATCGCTGGTTGGCGCAGACCCATTGGTACCAGAGACCCATGTTCAATCCTGACTATGGTTGCTGACTGTACGGAGATTGTACATTCTCCCCCATTACTGCATGGATTTTCCCAAGATGCTCTGGTTTCCTCCCACACTCCAAAGATGTACAAGTTTGTAGGTTAATCGGTTTCGGTAAAAATTGAAAAATTGACCCGAGTGTGTGTAGGATACAGTTAGAGTATGGGGTGATCACTGGTCAGCATGGACTCGGTGGGCCGAAGGGCCTGTTTCTGTGCTGTATCTAAAATTAAACTAAGCTAAACTACATGACAACCTCCTCACCACCCTGTACTTAAATTAAATATTGTACATTAAAGATGTGCTGCAGATCACAGCTCTGCTCAATGAAATGATTGATGATCCTGAACTTGATATCTCCCTGGTTCTTTCTTTTAATGTAGGTCTCTAGCACCTTATACTGCCAAGTACTTAGATGTACAAAGTCTTTTTTTCAAATTGTTATTAATTAAGAGTAACGATCCAATGACAAAATCCAAGCAGAATGCTTTGAATGTATGCAGGTTAAATGAATGCGTTTCTTTGCCCATTTATGTTCAAGACCTGATGACCTCTACCTATTGAGAGTAATTAGTTATCCATGTGTGAAAGGCCTGAAGTTTTCCCTTGTCTATGAAAGATTGATGATATTACTACAGGATCAGATAAACACATACAATTAATTACCTTTTGTTAGAAAATATCTAGTACAAATTGGGCTGCCACCTTAAAACCAAGTCTCAATCAATTTAGCTGTAAAATGAATTGGATTTTGCAAAAGGAAGACTTGATTTTTTTGCTGACTTCGTTTTTCATATCCCTTTCAAAATGGTTTAGTTGAGTTTAGAGATACATCGTGGAAACAGGCCCTTCGGCCCAATGGGTCTGCACTGACCAGCGATCCCCGCATACGAACACTACCCTACACTCACTTGGGACAGTTTTTACATGTTGGTTTTTACAAGCCAATTTACCTACGAACCTGTACATCTTTGAAGTATGGGAGGAAACGGAAGATATCAGAGAAAACCCAGGGAGAACGTACAAACTCCGTACAGATAGCACCCGTAGTTGGGATCAAACCCAGGTCTCCAGCGCTGCAAGCGATGTAAGGCAGCAACTCTACCGCTGTGCCACTGTACCCATTTTATTTATTTATTTATTTATTTATTAACTAATTTACACTTTATTTTGTAACTAATATACATTATGGCTCATCATGGTTCCAAAGTGCTGTCTGTATGGAGTTTATACGTTCTCCCTGTGTCCGCGTTGGTTTTCTCCGGTGCTCCAGTTACCTCCCTTGTTCCAAAGACATGCAGGTTTGTATGCTAATTGGCTTCTGTAAATTGTCCCCAGTGTGTAGGATGGAACTGGTGAATGAGTGATTGCTGGTCGGCAGGGACGTGATGGGCCGAAGTGCCTGATTCCACGCTGTATCTCTAAAAGAAAAACTCAAAAACTTTAGCGACAATTTAAAGAGGACAATGAATCTATAAACTCACATGTCTTTGAGATGTGGGAAGAAACCAGAACATCCATTGGAAACCCACGCTGTCTCAGGGAGAACGTGCAAATTCCACACAGGCAGCAACTGATGATGGAATCAAACCTGAATCAGTCTGAAACTTTTGAGCTCAAATCTCTGAAGAATCTCTTTGTGAAATTGGGATCGCCCTTCCTTAACTTTATGAATGGCAGGACAATTGATTCTTTCAGGACTGAGATTGGTTATTTTTTGTTGGAAACGGGACTTGATGGGAAACTCGTGAAATAGAACAGATCATCCATTTACAAAGTGAAAGAACATGGAAGGTTTGAGGAGAAAGTGTCCACACCAGTTTCTAATGTTCCAACGTGACTCTGAACCTGAAGTACAACAGATTGTTTCATCATAAACTAGTTCCATATGCCCATCAATACCAGATCTTATTCCCAATTTAACATCCCATGTTTACAGTTTAGAGTTTAGAGATACAGCATGGAAACAGGCCCTTCAACCCACGTGTCCGCGCCGACCAGTGGGTGCGCTAGTTCTATCTTACATACTAGGGACAATTTACAGAAGCCAATGAACCTAGAAAACCAGCATGTCTTTGGAATGTGGAAGGAAACCGGAGCCGCTGGAGAATACCCACACGGTCACAGGGATAACATACAAAGTCCGTGCAGACCGCATCCGTAATGAGGATCGAACCCAGGTTGGGACCTTTCGTCCGACTGATGGAGCAGAAGGGAGAGAGCTGGTATAAAGAGATGAAGAGAAGAGGTGGAGCAATGGCTGGCACAGCAGTAGAGTTGCTGCCTTACAGCGCCAGAGACCTGGGTTTGATCCTGACCAAGAAGTTTGTACCCGTGACCTGCATGGATTTTCTCTTGGAGCTCTGGTTTCATCCCACGCTCCAAAGATGTACAGGATTGTACGTTAATTGGCTTTGGTAAAATTGTAAATTGTCCCTAGTGTGTGTAGAATAGTGCTAATGTGCAGGGTGATCGCTGATCGGCACGGACTCTGTGGGTTTGTTTCTGTGCTCTACCTCTAAATTAAAATGAAAAAAGAGAAAGCTGAATCCAAATGCAAAGTAGTTGATTGGCAGATGAGTCAAGTGGGGTGAGAAAGGTGGAGATAGTAACCAAGGTGATGATAACCAAGGAGTCTGAAGAAGGGCTCTCATCCGAAACGTCACTTATTCCTTCTCTCCAGAGATGCTGCCAGACCGCTGTGTTACTGAGACCCGCTGATTGTAGACTTTAGGAGAGCTCCCCCTCCCCTCACCGCACTCACCATCAACAACACCACAGTCACATCTGTGGAGTCTTTTAAGGTCCTGGGAACCATCATCTCCAAGGACCTTAAATAGGGGGCTACCATCGACTCTGTCAAAAAGGCACAACAGAGGATGTACTTCCTAAGGCAGCTGAGGAAGCACAATCTGCCACAGGCAATGATGGTTCAATTTTACACAGCCATCGTAGAGTCTGTTCTCACCTTCTCCACCATGGTCTGGTTTGGCTCAACCACCAAGCACAACACCTGGAGGCTGCAGCAAATTGTCCGATCAGCAGAGAAGGCTATTGGCTGCAACTTTCCCTCCATTGATGGACTGTACACTGCAAGGGCCAGGAAGCGAGCGGGCAAGATCATCTCTGACCCCTCTCACCCTGGCCACAAGCTCTTTGAATCACTTCCCTCTGGAAGGCGACTCCGGACTGTCATAGCTGCCACGGCCAGACATAAAAAACAGTTTTTATCCACGAGTAATTGCTCTACTCAACAGGCAAAAATCTGTAGCCTCCCTTTGATCTGGTATTTTGTTGGTTCACATGCTTGATCAATGGTGTTTTGTCATTAATGTTTTATTATTATTAATGTTTAGTGTTTTCTGAGTCATTCGTAACTGTCACTGTATGTCATGTCGTTACTTGTGGGAGGAGCACCAAGGCAAATTCCTTGTATGTGAATACGTGGCCAATAAACATACCTACTTACTTACTTACTCCAGCATTTTTGACAATCTTTGACAACCAAGGAGATTATAAGTGGAGAAGATAAAAGAGTGCAAATGGTGGAATCTGGAAATGGGAACAGTTTCCCATAAGTCAGTGTGTGTTTCCAAGAATGTTGTTATTCTTGGAAGAAATCGAAGCTTAAAGTTTATTGTGGATGGATTGGTGGAAGTTTGGCTCATTAGCTGGCTGGTGTTCATTGTTTATTTCATTTTGCTCCTGAATGTAACAATGGGGGATTTTGACTAAAAATAATTAAAAGCAAACTAACGCCAAAGGGATGTGAGAGAGGGAGTGGTTTGAATCAGTCGTTGGTCCATGAACAAAGGATGGCACTGATGTGAACCTTGTAATTTTGACTGATCAGACAGCGGCAACTAAAATCAAAAAGGAATTGGAAAACTAGCATAAGTAACAGACAGTTAATTGAGATTTGGGGTAAACCCAAATCAAACAGCTTCTCAGGATCAGTGGCAAAAGGTGATTGATCCCTACAATTCGTTTGAATTGTATTTGAATTTTTTGATAATGCAACATGTCGGCGCAGCAAATGGCTGTTTTACGCATCGTGCATTGTCAAAAGTCCCAAGAAGCTTAGAAAGAGAACATTTGCAAAAGATGATGGAAAGGTTCCTGCAAAATGGCTATCCCCCCCCGGACCTTGAGAAGAGAACACAAAACATAGAACAGGACAGCACAGGAAGAAGCCCTTCCACCCACAATGTCCACGCTGAACATGATGTTAGGTCAAACTAATCTCTTCTGCCTGCACATGTTCTTGATTCTTGATTCTTGATTAGTACGGGTGTCAAGGGTTATGGGGAGAAGGCCGAAGAATGGGGTTAGGAGAGAGAGATATAGATCATCCATGATTGAATGGTGGGGTAGACTTGATGGGCCGAATGGCCTAATTCTGTTTCTATCACATTATCCAAACCCCTCCATTCCCTGCATCCCTGCATCCATATGCCATATCTAAAACCTTCTTAAATGATACTAATGTATCTGCCACCACCACCACCCCTGGCAGCATGCTCAAGGCACCCATCATCCTCTGTGTAAAAGGACTTGCCACGCACATCACCTTGAAACTTTACCCCTCTTACCGTAAAACTATGCCTCCTCGTCTTTGACATGTCCACTCTGGGAAAACAGTTCTGACTATCTACCCTATTTAGGCCTGTCACATTTTATATACTTCTATCAGGTCTTCCCTCAGCTTCTGCCATTCCAGAGAAAACAGTCATAGAGTTTGTCCAACCTCTCCTTGTAGATAATACCCTCTAATCTCGGCAGCATTCTGATAAATGCCTGGAAAAGAAAGGAAATTATGATGTTGCAATTTTCATGATCTTGGTGTGTTCCTAAATGCTTTATAACAATTAGAATACCTTTTGTAGTGGCAGTTGTGTTGATTTAGCTTTTAATCTTATTTTCCCATAAACATACAGATGCTCATGTGACGTAACACAACACATAAGAATTAATTTCATCAAGAAATTATGCTATTCTTGTGTACAGTAATTAATTGCAATGAACACTTTAATCCAGGCATTTTGTTGGCATTCAAAGGCTAACTGACTCATTGCACAAGTTGACATTTCATTGTTTATTCAACCACCGCGTGCAGACAAGGTCACACACTTTCCAATTTACAGTCGAGGCCAATGTGTGGGCAAAGATGTGCCCATCTTTGTTGGTTAATAGAGGATATTAACAAATGAAGAGAAGTTTTGGCAACCAGGATCTGATGTACTGCAAATATATTTGGAAACAAAGTCAGGGTTTGAAGTTACAGGAAGCAATGATGACACATCTAAAAATTAGATTGTTTATTTTTGATTTATCTCGAATTCTCTCTAGCTCTCTAAATGTGGCACAATTAAAGCTGACATTACGAATTGAAGGAACAATTGCAATGAGTAATTATTAGACAGAGCTGGCGGGGTCAGTAAATAATGTCAAATTTATTTAATAATATTGCGTGGCATGACTGAAGAAAGATTTAACAAAGCCAAATTGCATTTCAGTCTTTCCTATTACTGCATTATTAGATCTGACAGTAACATCTCTGTGGATTCAGTGGCATTAAAAGTTGTGTGGAATGTCGGGGATTGAAGGGACCTGAGGAATGTGTTGGAGCAGAGAGATCTAGGAGTGCAGGTACATAGATTCCTGAAAGTGGCGTCACAGGTAGACAATAGGTGCAGGAGGAGGCCATCCGGCCCTTCGAGCCAGCACCTCCATTCACTGTGATCATGGCTGATCATCCACAATCAGTACACCTTTCCTGCCTTCTCTCCATATCCCTTGACTCTGTTATCTTTAAGAGCTCTATATAAATCTCATGAAAGCATCCAGAGAATCTGCCTCCACTGCCATCTGAGGCGGAGAATTCCACAGATTCACAACTCTCTGGGTGAAAACATTTTTCCTCATATCTGTTCTGAATGGCCTGCCCCTTGTTCTTAAACTGTGGCCCCTGGTTCTGCACTCCCCCAACATCAGGAAAATGTCTCTAATGTGCCCAATCCCTTAATAATCTTATGTTTCAATAAGATATCCTCTCATCCTTCTAAATTCCGGTGTATACAAGCCCAGTCACTCCATTCTTTCACCATATGACAGTCCAGCCTTCCCGGGAATTAATCTTGTGAACCTACACTGCACTCTCTCAATAGCAAGAATGTCCTTCCTCCAAATTGGAGACCAAAACTGCACACAATACTCCAGGTGTGGTCTAACCAGGGCCCTATAAAACTGCAGAAGGACCTCTTTGCTCCTGTACTCAACTCCTCTTGTTATGAAGGCGGACATGCCATTAGCTTTCTTCACTGTCTGCTGTACCTGCACGCTTACTTTCAGTGACTGATGTACAAGGACCCCCAGATCTCTTTGTACTTCCCCTTTTCCTAACTGGATAGGGTGATCAAGAAACTTTTTGGAACATTAGGCTTAGGAGTATTGCGTATAGAATTTAGGATGTATGTTA
Organism: Okamejei kenojei; assembly: GCA_035221665.1. Classification (NCBI taxonomy): domain Eukaryota; kingdom Metazoa; phylum Chordata; class Chondrichthyes; order Rajiformes; family Rajidae; genus Okamejei; species Okamejei kenojei. The sequence continues at coordinate 55,818,791 of CM069131.1, forward strand.
GATTTGTACAACACATTAGTGAGGTTGCATTTGGAGTATGGTATTCAGTTTTGGTCACCCTGCTGTAGGAACGATGTCGTAAAGCATGCAGAGAAGATTTACAAAGATGTTACCAGAACTAGAGGGCATGAGCTTTAAGGAGCGGTTAGGCACGATAGGAATTTATTTCTTGTAGCACAGGATGCTGAAGGGTGATCTCATATGGGTATATAAAATCATGAGGGGGATTGATAGGGTGAGTGCACAAAGTGTTTTACCCAGCGCAGGGGAATCAAAAACCAGAGGACATAAGTTGAAGGTGAGAGGGGAAAGATTTATTAGGAACCTGAGGAGCAACTTGTCACAGAGGGTGGTGGGTATATGGAATGAGCTGCCAGAGGAAGTAGTTGAGTCAGTTACTATAACAACAGTTAAAAGGTAAATGGACAAGTACATGGATAGGAAAGCTTTAGAGGGATAGTAGCCAAATGCGGATAGGTGGGATCAGCATAGATGGGACATTTTGGACAGCATGGGCAGATTGGGACAAAGATAGACACAAAATGCTATTTTAACTCAGTGGGTTAGGCAACATATCTGGAGTAAAATAATAGGTGACGTTTTTGGTTGGGAACCTTCTTCAGACTTAATGTAGGGGGTGCAGGGGTGGGTCGGGGTGAAGAACTGGAGGTGAAAAAAGGCGTTTCTGTGTTGTGTGGAATGTAACTGTAAAAATCCAGTGATCAAGTTGCTATGTTTGGTTTGAAAGTTGGGAAGAATCTACTGCCGAGAAACAGGCCAGTTGGCTCAATTGATCCGTGCTAAGTCCCTCATGGGTTTCCTCACACTTTTCCTAGCCTTATGTTCCTCTCACTATCATGTACTTCCCCTTAAGTGCATCTTCTTCTTCTTGCATATGATGTGCACAGCTAAAGTAGGAGGACAACTTGTTCTATTTGATCTTATTTGATTGTGCACGCCAGGTTGATTGCATTCGTTGAAAGGTTGCAATCTCCCACCCTCTTAAGTGCATCCATTAATTGGCTCAAGCACTCAACTGGTAGTGAGTCCCAGTTTCTGCCATTCTCTAATGAAATCTTCCCTCAATTTTCTTTGTGGATTTTTGTTGACAATCTCAATGAGAACAAAGGTTTTAAGGAACATGGACCAAACGCAAGCAAATGGGACAACCTTGGATGGGACATCTTGATCATCATGGACGAGTTGGGCTGATCGGGCTGTATGATGCCATCACTTTATCTCATACTTACGAATTCGGTCTTTCCTGCCCATGTGGCAATTAGCTGTAATTCAGTCATTCTTTGACTGGAGTTAAGACACTAATATCCAAGTTCTATTTTCTTGCAAATACTTGCGTTGAGGGAATACTGACTATGGAAGGTGCCATCTTTTGGTTGCTTCACCAACCCAGGGACCCTATGGCCTTATTGAAAGAGGAACAGTCAAGTGTGGTGACAACGGCAGAATGTGGGGCCAATAAGTCACAGGCTTGGCAGCATTTGGAGAATAAATGACTCAAAAATAATTTAAAATGAACTGATGCCACCCCGTTAATCAAAATAGAGAAGTTAAGGAGTCAAAACAGAATACAGCCCTTGCATAAATAAAAATATTGCAGTTCCTGTCCGAATGGTGTAAATACAACAGCAGCTCAGTGGGAAAGGTTTTTCACTAGGTTTCAGCTGAACAGTCTGCACCCAAACCACACATCAGAATAAATTGCAAAACATCATTTGAAACGTTCGTGGAATGTTCCAGAATTTAGGCACGATAGCTGATTGAATTAAGGAATCTGCTAGAGGCCAGATATGAAAGAATAGTCATGTGCTGCAATATTGTCTGCCTATTTCCATCCACAAATGCTGCCTGACTCACGGGGTTTCTCAAACACTTTGTGTTTTCTGCAGGATTTCAATATCTCCAAGTCTCTTGTGTCTCCAGAGTTCTTGGAGATTTGTAAAGCCGTAGCGAGATGGAGAGGCATGGGCCGGGAGATGGTGGGGACGCAGCAGTGTGGGGGTAAAACCATGTCAACACAAATGAGAATTTTCTAATCAAAGTCATACTCGCCTGGGAGCCAATGTAGGTTAGCAAGGCTCAGTTTACTTTTTCTATACATTTGTACTGTATCCAAGATGTGCTTATATATATTGATACATACAAAAATGGATGTTACTTCGGAGTCACGTTAGTGACTACGTGAAGAAGCCCGCCAGCCCGCATGCCCGTAGTAGGAGTTTCTCTCCTACAATGGATAGCGTCATCGGGCGTTTATCCTGGATGGAGCACCTGATGGAAAGGATGCTCCATCATGATATGCTCCAAGGAACGGAGTTATATCAGCGCGGGTCTCCTCTGGGGCCCGCGGCACCACCTGGCTCAGGGCTGCACAATGTCTCCCTCTCTGAGGAGGGAAGCATTCGGGGTCAGATTTGGACTGACCTGTAGTTCGGAGGTATGGCCGGAGAGCATACCACGAGGCACGAGGTGCGTGAAGCAGATTTGCCTGCTATGGCATCGAAGTTTGCGATACCATCGCAAACAGGGGAGTCGCTGGATGAGGAATTGGCTAGTAGCATCAATTACCTTGCATCACACCAGCTCCAAGAACAGGTAATGGCAGAAACTTCTATGAAGTACCACACACTTGCTAATAGTGCTTCGCTAAACGTGCGGCTGTTAACAGCTCCATCTGGGGTTACATCGGAGGGGGCATCAGAGCCCAGGAGGTGAAGCTCCAGAAAATCCTTAAGTTGCTGGCTTCAGGCATCACAGCCTTTGTCAGGTCTGTAGATGGGGGTCCCTTGTCTGATGTGCAACAGGATGCCCTGGCATTAATGTGCAACGCACATTTTGAAATTAACTGCTATCGTAAAAATGCCATCCGACCTGCCCTGAACCCTAAGTTTGCGGGACTGTGCAGGGCCAGCAACGTACAGCCGCTGAACTTTTTGTTCAGAGAAGATCTGCCTAAGCAGGTCAAGGATCTGGACGAAGAAGCGAAAGCTGTCGGGCTAATGAAGGTCCCATTGACAAGCAAAGCTTCATCATTCCGGCAGCAAACGGTTCGCTGAAGCTGGTGGCAGCTCGAAGGCCGAACACTCTGGGCAGAGGTATTTTTTAGGCCAAGCCGGCCCTCGTCAAAGATGCGCAGTTGGTGCACTCCATCAGTCCTACCCCCCAAACCTCGGGGGCGGAAATAAAAACCATTCATCCACCGGTAACCATGGAGGTAGGTGGGTCTGGTTCTTTCCGGAACATAGGGTGTTTGGATCAGTTACAAGTTGGTGGGAGGTTGCACTTGTTTTTGAATGAATGGCGTTGGATAACATCAGATCCGTTTTTTTGGTTTTAAAACAATATATTTTTATTAGAAATCATGTACAGTAGTATAAACCAGGAATAACATAATACATTCCTTGTAGAAGGGTCTCGACCCGAAACGTCGCCTATCTCCTTCGCTCCTTAGATGCTGCTGCACCCGCTGAGTTTCTCCAGCTTTTTGTGTACCCCATAACATAATACATTTCTTGTACAACGTCTTGTTTTACAATTTAATAGTAGAAAAATAGCAGAAGCAAGAAAAAGAGAGAAAGAGAAAGATAATGGTAATGATAGTTCCTGAAAAAGTAAAGAAAAAGAGCCCATAAAGATGTAAAGCACGAGAAAGAAAGGAAAAAAAGAAAAAAAAAAAGAATAAGAAGAAGATATAAAAAAAAGAGGATAAAAACAAACAAAAAAAGAAAACATTTAAAAGGGATATACCTGCTTCATATCTTTACACACCCCTCACCCGGTTCTGAAACAGTTTATTTCCAGGGTTATGTTGCACCATATGCTTGTAATGTCGATAAAGGGAGATCAGATCTTTAAGAATTGGTCTAATTTGCCTGCTTGGACAAATATCATGACTTCGAAGTGTAGCATTTCAGACATATTTGAAATCCACATTTTAAGCGTTGGTGTGGGTGCCTTTTTCCAGAATTTTTGTGTAAGTTTTTTTGCCGTTATTAAGCCATAGTTAAGGAAACTCTTCTGGAACGAGGTCAACTCAAAACCGACTTCCATTGTTCCAAAAATAATCAGTTCCATGTTGGGTTTCAGTTTTTAATTTTTAATAATTCTGTGAAAATTTCAAAACTTTAATTCCAAACTTTTTGGAGTGTTATGCAAGAGACAAAGGAGTGTGCTATGGTTGCATCTTGAGATAAACATTTATCACAGATGGGAGAAACATTTGGAAAAATGTTATTCCGTTTAGTTTTTGTATAATATAATCTAGATCCGCTTATACTGCACAGTGTACAAGGGTTCCAAATTGAATTCCTTCCCAATTCGTTTCCACCCACACAGCATACACCAAACTGGACATTTGTTCATTCACAACAGGAAGGTTTGGATGTACAAGCCGAAATTCAAGTATTATACACAAAAGGGGTAATTGAGAAGTCGTGTCATGAACCTCACCAATTTGTTTCTAATATATTTACAAGGCAAAAAAAAAGGATGGAGGATGCCAAATAACCCTTGATTTGACTTGACTTAACTCCTTTGTGCAGTATACACATTTCAAAATGGAAAACCTTGTTACTGCCAAACAACTGGTTTCCAAAGAATGTTATATGGCATGCATTGATCTCAAAGATGCATACTATTTGGTACCCATTCACTGGGATCACCGGAGATATTTGAAGTTTAGCTGGATGAGGCAACTATGGCAGTTTAAAGCATTGCCTAATGGGTTAACTTCAGCCCCCGGATTATTTACTAAATTATTGAAACCAGTACTGGGGCTACTCCGGGCTCAAAATCACATTGTGATGGCATACTTGGATGATATCCTAATCATAGGAAAAACTCTGAAATTAGCTAAATTAGCTTTCAGCCACTAAACTCGTGTTTGAGAGATTGTGGTTTCTCATCCATCCAGTTAAATCCAAATTGGAACCATCTAGAATTATTGGTTATTTGGGATTTACCATTAACTCTATTCACATGTCTGTGACTCTGCCTTCGTGCAAGAGATTAGAATTAATAGAAGCCTGTAACAACCTTATTGTTAAGGAGCAACCTTCTATTCGACATGTAGTCAGTATAATTGGCAAATCAGTGGCTGCCTTTCCAGCTGCACAGTTTGGGCCTTTGCATTATCAAAATTTACAACGTGCAAAGGAGCAGGCACTCAAATTCCATGTAGATCACTTCAGCAGACCTATGCGATTGCCAGCTGAAGCCATTTCTGAGTTACAATGTTGGATGACAAATATTCGGCATTGCTCCTTAAAGGTTTGGTCGGCATACCTTCAGTTATATTACAAACTGATGCTAGTGCTCTAGGATGGGGAGCTACTAATACCATCTCTAGCTGTGGTGGCAGATGGAATATGCATGAGTCATCAATTCTTCAGTTACATGGTATTAACTACTGGGAGTTAATTACTGGGAGCATTCTATGGGTTGAAGGCTTATTGTGGGAATATGCATCATTTGCATGTTCAACTTCAGATTGACAACACTACAGCGGTGGCATACATTAATCACATGTGTGGAATTAAGTCAGTATCCTGTGATAAATTGGATAACATTATTTGGCACTGGTGTATTACAAGAAACATTTGGATTTCAGCTACCTACTTACCAGGTAGATTCAACATGGTGGCGGACACCAGGTCACGGAAATTCAATGACAGCACAGAATGGATGTTGTATCATAAAGTGTTTAACGACATTGTCGCTCGGTATGGAATACCGGATATCGATTTGTTTGCATCCAGACTCAATCACTGAAAAAGTTCACTTAAAAAGATAGACAAAGCACCAACTCTTAAGACCATACAAAGCTTTAATTTAACGTCTGACGGGTGTGGACCTAGAGATCCAGAGGCAACAGTTTTACATCTGAATCTCCAGCAGCACACACAAAGAAATATCAGAATACACAAGCTTATATCAGTACAGACATTAAACCAATTGCATGACGTAAATGTACAAAAACCATCATCCACCTCCAAATATGGAGTTGTTTGTCACTCTTTGCCAAAAGCCAGACACCCCAATGGCATCCTCTGGGCCCCTTCTTATCTGATTAACCTCTTCAACTTACATTAAAAAACCTTGTTAGAGAGCTGTGAACTATTCAACTTAAGTTAAAAAAAACCCTTGTCACGATGTGCGTTGTCCAAATCCCATCATGCATTACAATTGGCCTTTTACAACAGGAAAGCTTAAATATGACAACAATCAATTAATAACTAACTCTTTCATCACCAGTTACCAAAGTATGTTGCATGGGAACCAGACTCTGGGGCAGTGGCGATAGATGCATTCTCGCTACACTGGGGTGGAATGTTCTTTTATGCCATTTTGCCTCATCAGTCGGTGCTTGCTTAAGATCCAGCAAGACTCTGCCTCAGGCATTTTGGTAGTGCCTGACTGGCCTACACAGCCATGGTTCCCACTCATACTGGGAATGACAACAGAGCCTTTTATGGCTGCTCCCAAACGCAGAAATCTGCTGGTTCACCCTGTGTCAGGGGAGAACCATCCACTACATCAATTGAATCAATTTGTTGGTTTGTAGACTCTGAGAAGACCTTTCCTGGGGCTCGGACTGTCAGATCGTATGGTGGATGTGATCACTGCAGCCTGGAAAGATAGTAGCAAGAAACAATACATCTCTTATATCAAGAAATGGGAAGTGTTCTGTTTACAGTCCAACATATCTTATGACACGGCACGTATAACAGATGTGTTGGAATTCCTCTCAAAACTTTATTTTGATGAGAGACTGATTTATAGTGCCATAAACTGTGCCAGAAGTTCTTCATCGTCATACTTGTTGCTGGGATCGGGACACCACTGTCGGGTCTCACCCTTTGATATCCAGGTTCATAAAGGGTATCTTCAACTCAAATCCCCCCCAGGCCCAGGTATTCGGAGATATGCGATGTGAACGTGGTGCTGACGCTGCTTCGCCGGTGGGCTCCAGCTACATCCCTGTCCTTGGCCAAACTCACTTACAAAGTGGTCATGCTCATGGCGCTGGTTTCAGCGCAACGAGTCCAGTTGTTGCATAAGCTGCGACTGGACAGGATGGTTACATGTGCAAATAATATAACATTTTATGTTTATGACTTAGTCATGCAGAGCAGACCAGGGGTGTCAGGTTTCAATCTAGTTTTCATGGCATACCCCATGGACCTTCGGTTGGGGGTTATGCGTGAGTGGATAGGGCGGGGGATGGGGTAAAAGGAGCGAATTAATAATATTAATATAATATCAAGGGGGTGTTAGAGTGTGTGGGGGGTGGTTAGTGTGTGTGTGTGTGTGTGTGTGTGTGTGTGTGTGTGTGTGTGTGTGTGTGTGTGTGTGTGTGTGTGTGTGTGTGTGTGTGTGTGTGGCGGCGCCTAACAGCAGCGGCTCGACTAGAGTCCGTCTGTCTCTTTTTTAAATTTATGTCTTGTTGAATGTATGCCTTGAGTCTAGTTTTTATTATTTTTTTAGCTGTGTATATGTCGGGGGTGGGGGGGGGGGGGCTGTGGGGGAAACCGTTAATCTCTTCCCTATACGGGGACCCGACTTTATCCCTGCCGGGCCCCTGATGTTGTTGGGCCTAACATCGAGGAGCCGGCGGCGGTCTCCGGCCGGGACTAACCTGAGAGCTCCAGTCGCGGATACTGCGGACCTGACATCATGGAGCTGGCCGACTTCGGTGCGGGAAGAGCTGTGGTGGCGCGCGGCTGCGACCCGACTTCAGAGCTTCGGAGGCTCTGGCTGCAGGCCCGGTGGACGGTAACATCGGGAGCTCCAGGTCGGAGACCGCATTTTGCAGCTCCCACAATGGCAACTTCCCCCGCTGGAATTGCGGGGTTTAAAGGACACGGAGCGGGGCCTAACATCGGCCCGCGTGGCTTAAACGGCCGCAGGACTTACCATCGCCCGCCCAGGGGCTTTAACATCGGGAGCCCCAGTTCGCCTCGATGCTGCAGTTGGACTGCTGGACCCAGGGCCGGATTTAGATGAAGAGAGGCACTAGGCTATTTCACTTGTGAGCCCCCCCCCCCCCACCATCCCAATTCCCCACCCCTACGACTGGAGGACCATGACTACCCGACAGTGACAGTGTGACACTTTTAGATCTTACTGTATGTTGTCATTAAACAGTTGGTTTTAAAATACATATTGGATTCACCACGGAGCAGGCGTTGCTTTACCTGGATCGCCGTTTGAAGCTCTGGAGTGTTGGGCCTGCTGCTTCAACATCATGGAACTGTGGTTTGCGGAGCTCCCAGCCTCGGGCTGTGCTGATTTCAATATCGCGGAGCCCTGGGATCCCTTTGCCGAGGGCCGCCAGCATGAATCTCCACCCAGCTCAGCCTGTGGACTTCGGGAGCCATGGTCTCCGGTAGGAAGTGGCCGATTCGGAAATCCAAACCGCTGAGAATGTTCTCCCGTACCAATGGCCATGAGGGGGGGTCCAAGAGGAGGGGGTCCGTTGGAGACGGGAAAAGGGATCATCAATGGGGGCGAGGAAGAACGGTGTGAGGCGGAGGCGACGGAAGAAGAACTCCAAATCGCGGAAGGCGCAGAACTCATTGAGGTGGGGACGGAGGGGGACAAAGGTGAGGACAGGGCCGGCCTTAAGCCGATTGGACCGATTGCTCCCAATTGAGCCCCGCGAGTAATCTACTCTCGGCTTGGGTAGATGTACCCCGGGTGGAGGGGGGAGTGAGGGGCGGAGAGAGAGTAGAGGGGTGGAGGGGGAAGAAACGGGTAGATGGGGAGGGGGGTGTGAGGGGGATTGGAGAAGGGGAACAGGGGGAGGTGGGTCGTTCCTTCACAGCCTGGGGCAGCGCTCCCGCCCATCCAGACGCCGTGCTTCACGCACACAGCCTCGGCTCCACCCCTCTCTTTCCCCAGGGAGACGAGGTGAACAATACAGGGAGGGCCGGGGGTTGGAGCACATTTACAAACCTCGGCCTCAGCTCACACCCGTCCGCCCAGACCCCGGCATCCGCTCCTGCCGCCAGCCCTCTCCCTCCCTTCTCTTCTTCCCTTCTTCCCTTCTCTCCTTCCCTCCCTCCTTCCTCTCTCTTTTCCCTTCTCTCATTTGCTCCATCCCTTCTTTCTCTCCTTCCCTCCTTTCTCTACTTCCCTCCTGTCCTTCCTCCCTTCTCTCCCTCCCTCCCTCCCTCCCTCCCTTCTCTGCCTCCCTCCCACACACACATCACGCACTGACAACTAACACACAGTTAGGATGGGGTAGAAGCCCAAAGGTTGAAGCCCATAATTTAATGCCTGGACTGGTTTTTCACCAATGGTTATTGGTTTTCCAGGATCTATTTAATTAAATTACTTAAATTACTTTGCATGGGGAAGAGCTGGGGTCATATGGTTTGAGGAGAATGGGGAAGACCCAGTGGAATAGCCACTGAGATTACCACTAGGACCCAGTGCTGCCAAACCCGGGGGAGTGGGAGTCTGCAGCGTGGTGCTGTCCAGGCTGCAGGTAAGGCGACGGTGACGGCTGCGGGCTGCTGGAGGGCGGTGGAGTGACCAGGGTCAGCGGGCAAAGAGTAGGAGGTCCCGGTGGGTGGATGATCGGTGGGGCTGCGAGGTTGGATGGATCCGGTGAGGCAACGAGGTGAGTAGGCCCCCCTAGATCTCGAGGCCCTAATCTTAAACTTGCCTAGTTTATACGTAAATCTGGCCCTGGCTGACCACGGGAGAAGAACAAAGAGAAGAGATAAGACTTTGCCTTCCATCACAGTGAGGAGATGTTGGCGATCCACTGTGATGGATGTTTATGTAAACTGTGTTAAGTGTGGGTCTTGGGTTTTTTTGTAATGTAAAACTGTAGAAAATGCAATTTTGTTCAAACCAAGTTGTTTGAATGACAATAAAAGGCATTCTATTCTATTCTATTCTATTCTATTCTATTCTATTCTATACACACATGATTAGTTTAGTTTAGAGATACTACATGGAAACAATCCCTTTGCTAGACCATATTACTAGACCAAGGGGGATCCGTTGGTCTAGTAAACGCGCGGTTGCGGGGGGGGGGCTTCGGGTCACACACACATGCACACACACACACACGCGCGCGCACACACACACACGCGCGCACACACACACACACACACACACACACACACACACACACACACACACACACACACAAACCACCCCCCACACACACTAACCCACCCCCTTGATATTATATTAATATTATTAGTTTGCTTTTATCCCACCCCCAGCCCTATCCACACGCATAACCCCCAACTGTACAGGCGTGGCTAGAGGGGGGGGGGGTGGAGAGGGAAAGAAGGGGGGTAGAGATGGAGAGGGAGGGGGGAGAGATTGAGGGGTGGGGGGGTTGCACGGCGTCACAGGGGAGGGCTGGTTCCCGAATGCATTACTCCATCACTCACCCATAGGTCCCAATATTCACCACTCCCCAGAGCGGGAGGGGGGCAGAGAGGGAGGGGGGCAGAGAGGGATGGAGGGGCAGAGAGGAAGGGGAGGCAGATAGGAAGGAGGGGCAGAGAGGGAGGGGGCAGAGAGGGAGGGGGGCAGAGAGGGAGGGGGGCAAAGAGCAGGGGGGCAGAGCAGAAGGGCCCCCTCCCCCCTCCTCCTCCCTCTCCTGGGCCACATAACTCGCAGATCGAGGCTGCGCAGCTTGCCGCGAGGAGCAAAGGCATTGTGATGTCATTTATTTCAAAACCAACCACCACCAACCATTTGCTATGCCTTAGTTCAAACCAACCACCACCAACCATTTGCTGTGCTTCAGTTCAAACCAACCACCACCAACCATTTGCTGTGCATTATTTCAAACCAACCACATTTTCATTTTCAAACCACGTTAAGGGCGCTCAAGGTCAGTAAAACCACACTCACAGTTTAGTAGACATGTGTTCAGTGTTATTCGCAGCTCAGACTGAGAGACGTGACCCTTTCGCTCCCCATCTTGTAGAGACTGACTGTGGCACTCAATACTTCCAGGTTTTATAGTCCCTCCGGAAGGGGCGTGGCCTTCAGGAGAGAGATTCTCAACATTTTTTAAACACTAATAACTTTTTTAATTTTAATCAATGGGAAAAATCCTCTTGTCCTGCGCAGCGGAGGGGGACTCTGAGTAAGAAGGTCAAAAATCACAGCCGTAAGTGGCAGCGTTTTTTCTAAAATCAATATACAGAACAACAGGAAGTGGTCAAGATCAGACTTTTAGTAATATAGATATGATATTATATGATATGAAAATTTTATTGGCGAGCATTCAAAGCAAAGTTTAGTTTAGTTTTGGAGCATGAAAACAGGCCATTCGGCCCACTGAGTGTGCATTGACCAGTGATCTCCAGCAGACTTGTTTCATCCTGCACAATAGGGAACATTTACAGAAGCCAATTAACCTACAAACCTGCACGTCTCTGAAATGCAGAAGGAAACCAGAGCACCCGGAGAAAGCCCATGCGGTCACATGGAGGGACAGCATCCGTAGTCAGGATCGAACCCAGGTCTTTGGTGCCGTCGGGCAGCGCCACTCTGCCGCTCCACAGATTTTACTGGAGTGACAATAATAAACCAATGCTAATTTTAATGTATAATTTTATTTGTATAATTTTATCATGGAACTAGAGCCAACTGTGCCAGGCACCAAAACCAAAGAACAGATGGCAGCAGGACACCACCTGCCTATACTACCTGGAAAGCCCTTAACCACCTATGCACTGGAGTGGGACGTTGCGAACTCAATATGAAGAAGTGGGGCTTCTCGGACTCTGACAAGTGCAACTGTGGAGAGACAATGGCCCACCTACTGTCTTGCGGTGGAGAGGCATGCATTGTGGACGATCTCCGCAGAGGCACAGATGTGGCACTGGCAGTGGCAAAGCAATGGCAGAACATCGTCTGACACGCGAGCAAACGAACCAGAGCCAATTAACCTACCGACCTGTACATCTTTGGATTGTGGGAGGAAACCAGAGCACCCAGAGATGACTCACGCGGTCACAGGGAGAATGAATAAACTCCGTACAGACAGCACCCATAGTCAGGATCGACCCCGGGTGTCTCGTGCTGGAAGGCAGTGTGACTCTACCGCTGCGCCACTGTGCCATCCCTTCTTCTTCCACAGCAACGCATACAGGCACTTTATACAGGAACACATCTACCAGAGGCTGTGAAAAGGCCATTTTCCTGGAGCTAATATCAGAAGAACACCTTTTTTTAAATTAACTTATTCTTAACTCAAATATACTCCTCCTCAGTCAGAATGGGTGAAGTCAGCACTTGGTAAATTCAGATCATTATTGGCTTTGTTCAGGAGTAACTCACACTGCTGATGAGCAGAAACACAAAGTAACAGTGGCGCAGTAGAGGGGCGATAATTAAATGCAATTTGGTAGCTCGCTGCTTGCTGAAAATCTTGGCCATCTGTGATTCTGACACTCAGGTTAATCTTTGCCAAGGTGAAAGACAGCAGCTCACATGCTTGCGAGATGGCCTCTGAGGACAGGAACTACTGTAGAAATGATTTCTGAGGATTTGTGCATCCATGGTTTAGTTTAGTTTAGAGGTACAGCAAGCAAACCAGTCTTTCAGCCCACCAAATCCACTCTGACAATTGATCACATGTTCCCACTCATTCTATGTGAAAAGAAAACAGTCTAATCCAGTGTTTTGGTTGATTGAAAGATACAGCATGGAGGCAAGACCTTTGGACCACCAAGTCCACACCAACCATCGATCACATGCTCAGAATAGTTCTGTTATCCCTCTTTCTCAACCATCCCCTTCATTTTACGCACAAATTATTTTTACATCCTAAGCCCTTTGCTCCTCTAGGGAGCATAGGCCATTGACAAATGTCCTCCACCTCAATCGGTTTGTTGGCAGTTTTTTCGAGATCTCCCCAGTTGAGCCCACTCTCAGACATTTCTGTCTGGACACCTCGTCTCCAGCTGTTCCTGGGGCGACCTCTTTTGCTTTTTCCTTGGGGGTTCCATTTCAGGGCTTGCCGGGTGATGTTTGTGGCAGGTTTCCTGAGGGTGTATCCAATCCAACTCCATTTTCTCCTTCGAATTTGTTAGTCAATGGGCTCCTGGCTTGTTCTTGTGGAAGGCACAAATTACATCACCCAATTAATCTACAAACTCGGACATCTTTGGGATGCAGGAGGAAACCAAAGCACCCAGAGGAAACCCACATGATCAAAGGGAGAACGAGCCAACTCCACATAGACAGCACCCAAGGTCAGGATCGAACCCGCGTCTCTGTTGCTGTGAGTCAGCAGGCCTACCAGATACACAGCTCTGCAACCTATTTGCCTGCATAGTCGCTAAGACTCTGAGATTTTACTGGTATCTTTGGGACTGGAACATTGAAGGCCCTCCATGCTGAGCAACTCAGGCGAAAAACAATGGAAACCATTAAGCATTTGCCCCAATATATTGCAATTTTCTGTGTCTTGAAAGGAAGAAAGTGTTTTACTGTGTGAAAATATTTGGGAGAGGGGCTGGAGTGATGAATTCTTCAGGAATAGAGATGATAACTCAAACTAGCAACTGGACGAGACCTTTCAGATGTTGGATCTGAAAGTCATCAAGGTTAACTCAATGACATAAAGGTTACTGCAAACACAAGGAACTGCAGATGATGGTTCACAGAAAAAAGTGCTGGAGTAGCTCTGCAAGACATGAAGAAGGTTCCAACCCAAAACGTCATCTATTCATTTTTTCCTGAAATGCTGCCTGACCCATTGAGTGACTCCAGCACTCTGTGTTCTTTTTGACAAGGTTGATGTGCATCTAAATCCATACGTCCACTGTAGCCAAATTCCCTCAACACATTTGATCAACTTTAAAAGACACTTGCATGGATATATGAATAGGAGTGCCAGAAGTGCTTTGTTGTCATACTTGTTGCTGGGATCGGGATGCCACTCTGTCGGGTCTCACCCGCTGATATCTAGGTTCATGAAGGGTATCTTCAACACTAATCCCCCCAGGCCAAGGTACTCGGAGATATGGGATGTTAATAATGTGCTGACGCTGCTTCGCCCGTGGGTTCCAGCTACATCCCTGTCCTTGGTCAAACTCACTTATAAAGTGGTTATGCTCATGGCGCTGGTTTCAGCGCAACGGGTCCAGTCGTTGCATAAGGTGCGACTGGACTGAATGGTTACATCTGCCAATAAAATAACATTTTATGTTCATGACTTAGTCAAACAGAGCAGGCCAGGGGCGTCAGGTCTCAAATTAGAGTTTATGGCATACCCCATGAACCTTCGGTTGTGCGTGGTCACACATGAACAAAATCAGCAGCGAGAGTTTTGGAGGTTCCACTGGACCACATCCTAGCGACTGCAGGATGGTCAAATGAGAGACCATTCCAAACTTTTTATAACAAACCCATTGCCAGGCCGGCATTGTTTGCCAACTCAATTTTAAATTCTGTTTTATAATTTACCCCAAGATAAGAGGGGTCCCTATTATTTTCATAGATATCATTTGTTAATAAAAAGCATCAGCATGTTTCAAATCTATGTCATGTCAGAATGCATTGTGATTTTCACTCATCTTTGGTCAACTGATGCAGTGTGTTGCATGTGTTCACGGCATGAAATCACAGAGCTTTGAAATCTTCACGTTGTCACTCACGTGACTCCGAAGTAAAATAGGAAATAAACGAGAACTTACCAGTTTGAAGTTCGATCTTTATTTTATGGGGAGTTACGATGAGGGATTACGTGCCCTCCCAACGCTCTTCTCATAAAGGTCAGCTGGTAGTTCTAGTTTCTCTAATCTTCCTATATTCAGTTCAACAACTGTTATCTGTGATTTCACAGTGCTGCTTTGAAGGTTGACGCGCGTGTGGGCTGGCGGGCTTCTTAGAAACATAGAAACATAGAAACATAGAAAATAGGTACAGGAGGAGGCCATTCGTCCCTTCGAGCCAGCACCGCCATTCATTGTGATCATGGCGGATCGTCCGCTATCAATAACCCGTGCCTGCCTTCTCCCCATATCCCTTGACTCCACTAGCCCCTACAGAAACATAGAAAATACATGTAATCATGTATTTGTGTAGTCATGTCTTCATTTAATCCCTCATCGTAACTCCTCATAAAATAAAGATCAAACTTCAAACTGGTATCTTCCTAGTTTAGAAGAGTTTAGGAGAGTTTGAAAAAATGACATGTTGAAGACCTCCTTCAACTATGTAAAGGACCTCCTTCGACCTCTTTCGACTACGTTGAAGACTAGCTACGACTAACTTCGGGAAAATTGGACACCAAACAGTGGAGAGTGAAGACGACCTCCTTTGACCTTCCTTCGACTATGATGAAGACTATCTACAACTACCTTCGACTATGATGAAGACTATCTACAACTACCTTCGGCTATGATGAAGACTATCTACAACTACCTTCGACTATGATGAAGACTATCTACAACTACCTTCGACTACCTTCGACTACAATCGATTACCTATGACTAACATGCTGACCTACTACGAGCTACTATGACTAAACCTACGAGAAAAAAAAAGTATCGATTTTTTTACTGGCGGGCATTTTTTAACATATTAAAGTTGAGCATGAAGGAGAGTTACGAAGACCTCCTACGACCTCGTGTTGACCATGCTGCGAGTATGAGTCGAAGGGAAACTTGCCAGAACTCACGGATTAGGTCGCCCAAGTGGGACAGGCCCTTCAGTCCGCCATGGGGCAAATGCAAACAAATGCGACTAGCTCAGTTTGTCAACTTAGTCCACATGGACAAGGTGAGCTGACGGGCCTGCATCCATGTTGAAGGTTCTACGACTTCATAAATGAATATTTACAAAGCAAAAATGCTATCTTTTCCCTACCAGGGAAAAGGAAATCTGAAATAAAATGTTCCAGGAAAGGACTTTGCATCTGAAGCCACAACCACCAATGGTGGAGCAATGGTGGCATGGATGAGTTGGGCCGAAGGGTCTGTTTCCATGTGGTATGGCCATATGGCTCCAATTAAATCTGGAAATGCTCAAGGGTCCAATACTGGATGAATGCAGATATCTTAAGAGCTTACAGAGTGAGAGAGGGGCAATGTAATGGAGCGAATTGAAAACAAGAAAGAGGATTTGAAAATCAAGGCTTTACTTAACTGGGAGCCAGTGGTTATAGTGTTTGAACAAAAAATCGAGTACAGGCTAGTCCTTTTTGAGTTTCTTATCATCAAAATCAGAGGAGACCTATTAGAAATATATAGAAGAATGGTGGGCACAGATAGGGTGAACAGAACATTTTCCCAGGATGGAAATGTCAAAGACCAGAGGGCTTAGCTTTATGGTGAGAGGGGCAATGTTTAAAGAATGAAGGTATAATGTATGTACACTTTTGTTTGAGTGTTGGCTGAGTCTATGTGCCTGTAATTCTGTTGCAAGCGAGCAACAGAATTGTATCTGTTCCCCATTATACGCGCTTATGACAATAAACTTGACTTGGCTTGAAGACATTTCTAAGTACCTCGGTTTTAAATGACCAGCCCATACTCTTGAAAATATGTCCCCTCATTCAAGATTTTCCCATTGAAACCATTTCAACATCTCAGCCCACCAAGCCTCCTTGGACCTCAAACACCAAAGAATACAGACCAAATCTATTCAGCCTTTCTTCATAGTTATCCTCTGATCCCAGGAATTATTCTGGTGAATCTTATTTGAGAGCGGGGCGGAGAGTTTTTTACACAGGGGGTTGTGGGATCCTGGGAAGTACCAAGGGTGGTGGTAGAGGCAGATATAATATTGACACTGAGGCGATTTTTAGGTAGGTAGATGGAAATGCAGGGAATGGAGGGATATGGATCATGTGCAGGCAGAGGAAGGTTAGATTAAACTGCCATTATGTTTGGCATGGACATTGAGGGCTTGTTCTTGTGCTGTACCTTCTATGTTCCAATATTTTTTCTGAAACTGCTTTGTGGTGGTAAAATTCCTCATTGCTTTATCTGCCAACTATCTTGGTGATTATCTGGGTCAAACTATGCTTTGACTTGGAGTCAGTAATTGCCTTTACTTGAACGTACACAGCCTCGGGGGTTGGGTGGAATAGAGTCTTCATTCAACCATTAATTAGTTGAATTAGTCTTTTCTTCGCCAAGGTTTCAGTAACAAATGGAGAGGG
This sequence comes from Okamejei kenojei, assembly GCA_035221665.1. Classification (NCBI taxonomy): domain Eukaryota; kingdom Metazoa; phylum Chordata; class Chondrichthyes; order Rajiformes; family Rajidae; genus Okamejei; species Okamejei kenojei. Next base: position 55,835,964 of record CM069131.1, read on the forward strand.
AATGAGTGAGAGAGTCAATGGACCCCTTTAGAAATGTCCTCACCATCGTCAGATTGATCGACACACTCACAGAATCATTCACTGTCAGACTAATAATGATTAAACACAACAAATTAACAAACTGATTGACGCTGGTTGCCAGAACATGCAGGATAAACATTGAATTACAATCATACACGACAATTAAACGAATGAGCTTGAAAAGTAATTAATGCTGTATTATTTGGTGTCTAATTTATTGTGATTTTACAAATGCTTTACCCATCAATAAATTTAATGAAAATGAATAGCCTTTTTGTCAATATTATTTATATTGAACATTGACTTTTATTCCAAGTGAAAGCATTTGACAAGAGCTGAAGGACCTGTCCCACTTGGGCGACTAATCCGCGAGTTCTGGTGAGTTTGCTCTCGACTCATACTCGCAGCATGGACGACATGAGGTCGTAGGAGGTCTTCATAACTCTCCTTTATGCTCGAGACTGGTTGCCGTGTACTCGAGGACTCAGGCAGGTCGCGGCGTTTTCTTTCAATATGCCATGGAAAAAATCGATACTTTTTTACTCGTAGGTTTAATCATAGTAGGTCGCAGTACGCCGTAGTTAGTTGTAGGTAATCGAGGGTAGTCCAAGGTCGTCGAAGGTAGTCGTAGATAGTCTTCATCATAGTTGAAGGGAGGTCGAAGGAGATCGAAGGAGGTCGTCTTCACTCTCCACTATTCAGTGTCCAATTTTCCCGAAGTTAGTCATAGTTAGCCGTGGCTAGTCGAATCTGGTCTTCAACATCTTCGAAGGAGGTCGAAGGAGGTCTTCTACATAGTCGAAGGAGGTCTTCAACATGTCATTTTTTCAAACTCTTCAAAACTCACCAATTAGGTCACCCAAGTGGGACAGCCCCTTCACAAATATTGGTAGGGAAAGGATGTTTGCAAGCAAAGGGATTTCCGGCAAGTGGGAGGCTTTTAATGTGAGATAGGTAGAGTTCAGGGTCAGCGTATACCTGCTACATAGAAACTATAGACAATAGGTGCAGTAGGCAATTCCGCACTTCGAGCCAGCACCGCCATTCAATATGATCATGGCTGATCATCCAAAATCAGTACCCCATTCTTGCTTTTTACCCCTAACCCCTTGATTCCCTTAGCCCTAAGAGCTATATCTAACTCTCTCTTGAAAACATTAGAGGGTAGGGCAAGGCTGGAGGATTCAGGAACCCTGGATAAAGAGGTATATCGAGGCACTAGTCAGGAAAGGAGGCATATATCCAGTATAAGCAGTTGGGACCAAGTTAATCCCTTCAGAACTATCAGGGATGTAGAAGAGGGTGATTTTATAAATGTATATAAAATCATGAGGGGTGTGGATGAAGGGAAGGTGAATGGTTACAGTCCTTTTGCTAGTGTATGATATTCTCAAAGTAGAGGACATTGCAGTGAGAAGGGAAACATTTAAAGGGGGCCTTGGGGACACGTTTTGCATACAGAGCCATAGAGTCAGAAAGTGGTGAATTTGTGTCATTCTTTGCCACAGAAGACTGTGGAGGCTGTCAGTGGATATTTTAAGCCAGAGATAGATCGATTTTTGATCAGTACAAGTGTCAGAGGTTATGGGGAGAAGGCAGGAGAATGTGGTTAGGAGGAAGAGATAGATCAGCCATGATTAAATGGCGGAGTAGACTTGATGGCCCGAATGGCCTAATTCTATTATTCCTTATGACCTTATGAGTCATACAGCATGGAAACAGTCCCTTGGGCCCAACTTGCCCATGCCGACCAACGCCCCATCTATACTGACCCGACCTGGCCTATACCCTTCCAAACCTCTCTTATCCATGTACATTTTAATGCCATTTAAAAGGTGTGATAGTACCTGCCTTATGTGTAATATGCCTTACACCATATGTGTAAATTAAGTTGCTCCTCGACTTCCTATTATATCTTTCCCCTCTAACCTTTTTCCTCCTCTGGGGAAAATGCTCTGTGCACTTATCCTATCTATTCCCCTCATGGTCGTATACATCTCTAGATCACCTGTTATCCTCCTGCTCTTCAGTGACCAAAACTGAATACAATATTCGAAATACGTCTTATACAACTGTAACATAACCTCCAAATGTCTATACTCAATACATTTACTGATAAAGGCCAATGTGCCAAAAGCCTTCTTGACCATCCTACCTACATATGATGCCACTTTTAAGGAACTATGTACCTGCACCCCTGGATCCGCAGCTCTACAACACTACCCAGAGCCCTGCCATTCACTATGAAGATCTTGCCCTGGTTTGCGTCCCAAAATACAACACCTCGCACTTATCTGCATTAACCCTCATTATCCATTCCTCAGCCCACCTGCCCAACCGATCAAGATCCTGCTACAATTTTTGATATCCTCCTTTGCTCCTTCTACGATGCCACACATTTTCGTGTCATCTACAAACTTGCTAATCATGCCTTGTACATTCTCATCCAACCTCAGACAGTAATGCCCCTGTCCCACTTAGGAAACCTGAACGGAAACCTCTGGTGACCTTGCCCACAACCCAAGGTTTCCATGAGGTCGCCGGAGGTTTTGGTCACTCTCCCTAATGGTCGAAAGTGGTTTCCGCGTGGTCGAGGCTTCTTCTAGGTTGCTTCGATTAGTTCAACATAATCAAAACCAGCCTCGACTAAAAATAGGTTGCCGTTTGGTTGAAGCCAGTGGAGTGGGGTTGCTATTTACTTACAGACAGTCGAAGGCAATCTCCTTCGCTGACCGGCCATTTTGATTGGTTCATTGGAGTTTCACGCCCTGGAAGACCCACTGGTAAGTAAAATGCCCGCTGAATTTATTAAACTTCTTAAAACTGTCTCCACTCCTTCACCCCCCCCCCCACTTCCCTCCCCTACTCCTCCCCTTCTCTCTGCTTCTCCCCCATTCTCTCCCCCCCCATCCCCCCCCTGCGCTCTCTAAAGGAGTTACCGTGCTCTGTGGCAGCCTTTTACTGTGACAGCGCTCCTCCGCTCTCCATGACCCCCACCTTCGCGATGTGTTTGTGTGTGTGTGAGTGTGTGTGAGTGTGTGTGTGCGCGGTCGGTAGCAAAGATCCTATAGGATCTTTGGCCGGTAGATGCAGCTCACGCTTCGGTCGATCCAGATCGAGGCTTTCCAGGCGAGTGACCAAAACCTCCGGCGACCTCATGGAAACCTTGGGTCACGGGCAAGGTCACCAGATGTTTCCGTTCAGGTTTCCTAAGTGGGACAGGGGCATAAAGGTCACCGCTAATCACAGGCCTCCAGTCCGAAAAACAATTCCTGCTAAGATAATTACTTCTGATGTGTCTGTGCCATACTGATCTACAGTTATCTTTGTTAATCTGAGTCTTCTTTCAAATTCAATTCTGTAATAATTACACCATCACTGACTTCCTCGTGTATTTCTCATTGAAAATATTGATCAGCTTCCAGACTTTTGACTTCTCCAATTTAAACAAGTTATTACTTCACACTTGTACATTCTTTTTTTTTTTTTTTTTAAATTTTATTTATTATAGAAACAAAATAATAACAGAGTACATTATTTTACTATAATGAAAATACATGATATTAATGATAAATTCATACTATTAATATTATTTGTATTATTATTAATTATAAATTTCAAGGTTATATATTTTATATAATTAAGAATACATGGTACTAATAATGCATTTATAGTATTAGCAATATACTCATACTGTTAATAATTTATATTGTCTCAGATTTTTAAATATAAGACCAAATTTTATGTAATTAATAATACATAATACTAGTAAAACTTTTATAATATTCATTATATTTTCATAATGTTAACAATATTTGTATTATCATTGATTTTAAATTTAAAATTATTATATAATTGAAAATACACAGTTTTATATAATTGAAAATATAAGATACTAATAATATTTTCATGAAGTTAATGATATTTATATTCGTACTGATATTAAGAATTTAAGATAATGTGTTTCTATACTATTTTCTAATTTTTTATATAGATATAAGAAAATAGAAAATAGAGTAAAGAGTGAGAAAAGTTTGATGGAGAGTAAAATATTCCTCATTAATCCGTACCTGGAGATATATTCATGATTTATTATATATATTTCTTCATCCATTCAAATATTCAGGTCTCAGTCAAGTCCTCGCGCCGAACCGTTATGACCCTGTAAATATTTAATATATGGAGACCAAATCCCTTTGAAGAGGTCTAACCTATCCATAAGGACGAGCCTCAATCTCTCCAAATGGAGTGTCTCCGACATTTCTGTATTCCACATTTTGATTGTTGGGAATGCAGGGCCTTTCCAAAATTTTAATATTAATTTTTTCCCAATTATTAGACAATAGTCGATAAAAATTCTTTGGTTCATTGTTATTAGTTGGTCAGTTTCAAGTATTCCAAGTATTATTAACTTTGGATCAGGAGTCATACTTATATTGGCAACATTCGAAATTATTTTAAATATTTCGTTCCAATATTCTACAATTTTTATACAGTTAGTAAATGAATGTGACAAATTTGCTTCTGAGATTTGGCATTTATCACATGTAGGAGATATTTTTGGGAAAATATTATGTAATTTAGATTTAGAGTAATGTAATCTATGTAATATTTTAAATTGTATAAGGGAATGTTTAGCATTTAACGAGCAATGATGTATATGTTGTAGACTTTCATCCCATATTTCTGGTCTTATAATTTGGCCTAATTCATTTTCCCAAGACTCTCTATATGTTTCTGTTAATGGGATATCACTTTCCAATAAAATATTGTATATATATATGATATCATTTTTTCCGTATTTGGATGTTTATTCAAGCATTCATCTAAAATTTCTGTCTTTCTATTTCTAAATTCTTGTGTATTTGCAGAAACAAAGTTTCTAATTTGTAAATATCTAAAATATTCTTTATTGTGTAGTCCATAAGTTTGTTGTAACTCTTGAAATGAAAGAAAAGAGTTTTCCTTATAAAGATCACCCATCTTAGAAATTCCTTTATTTTTCCATTGTAAAAAAGCTTTATCCAACATTGAAGGTTTAAACGTAAAATTATTGGCAATGGTAAGACCTAGTGGTATGAATTTTAGTTTTAGTGTTTTCTTTATTTGTTTCCAGATGCGGATTCCATTTTCTATTATCGGATTTTCACTATAAACTTTCTTAGCTACGTTAGTGTTAGCAAATATTATAGAGCTAATTTCAAATGGAGAACAGTCTTCTTTTTCCATATTTAACCAATTTGGTTTATTATCTATTTCTTCTAACCAAAAATTCATATTTTTAATATTAATTGCCCAGTAATAGAACATAAGATTTGGTAATGCTAATCCTCCATTTATTTTGGATTTACATAAACTTATTCTATGGCTCTTATAATCCCAGATAAAGTTAGTAATTAGAGAATCTACTTTTTTGAAAAAAATTTTTTAGGAAGATATATCGGAATTAATTGAAATAAGTATAATAATTGTGGGAGAAAAATCATTTTTATTGCATTAATTTTACCTATCATTGAAATAGGTAAGCTTTTCCAATATAAAATATTCTTATTTAATTTATTCAGTAATGGAGGGAAATTAAATTTAAATAAAGAATCAAATCTTTTTGTAACAAAAATCCCAAGATATTTAATATTTTCATTTGTTATCTTGAAAGGGAATTGTTGTAATATATGTAAATTATTCAGCGTTATTGGCATAAGTTCACTTTTATTCCAATTGATACTGTATCCTGAGAGTGATCCAAATTCCGTTATTAGTTTTAACAAATTTCGGATACTTATTTCTGGCTCAGTGATGTAAAGTAATACATCATCCGCATATAAGGAGATTTTATTCTTAGTATCTCTAGTATCATATCCATGTATTTCCGGGTGTAATCTCACCCTCTGGGCAAGAGGTTCTATTGCTAACGCAAACAATAAAGGTGATAGAGGACAACCTTGTCTACAACCTCTAGATAAACTAAATTTAGTTGATAACATTCGGTTTGTTGTTATTCTAGCTATTGGATTTGCATATAGCAATTTAATCCAATTAGTAAACTTCTCTCCCAGTTTAAAAGCTTCCATCACCAAAAATAAATAAGGCCATTCCACTTGGTCAAAAGCTTTTTCTGCATCAAGCGAAATGACTACTAAATCTTTTTTATCACTTCTTTTCGAATATATAATATTGAATAACCGTCTTAGATTGTATGAAGAATATCTTTTTGGTATAAATCCTGTTTGATCGGGGTGGATTAATTCGTTAACGACTGAACTCAGTCTTTGTGCTAATATTTTTGTTAGTATCTTTTGATCTGTATTTAATAGAGCTATTGCTCTATATGATCCTGGTTCATCCAAGTCTTTATTTATTTTAGGTATAAGTGTTACAATAGATTCATTCAACGTATCTGGTAATTTCTGTTGTGTGTATATCTGTTCATATCATGATTTCAGACGAGGAACCATATAGTCATGAAATATTTTATAAAATTCCGAACCTATACCATCGGGTCCCGGTGTTTTACCATTTTTTTTAATGATCTAATAGATTCTTGGATTTCTTTTATTGAAATATCAGCATTTAATAATTCTCTATTTTGTAAATCCAATCCTTTCAGGTTACATTTTTTTAAGAATACATCTATTTCTGTTTTATTTACTGTTGCTTTAGCTGTGTATAAGTTTTTATAATATTGCATAAGTCTTTCATTAATACCTTTAGGTTGTATTAATAATTCACCGTTTTGTGATTTAATCCTATGTATGATTTTTTCCGCTTCAATTTTCCTTAATTGTCGAGCCAATAATTTTTGGGGTTTGTCCCCAAATTCAAACTGTAATTGTTTAGTATGTTGATAAAATTTTATAACTTGATCTGTATATATTTTATTTAATTTATATTTCAATGCTACAATTTTATTATGTAATATTATATCTGGTTTTGTTGCATTCTGTATATCTAATTGTTTAATCTCCCTTTCCAAATCTTGTTGTTCTTTCCGAATCTTTTTGTTATGGAATGCTTGTGAAGAAATCATAATTCCCCGAAGATATGCTTTAAATGTTTCCCATAATAAGGAGCGAGATATTTCTGGTTGATCATTTATTTCAAAGAAAATCTTAATTTGAGTTATGATATATTCCTGAGTGGTTTTATTTTTTAAAATTTGTGGGTTAAGTTTCCACTGTCCTGAATTTTCTGTTTTGCCATTTATTTTAATTTTAAATGTTAATGGCGCATGATCTGAGATTATAATATTATGATATTTAGATTCATAAGTAAGTGAAATAAGTTTTGCATCCACCAAGAAATAATCTATTCTTGAATAAGTTTTATGTACTTGCGAGTAAAAAGAGTATTCTTGTCCCGTAGGATTTTCTGTTCTCCAAACATCTTTAATATTAGTCGTTTGCATATATGCGTTTAATAAATCACTAGAATGTGATTTAGTTTTTCTTTGTTTTGTAGATCTGTCTAAGTAGGGGTCTAGTGTACAGTTAAAATCTCCTCCAATTATCAAATTATATTGTGTTAATTCCGGGATATTGTTAAATACTTTCTTAAAAAACAATGGGCTATCAAAATTTGGTCCATATATGTTAACAAAAATCTTTTTTTCTGTGTTTAATTCTCCTATCACAATGATGTATCTGCCATCTTTATCAGCTATGGTTGATGTATGTTTAAATAAAGTACCTTTACGAAATAATATTGGTACACCTCTTGATGCGTAAAAGAAGAATCATATATTTTATCTATCCATTTAGCTTTCAATCTGTTTTCCACATCTTTTTTTAAGTGAGTTTCTTGAATGTAGATTACATCAGCTTTGCTTACCTTTAAATGTGCCAATACTTTTCCTCTCTTTATCGGTTCGTTAATGCCTTTAACATTCCTACTACAGAACGTTAATCCCTCATTCCCCGTATTTCTTTTTAAGTCTTGCATTTTAAGTTTGTAGAGATCTACAATAGAGTCTAAGGATCAGCGCGACAGACCCAACCTTACATCCGAACTCTGAATAGATAAATTTGAAATCTCGTTTGTGTCCCTCACGAATATAACTCCATTTGTCCAATGTGTTACTCCATTCAAACTGAAAAATACAATAGATATAAAAGAAGAATAAAGGATAGTTTAAGAAATTAGTGTTGTGTTTAAAGGTAGAAAGAACTACATCTAGAGTAGGTGTAGTTTGTGCTAGCCATACTAACATGGCTATCCATCTAATGACTTCCGTCATTGATGTTATTAATTCGGCCAGCTCCAAGATTTAGGAAATTATGATTCCATAGTAATATTTTAGCGGGGGTATAATATTAAGGGAAAAAGAAAAAGGGGAGATAATAGAAAGGAAAAAAAAAAAAGGGAAAGGAGTAGGATTCATCATATAAACGTATCTATATCTAGAGATAACTTAGAAATCTAAGTAATATTAAACATAAAAGATATAAAGGCTATATAAAAAAGAAAAATGGTATACAATTAACTCTATTCAATAAAGGAACATTAGTTGTTAATTATTAGTAATAGTGATTAACAATAATGAACAATCTTAATTGATAAAAATAATACTAATAATAAAACCGCGTTGTGATTTTAATGTATATGTTATTTATTTATGTTAGTTATATGTTAGGACTAATTATCAATATCCAGTTAACGCTTTCCAATCCAGTTTTATTCCTCTCCATTCCGTACACTTGTACATTCTTACAGTGTTCCACTTCCACATCGATCTTCCTCTCTCTATCTTCTGTTCTTTGAATCGTTTTTCTTTGCTGCCTCCCAACAGGTTAGGATGTCAATCACAACGTTGCTTTTGTTTCAGTTACCTTTCCTCCAATTTCCTTTTTTTAAAGAGATACTTTAGAGAATTTAGAGATACAGCGTGGGAACAGGCCTTTCGACCCACCGTGTCTGCACCGACCAGCGATCATCCAGTACACTAGCACTACCCTACACACTAGGGACAATTACAAATCTGTATGTCTTTGAAATGCGGGAGGAAACCGGGGCACTGGGAGAAAACCCACGCGGTCACAGGGAGAATGTACAAACTCCATACAGACAGCACCCGTGTTGGCAGAGGTGAATTGTGCAGCGATTCTCGCAGCCTACCCAGTGCTAGACCGAAGATAATTCCGGAGGAGTAAAAACACAGTGGGGCAAAAGTCTTGCTCAAACTGGAATAAGAAACTTTATTGACACACATGTGCTTGACACGTCAATAACAGCACCTCTCATTGGCTGTTATCATTGTCATTTATTCACTACCTGCATCAAGTTTGTCTGAGTAACAATACAACATTAAGATTAACTTCTTTACAATTGAGAGCATATTTTTCATATATGTTAACACCCCCACATGCTCTCACATTGTTATCTTAACTCAAAATAAAACATCCTAAGGTTTTCTACCTTACATCATGTAGACTTTTACATACATGGTTACTCTCCAAACATAAACTTTGCAAACTCCATCAACTTAAATTTTGTTGCAGGTTTTGTCATCACATCTGCTACCATCTGGTCTGTTGGGCAATACTCCAAACTTATTTTGCCATGATTCACAGTGGACCTCACAAAGTGATATTTTATGTCTACATGCTTACACCTCTGTCTACTTACAGGATTCTTTGCTAATGCAATTGTACCCTGGTTATCCTCATAAACCTTGGGTGTTGGGTACTGATGTCTATCAATACCTTCTAGTAGTTGTACTAGGTACATCCACTCTTGTAGTGTTGCGGCTAACGCCATATACTCAGCCTCACAAGGTGACAGTGCAACGGTGGGCTGCTTTTTGGTTTTCCATGAAATCAAAGGACCATATTTGTTTAGGCTTACACAATAACCGGTTGTACTACGTCTGTCGGTTGCATCAGCCGCCCAATCTGCATCACTGTACGCTTGTAATGCCAGTTTCCCGTCGTCACATTTCCTGTAACACAACTCTTTCTCAATTGTGCCTCTCGGATATCTCAGTACATGTTTTACAGTAGCCCATTGCTCTTCCATCTTGAATTTGTCTGTGAGCATCTCCTTCACAGCTTTCAGCGCTTTTTCATCACTGGCAGCAATAATTAAGTCATTGACCCATATTATCATGATCACTTTATCATTTTCTGTTTCCCTTGAGTAAACACAATGATCAGCTGGGCTTTGCACAAAGTCATTTCCAGTCAGATACTCGTGTAGCATTTTGTTCCAATTTCTACCCGACTGTTTTAACCCATAAAGTGACTTTTCTAGCTTATACACCAACTTTTCATTTGCGCTGGATTTTACATCATAACCTTCTGGCTGTTCCATGTAAATCTCGCAATCTATTGGTGCATGTAGGTAGGCAGTTTTGACATCCATCTGATGTAAAATCAGGTTTTCCTGTGCTGCTTCTTGCATCATCGCTCTGATACTGGTCAGGTTAGCAGTAGGAGAAAATGTCTCCTCAAAGTCTACACCCAATTTTTGACTGTATCCTTTGGCTACATACCGTGCCTTGTATTTATCAGATCCATCCTCATTGTTCTTGATTGCATATACCCATCTACCCCCCACTGCTTTCTTACCCTCAGGCAAGTTGGTTAGGGCAAATGTGTCATTTCTCTCAGCGACTGCATTTCCTCATCCATTGCGTTAACCCATTCCTTTGAGTTAGTTGAGGTTACAGCTTCCCTGAATGTTAGGGGGATGTTACACATCAATCTGTAGCAATAATCTATGTTAATCATTGCATGATCATCACTCGCCTTGCCAGATACATATTCACTTAAGTAACCTGGTTTCTTCCTCACCCTAGAAGGGTAACGTGCAGGCTCATGTTTGGTTTCACCAGTCTGTGCTTGTCTATTCACCTCAGGCCTAGTTACTGGATCTTGGCCCTGAGTATGTCCTGGCCCTGAGTATGTCCTGGACTTTCATCAGTATTCTGCACCTCAAAGTCATCATCACCGGGGGTCATGTCAGTCTGTGTCTGCCGCTCTACAATTGTTTTGGTCACAAACTTCACCAGTCTGTGCTTCTTTACTTTCCCATTGTCAGGATAGTAAACCATGTAAGCTGGGCTATTCTTGTCGTACCCGACAAAGATTCCCTTCTCACACTTTGAGTCCAGTTTTCTCTTGTCCTGTTTATGGGCATAACACTCTGACCTAAACTTTTGCATCCTAGACAGGTTGGGCCGTTTTCTTGTCAGCATCAAGTAAGGCGTCTGCTTTGTGCGCTTGTTAAAGCATCTGTTCCTCACTACAGCTGCTGTCTGCACTGCATAGGTCCAAAACTGTTTAGGTAACTCACTCTCTATTAGCATACACCTGACCATGTCAAACAGGGTGTGCCAATTTTGCTCAGCAGTACCATTCTGGTGTGGTGAGTATGGTGCTGAGGTCTCATGTCTAATGCCATTTCTGCTGAGTAGTGCCTGGTAATTCTTTCCCATGAATTCAGTACCACTGTCAGACCGCGTACATTTAATCTTCCCGTACGGGGCTGTGTCAGCAAGAAACTTCTCGGTGGCTTGATCTGTGTCACTCTTATTCTTTAGAAAGTACACAAACACTGCACTGGAATAATCATCAGTGAATGATAGCGCAAACCTGTGCCCCTCTCTGGACTCTGGGTCTATCGGTCCCGCTAAATCTGTGTGGACCAACTCCAAAGCTGCTTTGGCTCTTACATCAGGGTCCCTGTTCCTAATTTGGATAAACTTTCCCTGAGTACACACTTCACAGTGTAGAGCAGGTTTGTCTGTTTTGCCCTTAATTGCCATACCTTCAACAAGGTATTTTTGAATTTTTGAATATCTTCATAATTACAGTGCCCTAGAATCTCCTGCCATGTCTGCATATCATAACTGCTCTTACATTGGTCATCACATTCAACATTTACCGTGTGCTAGTACAGTCTGTTGTACTCGTGAATGTGGAATTTGGTACCGTCCTTGTGTTGTAGGATGTCTTCCCCGTCCCTGAAGATTACGGTTGCTCCGCTGGAAGTAGCTGCTTTTACAGAGAAGATGCCCTGCGGGTATGAGGGGACGTACAACGCCTGCCTCAGTGTTGTGTTGTGGCGGCGCCCTTGGCTGTCGACCAAGCAAACCTCCGCGTCTCCTCTGCGCTCCGCGACTCCATCACACCTTGTGCCGTCAGCCAACTCCACGCAGTGTGTCTCGGACTGGAACATATCGTCGAACTTCTTGAACCTTGCTATATCAGTGATGATATGCGAAGTTACCCCTGTATCGACCATCAGCCCTTTCAACTCGACACCACGCTCTGACCGGATCTCCGCGTCCCCTTCACTCACCAGGAATGCATATTCCTTGTTGTTAGTCTCCTCGGAAACTTGTCGTGCGTCGTCCCGCCGCTGCTTCCGTCTGCAGGTTGCGTCCCGATGTGTGGTGCTTTTACAGTGACTACACCACTGCTTGCGTTGACATGCTCTGGCTTTATGTTCTTTTAGGCCACACCTGAAGCACACAATGTCCGCGCTCTCCGCACCCCGGTCACCTGCACTTGTCGTGGCGGGTCTCACACTCGGTTGCACGCGCGCCTTCATGACATTGTCGTCGGATGCTGCTGCATTCATCTTTTCCGTGTCTTCGTAGCTCCGTAGTTTAGTTTTAAATTCGGCAAAAGGCATTGCCTGCTCACTTTGCGTGACACGGATAGCAAATGGTTTGAAAGATTCAGGCAGTCCCTTCAGAATCATTGCAACTAACAGTCCGTCACTCAACACCTCACCAGCGTTTCTCAATGCTGTGATGGCTGTCTCTGCCCGTATAACATATTTAGTTACACTCTCGCTGCTCAACTTTTGAAGTGAAGTCAGTTCTGTATACAGGCTTATTATACGTGGCTTTCCCTTACCCGCATAATAATCTCTCAAAATAGTTAGCGCTTTCCGCCCATCGTCCGCTGCTTCTCGCATTACCAGCAACAAACCTTTGTTGTCCAGAAACTGGATTAGCTCAGCATATGCCTCTGCATTTGTGGCCTCGTCTCCTTCTTCATCGTCGGTAGGCTCTTCCAAGATGGTATCCTTTAGCCCTTGCAACCGAAGATGGCCCAAAAATTTTGTCTCCCACAGCTCATATTTCTTTTCATATCCGTCAAAAACTAGCCGAGACCAGCGGCTACTCGACTCGGCGCTCCGTTTACTCATGGTGCTAGCATAGCATGTTAACTCTCACCGGACACACAGTACATCGCGACGTTTCTCTCGGTGGTAAATTCCTGGATAATTGTCTCTGGGTACCTCTGGGTAACTCTAGGTAACTCTGGGCCCATAACCTGTTGGCAGAGGTGAATTGTGCAGCGATTCTTCCAGCCTACCCAGTGCTAGACCGAAGATAATTCCGGAGGAGTAAAAACACAGTGGGGCATCAGTCTTGCTCAAACTGGAAGAAGAAACCTTATTGACACACATGTGCTTGACACGTCAATAACAGCACCTCTCATTGGCTGTTATCATTGTCAGTTATTCACTACCTGCATCAAGTTTGTCTGAGTAACAATACAACATTAAGATTAACTTCTTTACAATTGAGAGCATATTTTTCATATATGTTAACAACCCGGACTCAGGATCAAACCCGAGTGCCTGGTGCTGTATGGCTGCACCACTGTGTAGAGAGCTATTTTCTCTTACAAGCTGCCAAGCAGTAAGCTCAAGCTAGTCTGAAGTTAACAATGCACTAATAGGTCTTCTGAGGTGAATCCTCCAACTGTTATATTGGCCAGTAGATTGGCGCAGTGAGTTGCTGCCTCACAGTGCCAATAACCTGAGTTCCATCCTGACCTTGGGTGCTGTTGGTATGGAGTTTGCACGTCCTACCTGTGACTCCATGGGTTTCTCTGGGTTCTTTGGTTTTGTCCCACATCCCAAAGACATGCAGGTTTGCAGGTTGATTGCCTTCTGTAAATAGTAAATTGTCCCTCAAGTGGGATAAAACAAATGTATGGGTGATCATTGGTCTGCATGCACTTGGTGGGCTGAAGGGCCAGATTCCACACTGTATCTCTAAAATAAACTATTCTGCTGTATATAACTTGAATAAAAAGTAGACTAACCAATAATTCATGATTACACTCGAACAGTCATGGAAAACTCACCTCCGCAAAACTTTCATAAGCATACACACAGACCAGAAGTAGGGTCCCGACCTGAAATGCCATCAATCCATGTTTTACAGAGGTGCTGCCTGTTGCGCTGAGTTACTCCAGCACTTTGTGTCTATTTTTTCTAAAGCAGCATCTGCAGTTCCTTGTTTCCTCATACGGACTTATTGGATGCACCGTGTAGTGTAATGAATAATGAACGTCTGAGGTTGATGGGACTAGATGAGAGTAAGTGTTTGGCACGGACTAGAAGGGCCGAGATGGCCTGTTTCCATGCTGTAATTGTTATATGGTTATATGATGTCTTTGCACCTCATAAAGCTCACATATGAATAATAGAGTTGTGAGTCTGTGGAATCTTTTGCCTCAGAGGGTGGTGGAGGCTGGTTCTCTGCAGACCAGTTTGGGTCAATGGGTTGCTGACACCGAACGTTATCACAGCGCAGGCCTACGGGAGAGCCGCGCCACAAACACCTGTTGACAGGGCTGTGTGTATGACCTCCCGTGAGCATCAGCCGGGAGAGCCAGGGCAATAGGATGCTGACCCTGAAGTTTAGGGACCCATCACACCAGCAACTCGTTTAGGGCTGTGTGTGACCTCCCGTGAGCATCAGCCGGGAGAGCCAGGGCAATAGAATGCTGACCCTGAAGTTGGTGTCACTGCTTATGTGTATACACCAAAGCACAAGAGCCCCGGTCCCAGATTGGCCAACACAACCATGGTTCCCATTAGTACTCAGAATGATGGCTCAGCCATTCATGATGATTCCCAGCTGCAGTAATTTGTTGGTGCATTCGGTTACAGGAGAAAGTCACCCGTTACATGACCGTATTAATTTGTTGGTCTGCAGGTTCTGACCAGACCATTCCAAGGCCTTGGATTGTCAAACAGGACCATGGAGGTTATCACTGCAGCCTGGAGAAATAGCACTCAAAAACAATATGTGGTTCACATAAAGAAATGGGAGATGTTTTGTGTACAATCAAATATATCTTATCATACTGCAAGCATATGTGATGTGTTGGAGTTCCTTGCTAAGTTGCATTTTGATGAGCACTTGAGTTATAGTGCCATTAACAGTGCTCGGAGTGCTTTGTCCTGTTTAGGGCAGTCTTCAGAACAACAACCTATCGGGTCTCATCCGTTAGTATCCCGATTTATGAGAGGAATTTTTAACAAAAACCCTCCTAAACCTAGATATACAGAAATCTGGGATATCAGCATAGTTCTCACACTGCTTCGGCAATGGGCTCCAATTACGTCATTATCTATGCAGAGATTAACTCTTAAAGTGGTTATGCTAATGGCGCTGGTTTCTGCACAACGTGTACAAACATTACAATTGTTACGAATAGATTGTATGCATTTGTCTGTAGATGACATTACATTTTATGTCTATAATTTAATCAAACAAAGCAGGCCAGGTATGGCAGGAACCAAGGTGACGTTTAAAGCATATCCTGTTGACCAAATGTTATGTGTAGTTAAACACTTAAGCCAATATATTGAGTTAACAAGGAGTCTCAGAAGTTCTGAGACAGTCACAAAAAGCCATATAAAAGAGAAGCAGTACAAACTATTTCTAGAAGGTCTCGACCCGAAATGTCGCCTATCTCCTTCGCTCCTTAGATGCTGCTGCACCCGCTGAGTTTCTCCAGCCTTTTGTGTACCCTAGATGGTTGAAACAGGTTCTCAATTATGCTGGAGTCGACACTCATGTATTTAAATCTCACTCCACCAGGGCGGCATCAACATCCGCGGCGAAGGCTCAGGACGTGCCGCTAGACCAAATCCTCGCGGCCGCAGGATGGTCTGGAGAATCAAAATTTTCACAATTCTATTACAAACCTGTACAGACAGTGCCACGGTTTGGGCATGCTTTTTTGGGTTCCATTTAATTCATTTGCTTTGTTTTATATAATTGTTTGTAATTTCCCCCTGGGACAGAGGGGTTATTACTGTTTTTTGTTATTATTAAAAATAGTTAATGAATAATTTGAAGCAATGTTCAATATATTATTTATTCACTACTGTGTCAACCGAAGCAGATTGTCGTATGGAATGCCTCTACGACATGAAAACACAGAGCTTTGAAATCTTCACGTAGTCACTCCCGTGACTCCGAAGTAAAATAGTAAGATTAAACGAGAACTTACCAATTCGAAGTTTGATCCTTATTTTATGAGGAGTTACGTTGAGAGATTACGTGCCGTCCGCTCCCACCCTCATAATCTAAGAGATCATCTGGTAGTTCTAGTCTTTTTAAAGCCTTACTATACTTCGGCTATTTGTTTTCTGTGTTTTCATGCTGCTGCTTTGAAGTATGATGCGCATGCGCCTGGCGGGGCTTCTTCACGTAATCCCTCAACGTAACTCCTCATAAAATAAGGATCAATCTTTGAACTGGTAAGTTCTCATTTAATCTTACTATTTTGCCTGTTCCCAGCGACACCTTCCTTCATCCTTGAGATAGATCCGGTGTCTCTAGCATGATGGGAATGTACTGAAATAGTTTAGTTTAGTTTATTGTCATGTGTACTGAAGTACAGTGAAAACCTTTTGTTGCATGTAAACCAGCCATCAAGCCATCCACAGCATAGAGATACAGGATAGAGGGAATAAAGCATAATGGTGCAAGATAAACTCCAGAAAAATCCGATTAAAGATAGTCCATGTTTGCACATAGCACAATGTACAGAGGTATGCATTCACCATGGTGCACGTTCTAGTGAATTGTAGAGGGCTGTGACATTGAAACTGACACAACAGCAGAAAAGGTTTTGTACATTCCATTTAATTGGTTTCACAGAAACACCAGATATTTATATACACTCATCAAAACACCAGCACAAACTGATTTTCAGTGTCACATTTGAATACCTATGTGCATAGCTCCATGCTGGCTATTGCAAACATTGTACACAAGACAAAGTCCTCAGCAAACAGAGTCATCTGACATGGAGAACATAGCAATAAATAGGTTCCACAAAGTTACGCACACAGACACGGAGACGCACGCGCACATACAGACTTACACACACATGCACTCACACACGCATACGCACACACACACGCACACACAAAGTCTTTCATTTGTAGAATTATCACAACAGACAGTTTTGTAACGTTGGAGGTCAGAAATAGTGGGGCGTAATTTCATCCTCAATTATGTGCTTTACTGTGATAAAGGTATTTTGTGTTACATGTCTGAAATCCCGTTCCATTGACTTCAATAGAACCGAATTTTGGAAGCAGGGTACAGAGTGCGGCTGTTAATTGACAGCGTGTTTCATTGTAAAAGTGACTAAGGATGATTCTCAGCCTAATATCCACAGTATAGGGAGGCTCCCTTTACCAGATCCTCATTACATTGGAAGATGATCTCTGGGATGGAGCCTGGTCAAATCCACAACAATCTTGAATACAGCAAATGAAAGACTTCAAAGTACGCCGTGAACAAAATCACATTCGGCGGGGGATTAAAGAAAGAATTTTACAACTAGTCACATCTGAATTGAAGAACTGCCACATGGAAAAAGAGTAAAAGGGGGAAAGAGTTCTTGGTGCGTCCGTTCCTTTGATACTCACGCCTCAGGCTCATACTCTTGATATTCGTCCTACAGAGAGGAAGAGATTGGAAATGGAGAAAAATATCAGTGCATTTAACATATCTACTTGCCTCATAATTTTATACACTTCTGTAAGATTTCCCTCAGTCTAAATCCTGGAACTTCAAGGTGCTTGCAACATTTGGATGGGTACATGGATAGGACAGGTATAAAATGATATGGGCCAAATGCAGGCAGGTTGGACTAGTGTAGATGGGACATGTTGGTCAGTGTGGGCAAGTTGGGCCGAAGGGCCTTATTCCATGATGTGTGACTATGACTCAATTGACTCTATAACTCCCTTCTCAACAACTCAGCCTGAGAATCTTTACCTCAAATGCCCAGCAGTTTGACTCAGTGATTCACCAACATCTTCTCAAGGGCAATTATGGATGGGCCTTGCCAGTACAATCTGCTTTCCTGGGGTGAATAAATAGAAAGTGCACCTGTCAAATTCGACACAAGCGATCAAGGCTATGACGGGTGGCACGGTGGTGCAGCGGTAGCATTGCTGCCTCACAGCTCCAAAGAGCCAGGTTTGATCCTGACTACAAGTGCTGTCTCTATGGAGTTTGCACGTTCTCCCTGTGACTGTGGGTTTTCTCTGGGTGCTCCAGTTTCATCCC
The DNA here is from genome assembly GCA_035221665.1 of Okamejei kenojei. Classification (NCBI taxonomy): domain Eukaryota; kingdom Metazoa; phylum Chordata; class Chondrichthyes; order Rajiformes; family Rajidae; genus Okamejei; species Okamejei kenojei. The sequence continues at coordinate 55,854,331 of CM069131.1, forward strand.
ACACTCCAAAGACATGCAGGTTTGTAAGCGAATTGACCTCTGTAATTTGCCCCCAGTGTGTAGGATAGAACCAGTGGATAGGACAGGTTTGAACATTCATTCGGCTTTGGAAAATTGTAAATTTGTCCTTAGTGTGTAGAATAGTGCTTGTGTACGGGGCGGTCGCTGGTCTGCGTTGACTCGATGGGCCGAAGAGACTGTTTCTGCGCTGCATCTCTAAGGTCTAAAGTATCTCTAAAGTCTAACAATTGCCGGCAGACTGGTGAGAGGATGTTGTTGGTGATTGTCCCTTCTTCTTGCGTGTAGAACGAGCTCCAATGGTCCTCAGCGGAGTGACAACCCTGCAGCTCAGTCAGCAGTCGTAGGTCCCATTCCCAGCACCCTGCATAGTGACCAGCACTCACTGGTTGCTCTGCATTCATCACACCCCAGGTTAATTATTGAAAGCAGGTGCTGCTTGTCTGAGCTCCATTGATTCAACACCGCAATAACCATTGCAACCATCTGCTCCGAGTCATCTCCATGGATTACAGGCCATCTGCAGAGAGTTGTACTCTTCTCCATCCACTGCCTCGTCCTGCCCTGCTCCTCTTTGTCCTGCTTCCTCTCCCGTAACCCTTCAACCCTTTTCTTAGGTACACCATAGAACATAGAATAAGATAGCACAGGAACAGGCCCTTCGGCCTATAATGTTTGTGCCCAAACTTGATGCCAAGTTAAACTGATCTCATCTGCCTGTACTTGATCCATATCCCTCCGTTCCCTGCATTGCCAGCTGTTGTCAGGCAACTGAACCATCCTACCGCAACCAGAGAACTACTATCTACCCTCAGACTATCTTTGATCGCATTTTACTGGCTTTACCTTGCAATAAACGTTATTCCATTGTCATGTATCTGTACACTGTGACTGGCTCGATTGTAATCACATATTGTCTTTCCGCTGGCTGGATAGCACACAACAAAAGCTTTTCAATGTACCTCGGCACACATGACAATAAACTAACTTAAACTGAAACCGAACTGATTTCCGTGTGCCCATCTAAAGGCCTCTTAAATGCCACTATTGTATCTGCCTCCACCACCATCCCTAGCAATGCGTTCCAGGCCCCCACATATCTCGATTAAAATTTGCCCCTCAAGTGTTGGACATTTCCACCGTGGGATAAAGGTTCTGACTATGTACCCTATCCATGTCATTGCCAACTGTTTCAACCAAGATGCGGCAGTGGATGCTTGCACGAGTTCTAGAACACAGAACATGGAGCAGGAACAGGCTCTTCAGCCCACTATGTCTGTAACGAACATGTTGCCAAGACCATCACTTATCTACTTGCACTTAACCCATATCCCTCCAATCCCTGCATATCCATGTGCCCAAAGGTCTTTGAAATGCCACTAACGAATCTGCATCAACCAGCGCAATTGGCACCACTCTCTGCATCTGCTGTTTCTTGTGCCTCCTCCCTGACTTCGAAAACCGATCCATTTGTACTCATATTTCTTTCACTAGATTACATGTAAAACTGATGTTGTCTGCACACAAGGAACAGTTGTTACTGGAATCTTGCCTAGAACAAAAAGTGCTGCAGTAACTCATCGAGTCAGGTAGCAACTCTGGAGGACATGAACAGGTCACGTTTTGCCCTATTCACCCTTCTTCAGACTGATTGAGGTAGGGGGCAGTATGAATAAAACTGATATAAATAAAAGAGTATGAATAAAAGGTCCGATCTGACACGACTGCACACTATCCACGTCCTCTAGATCCGCTGGGTTACTCGAGCACATTGTGTTTTTCTTTGCTAGGCAGCATCTGCAATTCCTTAATGAATCATAAAGTTATACAGTGTTGAAACAGGCCCTTCAGACCAACTTGCCCATGCTGACCCATATGCCCTATCTATACTACTTCCACCTGTCCACACTTGGTCCATATCCCTCTAACCTAATTTTATCCATGTACCTGTCTAAATGTCTCTTAAATGTTAAGACAAAAATATAAAAACAGGGATGTAATGCTGAGGCTTTATAGGGCACTGGTCGGTCCACATTTGGAGTATTGTGAGCAGTTTCGGGTCCCATATTTGAGGAAGGATTTGCTGCCGTTGGAGAGGGTCCAGAGGATGTTTGCGACAATTATCCCATAGATGATTGGATTGTTTGATGTGATGAGTGTTTGATGGAATGGGCCTGTACTCACTTTTTTAGTGTTTAGAAGGATGAGAGGACCCTCATTAAAACTTACCGAATAGTGAAATGCCTGTATAGAGTGGATGTGGAGAGGATGTTTCCACTAGTGGGAGATTCTAGGACCAGAGGCCATAGCCTCAGAATAAAAGGACATACCTTTAGAAAGGAGATGAGGAGAAATGTCTTTAGTCAGAGGGTGATAAATCAGTGGAATTCATTGCCATAGAAGGCTGTGGAGGCTGAGCCAATTGATATTTTTAAGGTGGAGATTGATAGATTCTTGATTAGTACAGGTCAGGGGTTATGGGGAGAAGGCAGGAGAATGGGGTTGAGAGTACCTCGGTACACGTGACAATAAACTAAACTGAAAGAGGGAAAGATAGAGCAGCCATGATTGAATGGTGAAGTAGACCAGATGGGCCGAATGGCCTAATTCTGCTCTTTTAACGTGAACTTGTGAACCTGCCTGAACTACCTCCTCGGGCAGCTTGTTCCAAGCACCAACCATCCTTCCTGTGAAAAAATTACCCCTCAGGTTCCTATTAAATCTTTCCCCCCCTCACCTTAAACCTATGACCTCTGGTTCTCGATTCCCCTAACTCCGGGTAAGAGACTCAGTGCATCTACCCAATCTATTCCAATCATGAAACAGGTACCTCAATTACCCAGCAATCATCCATAGGGGTTTGCCTCCTTTTAGTTCATCCTTGTTTAGTGTTGCTTGGTTGCCTGCTCAATAAACTGCTCTATGATTCCTGACTCCGAACTTGAAAAACAATCCAATATCATGGGATGGATTCCTCATGAGAGCCTCTTTAGCACCTCCACTTAACGAGATCAGCCACAGTGCCTGGAAATCCACTAGCTATACCAGAGCACACAGTTTCATTCAACTGAGCCAACTTTCCAGCATTTAGACAAATCAATAGAGTCCGAGTGAGGCCAAACGCAAATTAGAGGAACAGCACCTCATATTTCGCACCCAGCAGTCAGTTAGTTAGTTCCTTCCTTCCTCCCTCCCTCCCTTCCTCCCCATCTCCCCCCTTCCTTCCTTCCCTCCCTCCCTCCCTTCCTTCCTCCCCCCTCCCTCCCATTCCCCTCCCCAATCGTTGGTTATCCCAAATACTGGACTTTCCACTCGTCACTTTAATTTCATGTTTCATGTATCTTGTTGTGTTTTGTGACTGTTGGCTGACAATTTCCCTCCTGGGATAAATAAAGTACTATCGTATCATATCGTATCGTATGATTATTGATTTATCTAACTTCAGATAACCCTTTGCCACCCCTTTCTCCATCCCTCCCCCACCTGAGTCATCCTGCTAGTTTCACTGTTCATATCCCTTCGTTTTGACCTCCTCGAGACATAACAAAAGCAGGTTCCACTCACCACGGGCACTGCCCCATAGGCCTCAGCGTCAGGATCCATCTGCAGCGCTTCTGTGCTATCCATCACACCTTCCTGTGGGTAAAAACCTTCATCCTGTCAACAAAGTGAGTCATTGTCAATACTGATGCTTTCAAAACCGCTTTCAGTTTTACCCCGTTCGTTAAAACACTCGCTGTCTCCAGTATCAGATTAAAATGAATGTTCCCAGACTATGTCCTTTTATTACAAAGAGCAGAAGGCACAGAAGCTTGAAAGCGCGCACCACTAAACTCAGGAACAAGAGCATTAGAACACAGTGGCACGGATGGTAGAGCTGCTAACTCACAGCGCCAGAGATCCGGGTTCAATCCTGATCTCAGTTACTGTCTGTGTGGAGTTTGCATGTTCTCCCTGTAATGAGTGTTTTTCCTCCAGGTGTTCTGCATTCCTACCACATTCCAAAAATACGCGGCTCTGTAAATTGCCCCTGGTATCTATGGATTGGATAAGAAAGATGAATAACGTGAAACTAATGTGTCATTGGGTAATCGATGGTCAGTGTGGACTTAAACATTAAAGCCATGAAGTGCAGGAAGTGACTGCAGATGCTGGTTTAAATCAAAGATGGACACAAAAAGCTGCAGTAACTCAGCAAGTAAGGCCTCTGGAGAAAAGGAATAGGTGGCGTTTCAGTCTGAGAGTCAAGGGAAAGAGAAACAAGGAATATGGACGGTGATATAGAGAGATCTAGAAAAAATGAATGAAAGATACGCAAAAAAGTAACGATGATTGAGAAAACGGTCCATTGTTAGCCGTGGGCTAGGTGAAAAAGAGTTACAGACAGTGAAATTCACCAAGACACCAGTGAAACTAGTAAAATGAATGGGGGACGGGGGGGGGGGGGGGGGGGAACGGATAGGGAAGAGCTGCAAGGGTTATTTGAAGTTAGAGAAATCAATATTTATATCACTGGGTTGTAATTCGTTTTCACCTCGCCCACAGCTGACCTCTGTTGCTGTCTGTATGGAGTTTGCACACTTTCCTTATGGGTTTGCTCCGCGGATTAGTACAGAATTAATTGAAATGATAGTTGGCGAGGACTCCATGGTCAGAAGGGCCTGTTTAGTTTACTTTAGTTTAGTTTAGAGATAGTGTGGAAACAGGCACTTCAGCCCATCGAGTCCATGAGGACCATTGATCACCCATTCACTAGTTCTATTCTACGCACTAGGGACAATTTACAGAAGCCAATTAAGCTACAAACCTGCACGTCTTTGGAGTGTGGGAGGAAACCAGAAAACCCAGAGAAAACACATGTGTCACAGGGAGAATGTACAAACTCTGTACAGACAGCACCCTTAGTCAAGATCAAAACTGAATCTCTGGTGTTGTAAGGCAGCAACTCTACTGCTGTGCCACTGTGCCACCCTGTTAATATGCCGCATGACTTCCTAACTCTATGGCTACCTGTTCTACCTCAGGTTAGAATATGGAGGAAATCTGAAATTGTGTTGCTTTAACTTCACAGGTCAAAGGGCCTTGCTATGTTTTGACAGAGTTACTAGAAAGTGAACACTATGACACCAACAACTTGTACTTACCTTCAATCAAGTGAAAAATCCCACTGTGTTTTATCAATGTTATCGATGAAATCTAATATCCTGTAACATCAGAGCCTTTTGGGGGGAAAACCAAATATTATTGAAAGAGATAGGCTTTAAGGTATGTCTTAAAAGGAGGGAAGGAAGATATAGAGAGATTTGGGAAAGTAATTCCAGAGTTTGATGGTTTAGCAGCTGAAGGGATGGCTATTTAGTTTAGTTTAGTTGAGTTTAGGGTTACAGTATAGAATCAGACTCTTCCGCTCACCAAATCCATCGATCCCGACCATTGATCGATCACCTGTTCACACTAGTTCTATGTTATCCAACTTTCCCATTCACTTCCTACATATTAAAACATAGAACATAGATCATGTTGTATGTTTTACGCTTGGGGCAATATTCTTTGGGTTAAACCTTCAAACTCACACATTTGTGGAAAAAAGGACATAAAGTGCTGAGGTAACTCAGCAGACCAGGCAGCATCTCTGGAAAACATGATATATTACATTTCGCGACAGGACCTTTCTTCAGACTGCACATCTTTGGGCTATGGAGGAAACCAGGGGACCCAGAGGAAACCCACGCAGTCACAGGGAGAACGTGCAAACTCCACACGTTTAGCACCTGAGGTCAGGATTTAACCCATGTCTCTGGCATTGTGAGGCAGCAACTTTATCCGCTGCTCTACTGTGCTGCCCTGTTAACGGTGGGAAGTTGAATTCAGGGATTTTCCAGAGACTTGGAATGGTGGAGTGCAGATATCCCAGAGGATGAATGGCAAGGAGGCATTTCAGGGATGATGCAATGGAGGGATTTAAAAATTACAATGGGAATTTTAAATCTGAGGCTTTGTTTATCCTGAAGTGAACTGAAGTGGGGCACTTACGCAAGGATGGTGCGTTGATAGTTAACCAAGGCAGCAGAGAGTGAGATGACCTTAAGTTTCAAAGGATGGCTCACTGAACTGTCAAATAGAATTACAATCAACTCCCTTCTTGAAGTTGGGATTATTGCAAGTCATTCTTTGACTCGTTGGACTCCTATCATTCTTGATAATGATTAGTATTCTAACAAAGCCAATGACAATTAATCCAAAATATGCTAAATATCTTAAACTGATGTGATGTGCAAATAGTATACTTAGTTGACCCACTAAAGCTAGTCCAAGTCAGTAGAGCATGATTATCATGTCTCTGATATGAAAGTGAACTACAATACAAATATCAAGTTAAATTAATACAAATCGAGTACTGGGATGACTAATGCTTTTATTTTAAGTCCCTGTAATCTCATCTTTATATGGATAGAGAGACAAAAATGCTGGCGCATCTATGGAGAGAAGCAATAGGTGACGTTTCGGGTAGAGACCCTACTTCAGACTGATGTCGGGGGGGGGGGGGGGGGGGGGGGGGGTGAGAAAAAGAAAGGAAGAGGCGGAGACAGTAGGCTTGTGGGAGAGCTGGGAAAGGGGAGAGGAAGGAGGGAGAAAGCACGGACTATCTGAATTAGCCAATGTTCATACCGCTGGGGTGTAAACTACCCAAGCGAAATATGAGGTGCTGCTCCTTCAATTTGCACTAGGCCTCACTCAGGTAATGGAGGAGGCCCAGGACAGAAAGGTCAGATTGGGAATGGGAGGGGGAGTTGAAGTGCTGAGCCACCGGGTGATCAGGTTGGTTAAGACGGACTGAGCGGAGGAGTTGGGCGAAGCGATCGCCGAGCCTGCATTGGTATCGCCGCTGTAGAGAAGTTGACACCTGGAACAGCGGATGCAATAGATGCGGTTGGAGGAGGTGCCTCACTTGGAAAGACTGCTTGAGTCCTTGGAGTCGAGGGGGGGACGTAAAGCAACAAATGTAGCATTTCCTGCGGTTGCAAGGGAATGTACCCGGGGAGGGGGTGGTTTGGGTGGAAAGGAAGGAATTGATCGGGGGATATGGATAGGATAGGTTTACAAGTTTATGGGCTAAACACAGGCAAATGGGACCAGCTTGCACTGCCTTGGAAAAGCAGTCAATACAATGAAAGATTTGTCTCCATCCCGATCATTTCTTCTCCCTGCTCCCATCCGGCATAAAATACAGAAACTTGAAAGTGTGCACAACCAGACTCAGGAACAGCTTCTTTCCCTCTGTTATCAGGCTTCTGAATGGTCCTCCCAAAAGCTAGTGTACTATTGGATTCATCTCTTCCCTACTGACGTCATTGGACTTTGAGGAACTGATGCCCTACAATGTGCTACACTGCTCAGAACTATATTCTGTACCCTGTATCTTCCTCTTTGCTCTCTCCATTGTACTTGTGTCTGAGGAGGTTTTTGATAAGATTGTTGGACAAAGACCAGAGATGATTACATATCCACTTATCAAAGAAAACCCATTGCCTCTGTTCACCTGTTACTGGCCATGCTCTGTCCAGCCCCTCTGTCCTGCCCCTGCTCCCTTCCAGATTTCTGTACCTCTACCAATCCCGCCTCCCCTTGTGATCATAGAATCATAGAATCGTAGAATCACAGATCCCGATGTTGGGGAACTCCAGAACAAGGGGTCACAGTTTAAGGATAAGGGGAAGTCTTTTAGGACCGAGATGAGAAGATCTTTTTTCACACAGAGAGTGGTGAGTCTCTGGAATTCTCTGCCACAGAAGGTAGTTGAGGCCAGTTCATTGGCTATATTTAAGAGCTAGATGTGGCCCTTGTGGCTAAAGTGATCAGGGGGTATGGAGAGAAGGCAGGTACAGGATACTGAGTTGGATGATCAGCCATGATCATATTGAATGGCGGTGCAGGCTTTAAGGGCTGAATGGCCTACTCCTGCACCTATTTTCTATGATTCTATGATTCTAAAAAAGGAAACATGAAATAAGGATCATGGTATGGTGGATAGTAGCATGGAAACAGGCCCTTCGGCCCAACTTTCCCATGCTGACTAAGATGACCAACCTAACTAGTCTCACCTGCCCATGTTTGGCACAAATATCTATATACCTATAAAAGTATTATCTTGTATATGTGTTGTATGTGTGTCTGTCTTTATGTTTTGTATCTTCCTCAAAATGCTACACGCTAGAGTTTAGATTTTCACATATTCTTACTCACATTTTTCCCGTCCACACATAATCAGGTTCACTTAAGACTTCATCCTATACTTCACAAGGTTTTAATGATTACATTTTTTAAAAAAAGCCAAAAACCGCTTCCCACAGAGAACATTTTTCCAGGAGCTTCCAGTGATGATGCCACAATGCCACTCACCGTGCACCAATCACAATAGCCTCTCAAGCTGCCAGAGTGTCACACCCCCCGTCCTCTCCAGTAGTTACCAGTTGGAATTACGCTCAATAAAGCATTCACATATTATTTCTGCTTCAAATAAAGTCACAAACTAAACATATTCACCAATCAAGACACAATGACATGCAGCAAAATTATAATACAGTATCTCAACTCTTTTTACACTTAATGCAATTTCTATTATTTCTTTCCACTTCCAAACAAAAATGTGGTTGGATTATTCAGCGTATGATCAACCTGTGTCAATAAATCCTGGACCATGGTAACATATATGCTCAACCATGCACACTACAGATTGATGCAAGCATTTTTTCTGTGAAGGACTGAAAAATATCATAACATGGCCATAGCATGGGTCGTTATTGCTGTTGGTACAGAAACACTCTCGCTTCCCACATAATTTATCCACAACATAATATACAGGTTGCAAGGAAATTTCTAAAGGTATTTTATGATAATAGCTGTTAAAACCGACTATACTCATCTGACAGGTTAAACATTACACTAACTTGCCAAGAGATGGCCAAAGAGATAACTGCAGCAAATGTTCGTTTGGTAATATGTTTAAAGGTGTCAAAACGCCACATTAGCGTCCCCTCCTCCGCCAGCCAACAGAAGGTTGCGGGGCCGAGCGGTTCAGATGCTTTCAGACGGTGGAAGGGGGCCTCCCCCTTCCTCCCTCCCTCGGCAAGTGCTAGGGTTTGTTTTGAAAGTGGTTATCGCCGTTGGTGGAGTGGCAAGCAGCAGCCGCTATCAGGGCGATGGGGACGCGGGAGGAGGTGGAGCCGCTGCGCTGCCGCTGCTGCTATGTGGGGCCCGTCTTTCGCTCCGACCCTCCGTCACCCCGCACCTAGCATCTTTGCCCCGCACTACAGCCGCCGCCAACACGAAACGTCACATTCCTTTTCTCCAGAGATGCTGCCTGACCCGCTGAGTTACTCCAGTTTTTTGTGTCTATCTTCGGTATAAACCAGTATCTGCAGTGCCAAGCCGGGCAAAATGACTCGGCATTTAGGTTGCCCGGCGCCACTTTGGGTGGCCATTGGCATCCGGGCAACCACTAATTTCGATCCCTGTAAAGTCCTAGGAACATTGCTGCAAATATTTTCTACACCCTTTCCAGCTTAACAACATTGTGATTAGTACATAATAAGTACTCATTGGTTGACATGGACATGGTGAAAAGTTACAAGACTCGTTGATTCTAGTTCAATGCACAACCTTCTAAATAGATGGGATTTAGTTTCGTTTTTTTCAGTTTAATTTATTATTGTCACTGGTACTGAGGTGCAGTGAAAAACTTTTATTCGCCTGCTATCCAGTCAAATAAAAGACCATATATTATAATCAAGCCGTCCATGACGGATGGATAAAGGATAAAGGATACAACATTTAGTACAAGACTAGACTAAGTGGGACCCATTGGGTCCAAGCATCACATGGGAGGGCTGGTCCCCCAACGCAATATTTCACCTCCCCCAATTCCAATATTGGTGGCCAGTGGGGGGAGGGGCTTTCTGGAGCACGAGTATGGGTGTTGTGGGCTGAAGGGAGTGGTTTCCAGAGGGCTAGTACGGGCATTGTGGGTCAAATGGATTCTTGGGCTGGCGGCTCAATCACTCAAGCCTGTTGTGCTGGCAGCTCACTCACTCACGGCTGGTGGGCTGGCAGTTGTCTCATGGCTATTCCTTGAAATTCCATTTCAAGCAGGGTGCAAGGCCACCGAATTCAAGTGCAGTTTCTTACCACTTCAAGCAGGGTGCAAGGCCACCAAATTCAAGTGCAGTTTCATACCATTTCAAGCAGGGTGCAAGGCCACTAAAGACAGTGAGTCGTGATCTCTCCCTCCTCCATCTTGCAGAGACTGAGCCAAGCCCACATGCCTGGATTTTATAGTCCCTCCCCCTCCCACCAGAAGGGGCGTGGCCTTCATGGCGTGGTTGACAGGAGAGAGAATTTCAACATTTTTTAAATACTAATAACTCTTTTATTTTTAATCGATGGGCAAAATCATCGGCACCTGATGAGCGGAGGGGGACTCTGAGTAAGATGGCCAAAAATCACAGCCGTACGCGGTAAATCACAGCCGTCTTTTCTAAAATCAATATAAAGCGCAAACAGGAAGTGTCAAGATTAGATGTTTAATTATATAGAAGGCAAGGCAACTTTAATTAGGCAAGGCAACTTTAATTAGGCAACACAGCTTTAGCATTTCCAAACTATATTTTTAAACCACATTAAGGGCACTGACAGGTCAGTAAAACCACTCACAGTTTAGTAGACATGTGTTCAGTGTTATTCACAGCTCAGACTGAGAGACGTTACCCTCTCGCTCCCCTATCTTGCAGAGTCACTCAACATTTCCAGGTTTTATAGTCCCTCCGGAAGGGGCTTGGCCTTCAGGAGAGAGAATCTTAACATTTTTTAAACACTAATAACTCTTTTATTTTGAAGGGAAAAGGATTCTGTGGATAATTCTGTTACTGTCAATTGTGGAGCAACAGCAGGGTAGTATGTTAACCAAAAGGTAGACACAAAATGCTGGAGTAACTCAGTGGGACAGGCAGCATCTCTGGAGAGAAGGAATGGGTGACGTTTCGGGTTGAGACCCTTCTTCAGTCTCGACCCGAAATGTCACCTATTCCGTCTCTCCAGAGATGCTGCCTGTCCCGCTGAGTTATTCCAGCATTTTGTGTCTACCTTCGATTTAAACCAGCATCTGCAGTACTTTCCTACACATAGCATGTTAATCATGCCTTGTACCTATATTTTGTGAACATCCACATTTATCTTTCAGATACTAGCATGGATAGCAGATTGGCTGGATACATAAGCCAAAGATTGGCAATAAAGGGGGCTTTTTCTGGTTGGCTGCCAGTGACTAGTGGAGTTCCGCAAGAATCTGTGCTGGGGCCGCTGCTCTTCATGTTTTATATTAATGATTTGGATGAGGAGATTGAAGCCTTTGTGGCAAAGTTTGCAGATGATATGAAAATAGGTAGAGGGACAGGTAGTGTTGAGAATGCAGGGATTTTGCAGAAGGAATTGGACAGTTGGGAGAGTGGGCGGATAAGTGGTAGATGGAATATAATATATAGTATGGTGTCATGCATTTTGGTAGGAGGAATAAAGGAGGAGAAAATGGGGTGAGAATTCAGAAATTGGAGGTGCAAAGGGACTTGGGAGTGCTGCTGCAGGATTCCCGAAAAGTTAATCTGCAAGTTGAATCAGCAGTAAAGAAAGCAAACTCAATGCTAGCATTTATTTCAAGAGAGCTTCCATAAGGCGGTGGCAAGGCCAGATTTTGAATATTGTGAGCAATTCTGGACACCATATTTGAGGAAGGATATGCTGGCTCTGGAGAGGGTCCAGAGGAAGTTTACAAGAATGATCCCAGGAATGGGTAAGTTAAACTATGATGAGCGTTTGTCGCACTGGGCCTGAACTCAGTGGAGTTTAGAAGAATGAGGAGGGACCTCATTTGAACATACAGATTAGTGAAAGACTGGGATAGAGTGGATGTGGAGAGGATGTCTCACCTAGTGGGAGAGTCTAGGACTAGAGGTCATAACCTCAGAATTAAAGGTCGTTCTTTTAGGAAGGAGATGAGGAGAAATGTCTTTAGTCAGAATTCTAAAGATTTCTTTAACATCTGAGGAATTCTTTGCCACAGAAAGCTGTTGAGGCCCAGTCAGTGGATATTTTTAAGGCAGAGATAGATAGATTCTTGATTAATACAGATGCCAGAGGTTATGGGAAGAAGACAGGAGAATGGGGTTAGGAGGGAGATATAGATCAGCCATGACTGAATGGCAGAGTAGGCGAAGGGCCAAATTGCCTTATGCTACTCCTATCCCTTATGACATGACCTTAAGCCAATTAACCTATAAACCTGCATAGCTTTGGAGTATGGGAGGAGCACGTGGAGAAAACCCACGTGGTCACAGGGAAAACGTACAAACTCCGTACAGACAGCACTTACAGTTAGGATTGAATCCGGGTCTCTCGTGTTGTAAGGCAGCAACTTTACTGTTGTGCCACCATGCCACCCCTGCTGTAGCTCAACTACAGAAGTCAGGAGCACTCTTCCAGAAAACTGCCAAAGCTAAGCCAGTTATAAAATGCAACACCGGTGTTGATTTATTTGTACTTGAATAGGCTAATGAGAGCACAGACAAGGATTGAACTGACTGAAAGTTGGTATTGAGGGCTGAATGGACTATTTTTCTTGCTGTGTTTTTTTTCCTTTCAAACTGTTGCTGTGTACCATTTATTTCTGGCCACCTTTATAATCACAGAATGCAAGCAAGCCATACATCAGTGTAGGAAGGAGCTGCAGGTGCTGGTTTACACCAAAGATAAGCGCAAAATGCTGGAGTAACCAATGGGTCAGGCAGCCTAACCTGCTGAATTACTCCATTCATCAGTGGCTGAGTTGTCCAATGAATGTTAGGAATCGGGTTACACATGGCAAATGAAAAGATGCTGTCAGAAAGACTAAGAGCAGTTGGCTAGATGCCAGTCAATTGTAGCTTGTTCTTGAGCAAGCCTCTCAGTTGGCATGGTGCCCAGTGTTGGTGGCAGGTTGTATAGCATGATGGACAAAGTAGGAATTATCTGCTGGTGAGACATCATTAATGCTGTATAGTTTGTGATTATATCTCCTTTGGTCCAATAGAGAACACAATGGGCCTCACCCGAGTGGCATTTCTTGCATTAACTTTACCATTGTTGGTAGCTCCATGCAACCAAACTTGATCCTGTCATTAAATAAAGGCCACAGTGAAAGTTGAGGATTTTAGATCTAATGTTTCTCTATATTTAGAGTCACCAGCTGCTCCTGCAGACGGATCTTACATCCCCAGTGATCTTGTGGGCACTTTAATCTGCTCAATGTCAAAGTCATCAACAACCCCTCGAACAGGGCTGCCAACATTGGGTGGGAGTTCAGTGAGAAATTGCGAGGGGGCATAACGACCTAGCGGGGGGGGGGGGGGGGGGGGGGGGGGGGGTTGGTAGGGAGCTTTTGCATTTTTCAGCTTGAAATTGTGCAATCTGGTGCATACTGTTGCGAGTCTTTTAACTGACACTTGAATGCAACATTTATGCTTCAAATTGGATTAGGTATGAATAAGGTTAGGCTAAATTACATTCCTAACTACATTCCACAGTAGAGCCAGGCTCTGATCAACAGAAGCAGTACATGAATGACCTTAGTATATTCTTGTATGGAAATCAGATTATAATTCATGCTGTTATGCATATATAGAGAGAAACAAAAACCTAGAAACAAGGCAAGAGGAATTGGACTTCCATCACTGTTCTGCACAAATAAATCAACCAACCTTACCCTTTGACTATAGAAACAAGACAAAAATAATGCCACATATTCAACCTTATATGGTTCAATGAAATTAAGATATATATGTAAAACATATATATGGAAACAGGCCCTTCGGCCCACCGTCCACACCGAGCAGCAATCTACCTTACACCAGTTGTATCCTACACACCACGGACAAATTACACCACCTACAAACCTGCACTTCTCACGGATGTGGGAGAAACCGGAATATCCAGAGAAAACTATGTGGTCATAAGGAGAATGTACAAATACTGTACAGACAGCACCCGTAGTCAGGATCAAATCTGGGTCTGTGGTGCTGCAAGACAGCAGCCTACCGCTGCGCCACCGTGCCACCGGATTAAATTATTTTTTCTGTAATATATGAACACATGATTATAATTTCTGCCTCTTAGTTGGATAACACACATCTCCAGTCATTGTGTTTTATGGCTGGTTTTCAACCTCTTCAGTCTGAAGGTCTCGTCCTGAAACATCACCTATTCTTTCTCTCCAGAGATGCTGCATGTCCTGCTGAGTTATTCCAGCTTTTAGTGTCTATCTTCAGTTTAAACCACCATCTGCAGTTCCTTCTAACACTCTTTGTTAAGCCAAACAGGTCCTATTCTCATAATATTATTCACCTCAACTAGGTCTTTTGTTCACCTCAGTTGCTACTGAGAATACAATTCCAGTTATCAAATCTTTCTTCAAAATGAAAAACAAATTCCAGCCCTGCCAATATGTTCATAAATTGCCCCTGGATCCTCTCCAGAGCAATTGCACCCTTTCTACAATGTGTCATAGTCTTACAGCATGTAAACAGGCCCTTCATTCCAACTTGTCCATGCAGATCAAGATGCCCCATCTAAACTAGTCCCATTTATCCGCATTTGGCCCATATCCCTTTAAACCTTGTGTGTGTGTCAGGGTGTGTGTTAGGTTGTGTGTGAGAGTGTGTGTAAGGTTGTGTGTGAGAGTGTGTGTAAGGTTGTGTGAGAGTGTGTGTAAGGTTGTGTGTGAGAGTGTGTGTCAGTGAAGCATCGACAACACCCGGAGTGAGTGGAGTCTTGGTGATGTCCAGGGAGCATTTCCATCTCTCCCCCCCTCCCCGGGAATGCGGGCCGGCCCAGGTGCTCTGTGTCCAGCTGGGGTCCGGGGGAGGTGAGGGTCAGTGACCCGGGGGTCCGGGGAAAGTGAGGGACAGAGACCCTGGGTCGGAGCGGAGTTATAGCCCGAGATTCATCCCCTCAGCTCCGGAGATGGAACCAACTCACCCGGTTTGCTCCTGGCAACTCCATGCAGTGTGGACAGAGCGGCCGAGCTGCAGGTGTGGGTGGGAGGTGTGAGCGGTGTCTGGGGGGAGGGCACCTCTCACACCATATGCACGGGAATGTGAATGCGGGTGAGGCAGCATCTATAGAGCGGTAGACAAAAATGCTGGAGAAATGCTTGAGTGTGAAGAAGGGTCAAACTCAGACTTAGATGCTGCCTCACCCACTGAGTTTCTCCAGCATTTTTGTCTACATTGCCATTTTAAATAGTGTGTGATGGCTTAATTTGGTGTTGTTAAAGAAAACTTTAAAACACAACACAAAGATTAGGTAAGACAATCAACACTTTATTTAAGAGAGCTTAATACACTGATCACTGGGAACAATCTAGCAGATTGTTTTGCCGAACAAAGATTCACCTGCTCCTTATATCCAGAATTTTCTTTTGAAGCGTTGTTCACTGTAGCAGGTACTTAAGCATTTTTCCTTCTTCCCAATGATCTTATAACAATTATAAAACATGCACCTCCAAAAGGCACAGAAGAGTAAACAGCCCAATTCCACCCATTACAGCTAAGCAAATGTCCCATTACCTTTTTGACCTTATTTTATTGTTATACGATTGCCATTTGTCCTCTGACCACAGAGAACAGAATCTGAATAAAGTAGTCTGCAGTAAATGCCAGGTACACATGTTCAGTTTCAACTTTCCTTAAAGCACAGGATTATTGAAGAACACATGAACTTTAAGTATTTTTAGGCACTCTACCTATCCCTATCTTCTGTCTTCTTGAAGCTTTGCATTTAACTTTTGACAGTGTAGATACCTCTATTTATTTCCAATCCATGTACCCATCCAAATGCTTTTAAGACTCTCTGTGATTATACCTGCCTCTACCATTGCTTCAGGCAGCTTGTTCCATGTACCCACCGTTCTGTATGTCATGTCAACGAATACTCTTTTGAACTTCTACAGGTGTGCAGTAGAGAGCATATTGCCTGGTTGCACAACGGCCTGCTTCGGCAACTCGAACGCCGCAGAAATAAAGACGATTACAAAAAGTTGTCAACACTGCCCCGTCCATCACGGGTACTGACCTCCCCACCACTGAAGGGATTATACAGAAGTCGCTGTCTCAAAACGGCAGCCAGCATCATCAGAGACCCACACCACCCTGGCCACACACTCATTTCACTACTGCCATTGGGAAGAAGGTATAGCAGCCTGAAAACTGTCCAGGTTCTGGAACAGCTTTGTCTGACAACACTACAACCCCCAAATAGGCTCCGGACATTATTTTTAACTTTGTTTTATTGCTCGTGCAGGAAAGAACTGCAGATGCTGGTTTACACCGAAGATAGAGACAAAATGCTGGAGTAACTCTGTGAGTCAAGCATAATCTCTGGAGAAATGGAATCTATTTATTTGTCTGTTTTTTAACGTGACAATAAACTAAACTCAAACCCAGAGCCTCTTGTTCGGAGACTGAGGAGTTCCAGCATGTTTCTGGTGACTCTTACAACCCCCTACAGATACACCATAGAAAACATACTGTTGGGATGCACCATGGTTTGGTTTGGTTTGGGAACAATTCTGCCGAAGGTGTCAAGACAGCTGGAAGAGAGGAGGGTCAGGACAAAGTCTGGCAGGAAATTGGTTGATACAGGTGAGGAAGGTTTTTGATAGGCAGATGGTTAATGGTTAAGGTTAGGGTTTGGCCAGAGGTCAAAGATGAAGAGACAGAAGGTGTGATACAAAAGGATTGAAGAATGAAGCGTGAAGTTAGATGAAGGAATGTAGGTGGAAGGGGAGGGTAATCAAATACTCATTTTTGACTCCAGGACAAACTTGAGCCAAATGTCAGGAATTTAGTTACAATGTCCATCAATTGACATGAAACATTCAGCGGTAAAATATTGGTAAAGGGAGCTGTAATGAATTAGAAAAATGAACTAATTACCAACTGCAGGAGTAATATATGGCGGTCATTTATAAACCTGCTTTATTACTGTAAAATCCTTATCAATATTCTCCTCGGTCTTTTTGTCTGTTTGTCACCATGACAACGATACACAATTCTGGGTATCCTTGAATGCATTTAATTTATAAGAATGATGAGTTTTTCTGCTTAGGAAGGAACTGCAAATGTTGGTTTATTCAGAAGACAGACACAAAATGCTCGAGTAATTCAATCGGTCATGCAGCAACACTGAAGAAAAGGAATAGGTGACTGAGTTTTTCCATTGATAATTTAATGCTACAGGATCTGCAGATGGGTGGGCAAAGTGGTGCATCTGATAGAGCTGCTGCCTCAGTGCCAGAGACCCTGGTTCAGTCCTGACCTTGGGCACTATCAGTGCATAGTTTACACATTGTCCCATGGGTTTTCTTTGGGTGCTCCAGTTTCTTCCCACATCCCAAAGACCTGCGGGTTTGTTGGTTAATTGCCAATTGTTACTAAATCACTACTAGTGTGTGGGGAGTGGATAAGAAAGTGGGCTCATGTTTGATTATGTGAGGTAATCGATGGTCAACATAGACTCCGTGGACTGAAGAACCTGTTTCAATGCCGTATCTCAAAACTGAATATGTCATCTTTAATTATCCAAATGTTACCAAAGAGATATACTTCTACAATTATTGACATTGTGGTGTTCTGAAGTAAAACTATTGATGCAATAGAACCTCAAATATTACTAATTTTCCGGAAGAACATCTCTTAGGAAGTTACAGTGTACAAAGCCAGCTGCTTTTAGGTCCATTGGGAGCACTGATTAAGGACAAGTGGGGAAACGTTTTAAATAAATGTGTATTCAATACAAGCATCGCACTTTACAATTAAAACAAATAAATGAGACAATGCAGACAATTATCCTCATTAAATTTCCAAGAATTAAAAATGAATAGTTTCTGAAAATAAACTTTACTTATTTAAATGCTATCATTGTGCAGAATCTAAAGCAATTTAATGCAATGCCCTTGTTTAAATATTAACGACTTAACTTTTTTTTGGTCTAGACAGTTTCCAGAAATCAATGAATCACAAATAGGTTGAATTAATCGACAGGTTTCTTTGACTAAAGAGTTGAAAAGATTTGTGCCCTTGATATTGACAAAATATCCAAGTAAATGATGACACAGCTGGTAGAGCTGTTGCCTCAGCACCAGAGGCCTGGGTTCGCTCCTGACCTCGGGTGCTGGATCAAAGACCGATGCCAATATATACGTTATACACACATAAAACAAATAAATAAACAAGTATATATACATTGGGACCCTATTCCTTGAAATTCCATTTCAAGCAGTGTGCAATGCCACCAAATTCAAATTCAGTTTCCTACCATTTCAAGCAGGGTGCAAGGCCACCAAATTCAAGTGCAGTTTCATACCACTTCAAGCAGGGTGCAAGGCCACCAAATTCAGGTGCAGTTTCCTACCACTTCAAGCAGGGTGCAAGGCCACCAGATTCAAGTGCAGTTTCTTACCACTTCAAGCAGGGTGCAAGGTCACAAAACTCAAGTGCAGTTTACTACCACTTCAAGCAGGGTGCAAGGCCATCAAACTCAAGTGCAGTTTCATGCCACTTCAAGCAGGGTGCAAGGCCACCAAATTCAAATGCAGTTTCATACCATTTCAAGCAAGGTGAAACTACCATAAAACCACACAAAACACCATAAAACACCACATAAACACCACGCTCACAGTTCAGTAGACATTCAGTGTGTTCAGTTGATTCATAGCCTCTCGTGACCTCTCGCTCCCCCATCTTGCAGAGACTGAGCCACACCCACACTTCCTGGTTTTATAATCCCTCCCCCCTCCCACCAGAAGGGGCGTGGCCTTCATGGCGTGATTGACAGGAGAGTGGTTCTCAACATTTTTTAAATACTAATTACACTTTTATTTTTCATTGATGGGAAGAATCCTCTGCACCTGATGAGTGGGTGGGGACTGAGTAAGATGACCAAAAATCACAGCCGTAAGTGGTAGCGTTTTATCTAAAATCAATATACAGTGCAAACAGGAAGTTGTCAAGTTTAGACTATTAATGCTGTGCTTCATTTCAAACCAACCACCACCAACCATTTGCTCGGCTTCATTTCAAACCAACCACCACCAACCATTTGCTGTGCTTTTTTAAACCAACCACATTTTCATTTTCAAACCACATTAAGGGCACTCAAAGTCAGTAAAACCACACTCACAGTTTAGTAGACATGTGTTCATTGTTATTCACAGCTCAGGCTCAAAGACGTGACCCTCTCGCTCCCCCATCTTGCAGAGACTGACTGAGGCACTCAACACTTCTGGGTTTTTTAGTCCCTCCGGAAGGGGCGTGGCCTTCAGGAGAGAGAATTTCAACCTTTTTTAAACACTAATAACTCCTATTTTTCATCCATGGGAAAAATCCTCTTGTCCAGCACAGCGGAGGGGGACTCTGAGTAAGATGGCCAAAAATCACAGCCATAAGTGACAGCGTTTTTTCTAAAATCAATATGCAGAACAACAGGAAGTGGTCAAGATCAGACTTTTAGTAATATATATATATATATATAAATATATATAGATATATATCTATATAAGTATATATATCTATATGAGTATTTTCTATGTTTCTATGTATATATATATACACACATATATATACATAGAAACATAGAAAATAGGTGCAGGAGGAGGCCATTCTGCCCTTCGAGCCAGCACCGCCATTCATTGTGATCATGGCTGATCGTCCGCTATCAATAACTCGTGCATGCCTTCTCCTCATATCCCTTGACTCCCTAGAACTCTATCCAACTTTCTCTTAAATCCCCTCTTATACACACTCTCTCTTAAATCCTCTCTCTTATACACACACACATATATATATATATATATATGTATACACACATATATAACATATATAGGTATGTGTGTGTGTATATGTGTGCATATATATGTGCTTGTGTGTGTATATTGAGCTTTTTTTTCATGTATTATATTGTTTACAAAGTACTATGTTTACACATTCTGTTGTGCTGCTGTGTAAGAATTTCATTGTTTTGCGTGGGACATTTTACAATAAAACACTCTTTACTCTTGAATAGATCACCAAATAATAGGGGTCACTTTATAACGCCACGATAAGAACGTGCAGAATGAACATGCGGTTAAAATGATGTCAAAATTTGCATGTGCAAATACAATTGGAGATTTCTATATTTAGTTGGAAGTACAATAGGCCTGAAGGTTCTGTGACCATGACAGTGTCAAGTTAAAATACTTCAGCTAGTCAAGCACTGAACCTCTGCCAAATTCTTGATTCTTACTGTGGAACAGCAAATGACAGTATAATAATGCTCTTTTGAAGTTGGAACAGATTTGAGAGACAGCAAGTGAAGGAACGCTGTTACTTTCTTTAATCTTTTTTTTAGATATGTGCATGGGCAGTTTTGTCTCACTGTCATCCCTTGGGCGCTGAGAGTGGAAGGTCCAATCTATTGTACCAGGAAGCTACAGCAGGTGAACCTTGAACTTTGAAAAATAAAGAGTATTTCAGACAGCGCGGAAAAAGTCCCTCATTATCTGCTTCTGGCCCTTATCCCTCTAATCTTTTCCTCTCAAGATGGTCCCCAAGCTAGGCGCCTCTCTGCGTGCCGATCCCAGAAGTGGATCTGCATCACTCATTGCAATAGCTCCACTCCTTCAAACCTCAACTCTAACTTCCGCATTTGTCACGTAACTGTACACTGTGCACAGCTTGATTATAATTTCACATAGTCTTTCCATTGAATGGTTAGCACGCAACCAAACGCCTTCCACTGTGCCTCGGTGGACATGACAATAAGCTAAACTAAATTAAACTATCCATGCATGTGTCCACTTCTTAAATGCTATTATACTAGCTGCCTCAACTATTTTCTCTGGATGTTTAATCCATGCACCCTCAATATGTTTCTGAAGAAGACAGAATGCTGGAGCACCTCAGTGCGTTAGGCAGTTTCTCAGGAGAATGATCTTTTGTGTTGGGACCTTTCTTCAGATTGAAGAAAGGTTCTGACCCAAAACATCACCTATTCATGTTCTCCAGAGATGTGAAAGTCTTTGAATGAATGAATGAATGAATGAATGAATGAATGAATAAGTTTATTGGCCAAGTATGTTCACATACAAGGAATTTGCCTTGGTGCTCTGCCCGCAAGTGACAGTTAGGAATGACACATAAACATTAGACATTAATAATAAAATATTATTGATTAAACATGTGAATTAAATAAACTACCAGAGCAAAAGGAGGCTACAGATTTTTGGTTATTGAATAGAGCAACTACTCGTGGAAAAAAAGCTGTTTTTATGTCTGGCTGTGGCAGCTTTGACAGTTCGGAGTTGCCTTCCAGAGGGAAGTGATTCAAAGAGTTTAACTCCAAAGTTAAATTAAATAGAATCTTTCCACAGATATCGTCTACTTGCGATAAATGTCAACATCCAGAGGCTAATTTAACACATTTAACTTTGCAAATTGTATAAAAATTAAGAATTTCTGGACTGAGATTTTTAGAATAACTTCTGAAGTTATTAATACTAAACTGGATCCGGACCCAAAATTAATAATACTTGGAACATCAGAACAAAGTTTAACTCTTACAACAAGTCAAAAGAATTTCCTAGATTACAGTATAATAATTGGGAGGAAACTAATATTAAAATTTTGGAAGGGCCCTATATCCCCCACAACTAAAATGTGGATTACGGAAATGTTGGAGACCCTACATCTGGAAAGAATCAGATTTGCCTTAATGGACAAACAAGAAGTTTTCATTAGAACATGGTCTTCTTTCATTGATTACTTAAAAGGGTAGAATGGTTCGGCAGGGAACCCTAACTGAAACTTGGACTTAGGAATAGATGAAAAGTTATATTTTATATTCCTTGATCTTATCTCCTACGATGTATTAATAGTAAATTATTCCTTTCTTTATGATTTTCTTTTTCGATGTTGATTTTTATTTTATTTTTCTTATTGTTCTCCTCGCTTTATAAAAAAAACTACTAGAGTCAAAATGATACACTTGACAATATTATATGTATGTTCGTTGAACATGAAATATTGCTATCATAACATATGTTTGCTAAATCACTGTCTAAATACTCTAATAAAAATATATATACAAAAAAAAAGAGTTTGTGGCCAGGGTGAGAGGGGTCAGAGATGATCTTATCCGCTCACTTCCTGGCCCTTGCAGTGTACAGTTCATCAATGGAGGGAAGGTTGCAGCCAATAACCTTCTCAGCTGATCGGACGATTCGCTGCAACCTCCAGGTGTCGTGCTTGGTGGCTGAGCCAAACCAGACCATGATGGAGAAGGAGAGAACAGACTCAACGATGGCCATGTAGAATTGGACCATCATTGCCTGTGGTGTTGTTGATGGTGAGTGGGTTGAGGGGAGCTCTCCTAAAGTCTACAATCAATTTCACTGTCTTAAGAGCATTGAGCGCCATGTTGTTGCAATGGCACCAGACCGCCAGCTGTGGCACTTCCTGTCTGTAGGCAGATTCCTCCCCATCATGGATCAGTCCAATCAGGGTTGTGTCATACGCAAACTTGGGAAGCTTGACAGAGGGGTCAATGGAGGTGAAGTCATTGGCATTGAGAGAGTAGAGGAGAGGGAAGAGTAGGCAGCCTTGCGGTGCTCCTATGCTGGTTTTGCGGGTCAGCGATGTGCACCAAAGGAAAGTGCTTCCTTTAGTGCCCAGCAGAGGTGGGAGGCTGAAGATTGGTGTTGATGCATACACAGCACAGGCACCTCTAAGAACATCATGGGCCTATGTCAGAGATGCCCCTCTGAGTTTCCGAACTTCCATCCTTTATCAACGTCACCATAATAATCCATTTATTCACATTCCTATCCTTGGAATAATTAGTACTACTGCTCAAAATATCCAAGTCAGGTTCATTTTCCTGGTAAGATTGCATCTTTGGCAATCCAAAAATCAAAATACAGCAGATGCAAGAAACCGGAGGTGAAAATAAAGAATGCTGAAAACATAGATACATGGAAAATAGGTGCAGGAGTAGGCCATTCGGCCCTTCGAGCAAGCACCGCCATACAACGTGATCATGACTGATCATCCACAATCAGTACCCCGTTCCTGCCTTCTCCCCATTGATTCCGCTAGCCCTAAGAGCTCTATCTAACTCTCTTTTGAATGCTTCCAGTGAATCGGCCTCCACTGTCTTCTGAGGCAGAGAAGTCCACAAATTCACAACTATCCGGGTGAAAAAGTTTTTTCTCATCTCAGTTCTAAATGGCCTACCCCTTAGTCGTAAACTGTGGCCCCTGGTTCTGGACTCCCACAACACCGGGAACATGTTTCCTGCATATAGCGTGTCCAATCCCTTAATAATTTTATATGTTTCTATAAGATCCCATCTCATCCTTCTAAATTCCAGTGAAAACAAGCCCAGTCATTCCATTATTTCATCATATGACTGTCCCTCCACCCCGGGAAATAACCTTGTGAACTTATGCTGCACTCCCTCAATAGCAAGAATGTCTTTCCTCAAATTAGGAGACCAAAACTGCACACACTCCCGGTGTGGTCTCATCAGGGACCTGTACAACTGCAGAAGGACCTCTTTGCTCCTATACTCAAATCCTCTCGTTATGAAGGCCAACATGCCATTAGCTTTCTTCACTGCCTGCTGTACCTGCATGCTTATTTTCAGTGACTGATGTACAAGTGGATAACCTAACATTTATTCACATTATACTGCATTTGCCTTACATCTGCCCACTCACTCAACCTATCCAAGTCACCCTGCATCCTCATAGCATCCTCTGCTCAGTTCGGCGATAGGGGGCGCCATCCTTTATGATATGGCTGCCCAGCCTGCAGCTGTTTGTTTTTCACTCTTTTTTTATTTTTAGTGAGTTTTAGTGTTTTGGTTTTGGAGTTCTAGTCTTTTTTATGTGGGGGGAGGGGGGGTGGGGGGGGGAACTACTTTTCAGGGTCCCTACCTGGTTGGAGAGGCACTTTCGACCCATCCTCGCGGCCTACCAGTGGGCCTGGAGCAGCGTTTCCTGAGGGGACCGCCCAGAACACTCGGCTTCAGCAGCGGCACAGCTCTGGAGCGCTATCGCGGAGCGGGCGATGCCCTGCCCAAGTTTCCGCGCTGGAACTCCAGTGAGCTGAGACCGATGAGAAAAACATGGCGGAGCCGCGGGTCTGTGGAGCGGCCAGCTGCGGGCGGCGGCGCTGACTTTAACATCGGGAGCCAGTGGAGGAGCTCCATCCAGCGCGGCCTTGTTGACTTTGGAAGCCACGGACTCTGGTAAGGAAGCGGCCGTTCCAGGTGTCCCAAGCCGCTGAGAGGATTCACCCGACGCCGGAGCACCATCACCCGGCGAGAACGGCCTGGAACATCGGGCCTCCGTGAAGGCGACTGCGGAGGCTGACTATGGGTGGACATGGGATGGGGACTGGACATTGTGCCTTCCCTCATAATGGGAACCATAGTGGGGGGATGTTTTTTATGTTTAAAATCTCTTTATCATTGTTATGTCTGTATTCTTTTTTTATGTGCTGCATTGGCAAGAAGCATTTCACTACACCAATGGTGTACGTGACCAATAAATAACCTTTGAACACTGCCACTCAGCTTTATGTCATCTGCAAATTTGCTAATGTTACTTTTAATTCCTTCATCTAAATCATTAATATATATTGAAAACAGCTGCGGTCCCAGCACCGAGCCTTGCGGCACCCCACTAGTCACTACCTGCCATTCAGAAAGGGACCCGTTAATTCCTACTCTTTGTTTCCTGTCTGCCAACCAATTTTCTATCCATGTCACCCTACCCCCAGTACCATGTGCTCTAATTTTGCGACGGTTCGCTGGTGATCAAGAATAGAGGTGATGGCTGCAACGGGCCTTCATGGCCAGCTGCATCTGGACTTAGAAAATGGTGCCAAAACCTGCCGACTCTTGCATATGGACTCGGTGGGCTGTCTCTATGCATTCGCTACCAAAGCGGGGATTGTACTTATGTATGGCAGTAATCTTACTGCCCTGTATGCAAAAAAACCAATTTCACTGTACCTTGGTACACGTGATAATAAAGAACAATTGACCATTGAAAACTAATCAGCCATAACTTTAAGATTGGACGATTTTTGTTTTAAATCTGGTTTTAAAACCTATGTCTATTAAGGATCTGAAGCGAAGGAAGAGAGCAATCTCGATCCCAGTGGATAAGAGTCTGCCACATAAACACTGCTCTTAACTTGAACTCTAATTGGTGCCACTTTGACAACCTTTCTCATGAAAGCCATTAGGATTGAGGGTAATAAATGTAGGCGTCTTGCTGCTGCATTAGATGCAGCTCATTTGTGATCGCACAAATTGTCAAATCAACAGGGGAGTTAATAACGGATGCTCTTGCAGGGTGTAAAATATACGCCAGAAGACATTGTACCACTGTCGACTTATCAGGTTCTTTCTGCCAGCATCGAACACCCCTGACCAGGAGTAAAGTGTATGAGTTATTGCTACAAATGAGGGAACATCACTGTGTTTGAGACAGTTTATATCGGAGCAACCCTTCAGGAGCTGTCCAAATTAAAGACTTACCAGGGAAGGTAGTTTCATCCACAGTATAAATAATTCATTAAATGCCAGCTATTATTAAAAAGCAGCTCTGTGGTCTTTCTTTACGTTATCCCCGAGGAACAGTCTTTCTGCAACTGAATGATGTGATGGTGTGATATTTGAAAGCAGATTTATCATCAGAGTTTACTTTATGTGTTTTATTTTGAGTTTGGTGGAAATATTGTATTCTTCAGCTGTCCTAGTGTACACCTTGTCCATGCAGAGACTGGCTTGCACTTTTTCCCAGGGTAGGAGAGTCAAAAACGAAAGGGCACAGGTTCAGGGTTCTAGGTAGATTTAATATGAATCTGAGGGGCAACTTATTCACACAGAGGGTGGTGGGTATATGGAACAAGCTGCCAACAGATCTGGTAGAAGCAGGTACAATAACCACATTTAAAAGACATTTGGCAAGTACATTGATAGGAAGGATTTAGAAAGCGGTGCAATGGCACGGCTAATAGAGCCACTGCCTCACCGTAGAGCCTTTTCTGACTTTTTTTGTTTGCAATGAGCATAGTCACTGGCTGGGAGGTGAATCCCTCGGATAATTACGAGGATATTCATGTCTCAGGTTTTAATCCCACGACCCTTGTTTGACTTTGGGAGCAGATTATTAGGGTCACCCGGCACACTTCCACCTCGAGGAGATGCTATTGCACTCAGAGTGATTAATAAGACCCTCCCACCTGCCTCTCAGAAGAGATAATGACATCTCTGCTGTTGACCACATCCTAGTCAGGCTAACCTTTGCTTTGCTAGTTTACGTTTATTATTATTGTCACATGTACTGAGGTACAATTTTTGTTGTGTTCTGTCCAGTCAATGAAAAGACAATACATGATTAGAACCAAGCTGTCCGCAGTATATAGATACAGGATAATGGGTGTAACGTTCAATGCAAGAAAAATCCCAATAAATTCCAACTAAAGATAGTTTGACGGCCTCCAATGGGGTACATGGGAGGTGAGGACCGCTTTTTAGTTGGTGATAGGACAGTTCATTTGTCTGATAACAGCTTGGAAGAAATAGTCCTTGTTTTCACACTTCCGTTGACAATCAGCCTAACGTTCGAAGTTCAAGGAACAGGATTACATAATCATTCTGCCCATCAAGTCTTCTCCGCCATTCAATCACGGCTGATCTATCTTTCCCTCTCAACCCCATTCTCCTGCCTTCTCTCTATAACCCTCGACACCCTTACTAATCAAGAATCTGTCAATCCCCATCGTAAAAATATCCACTGATGGCAATAAATTCCACAGATTCACCACCCTCTGACTCAAGAAATGTCTCCTCCTTTCTAAAGGTACGTTCTTTTATTCTGAGGCTATGGCCTCTGGCTCTAAACTCTCCCAATAGTGGAAACATCCTCTCCTGAAGAAGGATCTCGAAATGAAATGTAGACTCACACACATCCCATTTTCGGAGATTTTTGCAAGAAACTTAGAATATTGAATCACAATAAATCCCAGAATCAAAATTATACCACTTTGAATTTTACAGCACAACACAAGATCAATGTATTGATCGTGATCTTTGAATGAGCGATCCAATTAGTCCCACTCCCCTGTTCTCCCTTCTTATTTGCAAGTATTTCCTTTGCAATTTTACTCTCCTAATTGCATTTGAAAAAGTTTCTAACAACGTTTCATTTCAACCCTTTATAGTTATGCATTCCATCTTGCCACTACTCTCTGTGAGAAGGGAAATTCTGTTCATCTCTCCTCTGAGTTAAACCTGGGCTTAAAAAAAACAATTCTCTTCTGAGCAGTGAATCAAAGAAAGTTGCACAAATGTGTTCATCAGATATTGAGAGTCATAGAGGCATACGGCATGGAAACAGCAAGAATTTGGATAGGAGACGTTTCAGTTCAGAGAACATCTTCAAACTGATTGTGGATGGGAGTTGGGGGGGGGGGGGGGGGGCAGGTGAGGGGGAGGAGGGGAAGGGAGGAGGAGAGTTGGAATAGAGGAAGGGCAGACCAAAGCCTGGCAAGTAATAGGTGGCTACAGATGATGGATATGTTTGATAGCCAGATGTTTGGACAAAGTACGGAGATGAAAATACAGACAGCGCTAGACAACAGGATTGAAGAGTTACGAAATGAGAAGACCAATAAGATCACGGAAGGATGACTGATACAATCAGAAAAATCAAGTTATCTGAAATAAGTTAGAATCAAATATTGAATCCAGTTAGAAACATAGAAACATAGAAATTAGGTGCAGGAGTAGGCCATTCGGCCCTTCGAGCCTGCACCGCAATTCAATATGACCATGGCTGATCATCCAACTCAGTATCCTGTACCTGCCTTCTCTCCATACCCTCTGATCCCCTTAGCCACAAGGGCCACATCGAACTCCCTCTTAAATATAGCCTATGAACTGACCTCAACTACCCTCTGTGGCAGAGAGTTCCAGAGTCTCACCACTCTGTGTGAAAAAAGTCTTTCTCATCTCGGTCTTAAAGGATTTCCCCCTTATCCTTAAGCTGTGACTCCTTGTCCTGGACTTCCCCACCATCAGGAACAATCTTCCTGCATCTAGCCTGTCCAACCCCTTAAGAATTTTGTAAGTTTCTATAAGATCCCCTCTCAATCTCCTAAATTCTAGAGAGTATAAACCGAGTCTATCCAGTCTTTCTTCGTAAGACAGTCCTGTCATCCCAGGAATCAGTCTAGTGAACCTTCTCTGCAGTTCCTATATGGCAATAATGTCCTTCCTCAGATTTGGAGACCAAAACTGTACGCAATACTCCAGGTGTGGTCTCACCAAGACCCTGTACAACTGAAGTAGAACCTCCCTGCTCCTACACTCAAATCCTTTTGCTATGAAAGCTAACATACCATTCGCTTTCTTCACAGCCTGCTGCACCTGCATGCCTACTTTCAATGACTGGTGCACCATGACACCCAGGTCTCGCTGCATCTCCCCTTTCCTAATCGGCCACCATTTAGATAATAGTCTGCTTTCCTGTTTTTGCCACCAAAGTGGATAACCTCGCATTTATCCACATTATACTGCATCTGCCAAACATTTGCCCACTCACCCAGCCTATCCAAGTCACCTTGCAGTATCCTAGCATCCTCCTCATGGCTAACACTGCCCCCCAGCTTAGTGTCATCCGTAAACTTGGAGATATTGCATTCAATTCCCTCATCCAGATCATTAATATATATTGTAAATAGCTGGGGTCCCTGCACTGAGCCTTGCAGTACCCCACTAGTCACTGCCTGCCATTGTGAAAAGGACCCGTTTACTCCTACTCTTTGCATCCTGTTTGCCAGCCAGTTCTCTAGCCACATCAATACTGAACCCCCAATGCCGTATGCTTTAAGTTTGTATACGAATCTCTTATGTGGGACCTTGTTGAAAGCCTTCTGGAAGTCTAGATACACCACATCCATTGGTTCTCCCTTATCCACGCTACTAGTTACATCCTCGAAAAATTCCACAAGATTCGTCAGACATGATTTACCTTTTGTAAATCCATGCTGACTTTGTCCAATGATTTCACCACTTTCCAAATGTGCTGCTATCCCATCTTTAATAACTGACTCTAGCAGTTTTCCCACTACCGATGTTAGACTAACTGGTCTGTAATTCCCCGTTTTCTCTCTCCCTCCCTTCTTAAAAAGAGGGGTTACGTTTGCTACCCGCCAATCCTCAGGAACTACTCCAGAACCTAAAGAGTTTTGAAAGATTATCACTAATGCATCCACTATTTCCGGAGCAACTTCCTTAAGTACTCTGGGATGCAGCCTATCTGGCCCCGGGGATTTATCAGCCTTTAATCTATTCAATTTACCCAACACCACTTCCCGACTAACCTGGATTTCACTCAATTCCTCCTTTGACCCGCGGTCCCCTGCTATTTCTGGCAGATTATTTATGTCTTCCTTAGTGAAGACGGAACCAAAGTAGTTATTCAATTGGTCCGCCATATCCTTGCTCCCCATGATCAACTCACCTGTTTCTGACTGCAAGGTACCTACATTTGTTTTAACTAATCTCTTTCTCTTCACATATCTATAAACACTTTTGCAGTCAGTCTTTTTGTTCCCTGCCAGTTTTCTTTCATAATCTATTTTTCCTTTCCTAATTAAGCCCTTTGTCCTCCTCTGCTGGTCTCTGAACTTCTCCCAGTCCTCTGGTATGCTGCTTTTTCTGGCTGCTTTGTATGCATCATCCTTTGCTTTGATACTATCCCTGATTTCCCTTGTTATCCACGGATGCACTACCTTCCCTGATTTATTTTTTTGCCAAACTGGGATGAACAATTTTTATAGTTCATCCATGCAGTCTTTAAAGTCTTCCATTGAATATCCACCGTCAACCCTTTTAGAATTAATTGCCAGTCTATCTTGGCCAATTCACGTCTCATACCCTCAAAGTTACCTTTCTTTAAGTTCAGAACCATTGTTTCTGAATTAACAATGTCACTCTCCATCCTGATGAAGAACTCAACCATATTATGGTCACTCTTGCCCAAGGGGGCACGTACAACAAGACTGCTAACTACCCCTTCCTCATTACTCAAAACCCAGTCTAAAATAGCCTGCTCTCTCGTTGGTTCCTCTACATGTTGATTTAGATAACTATCCCGCATACATTCCAAAAAATCCTCTTCCTCAGCACCCCTGCCAATTTGATTCAACCAATCTATATGTAGATTGAAGTCACCCATTATAACTGTTTTACCTTTGTCGCACGCATTTCTAATTTCCTGTTTGATACCATCCCCAACTTCACTACTGCTGTTAGGTGGCCTGTACACAACACCCACCAGCGTTTTCTGCCCCTTAGCGTTTAGAAGCTCTACCCATACCGATTCCGCATCCTCCAAGCTAATGTCCTTCCTTTCCATTGCGTTAATCTCCTCTCTAACCAGCAACGCTACAGTTGGCTGTAATGTGCCCAGATGGTAGCCCTCATGGAATTAGGCCTCATTTTAACAGCAGAGGAGACCGGACCACTGGATCAGAGTGGGAGTGAGATGGAGAATAAAAGTGGCAGGTAAGTTCATAGGTTCATAAGTCATAGGAGCAGCATTAGGTCATTTGGCCCATCGAGTCCACTCCACCATGCGTAGGTCAGGGCTGGCTTCCATATTTGGGGTGAGCAGAATTTAAATTTGCAAAGCTAAAAAATGTGGAGTTAAAAAAGGGGTGGTCGTGAATCCACTAGGTTCTTGTAAAAACCTGCATGATTTCTTAATATCCTCGAGAAAGAAGTCTATGGACCTTACCTGCTCTGACCTACATGGAATTCTGGGCACGCCTCCTTTTAACTCACTGCCTTAGGTCTGGAGTAATTAGCGATAAATAATAAATGCTAATCTCATCAATTTGTTTCTCATGAATGAATTTGAATATTTTCTTTCTAGATTGGACTGCACCACAGATTGTTTTCTTCCACTGCAATTTTGTTACAGCTGGTCTGTGGGAATATGTGGATTATAGATGTCTGTGCCGAATATGATGCCAAGTCAAACTAATCCCCTCTGCCAGCACATGATCCATAACCCCAGCATGCCCACGTGCCTATTCAAAAGCCTCTTAAATAGCTCTATTGGAAACGCATCCACCACCACTCCGGCAGTGTTCCAGGCACCCACCACTCCGTTTAAAAATCTAACAGGCACATCTCCTTGCAGATGTGAGGCTATCCACTTTGTTGGCAAGAACAGGAAGGCAGATTATTACCTGAATGGTGTCAGGTTAGGAAATGGGGAGGTGCAACGAGACCTGGGTGTGCTTGTACATCAGTCACTGAAAGTAAGCATGCAGGTACAGCAGGCAGTGAAGAAAGCTAAAGGCATGTTGGCTTTCATTGAGAGAGGATTTGAGTTTAGGAGCAAGGACGTCCTACTTCAGTTGTACAGGGCCCTGGTGAGACTGCACCTGGAGTATTGTGTGCAATTTTGGTCTCCTCATTTGAGGAAGGACATTATTGCTATTGAGGGAGCGCATCGCAGGTTCACCAGGTTAATTTCCGGGATGGTGGGACTGACATATGATGAAAGAATGGGTTGACTGGGCTTGTATTCACTGGAATTTTGAAGGATGAGAGGTGATCTTATAGTAACATTTACAATTCTTAAAGGATTGGACAACCTAGATGCAGGAAAAATGTTCCCGATGTTGGGGGAGTCCAGGACCAGGGGTCACAGTTTAAGAATAAGCGGTAGGCCATTTAAAAATGAGACAAGGAAAAACTTCTTCACCCAGAGAGTAGTGAATCTGTGGAATTCTCTGCAGTGGAGGCCAATTCACTGGATGGAGAGTTAGATTTAGCTCTTAAGGCTAACGGAATCAAGGGATATGGGGAAAATCAGGAACGGGCTACTGATTTCAGATGATCAGCAGTGATCGTATTGAAAGGCGGTGCTGGCACGAAGGGCCGAATGGCCTACTCGTCCACCTATTTTTCTATGTTTCCATGGAGTGTGGGAGGAAAACGCAGCACCTGGAGAAAACCCATGCAGTCACAGGGAGAACGTAAAAACTCCATGTAGTCAGCACCCATAGTCAAGATTGAACCCGGGCCTCTGGCGCTGTAAGGCAGCAGCTCTATCGCTGCACTATTGTGCTGCACTTTGTGTCATGCTTTTGTAAACTAGCATCTGCAATTCCCTGTTTCTACATCTCCTTTAAACCTTGCCTCTCCTCACGATAATCCTATGCCCTCTTGTCTTTGTCAATTCCATTCTGGGAAAAGGTTTTGTCTATTTACCCTATCAATGCCTCCCACAATTTAATATTACCAGGTCTTCCCTCATTCTTTGATGCTTTAAGTTACAATGTGCTGAGCAATGCCTAGTGACCATTTGGCCCATTGGTCACCTTTCAGCTCTTTGTAGAGAAATCCAATTTCCAATTGATCACATTAGTTCATATTCATAGCTATATAAATTGCCTTTACATGGATCATTAATAAGAACAATGTGCTTGCCCATGTTGTAACAGTTCTCAGTACAAAAAAGGAATGCAAATTGGAATAGCCATGCAATTCTTCTGGATGATAGCATGACTGATCTGACCAGAGGAATAAAAGTTCCTACTTTTACATTTTAGACTTGAGAGATACAGCGCGGGAACAGGCACTCCGGCCCACTGAGTCCGTGCGAACCAGCGGTCACCCCGTGCACTAGCACTATCCTACGAACTAGGGGCAATTTACAATTTTCTTAACCAAAGCCAATTAACTTACAAACCTGTAGGTCTTTGGAGTGCGGGAGGAAACAGGAGCACCTGGAGAAAACCCACGTGGCCTCAGGAAAACGTACAAATTCCATACAGGCAGCACCCTAGTCAGGATCAAACCCGGGTCTCTGATGCTGTAAGGTTGCAACTCTACCGCTGTGCCCCCTCTTTAGTTTAGCTATAAGGCGTGGAAATAGGCCCTTCAACCTACCAAGTCCATGCTGACCATCGGCCACCCACTCACACTAGTTATATGTTATCACACTGTCTCATGTGCTCCCCACACGTTACGGGCAGTTTACAGAGGGCCAATTAGCCTACAAACCCGCACATGTCGAGATGTGGGAGGAAACGATCACCCGGAGGAAACACATGCGGTCGTAGGGAGAACATGCAAATTCCACACAGACAGCACCCAAGGTTGGGATTGAACTTGAGTCTCTGGCACTGTGATGGAGCCACTCTGCCAACTGTGCCCCTGTTAATGATTGTTAAAACCTGGAAATCACAATCAAAGCATATTGTACTCTATCTTTGCAATGAATAGTACATACAGTTTGCACACATAAAGAAGAACAAAGATTATCTCAAAGTATTAAGAATAATTCAAGAAGTGAAATACCCTGGCACAGTGAGGCAGCAGCTCTCCCAGCTGCACCACTGTGCCGTCTCAGTCTGGGTTTATATCGGCCAACTCCAGAGCTCAGTCAGGTTGGATTCGAGCTCAGCAGCTGCATGGCACCATACAGATGTTTGTTGTGTCTGGTCCTCTGCCCATTCCCATTATGAAGAAACAAGGAACTACCGATGCTGGTTTCCAAAATAGCACACAATGTGCTGGAGTAACGTGCTGCATCAGTCAGCATCTCTAGAGAACACGGTCCGTGAGACACCCATTCTCTTTTTCAATAAGGCTTTCTGATTCTAAATCCTAAGTCAACCAGGTTTAATTACTGTGGTTAAATGATAGAATTGCACAGTCTGGTAAGAGGCCATTGGACACATCATTCCTATACCAGCATCTTGAAGGCACCATCCAACAGCCTCGATACCTGGCTGTTTTGCTTGTGCTGATGTAAGGATCCACAGAAACTATTGTTGGTGGGTCCAGCTGGTGACAATTCTGCACTGTTCCCCAAGCCAACAGTTTGGCACTCACTCCCATCCCCACCCCCTCCCCCATCCATTCTGCTCCCGCTCTCATCCCCGCCCAGTCTCCACTGTTCCCCACCCCACCAATTCTACACCCTCTCCCATCCCCACCTATTCTACACCATGTGTCACACCTCACCCATTCTGCACCCTCCCCCACCCATTCTGCACCTTGTCCCCCACCCCCACCCAGTCTCCACTGTTCCCCACCCCACCAATTCTACACCCTCTCCCATCCCCACCTATTCTACACCATGTCTCCCATCCGCACCCATTATGCACCCTCCCCATCCCCACCCATTCCACACCCGGTTTCCTTCCCCCATCAATTCTGCATCCCCTCCAACCAATTCCCAACCACTGAGCATGTTGTAAATGGATGGAAGATGGTTTCACAAGGATGAAGGAGAGGGTGGAGCCACTACTTCAATGTTGACATGGCCACATTACATCTTACAAGATGTTGGTGAAGTTGCATTTGGCGCATTGTGTCCAGTTTTGGTTAACCCGCTATAGTAAGAATATCATTAAGCTGGAAGGAGTGCAGAGAAGATTTACGAGGATGTTGCCAGGACTTGAGGGCCTGAGCTATAGGGAGACGTTCGACAGGCTAGGACTATATTCCTTGAAGTGCAGGGTCTCAGGTCATAAGTAATAGGAGCAGAATTAGGCCATTCGGCCAATCAAGTCTACTCCACCAGTCAATCATGACTAATCTCTAATTCCCTCCAAACCCCATTCTCCTGCCTTCTCCCATAACCCCTGACACCCGTACTATTCAATAAACTATGTATCTCTGCCTTAAACATATCCATTGACAGCCGCCACAGCCTCTGTGACAAATAATTCCACAGATTCACCACCCTCAGACTAATGAAATTCCTCCTACACTCCTTCCTAAAAGAATGTCCTTTAATTCTATGGCTATGACCTCTAATCCTAGACTCTCCCACTAGCGGAAACATCCTCTCCACACCCACTCTATCCAAGCCTTTCACTGTTCAGTATGTTTCAATGAGGTCCGCCCTCATTCTTCTAAACTCCAGCAAGTACAGGCCCAGTGCCGACAAACGCTCATCATATGTTAATCCACTCATTCCTGGGATCATTCTTGTAATGGGTGATCTTATAGAGGTGTATAGGACCATGAGAGGAATGGATAGGGTGCATGCACAGATTATTTTACCCAGTGGGGGAATCAAGAGTCAGAGAACATTGAGTTAAGGTGAGAGGGGAAAGATTTATTAGGAACGTGGAGGCAACTTTTTCACGCAGAGGGTGGTGAGTACATGAAACGAGCTGCTAGCGGAGGCACTTGAAGTAGGTACTATAAAAACATTTAAAAGACATTTTATCAGTTTCATGAATAGGAAAGGTTTAGAGGGATATGGGTCAAATGTAGGCAGGTGGGACTAGTGTATGGGGCATCTTAGTCGGCAGGGGAAAGTTGGGTCGATGGGGGCCGTTTCTGTGCTGTATGACTGTCCATATCCCTCAACACCAGCAAAACCAAGGAACTGATTGTGGACGAGGAGGATGGGGACCCACAGTCCTGTTTATATCAACAGGTCGATGGTTGAAAGGGTCAAAAGCTTCAAATTCCTGGGCGTGCACATCTCTGAAGATCTTTCCTGGTCCGAGAACACTGATGCAATTATCAAGAAAGCACATCAGCGCCTCTACTTCCTGAGAAGATTACAGAGAGTCGGTTTGTCAAGGAGGACTCTCTCTAACTTCTACAGGTGCACAGTAGAGAGCTTGCTGACCAGTTGCATCGTGGCTTGGTTCGGCAACTTGAGCGCCCAGGGGAGGAAAATACTACAAAAAGTAGTAAGCACTGCCCAGTCCATCATCGGCTTTCCTTCCATCGAGGGGATTTATTGCAGTCGCTGCCTCAAAAAGGCTGGCAGTATCATCAAGGACCCACACCATCCTGGCCACACACTCATCTCCCTGTTACCTTCAGGTAGAAGGTACAGGAGCCTGAAGACTGCAACAACAAGGTTCAGGAATAGCTACTTCCCCACAGCCATCAGGCTATTAAACCTGGCTTGGACAAAACTCTAAACATTAATAACCCATTATCTGTTATTTGTACTTTATAAGTTTATTTATTCATGTGTGTATATATTTATATAATGGTATATGGACACACTGATCGGTTTTGTAGTCAAGGCCTACTATGTTCTGTGTGCTGAAGCAAAGCAAGAATCTCCTATCAGGGACACATGACAATAAACTCACTTGAACTTGAACTAGTGATTCTATAACTAACTTAGTGCCTTACATTGGAATTGGAGGAGGTACACAATGGAGGGTACGGGCAGAGAGGAGGACACAGGTCAATGTGGCTGTGCTGAATTGGCCTCAGTCCCCTCGCTCAATGAGGCAGAGAGCCAGGACTCAGAGCTCTTTGCGGTAAAGGGTCTCAGTAGTCTAACTGCAAACTGTTCCTGTTCGGCACAGAAAGCCTGACTTCTGCTCAGAGAATTGAAAGGATTCTGGGGCAAGGGCAGGGAAATATGATCAGTGGCACGGTGGTGTAGCGGTAGAGTTGCTGCCTTACAGCGCAAGACACCCGGGTTCAACCCTGACTATGGGTGTTATCTGTATGTGGTTTTGTACGTTCTCCCCGTGACGCGTGTGTTTTCTCCAGGTGCTCCGGTTTCCTTCCACATTCCAAAGACGTTATTGATTTGTAGATTAATTGGCTTCTGAAAATTACATAGAAACATAGAAATTAGGTGCAGGAGTAGGCCATTCAGCCCTTCGAGCCTGCACCGCCATTCAATATGATCATGGCTGATCATCCAACTCAGTATCCCGTACCTGCCTTCTCTCCATACCCTCTGATCCCCTTAGCCACAAGGGCCACATCCAACTCACTCTTAAATATAGCCAATGAACTGGCCTCAACTACCCTCTGTGGCAGAGAGTTCCAGAGACTCACCACTCTCTGTGTGAAGAAAGTCTTTCTCATCTCGGTCTTAAAGGATTTCCCCCTTATCCTTAAGCTGTGACCCCTTGTCCTGGACTTCCCCAACATCGGGAACAATCTTCCTGCATCTAGCCTGTCCAACCCCTTAAGAATTTTGTAAGTTTCTATAAGATCCCCTCTTAATCTCCTAAATTCCAGAGAGTATAAACCGAGTCTATCCAGTCTTTCTTCATAAGACAGTCCTGACATCCCAGGAATCAGTCTGGTGAACCTTCTCTGCACTCCCTCTATGGCAATAATGTCCTTCCTCAGATTTGGAGACCAAAACTGCACGCAATACTCCAGGTGTGGTCTCACCAAGACCCTGTACAACTGAAGTAGAACCTCCCTGCTCCTGTACTCAAATCCTTTTGCTATGAAAGCTAACATACCATTCGCTTTTTTCACTGCCTGCTGCACCTGCATGCCTACTTTCAATGACTGGTGTACCATGACACCCAGGTCTCGCTGCATCTCCCCTTTTCCTAATCGGCCACCATTTAAATAATAGTCTGCTTTCCTGTTTTTGCCACCAAAGTGGATAACCTCACATTTATCCACATTATACTGCATCTGCCAAACATTTGCCCACTCACCCAGCCTATCCAAGTCACCTTGCAGTCTCCTAGCATCCTCCTCACAGCGAACACTGCCCCCCAGCTTAGTGTCATCCGCAAACTTGGAGATATTGCCTTCAATTCCCTCATCCAGATCATTAATATATATTGTAAATAGCTGGGGTCCCAGCACTGAGCCCTGCGGTCCCCCACTAGTTACTGCCTGCCATTGTGAAAAGGACCCGTTTACTCCTACTCTTTGCTTCCTGTTTGCCAGCCAGTTCTCTATCCACATCAATACTGAACCCCTAATACCGTATGCTTTAAGTTTGTATACTAATCTCTTATGTGGGACCTTGTCGAAAGCCTTCTGGAAGTCCAGATATACCACATCCACTGTTTCTCCCTTATCCACGCTACTAGTTACATCCTCGAAAAATTCCACAAGATTCGTCAGACATGATTTACCTTTTGTAAATCCATGCTGACTTTGTCCAATGATTTCACCACTTTCCAAATGTGCTGCTATCCCATCTTTAATAACTGACTCTAGCAGTTTCCCCACTACCGATGTTAGACTAACTGGTCTGTAATTCCCCGTTTTCTCTCTCCCTCCCTTCTTAAAAAGAGGGGTTACATTTGCTACCCGCCAATCCTCAGGAACTACTCCAGAATCTAAAGAGTTTTGAAAGATTATCACTAATGCATCCACTATTTCCTGAGCTACTTCCTTAAGTACTCTGGGATGCAGCCTAACTGTCCCCAGTGCATCAGATAGAACTAGTATCTGGGAGACTGCTGGTCACTGTGCACTCAGTGGGCCGAAGGGCCTGTTTCCATACTGTATCTCTAAAGCTAAAACTAAAACCATACCAATATTGATCTGACCTGAAGGAGGCATGAGCAAAGAAACATTGTGTGCTGATTATCTCAAGTTCAACAGCAAGAAAAGAACACTGTGTACTGGTGGAAGGTTTGCACACATGGAGAAGTGAAACCATGGGAACAGATGGAGATCAGGGGTTGCTGCAATCAGACCCACAAGCTGACACTACAGAGCATCAGAGCAGCAAGTTTTCTGGTTGTGCAGTTCAACCTAACCCCAGCGCACTGGAGCAGAGACACAGCAAATAATGACTGGCAGAAAGAGACAGAAACGCAACAAAACTGCAGGTGCCAGGATCTTGGGAGAAAAAAACAAATTACTGGAGGAACTCAGCAGATCAGGCAGCATCTGTGCAGAACATGGAAAGGTGACGATAAGCACAAAGTGCTAGAGGCAAAAGAAAAAAACTGGAGAGAAAAAAACAAAGTACTGGAGGAACTCAGCGGGTCAGGCATCATCTCTGGAAAAAAGGATAGGTGACGTTTCGGGCTGGGCATTTTCTTCAGACTCTATGCAAGGGTGGCAACCTGAAACGTCACCCATCCTTTTTCTCTCGAGATAGTGTCTGACCTGCTGAGTTATTCCAGCACTTTGTCTCTCTTTGTTATAAACAAGCATCTGCAGTTCTTTGTTTCAACATTGACAGGTGACGTTTTGGGTTGGGTCCCTTCTTCAGACTGATTCAGTCGAAGAAAGAGAGACTTTGGCTTATCTTCATCATCTTCACACAACTGCAAACAAAAATAAAACAGCCAGCCATCTTATCTCTTTGGCCACGAGGAACTTTAGATACTGGTTTACCAACACAGGACACAAAGTGCTGGAGTAAATCAGCGGGTCAGGCAGCATCTATGGAGAACATGGTTGGGTGATGTCAAGACCTTTCTTCAGTCTGAAAGAAGGTGAAGAGCTGGAGACGAGAACAGACCAGGACAAATCAGGGTCAGCCACAATTAACCTCAGGCCGGGCATTGTTTGTTATGGAAGGAGTGATCTCAAGATGGAAACAACGTGGAGAACTGTGGAACTGGTAAAATGACACGGGTGGAGGAAGGGGGAAAGGAGGGAGGGATAAGATTAAGTCATAAAAAAAATTGAGAATTCAATGTTCATGCCTGTTTCCGCGCTGCATCTCTAAAGTCTAACAAGTTGCAGGTGAACTGTGTGTGGAAGTCAGGGCTCTTGAAGGCTCTTGAAGGTGGAAAAAATACCTCTGTGAGACTGATATCGAATTAACTGTCCGCAAATGCAGCATAAGGGGTCACAGTTTAAGGATAAGGGGGAAGTCTTTTAGGACTGAGATGAGAAAATCGTTTTTCACACAGAGAGTGGTGAATCTGTGGAATTCTCTGCCACAGAAGGTAGTTGAGGCCAGTTCGTTGGCAATATTTAAGAGGGAGTTAGATGTGGCCCTTGTGGCTGAAGGGATCAGGGGGTATGGAGAGAAGGCAGGTACAGGATACTGAATTGGATGATCAGCCATGATCATATTGAATGGCGGTGCAGGCTCGAAGGGCCGAATGGCCTGCTCCTGCACCTAATTTCTATGTTGCTATGTTTCTATAATGCACGATGGAAAGCAATGGAAACGGACAAATCCGTCAAAATGAATAGCTTTCATGAAAAGGGAGAAAATGTTGTGCCAGGTGAACTTTGACTAGCTGCCAGTTAAACAGCACCGTGATGCAGCTGGTAGAGCTGCTGCCTCATAGCGACCGGGACCCGGGCTCAATCCTAAGCTCGGGTGCTGCCTGTGTGGAGTTGGCCCGTTCTCCCTGTGACAACATAGATTTCCTCCCGTTTCATAAGATCATAAGTTACAGTAGCAGAATTGGGCCATTTGGCATGTCTAATCCACCATTCAATCATGGTTGAAATATCTTTCTCTCCTGCCTACTCCCCATAACCCCTGACACAACAAAAGACATGTGGGTTTGTAGGTTAAATGGCCTCTGTAAAATTGCCCCTAGACTGGAGGGAGTGGATGTAAAAGTGGAATAACTTAGAACTAGTGTCAACAGGTGATCGATGGTCGTTGTGGACTTGATGGGCTGAAAGACCTGTTTCAATGCTGTATTTTTCAGTCAATCCATCAATTATCTACATGCTCTACGATTACAGCTCTCAGAGGATTCATTTATTCAAGATTCTAGAGAGTTTATTGTCATGTGCCCCAGAGAGGACAATGAAATTCTTGCTTTGCTTCAGCACAACAGAATATAGAAGGCATGAATATAGAAGGCATCTAATCCCTAACAGAAATGCTGGCAAAAGTGGAGATGAGTTTGCCAAGATGACATCGCGATGGAATTAAGCAGAGCAGCAGAAACACAATCCAGTTAGCAGATTTACAAAGATATCACCAGGACTCGAGGGCCTGAGCTATAGGGAGAGTTTGGGGAGGTCTGAATTCCTTGGAGTGCAGGAGGACGAGGGATAGAAGATCATGACGGGAATAGAAAGGGTAAATGCTCAGAATCTTTTACCCAGGGTAGGGGAATGAAGAACTAGGGGACAGAGATTTAAAGTGAATCATCGGTACTTGAGGGGCAACTTTTTTTATCAAAGAGGGTGGCGGGTATAGGGAATGAGCTGCCAGAGCGGGGAGTTGAGGCAGGTACTGTAACATCATTTAAAATATATTTGCATGGATACATCGATAGGAAAGATTTAGAGGGATCTGGGCAAAATGCAGGCAGGTGGAACTAATGAAGATGGAGCATCAGGGACAATATGGGAAAGTTGGGCCGAAGGGCCTGATTTGCTGCTGTGTGACTATGACTGTAAGTATAAACCACAACGAGAAGGCAATGATCAACTGTGTAGTAATGATTAAAGAGATGATCATTCTGCCTTGCAATGTCACCCTGGCTCAGCGGGTAGCTCTCTGGCTTCTGAGTCAGAGAAATGTGACTGCGCATCCCACGCCTGTATTTAATAACATAATCTTCCATTCTTAGTGCAATGTCTGGTCAAAACATCGTTTGTCGTCTTCCCGGTATGTTTAAATCGATGAGTGAAACACAAAGTGCTGCAGTAGCTCAGCGGGTCAGGCAGCATCTGTGCAGGGTATGGATAGTCACTGTGCGGAGGGGGGTGTGTGGAGCTGGAAAAAAAGAGTGGTGGCAAGATGGAAGATGCAACGCCTGTGCATGTACTTCCTCCTTCGTCTCCATCCAGGGACCCCGATCGCGACTGCCCTTTCAGGTGAGGCAGAGGTTCACTTGCACCTCCTCCAATCTCATCTACTGCATTTACTGTTCCCGGTGTGGACTCCTATATATCGGCGAGACCAAGCGCAGACTGGGCGATTGTTTCGCTGAACACCTCCGCTCATTATGCTTTGGCCTACGCGATCTCCCGGTTGCCAAATGCTTTAACTCCCCTTCTCATTCCTACACTGACATTTCTGACCTGGGCCTCCTCCACAGTCAAAGTGAGGCCAAACGCAAAGTGGAGGAACAGCACCCTATATTTTGCTTCGGCAGCTTACAACCCAGCAGTATGAATATTTGTTTCTCTAATTTAAGTAACCCTTGCATTCCCTCTCTCTTCATCCCTCACCCACCCTAGTCGCCCTACTAGTTTCACTGTCGTTCTGCTTAGTTTCACTGTTCATACCCCCTCTTTCACAGCCAACAATGGATCATTGTGGGCTCCACCTATCCTTGATCATCCTTGGTGTCCTTTTCACACCTTTCATTCTTTTGTTCTTTGTAGTTCATAAGGAGTAGAATTTGGTCATTCGGCCCATCATGTCTACTCTGCCATTCAATCATGGCTGATCTATCTCTCCCTCTCAACCCCATTCTCCTGCTTTCTTCCCATAATCCCTGTACGTTTTCATACATCGAGTGTCTCTCTCCCGACTCTCTCCCTGAAGAAGGGTCTCAACCTGAGACGTCATAAATTCCTTTTCTCCAGGGATGCTGCCTGACCTGCTGAGTTACTCCAGCTTCAGTTCTACAACTCTAAGACTTGCATTTACCTTCATAGACCTTAAATAGAGATTTAAAAAGGGCAGCACAGTGGTGCCATGGTAGAGTTGCGGCCTTACAGCGCTAGAGACCCGGGTTCAATCCCGACTATGGGTGCTGCCTGTATGGAGTTTGTCCGTTCTCCTTGTGACCATGTGGGTTTTCTCTGGGTGCTCCAGTTTCCCCCTACACTACAAAATTGTGCTGGTTTACAGGTTAATTGGCTTTGGTAACAATTGCAAATTATCCCTAGTGTGTAAGATAGTGCTGATATATGAGGGATGATTGCTGGTTGGTGTGGATTCAGTAGGCCTAAGGCCCTGTTTCCGCTGTATCTCCAAGATAAGGAGTGCTTGATATATGGTGCATCAAAACTACTGAAAATGAAATTCCCAGAAAAAGTATGAAAATCCAGATAACCTCACAAATTTCAGATGCTGGATACAACAAACATTTTCATTGAAAATATAAATCTGATGAATCAGTAGGTAGGTTATAAACATTTTAGCAGCTCTTCAAGCAGATGAAGGGTAATTACTGAGTGCTTGTTTCTAATGTGTCTTTTCTCCCACATTGTGAGTCATCTCCTTTCCGAAGGTTGGCTCATTACTTATCAAGGAAACCTACAGTTACAGGTAGAGGTGAACGCAAGCTGTCAACGCCAGCAAAGGTGCCCTTCAAACTGGAAAATCACATTTGAAAAACACGAGAAGGTGAATCTCCACTCGTCAATCCTTCTTCCCACACTATTACCGAATTCTGATGCTTCAGACGTACCTGAAAGATCCTGAACAAAACACAAAGTGCTGGAGTAATTCAGCGGGTCTGGCACAATTTATGGAATGAATGGATTGGCAATGTTTCGGGTCGGGACACTTCTTCAGACTGTGTCTCCATGAAAGATCCTGCAGTTTGTTTTGAAAAAAATGGAAGGAAAATGGGAGAGTTGCCCCTGTGGTTTTAGTCATGCAACATGGATACAGGCCTCTCGGCCCAACCTGCCCATGCCGACCTTGAATCCCCATCAACACTAGTGCTTTTGGTCCAAATCCCTCTAAACCTTTCCAATCCATGTACCTTTAATAACATAGAAACAAAAATAGGAGCAGGAGTAGGCCATTCGGCCCTTCGAGCCAGCGCCGCCATTCAACATGATCATAGCTGATCATCCAAAATCAGCACCACTGTTGCTGCTTTTCCCCCCATATCCCTTGATTCCGTTAGCCCTAAGAGCTAAATCTAACTCTCTCTTGAAAACATCCAGTGAATTGGCACCCACTGCCTTCAGTGGCAAAGAATTCCACAGATTCACAACTCTCTGGGTGAAAAAGTTTTTCCTCATCTCAGTCCTAAATGGCCTACCCCTTATTCTTAAACTGTGAGCCCTGGTTCTGGGTTCTGCCGACATCGGGAACATTTTTCCTGCATCTACCCTCTCCAATCCTCTAAGAATTGTATATGTTTCTATAAGATACTCTCACATCCTTCTAAATTCCAGCGAATACGAGCCCAGTCAACCCATTCTTTCATCATATGTCAGTCCTGCCACCCTGGTGAACCTATGCCGCACTCTCTCAATGGCAATAATGTCTTTCCTCAAATTAGGAGACCAAAATTACACAAAATACTCCATGTGTGGTCTCACCAGAGTCCTGCACAACTGCAGTAGGATCTCCTTGCACGTTAACTCAAATCCTCGCGCAATGAAGTCCTTCTTCACTGCCTGCTGTACCTGCATGCTTACTTACAGTGACTGATGTACAAGCACACCCAGGCCTCGTTGCACCTCCCTTTCTCCTAATCTGACACCATTCAGGTAATAATCTGCCTTCCTGTTCTTGCCACCAGAATGGATAGCCTTACATTTATTCACATTATACTGCATCTGCCATACTTCTGCCCACTGACCCAACCTATCCAAGTCACCCTGCAATCTCAAAGCATCCTCCTCGCAGCTTACACTGCCACCCAGCTTTGTGTCATCCACAGACTTAGAGAT
This sequence comes from Okamejei kenojei, assembly GCA_035221665.1. Taxonomy (NCBI): domain Eukaryota; kingdom Metazoa; phylum Chordata; class Chondrichthyes; order Rajiformes; family Rajidae; genus Okamejei; species Okamejei kenojei. Next base: position 55,898,794 of record CM069131.1, read on the forward strand.
GTTAAGTTTAATTCCCTCGTCTAAATCTTTAATATATATTGTAAACAACTGGGGTCCCAGCACCGAGCCTTGTGGCATCCCATTGCCTGCCATTCTGAAAAGGACACGTTAATTCCTACTCTTTGCTTCATGTCTGCCAACCAGTTCTCTATCCATGTCAATACCCTACCCCTAATACCATGTGCTCTAATTTTGCACACTAATCTCTTGTGTGGGACCGTGTCAAAGGCTTTTTGAAAGTCCTGATGCACCACATCCACTGGCTCTCCCTTATCCATTCTACTTGTTACATCCTCAAAAAATTCCAAAAGATCAGTCAATCATGAAATCCATGCTGACTTTGACCAATCCTTTCACTGTTTTCCAAATGTGCTGCTATATGTTTAATAATCAACTCCAGCATCTTCCCCACACCGATGCAAGCCTAATTAGTCTATAATTCCCCGTTTTCTCTCTCCCTCCTTTCTCAACAAGTGGGGTTACATTGGCTCTCCTCCAGTCCACAGGAACTGATCCAGTCGAGAGAACATTGGAAAATGATCACCAATGCATCCACGATTTCTAGGGGCACCTCCTTGAGTACTCTGGGATGCAGATATCTGGTCCTGGGGACTTATCTGCCTTCAGTCCCAACAGTTTACCTAACACCATTTTCTGACTAATGTGGATTCTCTTCAGTTCCTCCCTCCTACTAGATCCGCCGTCCCCTAGTATTTCAGGGAGATTGTTTGTGTCTTCCTTATTGAAGGCAGAACAAAAGTACTTGTTTAACTGTTCTGCCATTTCCTTGTTTCCCAATATAAATTCACCTGTCTCTGACTGTAAGGGACCTACATTTGTCTTCACTAATCTTTTCCTTTTTACATATCTATAGAAACTTTTACAGTCAGTTTTTATATTTCCTGCAAACTTTCTCTCATGCTCTCTTTTTCTCCATCTTTATTAACCCCTTTGTCCTCCTCTGTTGAGTTATAAATTTCTCCCAGTCCTCTGGTTTGCCGCTTCTTCTGGCCAATTTATATGTCTCTTCCTTGGATTTAACACTGTCCTTGACTTCCCTCATCAGCCACAGTTGAGCCGCCTTCCCAGTTTTATGTTTTTGCCAGACAGGGATGAACAATTTATGGAGTTCATCCATGCGGTCTTTAAATCTTCGCCATTGCATCTCCACTGTCAACCCTCAAGATATAATTTGCCAGTCTATCCTAGCCAATTCCCATCTCATACCTTCAATGTCTCCTTTATTCAAGTTCAGGATGCGAGTCTCTGAATTAACCATGTCACTCTCCATCCTAATTCAGAATTCCACCATGTTATGGTCACTGTTTCCCAGGGGCTTTGCACAACAAGATCGCTAACTAATCCTCCCTCATTACACAATACCCAGTATAGGATGGCCTGCCCTCGTCAGTTCCTCTACATATTGGTTTAAAAACCCATCCTGTATACATTCCAGGAAATGTTCCTCCTCAGCACTGTTACCAATATGGTTGGTCCATTCTATATGTAGATTAAGGTCACCCATGATGACCGCTATACCTTTGCTGCACATATCCCTAATTTCCTGCTTGATGCTATCCCTAACCTCCCTACTGCTGTTTGGTGGTCTGTATACAACTCCACCCAGCGTTTTCTGCCCTTGGCTATTTTTGCAGTTCTACCCATACTGATTCTACAGCATCCAAGCAAATGTCCCTCCTTGCTATTGCATTAATCTCCTCTTTAGCCAGCGATGCCACCCCACCTCCTCTTCCTGTCTGTCTCTCCTTCCTGAATATTGAGTACCCCTGCTTGTTTAGCTCTCAGCCTTGGTCACCCAGGAGCCATGTCTCCGTAATTCCAATTATATCATATCGCTTAACTACTAACTGCGCATTCAATTCATCCACCTTATTTCAAATGTTCCTCGCATTAAGACTCTAATTATCTCCCTTCTACCTTCTACATAACATGGTGGAATTCTGCATTAGGATGGAGAGTGACATGGTTAATTCAGAGACTCGGGTCCTGAACTTGAATAAAGGAGACATTTAAGGTATGAGATGGGAATTTTGCTTCTGTCCTCCTTTTATGGCTCTCTGTCTCCTTGCATTGGGTCCCGTCCCCCTGCCCTGTTAGTTTAAACGTGACCTTCCCTACACTCTCTTTCCCGTTAACTGCACGGATACGCGTCCACGTTGTTAACTCCACCCTCCCACTTTTTATTTCAAAGCCACCTGTGTAGCACTAGCAAACCTTGCCTGATAACTATCCAATAATCTACAGCACTAAAGCTGATGGTTCTGTCATTACCAAATCATTATTTCATGGGAGTTTACCGTATGCAAATTGGCAGTCACTTCTTCCACAGCCAACAATGAACCATTGTGAGCTGCCCCTTTTCATACCTCTCGTTTCCCTCTCCCCCGACTCTCAGTCTGAAGAAGGGTCTCTATCCGAAACGTCACCTATTCCTTTTCTCCAGAACTGCTGAGTTGCTCCAACATTTTGTGCCTTTAGTAACGTTTCATATGTTACTTCAGAAAATATGTCATTAGGTTGAAAGTGTGTTGGGTATTCTCAGGTGATGAGATGCCGCCACATGAGCTCCCTGCACTTTCTGAGGATTGCCTGAGATATCTGCACACGTGAATCCAAATGCAAATGTTTGATGCATGCCAATAAAACCCCCCTCACCTGTATCCACCTATCACTTGCCAGGCCTTGTCCAGCCCCCACTTATTTTCTCAACTTTCTCCCCCCGACTACAATTGGTCTGAAGAAAGGTCCCGACCCACCTATCCATGTCCTCCTGAGATGTTGCCTGATCTGCTGAGTTACTCCATCACTTGTGCAGGAGGGAACTGCAGATGTTGGTTTGACACAAAATGCTGGAGTAACTTTAGTGGGTCAGGCAGCATCTCTGGAGAAAAGGAATAGGTGATATGTCGGGTCGGGACCCTTCTTCAGACTGAAAGATAGATATTGACGGGAAAAACTGGAGGTGAGAAGTTCCCCCCCCCCCCCCCCACCTTTCAGTCTGAAGAAGCTGCCTGACTCGCTGAGTTACTCCAGCACTTTGTGTCTTACTCCATCACTTTGCATCTTTTTTTGTAACCCAACATCTGCAGTTCCCTGTGTCAGCAGCGTCTGGCTGAGATCCTTTTCTATATCCGGCAAAGTAACCGTGAGCAAAATAACCAAGCTCCCAGATGGCATGTACATTGTAACGAGAGAGATGAAAGAAAAATAAAATCACTTACTGAGCTGATCACCATTCATGACCTCAGGAAATCTCAAATCACCTTAGCATGTTTTACACAGCGCACAACCTTATGATTAAGAGGCAACAGTGATATCAATTGAAACGACATGAAACAGAGTCCCGTTACTTTGGTGCTTATTTGCAACTGATTTCTCCCACATGGACATCACAAACATGAATCACTTTAGTATAATCAGTGCATTTCACATGGCTGCAATACTTGTCTAACTTGCCTACTTGTCTATACTTGTCTACTGAAAGCCACAGATGCACAGTAGGGCGTCAAAGGTTTCGGGTAGAAAGCAGCAGAATGGGGTTGGGAAGGAGAAATAGATCAGCCATGATAAAACAGCACGGACCTGATGGGTCAAATGGCCTGATTCTGCTCCTGTGTGTTATGATCTATGGCATAGAACGCCCAACCAAATAGCACCTGCAAAGGTGATATTATGAAGACCAAGCACAGAAAAGGCACGCTTGGGGTACTGAAAAGTAAAAATACTTCTGCTGCAATGCAAAAGTCGGGTTCCTAAGAACCACATCTTATTGAAAATCGCATTTAGTTTAGTTTAGAGATACAACGTGGAAATAGGCCCTTCAACCCACCTAGTCCACACCGACGATCTCCTGAAGCCTAGCACTATCCTGTACACCAGGGACAATTTACAGAATCCAATTAACCTACTAACCAGCGCGTCTTTGGAAACCGGAGCACCTGGGGAAAACCCATGATGTCTCAGGGAGAATGTACAAATTTTGTATGGACAGCACCCGTAGTCCGCATTGAACCCAGGTCTCTGGCGCTGTAAGGCAGCAACTATACCGCTACACCACTGGTACTGTGCCGCACATTATGAAGACACGTGTCAAAGAGAAAAATGGGCTAAGGGTTAGAGAGTTTAAGACTCATAATAACAGTCTTTTTCCTTTGCAGTCTTTAAAAATGTCATTTTAATGGCAATAAGTTTATTTTTGATACTTCAAGGTAACAATACTAAAGACTTTGTGTTACATTGTTTAATAAAGTGTCAATAAGAGTGATTATTCTTAATTTCAATGATCACCTGTGGTGAAATTGATAGACTGCGTTCTTAAGGGATAATGGTGTCTGATTAGTTTACAGTTTTTACTGATGCCAATTAACCTACAAACCTGTGCGTCTTTGGAGTGTGGGAGGTCACCCGAGGCTGCAGCGAATCGTCCGATCAGCTGAGAAGGTTGTTGGCTGCAACCTTCCCTCCATTGGCGAACTGTACACTGCGAGGGCCAGGAAGCAAGCAGGTAAGATCATCTCTGACCCCTCTCACCCTGGCCATAAACTCTTTGAGTCACTTCCCTCTGGAAGGCGAGTCCGGACTGTCAAAGCTGCCACAGCCAGACATAAAAGCAGCTTTTTTTTTCCACGGGTAGCAGCTCTACTCAATAACCAAAAATCTGTATCCTCCTTTTACTCTGGTATTTTATTGAATTCACATGTTTAATCAATAATGTTTTATTAATAATGTTTAAGATTTTATGTGTCAGTCTTAATTGTCACTGTATGTCATGTTGTCATTTGCGAGCGGAGCACCAAACCAAATTCCTTGTATGTGAACATACTTGGCCAATAAACGTATTTATTCATTCAAACCAGAGAACCTGGAGAAAACCCACGCCGGCGCAGGAGGAACGTACAAACCCCATACAGACAGCACCTGTAGTCAGGATCGAACCCGGATCTCTGCCACGCAAGGCAGCAACTCTAACGCAGCACCACCCTTAATACAAGGTTCCACTGTGCCGCCCTTAATGCGCAAAACAAATAGCATTTCATAATTCATCAATTGAATTACATCTAATTTGTGGTATGAAAACACACATTATAGCAATACCAATAAACATTGCATCCAAATTGCACCCTAACAAGATCCAACAAGAAGCAAGTTGATCATGAGTAGTCTATGTGATGTTCACTGAACAATAAATATTGGCTGAGACGATGCCAGCGTACCAAGACTTAATTAGAAATGTTTTTTATCTGCCTAGATCTCAGAACAATAAGAAGAATATTGGCCAGGACATCGTGGAGAATTGCCATGGGAAACAACAAATCTCGTGCCAATTTCCAACCAGGTTCTGGTAGCCACACATATCCGGGAGTATTTATGTTCACTTCATGCTCTGATTTAATGGAATCATATTTAAACTGGATACCAAGCTGAACTCTGCAGGATATGGTGTAATCATCTTCTTACCATTTTAAAGCCTGTGACTGCAGGAACCCTTCAAATCCAAAAGGCATTTATTGTATAAACACCGACAGCATATTTAGAAAAACAAATAGCTGTTAGGGCAGCACAGGGGCGTAGCGGTAGAGCTTACAGCACCACAGACCCGGACTCGATCCTCTCTACGGGTTCTGTCTGTATGGAGTTTGTACATTCTCCCTGTGACGGTGTGGGTTTACTCCGGGTGCTCCGGTTTCCTCCCACACTCCAAACACGTGCAAGTTTGTAGGTTGCGTAGAAAGGAACTGTGGATGCTCGTTTATGGTTTCAAGAAGGGTCCCGACCCGAAACGTTACCCATCCATTTTCTCCAGAGATGTTGCCTGACCCGCTGAGTTACTCCAGCACTTTGTGTCTATCTCAGGTTTGTAAGTTAATTGGCTTCTGTAAATTGTAAATAGTCCCTAGTGTGTAGGATGGTGCTAGTGTACGGGTGATCGCTGGTCGGCATGGACTGGATGGGCTGAAGGACCTGCTTCCTCTAAAGTCTGGTCAAAATTTCTTCCCTATTTCCAATACTTGAATATTCAATATTCATTGTGCTGGAAAGGTGGTGGAGTATTATCTCTATGTTTTAAGGTATGCTTGCTTTTCAGTGCCTCGATTACAGTACTTACGGTTGAGAAGACAAGCCAAGAGCAGATCAAGCAGCAGACCATATGTGCAGACGTTCGTAAACCTACCACCGTTAGAATTTCTCAGCAGGTATCGAGATGCAGTTTCTTGCCATCTGTGGCAAGGGCAAACTTCTAACCCGGTGATGGCAGCATCCAGTGTTGATAAATCAACGTTATCCTCAGATTAGGACCATGACTTGGTCCCAGTTAGCATTGCAATGGGAGCTCAAATGTGGGCACATGCACAGCAAACAGATGAAGGAGCCATTGCACATCATGAGCTGCCCGTTCATCTCCACTCCAGGAAAAGAACGACATTGCATTGGAGAACTTCCCAAAACAGATGTGGAGCATTATCAGAAGAGTCTCGACCCAAAGTGTCAGCTCTCCACGTTCTCCAGAGATGCTGCTGACCCAATATTTTTAACACAGACGGTGGTGGGTGTCTGGAACGCACTGCCAGGGGTGGTGGTAGAGGCAGGTTTAATAGTGGCGTTTAAGAGGCACATGGATATGCAGGAATGGAGGGATATGGATCATTTGCAGGTAGATGAGATTTGTTTATCTTGGCATCATGTTTAGCACTGATATTGTGGGCCGAAGGGCCTGTCCTTGTGCTGTACTGTTCTATGGCATGATGGGCTTTTAGTTTAGTTTGGTTCAGAGAGACAGTGCAGAAAAAGGCCCATCGGCCCACAGAGTCCACACTGACCAGCGATCCCTGCACACTAACACTATCCTACACACACTAGGGACAATTTTACATTTATATCAAGCCAATTAACCTACAAACCTGTACGTCTTTGGAGTGTGTGAGGAAACCGAAGATCTCGAAGAAAACCCACGTAGTTCATGGGAAGAACGTACAAACTCCGTGCAGACAGCACCCGTAATGAGGATTGAACCTGGGTCCCTGGTGCTGTAAGGCAACAACTCTAGCGTTGCGCCACCTTGCTGCCCTAGTAGTTAGTAGATTGTGTCAGGGCTCTACATGGGTGAGCAGTGAATGTGTAATCAATGACTGCCAATTAGGTGACTGTCCCTGGCTTGTAAACTTGTTTAAGAAAGAACTGCAGATGCTAGAAAAATCGAAGGTAGACAAAAATGCTGGAGAAAGTCAGCAGGTGAGGCGGCATCTATGGAGCGAAGGAATAGGTGACGTTGCGGGCCAAGACCCTTCTTAAACTGGACTATCTATCCAAATCAGCGCACTAGCAGATAGACACACAATGCTGGAAAAAATTCCTTTTCTCCAGAGATGCCGCCTGAGCCACTGAGTTACTCCAGAATTTTGTGTCTATCTTTGGAGTAAACCAGCATCTGCAGTTCCTTCCTGTACATTTTGTCAGGGCACGAGCAGACAGATTTAACTTGCCCTGCTTCTAACAGAGTGGCACCTCCTCCCACCGCATCGCAGGCCCTGTAGAGAACAGTGGGGCAGACTGCCATCTGCCAGGATTTGGTACAATGCCAACCGCAAGCAAGGTTTTGACAGAGCCACCAAAGATAGACACAAAATGCTGGAGTAACTCAGCAGGTCAGGCAGCATCTCTGGAGAAAAGGAAATTGGTGATGTTTCGGGTCGAGACCCTTCTTCAGACTGATAATTAGGGGGGAGGGAAACTAGGGAGCCAAGCTTAACTTAACCCACTGCATGTCATTGTTATCAGGTAATTGAACCATCCTACCAACAACTAGAGAGTGGCCCTGAGCTACTATCTACCTCATCGAAGAGCCTTGGAAATATATTTAATAGAACTTTACTGGACTTTATCTTGCACTAAACGTTATTGTCTTTATCATAGAAACATAGAAATAGAAAATTGGTGCAGGAGTCAGCCATTAGGCCCTTCGAGCCAGCACCGTCATTCAATATGATCATGGGTGATCAAACAAAATCAATACCCTGTTCCTGCTTTTCCCCCATATCCCTTGATTTCTTTAGCCCTAAGAACTAAATCTAACACTCTCTTGAAAACATCCAGTGAATTGGACTCTACTGCCTGTGGCAGAGAATTCTACAGATTTACAACTCTCTGGGTGAAAAAGTTTTTCCTCATCTCCTAAATGACCTACCCTTTATTCTGAAACCATAACCCCAGGCTCTGGACTCCCTCAATGTGGGGAACATTTTTCCTGCACCTAGCCTGTCCAATCCCTTAAGAATTGGACTGTATCTGTACACTGCAGATGGTTCGACTGAAATCATGTATTGTCTTTCCGCTGACTGATCAGCAAGCAACAAAAGCTTTTCACTGTACCTCGGTACACGTGACAATAAACTAAACTCAAACTCAATTCAACTCAGCTGTGCTACTGTAACGCAGTAAATGGGTTAATGGGCATATAAGCAAAATTAGGTGATTGGTAAATAATTGGGGGGGGATAGAACAGATGGTCTTGCTGAAAGAGCTGACATGGACTCACCGGCAGCCTCTTACTGTGTCATAAGAAAATATAAAGAAGATGAAATATTATTTTGCATTTATGGCTCTGCTGTGTGGCTTATTAAGGCACTTTTCCTGCACAAGCCTGAACCTAATTTGCATAGGACTCATGTTCAAGAACAGCTTCTTCCCTACAGCCATCAGGCTATTACACCACAACCTTGGAATAAGTTCTGAACTACATAGACTTGGGGGCATTGACTTTGTCCTTGTCTTTGTCTTTTTGCACTATTATTGTTTGTCTGTTTGTCTGTTTGTGTGTGTGTGTGTGTGTGTGTGTGTGTGTGTGTGTGTGTGTGTGTGTGTGTGTGTGTGTGTGTGTGTGTGTGTGTGTGTGTGTGTGTGTGCACACACTGTAAATGTGTTTCTCGTTTGTGAGATTATTTACAGTGTACTATATTTACATAATCTGTCGTGCTGCTGCAGGTAAGTATTTCATTGTTCTGTCTGGGATGGGACACATGACAATAAAACTCTTTTGACACTTGACTTGAACCGGTCCAAAATGACCAATAATCACCAATCAGCCTTAATTAACACAGTCAATTGTTTTGTGTCATTAATTCTGTGTGAGTTTCCCAATTCAGGGCACTGCAGGCATTATATTCAGTCCTGGTCAACTGCTCCGCAGTGAAAATTACCCTTGTCTGTTCCGTAGCAATTCCCTCTGTCTCTGAAATAAGCCTATTTCAATAGCAATAAAGGAGAGGTTGGACAACCTTGGATCGTTTTCTCTGGAGGCTGAGGGAACACCTGAAAGCAGTATATAAAATTAAGTGAGGCATTGACAGAGTAGACAATCTGGGTGGAAATATCAAAGACTAGAGGGCATAGCTTTAAGGGCAGAGGGAGTTAGTTTAAAGGAGAGGTGTGGCAAATGTTTTTTTACACAGGTGGTGGATGCCTGGATCATGCTACCAGGGGTGGAGGTAGATATGAATAGAGGCTGTTTGATGGACACATAGGTATGGTGGGATGTGGATCATGTGCAAACAGATAACATTAGTTTATAGTGGCATTCATGTTCAGCACGGACAATGTGGGCAGAAGGTCCTGTTCCTTTAGACTTTAGAGACATCGCATGGAAACAGGCCCTTCGGCCCACCAGGTCCGTGCCGGCCAGCAATCACCCTGCACACTAGCACCATCCTACACCCAAGGTACAATTTACAATTTACAGAAGCCAATTAACCTACACGTCTTTGTATTGTTGGAGGAAACCGGAGCACCTGGAGAAAACAAATGCAGGTCACGGGGAGAACTTACAAACTCCATACAAACAGCACCCGTGGTCAGGATGGAACCTTGTTGTCTGGTGCTTTAAGGCAGCAACGTTACCGCAGCGCTGCTGTGTCACCCTCGTGGTGGTGTAACGGTGTGGTCCCTGTGCTTGACTCTTTATGTGCCATGTTTACCATGAAAATCTGCCCTTTTCTTTTCTGCTACAACTCCTGCTTCTAAAATGTGCTGATTTCTAAAGCTCATGTTAACGTATTCACTAAAACTCACTGATGGTTGGAGATTACATGGCTTCAAATCTCCCCGGACTGAAGAGCCCAATTAAACCAAATTAATTGTCAGCTCAACACAGCACACTGGTTGATGCAGAGCGGGGAGTGAAACATTCTCACATGGGTCAAGGCATTTGCAAATTCAAATAATCCAGCCACATTTCAGCCTAATATTTTCAGCTTCTTTGAGTTCCATGTCGGAGATATGTTTTTTAATATAAGCATTCAGTGAGCAATATTTCTCGGCAGACTATGGACTTGCGTGTCCCTACATAGCCAGAAGATTCGACTGAGAAGCTGGTGACGTCAAACGCTCTCACACACACACAATCCGATGCAGAAATGGATAAATCATTTAACAAATCCCACACCACAACCATGAGAACAGAGAGGAACGTGTGTCTTGTGCATAGTAATATCAGAGCCTGGGGGAAGGAGAAATGAAATGAATTTTTGAAAAGCCAACCTGCTTCACAAGCTGTTCCTTCTTCACCAGTCCAGTGGCTGCTGCTATGTTTCCAGCTCCTTCCACTGTCTTCTGAGCGACTGTGGACATTCCTGTCACCACGGCTCCTCCGACGAGCGATGCCTGTTCCTTGGTCTTCTCGGCCACTGACCAGAGATAAACAAAAACACAGGGGACGTTCTGACTTACTGCACACTCTCAGCTCAAGATGGGGCATGCTTTCCAATCAACACTGAACACAGAACAGGACAGCACAAGAACAGGCCCTTCTGCCTGTTTGACCATAGGTTCATAGAAACATAGAAAATAGGTGCAGGAGTGGGCCATTCGGCCCTTCGAGCCTGCACCGCCATTCAATATGATCATGGCTGATCATTCAACTCGGTATCCTGTACCTGCCTTCTCTCCATACCCCCTGATCCCTTTAGCCACATCTAATTCCCTCTTAAATATAGCCAATGAAATGGCCTGAACTACCTTCTGTGGCAAATGCAGTCCTAAAGAATATCCTTAGACTGTGACCCCTTGTTCTGGACTAACAATCTTCCTGCCACTCTCTGTAAGTGAAAAATGTATTTTCCTCACCTCGGTGGCCTAAAGTTACCGCAATTCCCCCTGAAGGCAATATCCTTAGAGTGTTCGCTTGAGGAGGATGCTAGGAGACCAAATGTTTGGCCTGTGTTCTGAGGTTATCCACTTTGGTGGCAAAAACAGGAAAGCAGACTATTATTTAAACATGCAGCGAGACCTGGGGATGGTACACCATCTTAGGCATGCTGCATGAAAAAAGCGAATGGTATGTTAGCCAAAAGGATTTGTCCAACTTCATTGTACCCTTAAGTCTCCAAATCTTGTAGAGGGACGTTTCTATAAGATTGTTCCCGATGTTGAGTCCCCTCAGATCTTCTAAATTGCCACAGAGGGTAGTTAGCGAGTACAAGATCAGCCATGATCGCACCTAATTTCTATGTCTATGTTTATCCAGTCTTTCCTCATATGAAAGTCCTGACATCCCAGGAATCAGTCTGGTGAACCTTCTCTGTACCCCCTCTATGGCAAGAATGTCTTTCCTCAGATTTGGAGACCAAAACTGTACGCAATACTCCAGGTGTGGTCTCACCAAAACCCTGTACAACTGCAGTAGAACCTCCCTGCTCCTATACTCAAATCACAGTCACAGTTCATAAGTCACAGGAGCAGAATTAGGCCATTCGGTCCATCAAGTTTACTCCGCCACTCAATCATGGCAGATCTATCTTTCCCTCTCAATGCCGTTCTCCTGCCTTCTCCCCATAATCTTTGACACCCTTACCATGATGACCATCTGAATTAATTCCATCCACCAGCACATGAATGTATCCCTCTATTCCTTGACTGTTCATGTTTGTGACGATACGTCTCTTAAATGTTTTATATCTGTTTCCACCTCCTCCCCTAGCTGTGCGTTCTGGGTACCTACCACTCTATGTAAAAAAAAAACCCTTTTCACCTTAAACATATTCCCTCTAATAATGCACATTTCCACCCTGGGGCACAAGGTAGTAAATATCTATCCTGTCTGTATCTCTCATAATTTTATATACTTCTATCTGGTCGCCCCTCAGCCTCTGACACTGCAGGGATAACAATACAAGTTTGTCCATGTAGATGCAAGGAACTGCAGATGCTGGTTTACAAAAAGGACAAAAAGTGCTGGAGTAACTCAGCGGGTCAGGCAGCATCTCTGGAGAACATAGATTGGTGACATTTCAGGTCAGGATTCTTCAGTTTGTCCAATGTCTCCTTGTAGCCGATTCACCCCAATCCAGGTAAAATCCTTGTGAACCTCTTCTGCACCATCTCCAGTGCCTCCACATCCTTCCTGTAATGGGGTGACTAGAACTGCACACCACCGTCCAAATGTGGCCTCACCACAGTTTTATGCAGCTGCAACATTTCATCCCAACTTTCATACTTAATGCCCCAAAATGCCTTCTTTACCACTCTATCCACTTGTGTTGTAATCTGTACAGAGAAAAATGGCTCCGTGCACTAATCAAAACCACTTATCCAGTGGGTTTGTTTTTAATAAGTGTTGCAACGCACGAGAGAGTGCAGAGGAGGTTACAAGAATATTATCAGGGTGATACAATGGTACAGCTGGTCGATCTGCTGCTTCACAGCGTCAGCACTTGGGTTCATTTCTGACCACCAGTGCCAATTGTGACAATGTGGGTTTTTCTCCGTGTGCTTCCAGTTTTCTCCCACATCCCAAAGATATTCAGGATGAAAAGTTAATTGCCCACTGTAAATTAAAGAAAGGAGATGAGAAGGATTTCCTTTATCCAGAGGATAGTGAATCTGTGGAATTCATTGCCACACTCTGCTATGGAGGCCAAGTCATTGGGTATTTTTAAGGCAGGGACTGACAAATTCTTGATTGGTATGGGTATCAAGGTAGATCAAGATTGAATGGCGGAGTAAACATGATAGGCCAAATGGCCTACTTCTGCTTCTATGACTTATGAACTCATGAACCCAGAGTGTGTCTGTGAGTGATGGCATATGGGGATGTGAGGACAACAGAAACATTTGCGGTGCTGGATCTGTGTAAATGGGTTCTTAATGGTCAGTGTGGCCGGCTTTATTGGATTTAAGGTCCTATTTCTGTTTCACAATGGCTCTGTGGCTGCAGAATTATAGCTATAATTATAGACTGGTGGAGGTGGAGGTGGGGGGGAAGGGGGAGGGGGAGGGGGAGGGGGAGAGTGGCGGTTAGTTGTGTCTTTGCAACAAAGGAGAATGAGGAAATATTTACTTGAGGTGTGTGAGAGACTGAGGCAGGGCAAACCAAAATAGGTGGAGGTGTCAGTGATGGTGGGCAGATTTACGTTAATTGATAGAAGAGTTAGAGGGGAGCTGAGATTTTAAATAAAACTAATTCATTCCACAAGTGGCGAGGGTCCAGAACTCACTTGAAGGGTTGAAGGGTGGTGGGAAAACAAAGAACTATATTGACACTTAAATAAATTAATCCAACCACGATTAGGACATAGGTTTAACCTAAACTCGTTTTTTGGCTAGCCTGGGCCAAATGGCCTGTTTCTCCGTTACAACATATAACAAGAGGATTTCAGTATAGGAGTAAAGAGGTTCTTCTGCAGTTGTATAGGGCTCTGGTGAGACCACATCTGGAGTATTGTGTCCAGTTTTGGTCTCCTAATTTGAGGAAGGACATCCTTGTGATTGAGGCAGTGCAGCGTAGGTTCACGAGATTGATCCCTGGGATGGCGGGACTGTCATATGAGGAAAGATTGAAAAGACTAGGCTTGTATTCACTGGAGTTTAGAAGCATGAGGTGGGATCTTATAGAAACATATAAAATTATAAAAGTACTGGACAAGCTAGATGCAGGAAAAATGTTCCCAATGTTGGGCGAGTCCAGAACCAGGGGCCACAGTCTTAGAATAAAGGGGAGGTCATTTAAGACTGAGGTGAGAAAAAAACGTTTTCACCCAGAGAGTTGTGAATTTATGGAATTCCCTGCCACTAAGGGCAGTGGAGGCCAAATCACTGGATGGATTTAAGAGAGAGTTACAGTGGCTTGCAAAAGTTTTCATACCCCTTGAACTTTTCCACATTTTGTCACGTTACAACCACAAACGTAAATGTATTGTATTGGGATTTTATGTGATAGACCAACACAAAGTGATGCATAATTGTGAAGTGGAAGGAAAATGATACATGGTTTTCAAATTGTTTTACAAAAAACTGAAAAGTGTGGCGTGCAAAAGTATTCAGTCCCCTTTACTCTGATACCCCTAAATAAAATCCAGTGCAACCAATTACCTTCAGAAGTCACCCAATTAGTAAATACAGTCCACTTGTGTGTAATCTAATCTCAGTATAAATACAGCTGTTCTGTGAAGGCCTCAGAGGTTTGTTAGAGAACATTAGTGAACAAAAATGTTCCTTGGGCATCATGAAGCCCAAGGAACACACCAGACAGGTCAGGGATAAAGTTGTGGAGAAGTTTAAAGCAAGGTTATGTTATAAAAAAATATCCCAAGCTTTGAACATCTCACGGAGCACTGTTCAATCCATCATCCGAAAATGGAAAGAGTATGGCACAACTGCAAACCTACCAAGACATGGCCGTCCACCTAACTGACAGGCCGGGAAAGGAGAGCATTGATCAGAGAAGCAGCCAAGGTAACTCTGGAGGAACTGCAGAGATCCACAGTTCAGGTGGGAGAATCTGTCCACAGGACAACTATTAGTCTTGCACTCCACAAATCGGGCCTTTATGGAAGAGTGGCAAGAAGAAAGCCATTGTTGAAACAAAGACATAAGAAGTCCTGTTTGCAGTTTGCCACAAGCCATGTGGGGGACACAGCAAACACGTGGAGGAAGGTGCTCTGGTCTGATGGGACCAAAATTGAAGTTTTTGGCCTAAATGCAAAACGCTATGTGTGGCGGAAAACTAACACTGCACATCACCCTGAACACACCATCCCCACTGTGAAACATGGTGGTGGCAGCATCATGCTGTGGGGATGCTTTTCTTCAGCAGTGACAGGGAAGCTGGTCAGAGTTGATGGGAAGACGGATGGAGCCAAATACAGGGCAATCTTGGAATAAAACCTGTTAGAGTCTGCAAAAGACTTGAGACTGGGGCGGAGGTTCGCCTTCCAGCAGGACAACGACCCTAAACATACAGCCAGATTTACAATGGAATGGTTTAGATCAAAGCATATTCATGTGTTAGAATGGCCCAGTCAAAGTCCAAGACCTAAATCCAATTGAGAATCTCTGGCAAGACTTGAAAATTGCTGTTCACAGATGCTCTCCATCCAATCTGACTGAGCTTGAGCTATTTTGCAAAGAAGAATGGGCAAAATTTTCAGTCTCTAGATGTGCAAAGCTGGTAGAGACATAACCCAAAAGACTTGCAGCTGTAATTGCAGCAAAAGGTGGTTCTACAAAGTATTGACTCATGGGGGGGCTGAATACTTTTGCACACCACACTTTTCAGTTTTTTATTTGTAATAAAATTTGGAAGCTTTCCACTTCACAATTATGCACCACTTTGTGTTGGTCTGTCACATAAAATTCCAATAAAATACATTTACGTTTGTGGTTGTAACGTGACAAAATGTGGAAAAGTTCAAGGGGTATGAAAACTTTTGCAAGCCACTGTAGAAAGATCTCTAGGGGCTAGTGGAGTCAATGGATATGGGGAGAAGGCAAGGCACGGGTTATTGATAGGGGACGATCAGCCATGATCACAATGAATGGCCTCCACCTGCACCTATTTTCTATGTTTCTATAAATTTCTATGAGTCTGACAATGCAATAATTTACAAATACTCATATCAACAATAACTTGCATTAATATAATGCTTTAAACCCAGTAAGATACTCAAGTTTCTTCACAGGTGCATTAACAAACGCAATGTGATGCAGATATGAAGCCACACGATCAAGGTTTGATAGACAAGTTTCAAGGGGGAGAGAAGGGAGAGTGGAGAGAGATTTTCCAAGTATTGCTGCTCAAAGACAGTCGATCAATATCTATCCCACAGCTCTAATCATTACTAGAACAATCATGTTATCTTTTTCATAGACATCTGTGAAAACTACTCTTACCATGAAAATGGACCCTTAGCCACAACCTCTCTGTGTCTAAAATAACTATTATTTTGGAGACACAGAGAACTCTAGATGCTGGAATGAATAAAACACTAGGTGCTGGGGTAACTCAGTGGGTCAGGCAGCATCTATGGAGGACATGGATAGGTGACGTGGATAGGCGACCCTCCTTCAGACCCGTCCTCCACTGCCTGACCCACTCAGTTAATCCAGCAGGATGGGTGACGTTTTGGGTCGGAACCCTTCTTCACACTTAAAGTTGGGGGTGGATGGGGGTGGACTGGTGGTAAGACAAGGCCAGAACAAATCGGGGCCAGCAACGGATGACCAAGGAAGGGTGGAGCCATAATCGGCATAGCCATCTACCTATTTCTATATATTATACTACCTACAGTATTTCTATGTTTACACATTCACTGAAAACCATTCTAATTGGATCAATTGGGATGTTGTGGCATAATGCAAGCACTGCTTTTCAAATTTCAGCACAGGTACTTTGAGCTGAATGGCCTCTGTCAGTACAGTACCATTCTGCATTTCTAGTCATAGATTTGTTGGCAGGTGATGGGACCATTAAAAACTGGGATGATGGGTGCAGCAGTTCAGCACATCATATTTGGCCCCAACACATATCGCTACAAATGGTAAGGTGTACTGTAGGTTATGCTCTGAATGGAAGTGAATAGAAGATAGACTTGATATAATAGACTTGGCATAACTGTGCTCCTATTACTAATAAACAAATCCACCGAAAATTGATAGATCCACTGTAGTATTATTTGAAAATGGGCTCTCGATCAAGTTTCAGTTTTTGCATCTACCACTTCATCCCAATTGCTGGCTGTTCTGAAAATTTGACCTGGCATTCACATACCATCTCAGACATTACCGTCTTACTAATTTTAAACGTGCCTTATCAATCTCTCCCCTCCCCTCTATTCCTTCCCCAATTAAAACCTCATAAATCCTCTGAGTTTGACTCTGTAACTCCATAAACGTTTTGTTTCATGCTTTCTGTGTGTTCATCTCTGGCTTTTGTGCAACCATCTGCTTATTGAAACCCCTACCTTACCTGTGTTCACCTATGACCTGCCATGCTTTGTCTTGCCCTCCATTCTTCCAGCTTTTTTTTTCCCCAACCATACATTCCGTCTGAAATGGGTCCCGATATGAAACGTCACCCTATCCATGTTCTCCAGAGATGCTGCCTGACCTGCTGAGTTACTTCAGCATTTTGTGCCTTTTCATAAACATATCATCTTCTGCTGGTGTGTTGCTTTAGTCCTAAATTCCCTCTGTGTGAACTATCCTTTGCTCTTCAGGTTGTTATATATAATCAGCCCCCTTCAAGGCAGGATGGGCTGCAGTCCCAAGATAGTTCATGTTCATAAGTGATAGGAGCAGAATTAGGCCATTTGGCCCATCAAATCTACTTTGCCATTCAATCTTGACCGATTTATCTTTCCCTCTCAATCCCATTCTCTTGCCTTCTCCCCATATACCCTGATCTTCCTTGCAATCCAGCCTTGAGGCCATTCTCAGACACATCCATCTTATCTACACTGGTATGTTGGTCTGAACAATGCTCTTGTGGCCGAAACGATACAGAGTGAAGTCCTACCAGAGAACGGAGTGCTTTTGGCTCGTGAAGTCAAACTCAACTGAGATAGCAATATTACTAAGCATATCATATTGGCTCATGTCCTAACAGGATTATTCCCACTAAAGTGATGATTTGAAAAGTTTGGAGACACAGGCGACTGCAGATGCAGGAATCTTGAGCAAAAAAAAAAAGTGTAGGAGGAACTCAAGTGGACCAGGCAGCATCTGTGGAGGGAAATGGACAGACGACATTTCGGGTCAGGGCCCTTCTTCAGATGGAATAGGTGGAGGAAAGCTGGAAGAGAGAGGCAAAGTCTGGCGAGTAATAGGTGGATACAGGTGAGGGGGGGGGGGGGGGGGGGGGGGTACTGATGGGTGTGGATGATGACAAAGGATAGATGTGGAAAGGAGACAAAGCAGCATCAGATAAGGAAAAAATGGAGTGAAGTGTAAAGCCCAAGGAAATGAATGGATGGGGGCAGGGTGGAGTGTGAAGAGAGTAAAACGGAGTGCTCAGAGAAGAGAGAGGTGGCAGATGGATGTAAGGAGGTGGGGAAAGGAACAGTGTGACGGGTAGTGGGAGATGGTGGGAAAAATGTGTGTGCACCAGGTTGGGGGATCTGGAAACATTGCTTCCTGCCACTGATCTTTGCATTCAGACCAATTGTTCCCTTTTTAGGATCCCAACAGAGGATAATGCTTGTCAAGTCCTCCGCTGAGCATGGTTCTCCAAAATGCAATTCACTCTTCTCCCCAAATCAATCTTCTATCATTCAACTTCCAATATTTTCCTGACTGCTACTGGCAAAGAAATGGTTGCAGATTATTACTTCCTATTTCCAGAGCTCTGAATGCCCTTGAGGAGATATTTTTAATTAAATCAAACAAAATGTAGCATGATGGGCCACAGCACTGAGTTTATTGAATGTGTGAAGGACTGGTAGGAATATGGAAATGTCCCTACAGGTCCACCACCGATTTCCCGGCACCCTTGGTTCCAGAGCTTGCCGGATTATCCATTTTACCAGACCACAGAAGCCTCATAATAATAATACAATACAACTCTGGCCCACTAATTATACCCCTCCCGTGTCTACAAAGCGCCACGGACTGCTAGAAACTTAAATAAAACAAATATTAATTGTAAATTAAATGTGCTTATGCTTGACTTCATGACTGTCACTTGGACCTGGCTTAGAAGCATAGCTAGGGATAAATAGAAACATAGAAACATAGAAAATAGGTGCAGGAGGAGGCAATTCGGCCCTTCGAGCCAGCACCGTCATTCATTGTGATCATGGCTGATCGTCCCCTATCAATAACCCGTACCTGCCTTCTCCCCATATCCCTTGACTCCACTAGCCCCTAAAGCTCTATCTAACTCTCTCTTAAATCCATCCAATGATTTGGCCTCTGTGGCAGGGAATTCCATAAATTCACAACTCTCTGGGTGAAAATGTTTTTCTCACCTCAGTCTTAAATGACCTCCCCTTTATTCTAAGACGGTGGCCCCTGGTTCTGGGCTCTCCCCACATTGGGAACATTTTTCCTGCATCTAGCTTGTCCAGTCCTTTTATAATTGTATATGTTTCTATAAGATCCGCCTCATCCTTCTAAACTCCGGTGAATACAAGCCTAGTCTTTTCAATCTTTCCTCATATGACAGTTCCGCCATCCCAGGGATCAATCTCGTGAACCTACGCTGCACTGCCTCAATCACAAGGATGTCCTTCCTCAAATTAGGAGACCAAAACTGTACACAATACTCCAGATGTGGTCTCACCAGAACCCTATACAACTGCAGAAGAACCTCTTTACTCCTATACTGAAATCTTCTTGTTCTGAAGGCCAACATTCCATTAGCTTTCTTCACTGCCTGCTGTACCTGCACGCCAACTTTCAGTGACCGGTATACAAGGATGCCCAGGTCTTGCTGTAGCTACCCCTTACCTAACCTAACCCCATTGAGATAATAATCTGCCCCCTTGTTTTTGCCGCCAAAGTGGATAACCTCACATTTATCTATATTATACTGCATCTGCCACGCATCTGCCCACTCACTCAACCTGTCCAGTTCACCCTGTAGTCTCCTAACATCCTCTTCACAGTTCACACTGCCACCCAGCTTTGTGTCATCCGTAAACATGCTAGTGTTGCTCCTAATTCCCTCTTCCAAATCATTAATATATATGGTACACAGTTGCGGCCCCAACACGAGCCTTGCGGCACTCCACGCGCCACTGCCTGCCATTCTGAAAAGGACCCGTTCACTCCTACTCTTTGCTTCCGGTCTGCCAACCAATTTTCTATCCATGTTAACACCCTGCCTCCAATACCATGTGCTCTAATTTTAGTCACCAGTCTCCCGTGCGGGCCTTATCAAAGGCTTTCTGAAAGTCTAGATACACTACATCCACTGGCACCCCTTCATCCATTTTACTTGTCACATCCTCAAAAAACTCCAAAAGAATTCAAGCATGATTTCCCTTTCACAAATCCATGTTGACTTGGACTAATCCTTTTACTGCTATCCAAATGCCCCATTATTACCTCTTTAATAATTGACTCCAGCATCTTTCCCACCACCGAAGTCAGGCTAACTAGTCTATAATTCCCCGTTTTCTCTCTTGCTCCTTTCTTGAAAAGTGGGATAAGATTATCTATCCTCCAATCCACAGGAACTGATCCTGAATCTATTGAACATTGGAAAACTATCACCAATGCGTCCAGTATTTCTAGAGCCACCTCCCTGAGGACCCTGGGATGCAGACCATCAGGCACAGGGGATTTATCATCCTTCAGTCCCATTAGCCTACCCAATACTATTTCTTTCAGTTCCTCTACTCCCTTAGATCCTCTGTCCTCCAGTACATCTGGGAGATTGTTTGTGTCTTCCTTAGTGAAGACAGATCCGAAGTACCTATTCAACTCTTCTGCCATTTCCTTGTTGCCCATAATAATTTCACCCGTGTCTGCCTGCAAGGGACCCACATTTGACTTTGCTACTCTTTTTCCCTTAACCTATCTAAAGAAGCTTTTACTGTCCTTCTTTATATTCCTGGCGAGTTTCCCCTCGTACTTCATCTTTTCAGCCCGTATTGCCCGTTTTGTTTCCTTCTGTTGTCCTATGAAATTTTTCCAATCCTCTGGCTTCCGGCTACTCTTTGCTGTGTTATACATCTTTTCTTTTAGTTTTATTCTATCTCTAACTTTTCTTGTCAGCCACAGTTGCCTCCTACTCCCCTTAGAATCTTTCTTCCTTTTGGAATGAAATGATCCTGCGTCTTCCGGATTATGCCCAGAAATTCCTGCCATTGCTGTTCCACCGTCATTCCTGCTAGGGTCCCTTTCCAGTCTACTTTGGCCAGCTCCCCTCTCATGCCTTCATAGTCCCCTTTGTTCAACTGCATCACTGCCACTTCCGATTTAACGTCTCCTTCTCAAATTGCAGATTAAAACTAATCATATTATGATCACTACCTCCAAGCAGTTCCTTTACCTCGAGTTCTCTTATCATATCTGGTTCATTGGCCAACACTAAATCCAGAATTGCCTTTTCTCTGGTCGGCTCCATTACAAGCTGCTCTAAGAATCCATCTCGGAGGCATTCTACAAACTCTCTTTCTTATGGTCCTGAACCAACCTGATTTTCCCAGTCTACCTGCATATTGAAATCCCCCATCACCACAGTGGCATTACCTTTGTTACATGCCAGTTTTAACTCCTGCTGCAACAAAATAAGTTCACCAAGGGATCACCACCAACAAATGCAGAAGTAAATAGATAATTCTATCGGGATGGAGGTACATGTCCCGAAAAATCACGCACTACACACAATGACATCTGTGGCCGCCCAAGGAATTTTAAGTGCGCTCTCGTAATCTTGTCCGGATTAAAGGCGGTGCCGGATGATCAGTTGGCGTAAAATCGGTGGTGGACCTGTACTTTCATAATCAGGTGGCACAGCTGGTCGAGCTGCTGCCTCACAACACCAGCAACCTGGGTGCAAAATCTGCCTGGCGTTTGCTGTGATTGCATGAGTTTCCCCAGGCAGTTCATTTTACTCCCACGGCACTGGAGCTGCTGCCTCACAGCGCCAGAAACCCCCAGGGTGATCCCGACCTCGGCTGCTGCCTGTGTGGTGTATGCATGTTCTCCCTGTGACCGTGTGGGTTTCTTCTGGGTGCTCTGAATTCCTCCCACTCCCCAAAGTAGTATGGGTTTGCAGTTTAATTGGTGGTCTCTGTAAGATTGCCCCTAATGTGGAGGATTGCAAAACATAGAACTAGTGCGACTGGATGATCGCTGGTCGGCGTGGATTTGCCAGGCCGATGGACCCATTTCCTTGCTGCATCTCTAAACCAAACTAAAATGGTCCAAGTGATGATAATAAACTTATACCAACACCAATGCCACTTGGTAGGGTAAATGGACACTGCAAATTGCCCCAAATTTGTGGAGGCGAGTGTTAGAATCTAAAGACAATTGATGAGAATATGGGCAGAAAAATATTTGTGATCAGTGTAAATGAATGGTTATCGGCTGATGTGAATTTGGTGGGCCGAAGGGTCTGTTTCCATGTCTCTATGACAATAGGCGAGGTAAATACTTGTTTCCTATTGAGCTATTTATCCATTATTATTGTATTTGTATGTTTACCGACTATAGTTTAATCACAATAGAACTGCGTAAGCATTTGTTGGTGAGAAATCATCATTTTTGGATTGAAACATGTGGGAAACAATATTCAGTGGTCAGGCCAAAATATGGGTCCTCGTAGGGAACTTGAAGTGTTGCTGCCTTTAAATGGCTACCCTATTTTGAAAGGATGGAGGCGTCTCTATAAAGGGTGACAACGAGGTACGTCCTGAAAACAATTGCCACCCGCACCAGAAGACAGGTGGCACGGTGGTGCATGCGGTAGAGTTGCTGCCTAACAGTGCCAGAAACCCAGGTTTGATCCCGAGCACAGAAGCTTTCGGTACGGAGTTTGTACATTCTCCCTGTGATACTTCACACTGTATCTCTCATAATTCAGAGATACAGTGTGGAAACAGGCCCGTCTCCCCACCAGGTCCATGCCGACCAGCAGATCACCCCGTATACTAGCACTATCCTACACACACGGGGCAATTTACAGAAGCCAATTAACCTGGTTAATTTACAGTAGCCAATTTACAGAAGCCAATTATATTTGCTGGTCTTTGGAGTGTGGGAGGAAACTGCAGCACATTCCAGATACTCACCATTCTCGGTGTAACAATGTTTGGTAAAATATTCGGACGCACCTTTAGAAAGGGAATGAGGAGGAATCCATTTTGTCAGAGGGCGGTGAATCTGTGGAATTCATTGGCACAGACGGTTGTGGAGGCTGAGTCGTTGGGTAATTGTAAAGCAGAGATTGACAGGTTCTTGATCAGTAAGGGTGTCAAAGGTTACAGGGAGAAGTCAGGAGAATGGGGTCGATAGGGAAAGATTGATCAGCCATGATTGAATGGTGCAGTAGAATCAATGGGCCAGATGCCTAATTCTGCTCCGATGACTTATGAACAGGAAAATTCAGACAAACAACAAGCATTTGGCGTATGTCTTATATTTACTTGTTCATGGGATTTTGAACCTCACTGGAAATGCTGACAATTATTGTCCTTCCCTAACAACCCCGGAATTAAGAGACATTGATGAATCTTGAGTCACATGTAGGCCGTGCTTAGTAAATCTACTCTGATTAAGGCTTTTATGGCAATTCAATAGATCTGTGGTTGCCATTATTGATATATTTATTCAAGTAATTGGACTGAAATTCCACAGCTGCTGCTTTGGGATTTGAACTTCCATCCCTGGATCAATAGTCTAGACAACTGGATGGTAGCTCGGTAACCTAACCTAACCTAACCTCATCCTGGCTGACTCGTATTAATTTTGAAGCTACTATAATCTGTTCTATGTTTCAGATATAAAGCAACAAACAAAAGAATATTTACGAAAAATTGTACGATCCAATCCCCAGACTGGTTTCTGTATACATTGACTCCATTTACACCTCACGCTGCCTCGGCAATGCCAGTAGCACAAACGAGTCGCACCCCGGTCACTCCCTCTTCTCCCCTCTCCTATTAGACAAGAGGCAAGAGGTATAGATGTGTGAAACTACACACCTCCAGATTCAGGGATGGTTTCTTCCCAGCTGTTATAAGGCAACTGAACAATCCTATCATGAACCAGACAGCGGTGCTAAGCTACGATCCGCCTCATTGGAGACCCTCGGACCTACAGTATCTCTGATCAAACATTACTGGACTTTATTTTGCACTAAACATTATTCTCTCTATCATGTATCTGTACAGTGTGGATGGTTCGATTGTAATCATGTATTGTCTTTCCGCTGACTGGTTAGCACACAACAAAAAGCTTTTCACTGTACCTCGGTACGTGACAATAAACTAAACTAAATGCTTTAAATATTTATCTGCATTGCTTCAGAAACAATTGCGTTCAATTCTATGCCCTGGTCCTCTGTGGGAGAATCAAATCTATTGGTCGTCATTAACTCTTGACCTATTGCCAGAGCTTATTATAAATTCACAATTAGCAGCCTCATTGACAAAAAGATCGTCGCCCTTATACATGCCTGTAAAAATCTACAAACACCTGAGTTTCATTTTCTACTTTCTCTGAAAGGTTTTTTGTGAGAGCTTTAATACTAGAGACAAAAGCACAGAAAATAAAATTGGTGGATGGTTACCTCTATTTTATAATTGAATGAACAGTTATCAGATCAAGACAATCTTTGTCACACAGTTCCTGGCTGTAGATATTCTCCCTCAATTTTCTCACATATTACATATGTATGTGGGTATGTGCATGTGTGTCTATCCATGCTCCTATCTAACAGCCAGTAACTGTATCTGCTTCCATCACCCACTGACAGCGGGTCCCAGGCACCAACCACCCATAAAAACGTGCACCGCAAAACTCCTTTAAACTTTGCCCCTCTAACCTTAAACCTGTGGCCTCCAGACTGTAACAGTTCCACCCTCGTTCTGACTGTCTACCCTATCTATGCATCTCATACTTTTGTGTACTTCTGTCAGTTCTCCCCTCAGCCACCAGCACTCCGGAGAAAATAATTCAAGTTGCACCAGCAAATAGTGATGGCTTAAACCTTCACAATTTGCACACAGCTTTTCTCAAAGACACTTTAGCAAAATCATAACTTCCATTCCCAGTGATGAAGGGGGGGGGGAAAAGCAAAGAGACTCCTTTGATTTTTGCGAAGGCTTTGCATTTCACCATAACATCATTTTGCCTCATTAAATTGCTTACATATTCTCTTATCTCACTTTCACTGCACAGTGGTGTACTCGGGACTTAATTTCAAATCAAATCAACTGGATTCTGCATTTCTGCTGAAGAACGATCGCAAGAGGACACATGGGGAATATAGTATAACCTCCACTGCATCCACCTTCCAAATTCGCGAGTGGAGAGGCCAAATTAATGGGCAGAGCTGGCAGGCGGAAGCCGAAGAGAAACATTGCCTCGGGTCAATGTCTCGTTAGCTCATAATTCTCCGATACAGCTTGACACACCGATCCTTCTGCTCCAAATAGAAGTATTGAGCCCACTATTCTGTACAGCAGTTGGTCACTTAACCAATGATAAAGCAGGCAATAGGGAGAGTGAGGAAGCATTTCACCCCCCCCCCCCCCCCCCACACACACAACACCTAATAAGGTTCATACAGATCAGCCTTGGTTAAAGTCAGAGCGCTCTAATTTGAGAGCATTCTGGGTCAAACCAGATGCCAAATGTTGGGGGGGGGGGAAAAAAGCTGGAGTAACTTCGCAGGTCAGACAGCATCTATGGAGAATAACGATAGGTAACTTTAGACTTTAGAAATACAGCGTGGAAACAGACCCTTCGGCCCACCACGTCAGTGCTGACCAACGATCACCCAGACGCTAGCACTATCCTATACACTCGGGACAATTTACAATTTTACAAAGTCAATTAACCTACAAACCTGCACATCTTTGGAGTGGAAGGAAATCGGAGCTACTGGAGAAAACCCACGCAGTCATGGGAAGAATATACAAACTCCGTAGGGGCAGCACCCGTATTCAGGATTGAACGCTGGTGTCTGGCGCTGCAAGGCTGCAACTCTACTGTGCCACCTGTCTGTAGCTTCTCTGGCTCAGATATGAACTCGGATTTCTAGTCCGCGGTACAGATCCTCTCTGGGTTATGAATGCCTGACTCGTGGACAACCTAGACAAATGATTGAGCATTTGTGAGACTGGTGGGATGGATGAGAGTGGATTTGTTGATTGCTGTAGGCATCTTCTGCTGGGTGGTAATGAGGCATTTCAGCAATGGCTTGTCCACACACACACCCCCCCCCCCCCCCCCTCCCCCTTTCCCCCACCCAGCAGCAACAACCAGGGGGCTGAGTGAGTGACGCTGAGCAGAGCTGGGAGTGCTGAGTAGACTCACTCCTCACACACTGAGTCAGTGACGCCCAGTCAAGCACTCTGTGTCTTTTAAAAAATATATAAACCAGCATCTGCAAATCCTTGTGTCTTTTTTAAAATAAACCAGCAGTTTAAATTCCATTTGGAATATTTTTGGAGGACCAGGAAACCAAGAGACTAAGAACCTGCAGATCCTTGTGTCCATGTCAAACATCTAGTGCAGATGATGTACCACCATTCTGACCCTCTACATTATTCTTTACAGTAACCCACGGTCTGACTTGCAAGATGTTGCCCCATTGATTCTGGTCACGATGCTGAAAAGTCAAAATCTAATAAATTAATTATTCTGAGCAATGACATCTTTGTTGAAGTTTGTTCTTTTCAGCCTGTTTTTACTTAATTTGTATTTACATCAAGACATGGCCTCAGGGAATTAACAGATGAAACATAAATATCAAAGAACTGACCTACTAGCTTGATTTAATCAGTACTCGTTTGGCACTGGTACCATGGAGAGCTCCACGCAGCCAGGTAGCTGCCTCCAGAGTGCATGTGTACTTTAAAATCCAATTTTAATGCAGTAATCCAAATCACTTTACCTTCTAATCTCACTAATGTTGGTGGAGCCCTGCATTACAACGAATTACACACAATTCATGTTTGTAAAAAGTACTATCATAACGTTTAGGAGACATTTGGACAGACACATTGATGGGATGGGTTTAGAGGGCTTTGGGCCAAGCACGGGCAGGTGGGACTAGTGTGAATGGGGCATGTTTGGCGGCGTGGGCAAGTTGGGCTGAAGGGCCTGTTTTCACGTTGTGCAACTCTATGCATATGTGACAAGAGAACCATTGACTAGAACACTCTATGTTTCTATCTTACAGCAAGCAGCTGGCAATTCAGCCCAACACATCCATCCTCCTCGCCTGCTTTATGGATCACAACACCAGTGAAAACCCAAAGAAGAAACCATGTGGTGCTGCTGATAGTTAGAGTCCAATGAGCCTTTGAAACCTTAGTTCACATCTGCAACAGCAACTCTGTAAGAACTACAAAGTCCAATACGACTTGTTGGAACATCTTGTTAGCTTTTCCCCACATGAGAGTCTACATCGAAGAAAAGCACTGTGCAACTGTGGGGAAATAAAATTGATACTCCTCCCGACTCAACTTGCACTTGGATTTACAAGGGCAGTTTGCATCGACACAGCCTATATTCCCTTCAGGGTAAATTATGGATGTGGATCATTGGTGTTGGATGATTAAAGGATTTGAATGGAAAGATAGGGAATAGGAATCTCTCTTTTGGGAAGAGGTACAATGTTAGAGTGAGGCTTCTCAAGATGATCCCGGGTAGTGATGGGATGGGAGAAACCTTCTCCAAGGTCCTATGGTGCCTGGGGAACATAGTCATAGAGTCATCGGGTCATACAGCACGGAGCCAGGCTCTTCAGCCCAATATCTACACTAGTCTCACCTGCCTACATTTGGCCCATATCCCTCCAAACCTATCCTATCCATATACTTGTCCAGATGACTTTTGCATTTTGTGACAGTATCTGCCTCAACTACCTCCTCTGGAAGCTAAAAAAAAGCTGCCCTTCAGGTTTTGATTAAATCTCTCCCCCCTCTCACATTAAACCAATGTCCTCTCGTTCTTGATTCCCCATCTCTGGGTAAAAGGCTCGGTGCATTTATCCTATTTATTCCTCTCATCACTTGATGACTTGAAGATAGATTGATCTTGCGTTATGGATGTGCGAAGGAAGAAAGGCAGGTTGATGGGGATAATGCAACCATGAGCATTCATTGAGGGAATACACTAGATGGGCTGAACGGACTTTCCCCATCCTGTTCGCCCCAACACCAAGAAAGAGACCAGCACACACAAAGGGACAAGCACAGACATCGATAATCTATTAGTCGGTGATACCTGACGACACTCCGTGAAACACCCCTTCTTTAGTCTTGGAGCCTGAAAATAAATACATTTTTAAAGCAAAATAAGGAAAGAGCCCAGTTAGCATTTTGGAAAAATGTCACAAATCAGTGAACGGATTCATCTCCCCCTCCCCACAACCTTTCACCTTCCCCCATCAGATTCACAAGGCGCTGCAAGCAAGCGTGAGCGCTGGTGGTGGGGGGAGAAAGACTGAAGACAGATTAAGATCAGGACTTGTAGTGAGAGTCGCCCTGACAGATGCGACTGCGGCGATCCAGGGTCCGCCGGGTTAGGGGGGTGGCGTGGGGAGGGGATGGGGGTCGTGTCGCGTTCGGGTCAACAAAAAGACAGCCCCACGCACGACAGCAAAGGGTTAAACGCGCCATTACCACATTCCTCCAGAACCCCCTTCACAAAGCACCACCGCCGGGGAGCAGGGATGTTAACCCGTACTGTTTAACGTGGGGGACTAACACAAAATCCCTCTAACATTGAAATCCGGGATTTCATTTTAAATATTGTAATTGGCCAAGAAAGAAAATTGGATTTTATTTTATTTTAATCCCTTTAGGTGGAATAAAATCATGTTTATTAATTTCTGAATCTCACTTCGAATTTCCCTCTGATCTTAAAGCAGGAGCCCTGACCTTGGGATCTCAGTTCTTATCCCACCCTGTGCAGTCTTTCCAGACGGGGGGAGGGGGGGGGTAAATCGTGTATGACCACAGGTAGAGAGAGAGAGAGAGAGGGAGCATTCTTTTTTACAATTACCTTTCAGCTTGCAGTTACAATTTACAATTACCCAACAGCTTGCAGTTAGAAAGCGCGAACTCTCGGCTAAATACTATGGACATTATTGGCCATCCTCGCCAGACACCTGATGCTCTTTTTTCAATGACTTCCACCATCAGCCTCCTTCTCCACACTATCCTCCCTCTCCTCTGATTTCCCCGCACGGAGTATTCTCCACCACGGCCATACCCGCTCCGGGAAACATCACCTTGGAGGGATTTGAAGCTGCATTTCGCGATTGCTTTTACAACCTACCCACGTAAAGCACCCCATCCTTGGTCTTCCCCGCCGCCTCAGCCACTCCTTGCTTTGTTTTCTCCGCCGCTGCCACCACCCCGTCTTTGGCTTTGGAAAGCCCTTTCATGAACATATCCATGGTCACCGTGTGCGAGAGGGAGAGGG
This sequence comes from Okamejei kenojei, assembly GCA_035221665.1. Taxonomy (NCBI): domain Eukaryota; kingdom Metazoa; phylum Chordata; class Chondrichthyes; order Rajiformes; family Rajidae; genus Okamejei; species Okamejei kenojei. The sequence goes on from CM069131.1 coordinate 55,928,194, forward strand.
AGAGCGAGCGATCGTCTTCACCCTGCCTGTTTCACGAGCAAAACCATCAACCTCCAGCCGCACGCTGCACAAGTTGACTTCCTTCCCTCCTCTTGTATTAATTGCTCGGTCTATCAGCGCATCGCCGCCTTGTCGTTGGTTGGAGAGGCGAGGTGGTGGAGAGGCGAGAGCGCCGAACGCTGAAGGATGCTCTGCCGGAGCAGATTGCAATGACTCGGGCTCAGGCGCGCCCCAATCTCGGCAAGCGGGCGTGCATCCTGATTTGTTGGTGCGAGGGACTTTCATCTCCCTGCTCCCGACCCTATTTGGCACTCGCTCTTTTCCTCTGAACTCTTCCAACATTGATAAATAATGCTTCATCCATGATTGGTACCTTTTTTTTCGTTTAGTTTAGTTGATTGTCACTAGATGGATATGGGCCAAACGCAGGCAGGCGAGACTAGTGTAGATGGGACATGTCGGCCAGTGTGGGCAATTTGGGCTGAAGGGCCACCCCATGACTCTACGACGTGTACCGGGGTACAGTGAAAAGCCTTCGTTGTGTGCTAACCGGTCAGTGGAAAGACTACATGATTTCAATCGAGCATCCAAGGTGTGCAGATACATCAGGTGTGGCATGGTGGAGCCCCTGCAAAGCGACTGCCTTACAGTGCCAGAGACCTGGGTTCCATCTTGATTCCTCCCACTTTCCAAAGATGTGCGGGTGTGTTGGTTAATAAACCTCTGCACATTTTCCCTAATGTGTAGGATAGACCGAGTGTATGAGTGATCACTGGTCTGGTGGGCCGAAGGGCCTGTTTCATGCTATATCTCTAAACTAAACTAAACTAAACGATAAAGGGAATAACATTTAGTGCAAGGTAAATTCCAGTAAAGTCTGATTCAAGGCTGTCTGAGGATCTCCAATGAGATACGTGGAAGCTCAGAACTGCTCTCCAGTTGACCATAGGATTGTTCAGTCGCTTGATAACAGCTGCGAAGAATCAAGAGTCAAGAGAGTCAAGTGAGTTTATTGTCATGTGTCCCTGACAGGACAATGAAATTCTTACTTTGCTTAGCACAACAGAACATAGTAGGCATTGACTACAAAACAGATCAGTGTGTCCATATACCTTTATATATGCAAATACACACATGAATAAATAAACTGATGAAGTGCAAATAACAGATAAAGGGGTATTAATGTTCAGAGTTTCGTCCGAGCCAAGTTTAATAGCCTGATGGCTGTGGGGACGTAGCTATTCCTGAACCTGGTCGTTGCAGGCTCCTGTACCTTCTACCTGAAGGTAACAGGGAGATGAGTGTGTGGCCAGGATGGTGTGGGTCCTTGATGATATTGCCATCCTTTTTGAGGCAGCTACTGCGATAGATCCCCTCGATAGAAGTGAGGTTAGAGCCGATGATGGACTGGGCAGTGTTTACTACGTTTTGTAGTCTTTTCCTCTCCAGGGCGCTCAAGTTGCCGAACCAAGCCACGATGCAACCAGTCAGTATGCTCTCTCCTGAGCACCTGTAGAAGTTAGAGAGAGTCCTCCTTGACAAACCGACTCTCCATAATCTTCTCAGGAAGTAGAGGCGTTGATGAGTTTTCTTAATAATTGCATCAGTGTTCTCGGACCAGGAAAGATCTTCAGAGATGTGCACGGCAAGGAATTTGAAGCTCTTGACCCTTTCAACCATCGACTCGTTGATATAAACAGGACTGTGGGTCCCCATCCTACTCCTTCCAAAGTCCACACTCAGTTCCTTGGTTTTGCTTCTGTTGAGTGCCAGGTTATTGTGCTGGCACCATATGGACAGTTGCTTGATCTCTCTTCTATATTTCTGATTCATCCCCATCAATGATACGACCCACAACAGTGGTGTCGTCAGCGAACTTGATGATGGAGTTCGCACTGTGACCGGCTACGCAGTCATGAGTATAGCGTGCGTACAGCAGGGGGCTGAGAACGCAGCCTTGAGGTTCTCCCGTGCTGATTGTTATCGAGTCTGACACATTTCCACCAATATGAACAGACTGTGGTCTGTGAATGAGGAAGTGGAGGATCTAATTGCAGAGGGATGCGCAGAGACCCAGTTCTGCAAGTTTGGTAACCAGCTTGGACGGGATGATTGGGTTAAATGCCTAGCTGTAATCAATGAATAACAGCCTGACATATGAGTTTTTGTTGTCCACGTGGTCCAGAGCAGAGTGGAGGGCCAGCGAGATCGCGTCCACCGTTGTGGCGGCAAGCGAATCTGTCCGTGAATCTGGAGGTGCGCATTTTAACACGTCTGTAACTCTTGCCTGATGGCTGAGACAATAGACAATTGGTGCAGAAGTAGGCCATTCGACCTTTCGAGCCAGCACCGCCATTCACTGTGATTCACTCTCTTGAAAGCATCCACAGAATTGGCCTTCACTGCCTTCTGAGGCAGAGAATTCCACAGACTCACAACTCTCTGTGTGGAAAAGTACTTCCTCATCTCCTTTCTAAATGGCCTACCCTTTATTCTTAAACTGTGGCACCTGGTTCTGGACTCCCCCAATATAGGGGTTTCCTGCCTCTAGCGTGTCCAATCCCTTGATAATCTTATATGTTTCAATAAGATCCCCTCTCATCCTTCTAAATTCCAGAGTGTACAAGCCCAGTCGCTCCATTCTATCAACATATGACAGTCCCGCCATCTCGGGAATTAACCTGGTGAACCTATGCTGCACTCCCTCAATAGCAAGAACGTCCTTCCTCAAATTTGGAGACCAAAACTGCACACAATACTCCAGGAGAGGTCTCACTAGGGCCCTGTACAACTGCAGAAGGACCTCTTAGCTCCTATACTCAACTCCTCTTGTTATGAAGGCCAGCATGCCATTATCTTTCTTCACTGCCTGCTGTACCTGCATGGCAAGAGGGAGTGGTCAGGGTGCAACTTATCCTTGATTATGCATGTGGCCTTGCCGAGGCAGCGTGAAGTGTAGAGGGGGTTAAAGTGGAGAGGAGGTTAGATTGTGTGATGGCTGGGCTACATCCACAATTTGCTGCAATTTCTTGAAGTCTTGGATGGAGCTGTTCCCAAACCATGCCGTGATGCATCCCAAATCAGAGCTTAGAATGGAGACGAGGAAACACTTTTTCTCACAGAGAGTGGTGGGTCTGTGGAATTCTCTGCCTCAGAGGGCGGTGGAGGCAGGTTCTCTGGATGCTTTCAAGAGAGAGCTAGGTAGGGCTCTTAAAAATAGCGGAGTCAGGGGATATGGGGAGAAGGCAGGAACGGGGTACTGATTGGGGATGATCAGCCATGATCACATTGAATGGCGGTGCTGGCTCGAAGGGCCGAATGGCCTACACCTGCACCTATTGTCTATTGTTTATTTCCTCGGTGCATCTGTAGAAGTTGGTGAGAGCAGTTGGGGACATGCCAAACATCCGTGAGATGTTGGAAGCAGAGGCTGGGGTTTCTCATCATCAGAGCTGCCACACTTTGGTTGGATGAATCAGAATATCAACTGACTAGAAATTAAGTTTTGCATGGAAACAGACCCTACAGCCCACGGAGTCCATGCCGAACATTGATCACCCGTTCACACTGGTTCTATGCTATCCCACTTTCTCGTCCACTGCCTTCATACGGGGGACAATTTTACAGAGGGCAGTTAACTTGCAAACCCACATGCCTGCGGGATGTGGAAGGAAACTGGAGCATCCGGCGAAAACGCATGTGGACACAGGGAGAATGTGCAAACTTTACTTAGGCAGGATTGAAGCCGGGTCTTTGGCGCGGTGCGGCAGTGACTGTAGTAGCTGTGCCATTTGTTGCTCTGGAATAACTAGAATTCATAAGAATATAAGTAGAAAAATGGACATGCCATTCAGCCCCCGCTTCCTGCTTTACTATTCTATAACACCACCATAGAACATAGAATAAAGCAGACAGTGCTGAAGTAACTCACTATGTCAGGCAAGTTCCCCTGGCCTAATCACAATCCCTCCAAACACCGCGGCTATCTGGCCAGGAAATCGGAGGAAATAAAGAAAATTAGAATCATTTCAGCTATCCCTCATTCCAGGTCTACTGAATAGATCATAGAACATAGAACCCGACCTGAAACGTCATCTATCCATGTTCTCCAGAGATGCTGCCTGAGTTACTTCTGCACTTTGTATCTTTCTTTTCAAAACCAGCATCTGCAGTTCCTTGTGTCTACAGAGAATAGTGTCCTACAGGCCCTTCAGCCCACAATGCCAGTGCCAAATCTGAGGCCAGGTTATCATGCCTATACGTGATCCATATTCCTCCATTCCCTGCATATCCATCTAAAAGTCTCATTAAAAACCCCTATCATACCTGTGTCCACCACCATCTTTGGCAGCATATTCTAGACACCCACCACCCTCTGTGTAAACAACTTGCCTCGCATATCTCCTGTAAACATGTTGACCTTCCCTGCTTAAAGCTATGCCCTCTAGATTTTGCCCTTTCTACTTCTGACTGTCAACCCTAGTTATGCCTCTCATAGTTGTATATATGTCTACCAGGTCTCCCCTCAACCTCCTATGTTCCACCCTATTCTCACATTCATTGCTCACCATAATATTTAGGAAATTAGCAATCTCTGTATTGACAGTATTCAGTGACCGAATCTTTGCAATCATTGACGAAGAGTTCCAAAGATTCATCACCCTCTGGGAGAAGACATTTATAGTCATAGTGTCATAAGGCATGGAAACAGGCCCTTCGGGCCATCTTGTCCACACCAACCAACATGTCCCTTCTACACTAATCCCACCTGCCCGCGTTTGGTCCATTTGCCTCCAAACCTGTCCTAGCCATGTACCTGTCTAATTGTTCCCAAAACATACAATAGTCCCTGCCTTCACTTCCTCCTCTGTAAGCTTGTTTCATACACCCCTCAGATTCATATTAAATCTTTCCCTTCAGAAGAAGGGTTTTTTACCCAAAACGTCACCCATTACTTCTATCCAGAGATGCTGCCTGTCCCGCTGAATTACTCCAGCATTTTGTTTCTATCTTTAGTGTCAACCTGCATCTGCAATTCCTTCCTACTCACCTACTATACTCAGTGCTCTTACAGATGAAGGCCAATATGCCAAAAGCCTTTTTGCCCACCTTATCTATCTGTGACGCCACCTTCATGGAACTATGTAGTTGAGTTGAGTTTAGTTTAGTTTATTGTCACGTGTACCGGCATACAGTGAAAAGCTTTTGTTGCGTGCTAACCAGCACGTGGAAAGACAATACAATTACAATCGAGCCATTCGGAATGTGCAGATACATGATGTACCTGCACTCCTAGATCCCTCTGCTCTACAACACTCCCCAGAGCCCGACCATTCACTGTGTAGGTCCTGCCCATGTTAGATTTTCCAAAATATCCTTATCTTACTTATCTTTACCTTGAATGGACAAAGCTTTACTTTGAGTCTGTGACCCCTGGTTCTAACTATTCCAGCCAAGGGAAATATAATCCTCAAATGCACCCTATAAAGTCCCCTACGAAGCTTTATGTGTTCAGCTAAAGCTCCCTCCAGCTTTACATTTTCAATCCCCCTCTCCTCTCCTTATCTGACATCCTTTTGTCTTTGAATTGATGAATGGGAAGATGCAGTACGTAAACAGGCAACAAATTAAAAAAAAAATGTTTAACAGGTAACACAGAGGTGCAGTGGTAGAGTTGATGCCTTAAGGGGCTGTCCCCCTGCGCCGACCTAATCTGCGAGTTTAGAAGAGTTTGCCCTCGACTCAAACTCGCAGCATGGTCGACACATGGTCCTAGGATGTCCTATGAGGTCACTGGAACTCTGCTTCATGCTTCTCCTTCCCGCATACTCGCGGCCCCATTTGGTTGAGGAAAAATTTTCAGCATGTTGAAAAATTTTCCGCGAGTAAAAATTGGTTAGCATGTTTGTTTTGATCTCATAGTGCAGTGGAGTGGGGTCGCTATGTAGTTACATGCAGTCGAGGGCAGCAGTAGGCAATCTCCTTTGCTGACCGGGCATTGGATTGGCTCATTGGAGTTTTCAGGGCTAAGGAAACATAGAAACATAGAAACATAGAAATAGGTGCAGGAGTAGGCCATTCGGCCCTTCGAGCCATTCAATATGATCATGGCTGATCATCCAACTCAGTATCCTGTACCTGCCTTCTCTCCATACCCCCTCATCCCTTTAGCCACATCTAACTCCCTCTTAAATATAGCCAATGAACTGGCCTCAACTACCTTCTGTGGCAGAGAATTCCAGAGATTCACCACTCTCTGTGTGAAAAATGTTTTTCTCATCTGTCCCAAAATGATTTGCCTTTTTTAAACCTCGTAATGTAAAATGCCCGCTAAAAAACTTTATTATAAGTTGTTGGCTCCAAAAGATTCCCCCCCCCTCCCCCCCCGCACTCTTAAACGACTTCCGTTAAGCCGTCTTTATCTTTCTGTTCATCGCGGGTGAGATTTAAACCAGGGTAACTGTCTTGCAACATTATATATTTTACAATCACTTTGCAGCAATCCAATCAAACATGTATTACAAAACCTTGGAGCAAAATTATCATACATATGACAATTGCATGTACCTTATTCTGAAACACTGACTGGGATCTAGGCTTCCTGGCACAGCAGCAGCCCTTGACTTCTTATATACGAAATATTGCCAAAATGGCCCTGTAATACCTTTAGTTTGCTCCCATTATGGCTTCTATTTGCAGGATAAACTCAGTTATTAAAGTCAGTTTTGGGCCATTTTCAAAATTCTGTCCAGTCGTGTTGCCTCAGGCTCCCAGGCTAAAAAAAGTCCAAGAACCGGCGTCCCTCTCCTCGCCCACTCCCCCCCCCCCACGGAGGGGGGGGGGTATTTCTGCGCCCCCTTCTTTCCCCTCTCTCTTCCCCCCTCCCCCCTCCTCCCCAGGGTTTTGAATTAAAAAATTATGGAACAATCACATCCCAATTACATTCATTTTGAGAAACACAGGGAACTGCAGGCGCTGGTTTACAAAAAAAAGGCACAAAATGCTGTAGAAACTCAGCGGGTCAGGCAGCATCATAGTTTTAGGTTGGCTTAGAGATACAGCGTGGAAATAGATCCTTCGGCCCACCAAATCTGCGCCTACCAGCGATCCCTGTACACTAACATTCTACACACTAGGGAAAAGTTGCAATTTTACCAAACCCATTAATTTACAAACCCGTATGTCTTTGGAGTGTTGGAGGAAAGCGGAGCACCCGGTGAAAAGCCACGGGAGAACGTACAAAGAGCACCCGGAATCAGGAATGAACCCAGGTCTCTGATGTTGTAAGGCAGCAACTCTACTGCCGCGCCACTGTACTGCCATAGGATCACTGGAAGACACGGACAGGTGACGTTTCGGGTCAAGACCCTTCTTCAAACTTTATTTTTGCATTCATTTAGAAATCCAATGCAAATACTAAGCTGGAAACACATTTTCAATGGACTGATTGGCACATACTGTAATTGAAGTTAATTGGTTGGAAAAAGCAGCATACGCATTGGTAGACTTGGGCCTGGGGTGCCTCAATATGTTTTGATAAATATACAAGTTAAGTACATTAATTTGGGAAGCTGATGATTCAAAGCGTATAAGAAGTGTGTAAGAAAGAACGGCAGATGCTGGTTCAACTCGAAGGTAGATACAAAATGCTGGAGTAACTCTGCGGGACAGGCAGCATCTCTGGATAGAAAGAACGGGTGACGTTACGGGTCGAGACCCTTCTTCAGACTGATTCAAAGTGTATCATTTTTCTAAAATCTGAGTCACAGGGTATGAAAATAAATGTAGCAACATGAATTTATATATAGACAGAAGAGAGATAGAGAAATTGAGTTTATTTAGATTAGCACAGCAGTTGTGCAACAATATTTCCCACAATCTGTGCTGCAAAGACATATCCAGCAGGTGAGGAATTTTATCAATGCTTGTGGGTGAAACTATGCTGGAAGAGAAATAACTACCATAGTAAAAATAAGCTGAACAACGGTTATTTATAGTGGATACAAGGAACTGCAGACAGCGCCGGCCCTAGGCCAATTGGACCGATTTTTCCAAATTGGGCCCCGCGCCCAAGTGGGGCCCCGCGTTAATTTTCCGTATTTCATATGGAAATACAAATTCATTTTGTTGAATAAAGATTTAAAAAAAAAACATTTTACAAAACCTGCATGGTTTTGTACATGGAATACAAGCGCTGTACAGTCATCAGGCGCAAACGATGTGTTAACCACTGTAGTGTTAACAGCCAGATGTGTTAACAGCTAGTAGTTAATAAGTAGTTATCCAATGCGTCATCAATGCATTGATCAACATTCCTCAGTAAATGTGTAATTGTGTTTTAGACTAAGTATTAATGACGCTGCGTCCCTTTGAATACAATTCACGCGGCGTCATTAACACTTCTTCAAAACATAATTACATTTTACTGAGGAATGTAGATTGATGCATTGATGACACATTGAGAATTTCTTAAAACTCCACGATCATGGGTGAGAACTTCTTCTTGGTGACATTCTTGGTTTACAGGTTAGTCATTCAATTTACCTATCGACCCATGTTGTGTCTCTCTGTCTTTCACTCTCTCCCTCCCTCTCTCTCTCACGCGCTCTCTCCCATTCCCCACCCCTCTCTCTAGCTCTCTCGGCATTCCCGGAATCATTAATGTTTTGTGGTGTACAAAAATGCTGGAGAAACTTAGCGGGTGAGACAGCATCTATGGAGTGAAGGAAATATGCAACGTTTCGGGTCGAAACCCTTCTTCAGACCCGGCTATTTCCTTCGCTCCATAGATGCTGCCTCAAGTACTTTGCGAGTTCACCCAAGAGCTTAAAATCTCTGTGTGGCATCTCTGTCCCTATCTTCAAATTCCCACTTTGAAATAAAATACAGTTTTCAACTTTAAAAATTCGCAGCAGGAACTCGATTAGTCGATTCCCACGCATTTTCAATCATCGTTCGATTCAGTGTAATTTTCACACATGGTTGATATAATTGTTTTAAAAGATACAGTACATTACAATAAATAATGATGAATAGTAATAAATGCAAACGCTTCAAGTTATACTTCTTGTGTGGTGGTAAGGTGGGGGGGAATAAAATACCATATATTTGCATTTATATAGCGATCCTGCTGCGAAATGTCTGTCGAAAGTTGTATTTTATTTCAAAGTAGGAATTGGAAGATAGGGACAGAGATGCTACACAGAGATTTTGATAGGAAGGAAACGTTACAGCAGCTGAGTAAAAGATCGGTCAAATGGTAGGTTCAATGAAGATCGGGCAAGGGGGGATTGGGGGTGGGTGAAAAGTATCTATAGCTTGGGACTTGCCTAAATGAATCCTGAGATGGATTATCATTCCACACCAAATTTCTTAGACAATAATACATTTTATGCAATTATCACAACATTTTTGTTGGATATGGAGAAACCTATGGTACATGCTCGTAAATTAATAAAACAAATATCCTTTCAGTTCCTTCTTTAACACTTCTTTAAGGACTGTTGTTTCTGGGATGGGATTTCTGATAACAAATAACCTACATTCTATATTTTGTCATAATGTGGCTGAAGCAATGGCATATTTTGTGATATTTATTGAGATAGAAAGATACAACTGGGCAAGATATTACCTTGCAACATTCTGTATCTCTGATAGATATTGTGAAATGGAACTCAGACATTATGGGAGGATTACATATAACTACAATTCAAATGCAATGAACATACAGAGTATTCTTATTTCCACCATGAACATGCAATAGTGATATCGGACACCAGATCCTACTACGGTAAACTCACGAGCTACTAAGGTATGACTACGTGTTAAAAAGTATCAATTTTTTACATCCTGAGTGTGGACATTTAAATTTACATGTGGACATTTTTCAACATGTTGAAAAATCTTCACGAGTTACCACGTTTCCCGAGTACCTGCCGTTAGCGCTAAGAAATGGCAAGTTGGCCTTTATAACAAGAGGAATCGAATATATGAGCAAAGAGGTCCTTCTGCAGTGGTACAGAGTTCTAGTGAGACCGCACCTGGAGTATTGTGTGCAGTTTTGGTCCCCTAATTTGAGGAAGGACATTCCTGCTATTCAGGGAGTGCGGCATAGTTAATTCCCGGGATGGCGGGATTGTCATATGCTGAGTGAATGGAGCAGCTGGGCTTGTACACTCTGGAGTTTAGGATGAGACGGGATCTCATTGAAACATATAAGATTGTTAGGGGCTTGGACACGCTAGAGGCAGGAAACATGTTCCCGATGTTGGGGGAGTCCAGAACCAGGGGCAACAGTTTAAGAATAAGGAGTAAGCCATTTAGAACGGAGACGAGGAAACACTTTTTCTCACAGAGAGTTGTGAATCTGTGGAATTCTCTGCTTCAGAGGGCGGGGGAGGCCGGTTCTCTGGATGCTTTCAAGAGAGAGCTAGATAGGGCTCTTAAAAATAGCTGAGTCAGGGGATATGAGGAGAAGGCAGGAACGGGGTACTGATTGTAGATGGTCAGCCATGATCACATTGAATGGCGGTGCTGGCTCGAAGGGCTAAATGGCCTGTTCCTGAACCTATTCTTTATTGTCTATTGAAACGTCCCGAGCTCCGACGTACTCGCTATGTTCATCCTACGTGTTTACCACGAGTTTTGATTTTTTTTTAAACTCGGGAGAGCGCTTGTGTGAACGCGCACAGTGGGACAGGGCTTCACACCCGCTGAGTTTCTCCAGCATTTTTGTCTACCTTCGATTTTCCAACATCTACAGTTCATTCTTAGACGTTTTACGGTGATGACTGCATCTGCGGTTCCTTTCTGTTGGGGGGGGGGGGGGGGGGGGGGGGGTAAGGGAAGGGTCCTGGCCCGTGGCGGCTCCTGGTCCGTTCCCTCCGCAGGTGCTGCCTTGCCCGCTGAGTTCCTCCAGCACGCTGTGTTTTTCGTTTGGTTCTGAAGTTGAAGGTGGACCCCCTGGGTTTACCTTCAACTCCCTGTCTGTGGTGGCTCAGCGGGAGGGGCAGGGGCTCTGGGGAGAGGGTTGCGGTTCTGGTCGCGACCCTTCGTCAGACAATCACAAGGACTCTCACCGACGAGAGTTCAGTTCAGTCTGAAGAAAGGTCATCTCTCCAGAGTCGCTGCGCTGCCTGTCCTGCTGAGCTACTCCATTGTTGCTGTACTGAGGTATAGCCAAGTCTATCCCTCATTGTTAGCAGCTGATGGGTAGTGGCTGTAAAAGGACAGCGCTGCTGGGGCGGGGGGGGGGGGGGGGGGAGAGAGTTCCTTTCACAGCGTGTCTTGTGGGTAGTCTGTCCAGGGGTAAAGTTGCGGGGAGGGCAGGAGGGTTGAGAAGGAGGGGGTCAGTGGGGGATCATCCAGCTCAAGAGCGGGTTAGCGGGCGATGGTTAGCAGGACAGTGGGCGGTGGAGCTTACTCCATATGTCAGTGCGAGTAACCTCAATTGATCCCTTGTTTGCGCTGACACAGGAGTAAGCACCACCGCCCGCAGTTATGTTATCACACTGACCCACTCCGCTCCATGATCTTTGCTCTTGAGCTGGTCCCCTCAGACGGAGAGCACAGCCAGATGTGAGCGGGCCGGCAGAAGGCGCTGAGATGGCAATCGGTTCCGCTGTCCGGTGATGGAGGCCGCTCGTAGCCACGCGAGCTGCTTCCCTCCCTGGCCACAATGTGGTGGCTCCGCGCCCGGAGCACCGCGGCAGCGGTGAGTGAGTGTTACTGGCATGTACCCGACCCTCTCCTTCTCAACGCTCCCGCAACTTTACCCCTGGCTAGACTCCCCACACGCTGTGAAAGGAACTCTCCCCCGAATTGTCATGTTACTCACGACACGTGACTCATTTATAATTATTTATTTATATCTCTACGAAAAACTTTCCCAATTGGGCCCCGCATCACCTAAGGCCGGCCCTGACTGCAGATGCTGCTTTACAAACAAAGACAGTGTTGGAGTAATTCAGCAGGTCAGGCAGCATCGCTGGGTGATGTGGCTAGGTGATGTTTCGCGTCGGGACCCTTGTTCTGATTGGGGTGGGGTGGGGATGGGGGAAGAAAGCTGGAAGAGAGAAGCAGGACAAAGCCTGGCAGGTAATGGGTTGACACAGGTGAAGTGGGAGGGGAGGGATGATAGGCAGATGGTGGATAAAGGACAGTGATGAAAAAACAGAAGTCATGAGACAAAATGATTAAGAGGTGTGCATTGTGAAGCAAGAGGAAGGAATATAGGTGGAATGGGAGGGGGAGGGGGGAGAAATAGGTGCGGATCCAGGTGGGGGCACAGGGGCGGGGGTGGAGGGGGAAGGATTAGAGGGCAAGAAGGGAGAGGGAAAGAGTTTTATTAGTTACCTAAAATTGGAGAATACAATAACATCTAAGCTACCCAAGCGGAATATGAGGTGCTGTTCCTTCAGTTAGCGTGTGGCTTCCTCTGGCAATGGAGGAGGCTCAGGATGGAAAGGGAAGTGTGGGAATGGGAAGAGGAGTTCAAATGGTCAGTGACTGGGAGATCCTATATGTTGGCCAAAAGTAAAAAGTAAAAATAAACTGTTTGGCAAAATGGTTGCCGAGTCTATGCTTGATCTCACTGATGTACAGGAGGTCACATTGGGACCACCAGGTGAAGTAGATGAGGTTATTTATTTATATCGAGGTATATTGAAAATGTGTAGTTCATAGGCTAAGTGTGAAAATCAAGAGTGCTTATGCACAGGGGAGGAGCCGGAACAATGAAATTCTTCCTTGCTGCAGTTTTATTGGCAAATTAGATGCAGGGACAACAATAAAATTATCAATTGATCTAAATAAGCAAGAACATGTAGAGAGCTGTGGATGTAGCCCAGTCCATCACACAGACTCATGGCCTTTAGCATTCATTCATTCCAATGTGCACCCTCCCTGCACCATGTTATATTTGCAGCATCTTTCAAAGCCAAGACCTCTGCCACCTAGAAAGATAAAGAAAAGGACAAGGCATGGCAACACCGTTATCCAAATTTTATGAGGAACGTCACATACAACCATTGGACATATTGGAGACACAAGTTTAGTTTAGTTTATTGTCACGTGTACCGAGGTACAGTGAAAAGCTTTAGTTGCGTGTTAACCAGTCAGCGGGAAGACTACGCATGATTGCAATCAAGCCGTCCGCAGTGTACAGATGCACAATAAAGTGAATAATGTTTAATGTAAGATAAAGCCCAGTAAAGTCTGATTAAAGATAGTCCGAGGATCTCCAATGAGGTAGATAGTAACTCAGGACCGGTCTCTAGGTGATAGGATGGTACAGTTGTCTGATAACAGCTGGGAAGAAACTGTCCCTGAATCCGGAGGTGTGCATTTTCACACTACTGTACCTCATGTCTGATGGGAGAGGGGAGAAGAGGGAGTGACCGGGGTGAGTCTCATCCTTGATCATGCTGGTGGCCTTGCCTCGACAGCATGAAGTGTAACAGGAATCCAAACGGCAGATTTTTGTGTCTCTATCTTGGGTGTAAACCAGCATCTGCAGTTCCTTCCTACACATTTTGTCTGCTCCACTGCAAAATCTCCTCAGGAGATGCCATACTTTGAAGAATATCTCCTCCTCTCTCCGACGGGAATTCTGCAGCGCCCTCTATCGCTTCACTCTCCCGTTTCCCTCTCACCTGGCTCTCTGTCTGAAGAAGGGTCTCGACCCAAAATGTCACCTATTCCTTTCCTCCAGAGATGCTGCCTGACCCGTTGACTTACTCCAGCATTTTGAGTGGATCTTCAATGGAAGCAAGGTTGGTTTGTGTGATGCTCTGTGTGGCCTCCACAATACTCTGCATTGTACAAGATGTCATTCTGACTGTAGATGCTGGAATTTTGGGTAAAAGTACTGGAGTAACCCAGCTGCCTGACCCGCTGAGTTACTCCAGCACTTTGTGTTTACCTCAGACGTATAGCTGTCCTTCACACTTGTTGAGGCAACTTTCTTGGGATTCTGTACATAACAGCATTGTAGTCTCACCTTCACCACACAGAAAAATTGTAAGTCCCTGCATCGCGTTGCTGTTGGAAATTCATATAATGGATTTTCTTCATTTTCATTTCAATGAACTGGAAACTTGTTTGCTGTCCATCATTTCAGTATCTCAGTATCAATTGATATACCAGCTCTGTCATTTTGACAGCTTAATGACATTTGGTGCCATCTCATATTCTTCTCAAACTTTCCAAACGCTAATGTGAAAGCTTGCCTTTCCCACCGTTGCTTGAAAGGACACAATTGAAGGATAGACACTGATATGTGGAAGGTCTTTTACCAAACATTTTTAATTTTTAGTTTTAGAGATACAGCGCGGAAACAGGCCCGCGAGCTCACCGGGTCCGTGCCGACCAGTGATCCCCCTGCACTGGCGCCATCCGACACACAATTTACCATTTTTACCAAAGCCAAATTAACCGACAAACTTGTATGTCTTTGGAAACTGGAGCACCCGGGGAAAACCCACGTGGTTGCGGGAAGAACGTACAAACTCCGCACCTGAGGTTAGGATCGAACCCGGGTCCCAGGTTCTGTAAGGCAGCAATTCTCTACTACTGCATCACTGTGCCGCCCCAAAGTATAGTTTGGAGACTAAAGAAACTGCAGCTGCTGGAATCTTGAGCAAAGCTCAACGAGCCAGGCAGCATCTGAGGAGCAAATGGACAAACAGTGCTGCCTTCCCTCTCTCCCCCCCCGCCATAGTCTTCCTACTAGTTCCACTGTTTGCAGCCTTATATCCTTTCGTTATCACCTCTTCCCCAGCCAACAATGGGCCATTATAGGCCCCACCCTTCCTTGGACATCTGTTGCTGGTCCTGATTTGTTCTGGCCTTTAATTAATCTCCATTTCCCTTCCCTCTACTTTCAGTCTGAAAAAGGTCCCGACCCGAAACGTCGCCCGTCCTTTTTCTCCAGAGATGCTGCTTTGTATCTATCTTTAGTGTTTCAGACTGATTGGATTAGGGGAGGAGAAAGCTGGAAAAGAGAGGTGAAGGTGGGACAAAGCCTGGCAAGGTGGATACAGGTGAGTGGGAAGGGGTGTTGAGTGGCAGATGGTGGAGTTAGTGAGAAAGGCCAGAGTTGAAAAGGGAACAACGTGAGACAAAATGGTGTCGGGTAAGGAGAAGAGGAGTGAAATGATATGCTGAAAGTGGGAGGGGGGAGGATTTGGATGGAAAGGGACAGGGGGTAGGGGAAAGAGGAGGGGGGGGGGGTTAAAGTGAAATGATGAGTGTTTGAAGAAGGGGAAAGGAGCAGGATGACTGTGCGAGGGGTGGGTGGGAGATGATTGGGAAATGTGTGCACCAGAGTTGCACCAGAGATGAGAGAGAGAAGGGGCAGAGGGGGGTGATATTTCTTGAAATTGGAGAATTCATCCCGTTGTGTTCTAAGCAACCAAATGGAATGTGAGCTTTAATTTTCCTTGTGGATCTTGGCTGACATATGTGTAACTAACTATGCTTTAGTAAGACAGCAACCTGGAATTAAATGGAATAATGTTGCCTCGAGTAACAGAATCAATATGGGAAATGAACTTATCAAAATGAATGGTTGGAAATTTCACGCAAGTGATTTCATTACTTGCTATCAGCCATCAATCTATCTCCATATAGCCTTTAGTTTTATGCCTCATTCCTACCCCAAGCTCTGCCTTGAAAACGTAACCCTTCACTCTTCCCCCAGTTGGAAGAAAAAAACATTGGCTTGAAATGTTGACTGGTTTCCCTTTCCACAGATTCAAAAGATCTTCCAGCAACTTTGTTTTTGCTTCAGTTTTCAATGTCTCTGCTTGCAAACTGGCGGAACGGCATCTCATATTCGGCTTGGGTAGCTTACAAAACAACAGTATGAACATTGAATTTTCCAAAGAGAATTTGATAGAGTCTCTGGGATAAGTTCATGTTCATAAATTATAGGAGAAGGATTAGTCCATTTTGCCCATCAGGTATGCCATGTCTTTCAATCATGGCTGATCTATCTTTCCCTCTCAACCCCATTCTTTTGCCTTCTCCCCATAACCCTGACACCCGTACTAATCACCCCGATTCTACCGTGTACTAGCCGATCCGAAACGTCATTTATCTGTGTTCTCCAGAGAAGCTGCCTGACCCATAGAAACATAGAAACATAGAAAATAGGTGCAGGAGGAGGCCATTCTGCCCTTCAAGCCAGCACCGCCATTCATTGTGATCATGGCTGATCGTTCCCTATCAATAACCTGTGCCTGCCTTCTCCCCATATCCCTTGACTCCACTAGCCCTAGAGCTCTATCTAACTCTCTCTTAAATCCATCCAGTGACTTGGCCTCCTCTGCTCTCTGTGGCGGGGAATTCCATAAATTCACAACTCTCAAAAATGTTTTTTCTCACCTCAGTCTTAAATGACTTCCCCTTTATTCTAAGACTGTGGCCCCTGGTTCTGGACTCGCCCCACATTGGGAACATTTTTCCTGCATCTATCTTGTCCAGTCCTTTTATAATTTTATATGTTTCTATAAGATCCCCCTCATCCTTCTAAACTCCAGCGAATACAAGCCTAGTCTTTTCAATCTTTCCTCATATGACAGTTCCGCCATCTCAGGGATCAATCTCGTGAACCTACGCTGCACTGCTTCAATCACAAGGATGTCCTTCCTCAAATTAGGAGAGCAAAACTGTACACAATACTACAGATGTGTCCCCACCAGAGCCTATACAACTGCAGAAGAACCTCTTTACTACCTTTACTGAATCCTCTATTTATGAAGGACAACATTCCATTAGCTTTTTTCAATTGGCCTGCTGTAAGAGCACAATGGCCTGTAGCCACCTTTCAGTGACCGGTGTACAAGGACGCCCAGGTTTGCCAAAAGGCATGAGAAACAAAATTCTCTGGTCTGATGAAACCAAGATTGAACTATTTGGCCTGAAAGCCAAGTGTCATGTCTGGAGGAAACCAGGCACCGCCAATACCATACCTATGGTGAAGCATGGTGGTGGCAGCATCATGCTGTGGGGATGTTTTTCAGCGGCAGGAACTGGGAGACTAGTCAGGATCGAGAGAAAGATGAACGGAGCAAAGTACAGAGAGATCATAGAAACATAGAAAAATAGGTGCAGGAGTAGGCCATTCGGCCCTTCAAGCCTGCACCGCCATTCAATATGATCATGGCTGATCATCCAACTCAGTATCCCGTACCTGCCTTCTCTCCATACCCCCTGATCCCTTTAGCCACAAGAGCCACATCCAACTTCCACTTGAATATAGCCAATGAACTGGCCTCAACGACCTTCTGTGGCAGAGAATTCCAGAGACTCACCACTCTCTGTGTAAAGAATGTTTTCCTCATCTTGGTCCTAAAGGAATTCCCCCTTATCCGTAGACTGTGACCCCTTGTTCTGGACTCCCCCAACATCGGGGACAATCTTCCTGCATCTAGCTTGTCCAACCCCTTAAGAATTTTGTAAGTTTCTATAATATCCCCCCTCAATCGTCTAAAATTCCAGTGAGTACAAGCCAGAAGAAGTCTATCCAGTCTTTCTTCATATGAAAGTCCCGACATCCCAGGAATCAGTCTGGTGAACCTTCTCTGTACTCCCTCTATGGCAAGAATGTCTTTCCTCAGATTTGGAGACCAAAACTGTATACAATACTCCAGGTGTGGGCTCACCAAAACCCTGTACAACCCTGTACAACTCCCTGCTCCTATACTCAATCCTTTCGCTATGAAAGCTAACATACCATTCGCTTTCTTCACTGCCTGCTGCACCTGCATGCTTACTTTCAATGACTGGTGTACCATGACACCCAGGTCTCGTTGCATCTCCCCTTTTCCTAATTTGCCACCATTCAGATAATAGTCTACCCTCCTGTTTTTGCCACCAAAGTGGATAACCTCACATTTATCCACATTATACTGCATCTGCCATGCATCTGCCCATTCACTCAGCCTATCCAAATCACCCTGCAGCCTCCTAGCATCCTCCTCACACCTAACTATACCCCCCAGCTTGGTGTCATCTGCAAATTTGGAGATGTTGCATTCAATTCCCTCGTCCAAATCATTAATGTATATTGTAAATAGCTGGGGTCCCAGCACTGAGCCTTGCGGTACCCCACTACTCACTGCTTGCCATTCTGAAAAGGACCCGTTTACTCCTACCCTTTGCTTCCTGTCTGCCAGCCAGTTCTCTATCCACATCAATATTGAACCACCTTGATGAATATTGATCCTTGATGAAAACCTGCTCCAGAGTGTTCTGGACCTCAGTCTGGGGCGGAGGTTCACCTTCCAACAGGACAACGACCCTAAGCACGCAGCCAAGCCCACTGGCTTTGTGACATGTCTGTGAATGTCCTTGAGTGGCCCAGCCAGAGCCCAGACTTGAACCCGATCGAACATCTCTGGAGGGACCTGAAAATAGCTGTGCTTCGACGCTCCCCATCCAACCTGACAGAGCTTGAGAGGATCTGCAGAGAAGAATGGGAGAAATTACCCAAATACAGATGTGCCAAGCTTGTAGTTTCATACCCAAGAAGACTTGAGGCAATAATCGCTGCCAAAGGTTCCTCAACAAAGTACTGAGTAAAGGGTCTGAATACTTATGTAAATATGATATTTCAGTACTTTGCAAAAATTTAGAAACACTGGTTTTCACTTTTTTATTATGGGGTATTGCGATTGATGATTAAAAAACAGAATTTAATCCATTTTAGAATAAGGTTGTAATGTAACAAAATGTGGAAGAAGTGGTCTGAATACTTTCTGAATGCACCGTATTAATGTACGTCAATTAAATCTTCCTTCTGTCTCTACCGTAGTTCCAGAGCAAATACCATAAACCCCTGTCTCACTGTGCGAGTTGGCCCACGAGTGACCCCGAGTTTTCACTCGTGGTGATCACGTAGTGGGAACGTCGGAACTCGCGCGTTCAACTTGTCCACTCGTGGCGCTAACGGCAGGTACTCGGGAAACTTGTTAACTCGTGAAAAAAATCAAACATGTTTGATTTTTTCCACGAGTCAAATTAACTGTTCAAGTTAAAAATGGAAACATTTAAACTCGTTGCAGTAACGTAATGGCCCGTGCGTTTACCATAGTGTCTCGTGAGTCTATCGTGGAAACTTTTTTATAATCTGAAAGGGACTGAACCAAAGTAGTATAATATGTAATACATATTATATATATTATATATATTTCAATTCCAACCCCGAAGCAATTGAGAGGCGATTTCTTGGGGCCGTGTAATTTAACGTGTGTCTTTGCTTTTAAAAGTGAAGCTGTTTAATTGTTTACGCTGCGCTGTGTTTCGTGTTGGGGAGAGTGCTGCTGTACAATGCTTTCGATTTTATACTGCCTTCCCCTTCCACAGAAAAATGCCTAAATTTTTCTTTGTGCCCGCTCTCCTGGGAGCAATCCAAACCAGGGGAACAATGAACCCTCAGAGGCTTCGCGTTCCTTGCTCCTATATATGGACCTCGCTCGCTCGCAACTGTATGAGCGCTCGATCAACCAGACATCGGCCAACACGGAGGCCTGATTACTGAAAACAAAGTCAACTTGTACCAGACCTCATCATCTTCCTTCCGCCCACCCGTAACCACGGCACCACACTTTCAACAGAAAACTTAATATTTAAAGAATATATTGGGACATTGGATTGTCTGAAGAAGGGTCCCGAGCAGAAACGCCACATATGTGTGTGTGTGTGTGTGTGTGGCTGTGTGTGTGGCTGTTGTGTGTGGCTGTGTGTGTGGCTGTGTGTGTGGCTGTGTGTGTGTCTGTGTGTGTCGGTGTGTGTGTCTGTGTGTGTGTCTGTGTGTGTGTTTGTGTGTGTGTCTGTGTGTGTGTGTGTGTGTTTGTGTGTGTGTATCTGTGTGTGTGTCTGCTGTCGGGTCCCGGCGGCCGCCTCAAAGTCACCCGAGCTGCTTCCTTCCTCTGAAGTGGTGGCCAGCTGCTGTCTGTGTGTATCTCTCTCTCTCTATGTGTGTGTGTGTGTATGTGTGTGTGTGTGTCTCTCTCTCTCCCTCTCTGTCTATCTGTTTGTATCTGTTTGTGTGTCTGCTGTCGGGTCCCGGCGGCCGCATCAAAGTCACCCGAGCTGCTTCCTTCCTCTGAAGTGGTGGCAGCTGCTGTCTGTGTGTATCTGTGTGTGTGTGTGTGTGTGTGTGTTGTGTGTCTGCTGTCGGGTCCCGGCGGCCGCTCAATGTCAGTCACCCGAGCTGCTTCCTTTTTTAAAATTATTTAAAATAGAGATCCATTGCAAAAAAGTATTTAAAAACATAAAACAACAAGAAATGCTTGGTTACTGGAGGATGCGCATTTTCCCATTGTAGGTCATATCAATAGATGCCGCCGCGCTGAAATAACTCAAAACCACAGATGGAGATGTATTTTAACATTGTTGCTTTATTAAAACATACCTTCATTCACGGTTGGCTCAAGAGTAACGGGAGAGGAACTTGGTAACTCGGGAGATGAACTTGGAACATCGCAGCAATGACATACCCGTGGGAACTCGGTTACACACTTGATCATAAACTTGAAGTCTCGTGCACAGCCACGAGTCTGTCACTGGGGTACCTCGTGGGTCAACTCGCACAGTGAGACAGGGCCATTAGTCAGCTTTATCTCATCGTGTTGATTTTCCATTCTTGTAAAGTCCCTGTGAATTTCTCCTCACTAGTGCTATCATATTTCCAATAATCATTGTAATTCACTGAAATGAGAACTGCGCGAAGCCAAGTTCCTCTTTCAGTGAATTGCTGTGGTCATTGTCAACACCAAGTTCCTCTTTCAATGAATTATAATGGTCGTCAATCACAATTTTGTTCCAAAGAGCAGCTGTTTTCCTGAGGCAGTGTAAAGTGTAGATGGAGTTGATGTTGTGGAGGCTGGCTTGTGTGATGAACTAGGCTGCGTCAGAACACTGCATTTCTTGCAGCCTTGTGCAGAGCAGTTGGCATCTCGTGAATGCATTTCATGCGATTCCTATCCATGGTTATATTGTGGATACATTGGAAGATCCTTGATTGGCTTATCAGCAAAGTTGAAACAAGAGTGTATAAGGAATATTGATAGTGAGGATGTAGAAACAAGGAACTACAGATGCAGTTTTACCAAGGAAAGGCACAAAATGCAGGAGTAACTCAGCAGGACAGGCAGACGTGGATAAGGGACGTTTTGGTTCGGGATCCTTCTTCAGGCTGGAGTAACTCAGTGGATCAAGCAGCATCTCTGATGGACATGGATAGGTGAAGTTTTGAGTCAAAATCCCTCTTCAGACTGATTCAATTCTGGTCCAACATGTTCTCCAGAGATGCTGCTTGACCCGTTGAGTTACTCCAGCATTGTGTCATTATTGATGGCGAGGATATGGAATTATCTACATAACACACGAGGATGATTTGATTGAAAGACAGTTTGGAAATGGGCCCTTCGGCCCATCGAGGCCATGCCAACCATCAATCACCTGATAACACTAGTTCTATGCAATCCCAGTGTTACATCTACTTCCTACACTAGAGCAAATTACAAAGGCCAATTAACCAACAAACTTGCATGTCTCTGGGACGTGAGAGGAAACCAGAGCACCTGGAGGGAATCCACGCAGTACCTCCAGACATACAGTGTAAATAGCTCATTCTAAGCTTCCCCTCAGTCTATTTTCAGTCAAAAACCACTGAATCAAGCACTTGCACAACTAATCTTTATTTTGACAAAACACAATTACAGTTCAACTACTATACCTAACCACCGCGGGTTCGATCCTTGTATCTGCCTGATCAAGCTCTCTAGGCTTTGCTCAAACAGAGACACTCCAGAAGGTCATGCAGTCCCAAGCGCTCTCCCAGAAGATCGACGCAGGACCTCATGGCAGTGGACTTTTATATGTCCCTGGATCTCAACGGGACCGAACCTCATGGGGGTGGTCTCTTTACAATCCAATTACAGATTTCGATTAACCCCGTACATGACAGACATTTCCCTAACCCAATAATACAGTGGCTAATACATTGTATTCAAACAGTGTTTCTCGGAGGAAACAAACATCGCAACATTTGCCCTGATATGCAAGAAAACCAGACAAGGCTCAATACTTAATCCAATCAACATTCAGTAAAGTAAAGTAAAGCTTTGCAACATTATTTACAATTATTTACAAATGTATGTCTGGTTTGCATTCATCCAATCCAATCTATGCATTTTGCACCTAATTGTCAGGGTCTGCAGATGTTCCCATTCTCTTCCTGCAGCTCAGATCTAGGCTCTGGACAAACTGGCACCATTCTGTAGCTTGTCCCACTTCGTCAGAGAGCACTTTCAAATTGACCAAACGGCCTAGCAGCCCTGAAGCCTTTACTCAATTTTAGAGTCCTAGCCTCTCCAATCTGGCCAAGATTAACAACAGGACTCGAGTTCATGCTCAAACCAGAAGTCTCTGGTGCTGTGAGGTAGCAGCTCTCCCAGCTCTTCTGCTGTGCCGCCAATGATTGCTTTTCAGACCAACAGCATTCCCCAAGTATTCGTTGTGTGTCATTAAATATTTCGATCTACATCAGTGATCGAGCTGCAATTTCTAAATTTGCAGATGACACGAAAACTTGGCAGTATTGAGCATTTAGAAGCGAGTGTTGGATTGCTGCAGGATATAAAACAGGTTAGTGAAATGGGTGGATGCACAGCAGATGGGATTTAATGCGGAGAGATGTGACATTATCTATATTGGTAGGAAGAATTAGGAACAGAGAATAAAATAGATGGTTCTAAAAGGAGTGCAGAAGTAGAGGGAGTATGTGTGCACAAATTATTGAGAACTATCAGGTAAGATGAGAAAGTGACTAATAAGGCATACACAATTCTGGATTTCATCAACAGCGGTGTAGAATATATAAAAACAAGGAAAGCATGCTGAACCACCATAAAAGTAATGCACTGGCTTTAACAGGAGTAGGTTGAGGTTTATTATTGTCACATGTACTAGGTTCAGGACTGAACAAGGGTCTCGACCGGAAATGTCACCTTTCCATGTTCTCCAGAGTTGCTGTCTGACCTGCTGAGTTACTCCAGCACTTTGTGTCCTTTTGTGTCTTAAACAGCATCTGCAGTTCCTTGTTTTCCACAGGGAAAAGCTTTTGTTTGCGTTGTACTAACCATTATTCACGTTAATCCGTTTATCATGTGAATAGCTCGATTATAATCATGTATTGTCTTTCCGCTGACTGGTTAGTACGCACAAAAGCTTTTCACTGTACCTCGGTACACGTGACAATAAACTAAAGTAAAGTAAACTAAACTAAATTGTCCGATCAAATCAGACAATACCATACATGAATACAATCAAACTAAACGCACATACAAAAGTAGAATGAAGGGAGAAATACCAAAGTGCAGGATAAATAGATTTACAAGTGGAAAAGAGATTGAAAAGAATTGTACACCACTTATACACAAAGAGTGGGCAATTGTAGTCCGCTCATTACAGGATATGATAAGATGTGTGTTAGAAGGACCGCAAAGGTACCAATCTCAGGATTACCGCCTGTGCCACGCGACAGTGAGAGTAGGAATGGAGCAAGGTGGAAGATAAATGCGTGGCTAAAGGGCTGGTGCAGAGCGCAGAGATTCAAGTTTCTGGATCATTGGGACCTCTTTTGGGGAAGGTGTGACCTGTACAAAAAGGATGGGTTGCACTTGAACCCGAGGGGAACCAATATCCTGGCGGGGAGATTTGCAAAGGCTACTGGGGAGACTTTAAACTAGATTGGTTGGGGGGAGGGACTCAAATAGAGAAAGCAAGTAGTCCGTTTGTGAGGCAGAGAAGAGAAGCAGTCAGGCGCAATACGTAGGGGGGAAAAGAAGAAAAAAATAACAAACGGAGAATAAGAAGTGGAGGGTTTCTTAAATGTGTGAGCAGAGAGACAGAGGGGTGTAAAATGAGGATAGGAGCAATAGGTAGCAAGGTGAAAAGTGGCAGGCAGACAAATCCAGGGCAAAAATCTAAAAGGGCCACTTTTCAACATAATTGTAAAAGGGGCAAGAGCGTTGTAAAAACAACTGAAGGCTTTGTGTTTCAATGCGAGGAGCATTCGTACTAAGGTGGATGAGTTGAATGTGCAGACAGCTATTAATAATTATGATATAGTTGGGATCATGGAGACATGGCTCCAGGGTGACCAAGGCTGGGAGATGAACATCCAGGGATATTCAATATTCAGGAGGGATAGACAGAGAGGAAAAGGAGGTGGGATAGCGTTGCTGGTTAGAGAGCAGATTAACGCAATAGAAAGAAATGACATTTGCTTGGAGGATGTGGAATCGATATGGGTGGAGCTGCAAAACATTAAGGGCAGAAAACGCTAGTGGGAGTTGTGTACAGGCCACCTAACAGTAGTAGTGGAGTTGGGGATGGCATCAAACAGGAAATTAGAAATGCGTGCAACAAAGGTAAAACCGTTATAATGGGTGACTTCAATCTACATATAGATTGGGTGAATCAAATTGGCAGGGGTGCTGAGGAAGAGGATTTCTTGGAATGTATGCGGATAGTTTTCTAAACCAACATGTAGAGGAACGAGAGAGCAGGCTATTCTAGACTGTGTATTGAGCAATGAGGAAGGGTTAGTTAGCAGCCTTGTTGTACGTGGCCCCTTGGGCAAGAGTGACCATAATATGGTTGAGTTCTTCATTAGGATGGAGAGTGACATTGTTAATTCAGAATCACGGGTCCTGAATTTAAAGAAAGGTAACTTTGAGGGTATGAGATGTGAATTGGCCAAGATGGTTGGCAATTGATTCTTGAAGGGTTGACGGTGGATATGCAATGGAAGGCATTTAAAGACTGCATGGATGAACTACAACAATTGTTCATCCCAGTATGGCAAAAGAATAAATCAGGGAAGGTAGCGCATCCGTGGATAACAAGTGAAATCAGGGATAGTATCAAAGCAAAAGATGAAGCGTACAAATTAGCCAGAAATAGTAGCCTACCAGGGGACTGGGAGAAATTCAGAGACCAACAGAGGAGGACAAAGGGCTTAATTAGGAAAGGGAAAATGGAGTATGAAAGAAAACTGGCAGGAAACATAAAAACGGACTGCAAAAGTTTTTATCGATATGTGAAGCGCAAAAGATTAGTTAAAACAAATGTAGGTCCCTTGCAGTCAGAAATGGGTGAATTGATCATGGGGATCAAGGACATGGCAGACCAATTGAATAACTACTTTGGTTCTGTCTTCACTAAGGAAGTCATAAATAATTTGCCAGAAATAGCAGGGGATCGCGGGTCAAATGAAATGGAGGAACTGAGTGAAATCCAGGTTAGCCGGAAAGTGGTGTTAGATAAATTGAATGGATTAAAGGCCGATAAATCCCCAGTGCCAGATAGGCTGCATCCCAGGGTACTTAAGGAAGTAGCCCCATAAATAGCAGATGCCTTAGTGATATTTTTCAAAACTCTTTAGACTCTGGAGTAGTTCCTGAGGATTGGAGGGTAGCTAATGTAACCCCACTTTTTAAAAAGGGAGGGAGAGAGAAAACAGGGAATCACAGACCAATTAGTCTAACATCGGTAGTGGGGAAACTGCTAGAGTCAGTTATTAAAGATGGGATAGCAGCGCATTTGGAAATTGGTGAAATCATTGGACAAAGTCAGCATGGATTTACGAAAGGTAAATCATGTCTGACAAATCTTATTGAATTTTTTGAGGATGTAACTAGTAGAGTGGATAAGGGAGAAGCAGTGGATGTGCTATATCTGGACTTTCAGAAGGCTTTTGGCAAATTCCCACACAAGAGATTGGTATACAAACTTAAAGCACAAGGTATTGGTGGTTCAGTATTGATGTGGATAGAGAAATGGCTGGCAGACAGGAAGCAAAGAGTAGGAGTGAACGGGTCCTTTTCAGGATGGCAGGCAGTGACTAGTGGGGTGCCGCAAGGCTCAGTGCTGGGACCCCAGCTATTTACAATATACATTAGTGATTTGGACGAGGGAATTAAATGCAACATCTCGAAGTTTGTGGATGACACGAAGCTGGGGGGCAGTGTTAGATGTGAGGAGGATGCTAGGAGGCTGCAGGATGACTTGGATAGACTGGGTGAGTGGGCAAATGCATGGCAGATGCAGTATAATGTGGATAAATGTGAAGTTATCGACTTTGGTGGCAAAAACAGGAAAGTAGACTATTATTTGAATGGTGACTGATTAGGAAAAGGGGAGATGCAACGAGACCTGGGTGTCATGCTACACCAGTCATTGAAAGTAGGCATGCAGGTGCAGCAGGCTGTGAAGAAAGCGAATGGTATGTTGGCATTCATAGCAAAAGGATTTGAGTACAAGAGCAGGGAGGTTCTACTGTAGTTATACAGGGTCTTGGTGAGGCCACATCTGGAGTTTTGCATACAGTTCTGGTCTCCTAATCTGAGGAAAGACATTCTTGCCATAGAGGGAGTACAGAGAAGGTTCACCAGACTGATTCCTGGGATGGCACGACTTCCATATGAAGAAAGACTGGATAGACTCGGCTTGTACTCGCTGGAATTTAGAAGATTGAGGGGTGATCTCATAGAGACTTACAAAATTCTTAAGGGGTTGGACAGGCTAGATGCAGGAAGATTGTTCCCGATGTTGGGGAAGTCCAGTTCAAGGGGTCACAGTTTAAGGATAAGGGGGAAGTCTTTTAGGACCGAGATGAGAAAATCGTTTTTCACACAAAGAGTGGTGAATCTGTGGAATTCTCTGCCACAGAACGTAGTTGAGGCCTGTTCGTTGGCCATATTTAAGAGGGAGTTGGATGTGGCCCTTGTGGCTGAAGGGATCAGGGGG
The DNA here is from genome assembly GCA_035221665.1 of Okamejei kenojei. Lineage (NCBI taxonomy): Eukaryota > Metazoa > Chordata > Chondrichthyes > Rajiformes > Rajidae > Okamejei > Okamejei kenojei. Next base: position 55,955,017 of record CM069131.1, read on the forward strand.
TATGGAGAGAAGGCAGGTACCGGATACTGAGTTGGATGATCAGCCATGATCATAATGAAAGGCGGTGCAGGCTCGAAGGGCCGAATGGCCTACTCCTGCACCTAATTTCTATGTTTCTATGTTAGTGCAGGGCAGCTTAATTCAACCATTAAAGGGCCTGTCCCATTTGGTGATTTTTTTCCGGCGATTGCCGGCATCATATCAGTGTTGCCAAAAGATTTTGAACATTTCACAATCCATTTCAAAAAAATGTTGCGACACTTGAAAAAAGTGCGTCACAACATCACGCCGCATCCCGCCGCAAATTCTTCGGTGACCTGATACGTCAGTCAATGATGCCGGCAGACGCCAAAAATATTGCCAAGTGGTACAGGCCCTTAACTTGTGTTGGTTTGCTCTATAACTGATCCAGTGGGAGTCCAAATGCCTTAAATGTCTCAAACTAATTGGATATGGTGTTCAAAAGCTCTTAACAGCAACTGGGGGTATTGAACTGGACATAAGGTTTGAGAGGGATTCTGGTCAAACGCTGGCAAATGGGATGAGGTTAGATGTGCATCTTGGTTGGCATGGGATGAAGGGTCTGTTTGACTCGAACCAAAACAGTAGCAGCAAGAGAGAGAGCAAGTCACTGGAAAAACCTGTTAATCTCACTGTGGTGGGTCACAACAGAGGAGGAATTCCTTTAGCCAGAGTGTGGTGAATCTGTGGAATTCATTGCCACAGATGGCTGTGGAGGCCAAGTCATTGTTTTAAATGGTTCTTGATTAGTAAGGGCATCAAAAGTTACAGAAGAAGGCAGGAGAAGAGGGAAAAATAGACCAGCCATGATCGAATAGCGGAGTAGACAGGATGAGCCGAATGGCCTCATTCTGATATAACCATATAATAATTACAGCACGGAAACTGGCCCTCTCAGCCCTTCCAGTCCGTGCCGACCATTTGTTTTCCCCTAGTCCCATCTACCTGCACTCAGACCATACCCCTCCATATACCTATCTCATGATCCTATGTCTCATGATCTTATGAACACCAGCAAACCAACCACAGTATTTACTGTTCACAAATAATCTGTTAGCAGCACGGTGGGGTGGAAGATTGCAACCTTCACGTGGTCCGCCCTGTTTCGACTAATGCAATCAACTCGACGTGCACAAACGGAAGATCAAATAGAACAGGTTGTCCAACAACTTTTGGCTGTGCACGCCACACGAAAGAAGAAGACGAAGCAGCACGGTGGCGTTGCGGCAGAGTTTCTGCCTTACGGAGCCAGAGACCCGGGTTTGATTCCAGCATTCGGATGTTATCTGACGGAGTTTGTACGTTCTCCGTCTGACCATGTTTTCTCCGGATGCTCCGCTTTCCTCCCACATTCAAAAGACGTGCAGGTTTGCCGGTAAACAATTGGCCTCAGTAAATTGTGCCTAGCGTGCAGGATAGAACTAGCGTATGGGCGATGCGGTCTTAGTGGGCTGAAGGGCCTGTTTCAATACCCTATCGCTAAACTAAATTAAACAAAGAAGAGTGTGTCTAGCTGAAGATATTGAAGATTTAGATGGAAAAAACAAGCCTCTCTGGCAACCTCGTGTGCGAATGTGGTGTCCACAAAACAGAGCAGCATCTAATTGAAACTACAAATTCTTACAAATACCCAGAGAGAGAAAACATAATCCACATAGTAAATGGCAGCTTGAGAATCTGATTCATAGATTTAGAAGTCTAATATCAGATGATATACAAAAGTAAAGGTCTGGAGAATTTGCATATCAATAACGGCGTGTCCTTAAACCTGCTTGTTATAAGTGGTAATACATGACAGAGGTTGTGGGATTAATATTCAGCAAATACCTGTTTCAACGGCAAGGATGACAATGAAAGAGGAATTAAATGTTCAGTCTACATTGATATTCATGGAAGCAGTAGATGTTATGCAGAGATGTGATGCAAGATGTTGATATGAGCCCCAGCAGAATCTAAAGCGGCCATAAGACATCTCCAGAAGCCATCTGCAGTCCCCTATGTCTCCAGAAGTCATTTACTGGCCTCGGATGAATGCTGACAATCAGGCACCTTAATCTGGGTGTGATTTATACAAAAACATGTTTCACTTCCTTGACATAGCTTGCCCCATTTTGCTCAAACCAGAATTATACTTGGATGCAATGATCCCTGCTTATTTCTGTTTCTATACATAGACCATCTTCTCTTATCAGCACGAGTTCTAATCAAGGGATTGATAGCAGCGGTAGATTTGCTGCCTTGCTGCGCCAGAGACCCTGGTTTGATCCTGACCTTGGGTGCTGTCTGTTTGGAGTTTGTAAGTTCTCCCTGTGACCACGTGCGTTGCCTCTGGATGATCCTGATTCCTCCCACACTCCAGTGATGTTCAGGGTTGTAGGTTAATTGTCTTCTGTAAATTATAAATTGTCCCTAGCGACCTTCATGTTCAAAATTTGCAGTATTCCATCAGCAAACACCAGAACCGCTCTGAAAAATGGGCTGTGATGAGGAGACTTTGGACTTTGGAGATAAAGTGCAGAGAAAGGCTCTTCAGCCCACCGAGTCCACGATGACCAGCGATCACACCCTACCAAGCACTATCCTACACACTAGAGACAATTTACAATTTACAGAAGCCAATTAACCTGCAAACCTGTCGGTCTTTGGAGTGTGGGAGGAAACCGAAGATCTCAGAGAAAACCCGGGCAGCCACAGGGGGAACATACAAACTCTGTGCAGACAGCACCCATAGTCAGGATCTAACCCGGGTCAGTGGCGTTGCAAGGCACCACTGTGCTGCCCTGTGAGACGATGTTGTGATTTCATGCGTCCTGATTTTAACCTGACTCTCATGGGCATGGAGGGTTAGACATGGGCGTGTGAGGCGAGGGATGGTGTGCTCGGGAGTCCATGTGTCTGGATTGAGATGTCGGTGGAGGGGGCCACTAGAGGCCCTGCAGCAGCTTAGAACTTGATTTGATCAGCCGTCAAGATTAGAGATACAGCATATAAACAAGCTCTTTGTCCCACTGGGTCGACACCGACCATCGATCACCAGTACACACTAGCTCAATGTTATCCCACTTTCTCATCCACTACCTACACACTTGGGGACAATTTACAGAGGTCAATTAACCCGCAAACCCGCACTGCTTTGGGATATTGGAGGAAACGGGAGCACCCGGAGGAAATCTACATGTTCATAGGGAGAACATGCAAACTCCACACAGAGAGCATTGGAGGAGAGCATTTAACCCAGATTTCTGGCACTGTCATGCAACAGCTCTACCAGCTGCGCCACTGTGCCGCCCCTAAATCAGTAAATAAGTGGCCACTGAAATCACTGCATCGTCTCAATAAAGCATTAAACCTCAATCAAACTAAAACCTTATACTCTCTGCAGCTAATAATAACTTATACATGTCACCCAAAGATTTATCAATGAGGAAGGGGTTGCTACCCTACAAAGATGAAATAGTTTCTCCCTATTAATTGATACATTTGATGTACATTATATATGGCTTAGACACTGTGGGCCAAAGAACCCGTTCCTGTGCTGTACTTTACAGCATTCCTTCCATTCCCAGCATTGACTCCATCTACACCTTACGCTGCTTCAGGAAAGCAGCCAACGTAATCCTCCTACTCTCTGCACCCTTCAGGCAGAAGGTACAGAAGCTTGAAAGTGCGCACCACCAGACTCAGGAACAGCTACTTCCCCTCTGCTATCAGACTTTTGAATGGTCCTTCCATAAGCTAGTGTACTGTCTGATTCACCTCTACCACATTGAGGACTTTAACTGGAACTGATGCGCCACAATGCTGAGAACTATATTCTGCACTCTCCAATGTGCTTTATTTGTCACATACGCAACTGCACAGTGAAATTATTTTTGCATCTTCCTCTGTATCTCCCCCCACCCCCCTTGCTCTATCAATTACACTTGAGTTCTGCTTGATTGTATTTATGTATGGTACATGTCATTTGTTTGGATAGCATGCAAAACAAAGCTTTCCACTCTACCTCAGTACACCTGACAATAATAAACCTATATTTAAACCTGTACTGTTCTGTTCTACGTACTGGAACATTTTCAATTTGTTGCACAGTTGGCTTAGCTTCTGTAACACCTAGTCTTGATTTGTTCTGCAAAGTCAAGACAATAATTAAAAAGAAAGAAAGGGGTATCCTTGTTGGGATAATCACGATCTGTTAAATCTGCGGGAACAGAAAGCTTTTTTCTTGCAGCAGCTGACATTATCGGTCGCTTTCAAAGTTATTTTGGCTTCCTGCGGTATATTGTCTGTTTCCTCCCTGTTGATTTATACATTTCACTGATTTATATTCTACATGTGTTCTTGTGGTGACTCGAAATCATCAATCTGAAATAAATGGCTGATCCACTTGGAAACCGAATGAGCAAGGGTCAGTTGTGATATTAGTCAAATGTAGAAACAAGGTGTCCTCGGGGTAGGCTAATCGTGAGGTGGATTCGGGATTCCAACCATTCTTCTGGTTCCTTTAGCTTCCATGCTCATTAACTTTGGAAGAATTATAGAGGCAAGCACATCACTGAGGGTTGATTCCGATTAGAGTCTTTCTTTAAAATAGATTCAGCTGTGTCGCATCGAGGAAGTGTGGAAGGTGTCAAACTGTTAATCAGTCCTGGGTGTTTTCACAAGACTCCCTAATGATTGCACAATCTGAATATAATGTCCGTGGCCACGTACCATGTGGTCATCTTTATATTTTAATTATCACTGACTTAAACAGCATTATTATTTTCACGCCTCAGTTGGTTTTGATATAATTTTAGTTAAATGTTACAAGCGGTTTGAAATAGAAACTGACTAACTACACAAGGGACGAGGTGCTGAATAAATTGAATTTTATAGTTTTAAAGAGTTCAGGACGGATGTGGAGGCTTTGAGAAGGTTGCAGAAAAAGGTTGCCCAAAATGCTGGCTGGATTAGGGGGATCACCTACATGGGGAGGTTGGACAAACTTGGATTGTTTTCTCTGGAGCGTCAGAGGCTGAGGTGAGAACTGATCGAAGTCTAGAAAATTATGAAAGGCATAGATAGGGTTAGCAGTCAGAACCGTTGAGACGAGAGGGCATATCTATAATATGAGCTAGGCAAAGTTTAAAGGAGGTGTACAGGTTATGATTTTTAGACAGACAATGGTGGATGCCCAGAACATGCTGCTAGGGTGATGGTGGAGGCAAATACGACATGACCATTCACAAGGCTTTTGGATAGGCACATGGATATGCAGGGAATGGAGAGATATGGATCACTTGCAGGCAGAGGAGATTAGTTCACCTTGGTGTCTTGCTTGGCACAGACCTAATAGGCCAAAGGGTCTGTCCCTGTCCTGTTCTGTTCAATGTTATTTCTTCTTATATTTAATTAAAAATATTTAATTTTTATTATTATTCTGTTTAAAAAAAATAATTTATTTTAAACATCTGAACCCTGGCCAACTTTAGACATTAGATACATAGCAGAAATAGGCCCTTCAGCTCAACGGGTCCTCGCTGACCAGCGATCACCCTGTACGCTGGCACAATCCTATAGACTAGGGATAATTTACAATTTGACCAAAGCCAATTAACCTACAAACCTGCACGTCTTTGAAATGGGGAAGAAAACCGGAGCACACAGAGAAAACCCAGGCAATCATGGGGAGGACATACTAACTCTGTACAGAAGCACTCCTAGTCAGGATAGAACCCAGGTTCCTGGCGCTGTAAGGTAGCAATAGCGTTGCGCCACTATGCAGCTCCAAACTAGCTCAAATACAGTTTTAATAACAATTTGATTAATAATTTGTTAAAGTGCTAATGGAAATTGCTGTTTCCATACCATCATAAATATTTTAAATGATTTATGGCGCTGTGAGGAAGCAGCTTTCCTGCTGCGCCACTGTGTCACTAATGCAAGTAAGAGTTTCATTGTTCTGTTTTTGGTGCATTGAACAATTAAACACTCTTGACTCTTGAACCAGATGGAATGGACTTAATATCTTAATTAAATATATCATATTTAATATGAGAAGAAAATTATTCCCATAAGGAGAGATCATGTGATAATGGGTGAGACCTGCTTTAGATAAGTAATTTGCAAAGTTCAGTAGAGGTTTCTGAAAAGATGAGAAGTAATTTCCTTTTCATTAATATTGCCCGCAAGGTCTTGCCTCGGATAACTCGTCCATTACATCCCACATCTTATTTCACTCCAATTTGTCACCTTATCAGGTATCTGGCCATAAGTGGCGGGTTTAAACCATCTGTCTTCAAACAATGCTTCAGTGGACGTCTGCTCAGCAAGTGAGTCTGTCTGTGAGCTCTGAACGTTCATCAGGCTGGAGATTAATTACAAAACCTTTTAGCCGTGTCAATTCTGGCAGCACAGACCAGAGTAAATCTCCGCTGGTCAATGCAAGCAGTGCCACCAACATATATTATTCCAAGATCTGCTCAATTCATCCAAAGGTACTCCTACAGACTTCCAAAGCCCAGAGTATTTGGATTCAGGGCAACATTTACAATGGTTGGGAACTATCCTGTTTAACTAAACTGACTTGAGGAACATGAGGAACATGATCTATATCGGTGAGACCAAGCGGAGGCTTGGCGATCGTTTCGCCGAACACCTCCGCTCGGTCCGCATTAACCAACCCGACCTCCCGGTGGCTCAGCACTTCAACTCCCCCTCCCATTCCGTATCCGACCTCTCGGTCCTGGGCCTCCTCCACGGCCAGAGTGAGCAACACAGCAAGTTGGAGGAACAGCACCTCATATTCCGCTTGGGGAGTCTGCATCCTTTGTGCTTGAACATTGAATTTTCTCAATTCTGTTAACCCTTGCTGTCTCCTCCCCTTCCCACCTCTCCCTCAGCCCTCAGGCCCTGGCATTCCCTCTCTCTCTATCTCCCTCCCCCACCCTAGTCGCACTAGCATCTCATTTTCACACCGCAAACAGCTTACAATGGCTTGTTCCCTTTATCACCGATACTTTTTTGCATGTCTTTCATTCATTGTTTTTATCTCTCCACATCACCGTCTATATCTCTCGTTTCCCTGATCCCTGACCAGCCTGAAGAAGGGTCTCGACCCGAAACGTCGCCTATCTCCTTCGCTCCTTAGATGCTGCTGCACCCGCTGAGTTTCTCCAGCCTTTTGTGTTCCCATGATACTCAGAGGATATGTTTTTAAAAGGGTTTATCTTCAGCAGCAGCGAGTAGCTGTACTGAATGGGTTGGTGAGGGAGTAGTATCTCATGGTGTTAATGAATTTAGATTTTAGACTTTAAAGATACAGCGCGGAAATAGGCCCTTTTGCCCACCGAGTCCGCATTGACCAGCAATCACCCCGTATGCTAGCACTATCCTACATACTAGGGACAATTTACTATTCTACTGATGCCAATGAACCTACAAATCTGTACATCTTTGGAATGTGGGAGGAAACTGTAGCACCCGGATAAAATCCATGTGGTCACAGGGAGAACGTACAAACTCCATGCAGACAGTATCCATAGTCAGGATTAAATCCAGCTCTCTGGCGATGTAAGGCAGCAACTCCACCGCTGATCCACCATGCCGCCCTATCATGGAACCTAAAAGGTGTGGAGAAGATCCAATTATAACTAAAAGGACACAAAGTGCCTGCGTGACTCAGCAGGTCAAGTAGCATCTCTGGAGAAGATACAAGATTCAAGATACATTTATTTGTCACATGTACCAATTGGTACATTGAAATGTGTGGTCGCCATACAACCATACGAATAATAAAGAGCACAGAACTTTAGTCTTTCATACAGACATCCCCTCACAACGGGACCAAAGTTTCCCACTGTGAGGGAAGGCTCCAAAATTCAGTCATCCTCCTCTGTTGTCCTCCCGTGGTCGGGGGGCTCCCGACCCCCCCCCCCCCCCCCCCCCGCTGTCGATGCTAAGGGCGACCCGATGTTCAGGCCCACTCGCCGGGATGATGGAAGATTGGAGGACATCGTCAGCGGCTTGGACATCTGAATCGGCCACCTCCTATCAGAGTCCGCGGCACTAGGACTCCGCGATGTTGAAGTCAGCGCCACCCGCGCTGGAAGCTCTACGAACCACAGCTCCGATGTTAAAGCAGCAGGCCCAACACTCCGGAGCTTCAACGGCGATCCTGATAAACAATCGCCCGCTCCGCAATGTAGAATACTCGGAGAATAGTCGCCTCCTCGCCAGGAAGTGACTGGGAAACGGTTTCCCCCTTACCCTACCCCCTCCCCCGTAGAAAAGCTAAAATCTCCAAAACAAACTTTTAAAACTGACTAAATATTAAAAAAATACAGAAAAACAGACAGACTGTAGTCAGAGGCTGCCATCAATACGGCACCCCTGGTGGCTTAGATGGATAGATGACGTTTCAGGGTTGGGACCTGACCCAAAATGTCCCCTATCCAGAAGAGATGCTGTCTGACCCGTTGAGTTACTCCGGCACTTTGTGTCCTTTGGTATAAACTAGCATCTGCGGTTCCTTGTTTCTACATTTTTCCAATTATAAGTCAAACACTTTGGTCATCTGTGGCGTGTGAATGGTTGGAAAACAACAAGTGCTTTCTCAACTGAGACATGTCAGGGCAATCTGATGCCTAGAAGCTCCATTGCAACTGAAATAATCTAATTCTGGACACAAATGAAGAGAAACCAGAACCAGTTGCCAATACATCAGATAGTCAGTTTGCCATGCTGGTTTCCAGCCTTATTGAGCTTAAACAGATTATCGGAAATGAATGGATGCAAGGTTGCACTTAAGGTTCCCCTGAGGCAGAGATGAACATTGGCTAACCTTTTCTCCTTCAAAATATATAAAAGTACAAGGCCTCATAGTTTTCACTTTGTTTAATTTAGATATACAGTGTGGGAACAGGCTCTTTGGCCCACCGAGTGTACCGACCAATGATCACGCAGTGACACTAGTTCCATGTTATCCCCACACATAAAAAGATTAGGCCCCCCAACTACACACTTTAACGTACTAAAAATAATAAAAAAGATTAGGATCAATCTACAATTTTTACCATATTAACTGCTTGCACTGTGGTGTGGTTTAGCAACTTGAAGGCTCAGGAATGAAGGAGATTACAGTGACAGACACTGTCTTTGATAATATTACCCCAGAAAGGCCGGTAATAGCATCAAAGACCCACACAACCCTGGCCACGCTCTTATTTCATTCTTACCACTGGGAAGATGATACAGGAGTCTGAAAACTGTGACCGCCAGGTTCAAGAATAGGCTCTTCTCAACAAACATCAGGCTCTTGAACACTACACAACACAGCGGCACGATGGCGCGGTAGTAGAGCTGCTGCCTTATAATGCCAGAGACCCAGGTTCGATCCTGACTTTGGGTGCTCGTCTGTACAGTGTTTGTACATTCTCCCCGTGACCTTTCCCTGGGAAGCTCCAGTTTCCCCCCACACTCCAAAGACGTACAGGTTTGTAGGCTAATTGGCTTCGTATATTGGTAAATTGTCCCTTGAGGGCAGGATAGTGCCAGTGTGCAGGGATCGCTGGTCTGCATGGATTTGGTGGGCTGATCGGCCTGTTTCTGCGCTGTATCTCAAAACTAAATTAAACTAGCCTCAGCGATGAACAATGGACTGTCTTTGGTTATACTAAGGACTTCAGGGTTTTTTTTCACCCGTTTTGGAGTTATTAATTCATTGACATTTTGTTTATCATATATTATCTCCATCTATTTTGTTTACACACTTGTTAAGCTGCCACGATTCAGATTATCATTATTCTGTCGTCAGGACATATGACAATTAAACAAATTAAACACTTGACTGTTGAGCATGAGAGGCTTTTCAGAGGCTTTTAGATAGGCATGTGTACATGCAGGAATGGCGGGATATGGCTCAGATGCAGGCAGAGATTATTTAACGTGGCCTTGTGTTTGTTGAGTGCATCATGGGCTGAGGGGCCTGTTCCTCTCGTGTACTGTCCCATGATCTATGATTAAATATCTTTGCCTCTGATTGCTGAAGCAACAACACAAAATCGTTGGAGGCACAGTGGCGTAGTGGTAGTGCTGCAGTCTTACAGCTCCATGGTCCCAGGTTTGATACTGGTTGCAGGTGCTGTCTCTATGGGGTTTGCATGTTTTCCCTGTGACCGCATGGGTTTTCTTTGGGTGCTCCGGTTTCCTCCCACATTCCAAATACTTACATGTTCGTAGGTTAATTGGCTTCTGTAAATTGGCGGTAAAGTGCGTAGGATAGAACTAGTGCGAACAGGTGAGCAGGAACTCGGTGGAACTAAGGGCCTGTTTCCATGCTGTATTTCTAAAAACTAAAACTAAACAAAATTAATTCCCCTTTGCAAAATCAATGGAAAATGTCTTTCAGTCGACTTCACGGAAACTGCAACAAGTTTTTCTCTTGACCAACTTCCTGGGAAGGGCCGGCCTGCTTCCTCCCGTCACATCCAGCATGCAGATGTTGTTTCCTTGCTGAGAAGACTTAAAGCTGACAGAGGAATGATTTCATTGTGTGAGTGAGTGCAGGCAAGGGACCACTGTACAATGATGGGTGGCACAAAGCGAAGGATGGTGATCTCCATCTCGGTCGGAACGAGAAGCCTCCTTATTCTGGGGTTAGTTTCTGTCCTTTCACAGGTTTGCTGCGTGGCTCCCGAGGTGAGTTCCAGAGTGAAGTGGGCAGCCGAGAATGGGAGCAGCGTCTCCCCAACAGATCGAGGAGGGAAGCTTGAGACGGGGTCTTCACCGCCTGCTGGTCTGCCTGCTGCTAACAGATCCCTGAGGCAGGCGCTCGATGTAGCGGGCGGAGTGAGTAAAGGCAGCACCAGGCAGAAGTACCCATCCTACAGCAGGATTGGAGGCAGCGAAGTCAACTTTGAGACTGCCAGGGGAAAGTAAGTACAACTGAAAGTTTATCTTGTCTTTATTCTGTAAAATAATCTTGTCTTTATTCTGATACACCACAGAGACCAGTCCTTCAGCCCTTCGGAGTCTTTGCTGACTGTTAACCACCCATTTACGCTGACCTTTTAGATTAGTTTAGAAATACTGCATGGAAATTGGTCCTTCGGCCCACCCAGCCCGTGCTAACCAACGATCACCCCTACCCTATTCTATCAGAATCGAACCCGGGTCTCTGGCGCTACCACTGTGCCACTGTGCTGCCCTCTCAACATAACTCTACATAATAGTGTCACAGTCTCTATCTCTATATTCTTATCTATCTGACTCATAAAGTCATATCCAAGCTCTCTGTCTCTGTCTCCGTCTCTGTATATAATAATCAGCACACACACACACACACACACACACTCACACACACACATATATAGACATTTTATATATATATATATGATTGTGTGTGTGTATATATATAAATATATATATATGATTATATTCAATCTTCAAGCATTTTCCCCAGCCTCAATTATCTCAGCCTCTGGATACTAAAGGAATCAATGCCTCTGGGAATCAGGCAGGAATATTGCCTAAGCTGAGTCATGAATGCCAGAATTAGTGCTTTTTCTTATTTTTCTATATTTACTCGTGGGATGGTTGTCACTGGCAATTATATAATTTGATTCCCACGCTGGTTGTCCCTGAATTGGAGGCTGTATGGAGTCTGTCGTATTGATGGTTCTGGAGTCACACCGGCTGCTGGAAAGGAATTTCCTTTCCTGCAAATCACCAATGAACAGATGGTTGTATTTTTTAAACTATTTTGTCGTTTCATGATCACCTTTACTGAAAGTAGTTTGCCTTTTAATTAAAGTTTCTGACTTAAGAAAATAGAACATTAAACTGCACATGTGGCATGGTGGCGCAGCGGTAGAGTTGCTGCCTTACAGCGCCAGAGACCCGGGTTCGATCCTCACTACGGGTGCTGTCTGTACGGAGTTTGTACGTTTTCCCCGTGACCACATGCGTTTTCTCTGGCTGCTCCTGTTTCCTCTCACACGCCACAGGCGCACGGGTTTGTAGGTTAATTAGCTTCAGTAAAGATGATAAATTGTCCCTAGTGTGTAGGATAGTGCTAGTGTACGGAGATCGCTTCTCAATGTGGATTCCGTGGGCCAAAGTGCCTGTTTCCGCGCTGCATCTCTAAACAAAACTAATTGAAAACTGTATTACACAGGAGCACCTGATGAGGTAAAAGCCGGACTCTAATAGCCCATCGATTTATGTGCGACCCGATATACAATCGTTGGATTATTCTCTGCAGATGCCTTCCTTTTTGTTAGTCCCATTTAATGATCCAGTCACTAGTTCTTAAAAGGACCATTACCTGAAACTACAGGAACCAGCTAAGTTTTTGTAACAAATGGCTGCATAAAGACTTCTACAAAATGGAGTGATCCTCTGCCCTCCCTCCCTCCCTGTTGCTGGTGGCTACTTTCCCCTACCCTGCTGGATCAACATAGAACAGTACAGCACAGGTGCAGGCCCTTTGGCCCTCAATGCGCGTACCGATCATGATGCCAAGACCAACTCTTATCTGTCTGCGCATAATCCATATCATTCCATTTCCTGCATATCCATGTGCCGATCCAAAAGTCTCTCAAATGCCCCTGTGGTATCTGCGTCCTCCACCATCCCCGGCAGTATGTTCTATGCACTTACCACACACCGTGAAAAAATACTTGCCCCACACATCTCCTTTAAACGTTGCCACAGGGCGGCACAGTGACGCAGCAATGTAGTTGCTGCCTTACAACAGCAGAGACACTGGTTCGATCCTGACCATGAGTGCTCTCTGCAAAGAGTTTGCACGTTCTCCCTGCGACCGTGTGGGTTTAGTCTGGGTGTTCCGGTACCTTCCACACTCCAAAGATGTACAGGTTTGTAGATTAATTGCCTTTGGTAAAATTGTAAAATTGTCCCTAGAGCATAGGATAGTGCTAGTGTACGGGGTGATCACTGGTTGACGTGGACTCGGTGGGCCGAACGGCCTGTTTCTGTGCTGTATCTCTAAAGTCAAAATTCTAATGTCACTCTCACCTTAAAACTATGCCCTCTAGTATTTGATATTCCCCCCCCCCCCAGTTGGGGAGATCTCGAAATAACTGTCAACAACCGAGTGAGGCGGAGGACATTTGTCAATGGCCTATGCTCCCTGGAGGAGCAAAGGGCTTAAGATGTAAGAAGAAGATTTGATATTTCCACCTGGAGAAAAAAATTCTGATTCTCTACCCTGTTCATGCTTCAATGTGACTTATTGAATTGCTTCAATTTAAATTTCTCAGTTGTCATGTTGGACACCTCGGAACTAAATCAAACCAAACCAAATGAAACCAAACCAAACCAAATGAAACTGAGCCAAATTAAACCAAGCTAAACTAAACTAAACTAAACTAAACCAGACTAAACAAACCAGACCAAAACTACATTGTGCACATTTACAAAGAGCATTTTCATCATATGTGCGTTTGGAGTTCAAATATGTGCGAGTCTGTATCTGTCACGGACAACTCAATATGTGTTGTGTGGTTTGGAATCACACGGATGTTGAGTCCTTGAACAAGTTGCACTGGGACACCAAGATTGACGTGAACGATGATGGAATGGTGAACACTTATTGGCAGTGTTTCAACTGGGTATGTTTTTCCACAGTGACACACCCTTCTCGCCTGAGAACGTGATGATCAGCTCAAACAATAGACTTTCATCACCACTCCTTCTCTTGACTCATTTGACTCTCTCCGGACTACTATGGCCTTAGTGAATCTAAATCATAGCAATTCAAAGCACAGTATAATCTCCTGATGTGAAATGTCCAAAACCTGACACACAACTAAGGATGCAAACTTTGCAGAGCCTTCTATAAATATCTCTCCCCTTATGTTCCTGCCTCTCTGAAACAAAGGCTAAATCTTCTTTAGATTATTCTTCCAGCCGTGTTCATTTTAATTTAGAGTCTCCCAAAATCTCCTATTTTTTTATATTTCAAAAATATTGTTTATTCAAAGTAGAAAATATATTAACAATAGAAAATAATGAAAATAATAGAAAATAATACTTTGTGTTGGTTTGTACATTCAGCGTTGCTGGTTTTAAACATAGTTGTGTCAACACAATACCTTGTACGTGGCCTCTGGCATGATATCCCCTTGTTTGAGGAGACCCCCAAGACTCAGCCCCTCAAGGTCTACCTTAGACCCCCAAGACTCAGACCCTCAGTAACACATTGCACAGCACCTTGTATTCATACTAAAGCACTTTGGCTTCAACATGATTTGATTTAAAAGTGCTATATAAATAAAAATTACTTACTTACTTGTACAGTGAAAAATCTTAACTTCCCTTGCAGCTACCCAAACACGCAAAAATGTAGTGGTCCTTCCTCAAAGAGCCTATGCATTGGCTGCACCACGTTTCAGCGAGTCCCTCAGCACATTAGTGAACTCTGGGATTCCCTTCCCAACTCTCCCCATCACTCTTTCCTCTTTGAAGATGTGTCTTAGTGCGTATCTTGAAGAGCAAGCTTCCGATTGTCCACCCTTATATCCCATCGGTAGGCACAGCACCACATTTTGTGTGTCGGAAGGAACTGCAGTTGTTGGTTTATACTGAAAATAGACACATAGTGCTAGATAAGGAGCAGGCGACATTTTGGGTCGAGACTCTACTTCAGACTGAAGAAAGGTTCCGACCTGAAACGTCACCCATCCTTTTTCCCCAGAGTTACTGCCTGACCCTCTGAGTTACTCCAGCACTTTGTGTCTATCTTCACTACATACGTTGTTGCAAGGTAAGTTAAGATTTTACACTCAACAAGGTGCTGTGCAATGGACTGGAGTTACCAAAAGCAAGACCAATTTTTACTTGTTTCTCTCATCATTCCTCTCTTTGACTATCATCAAGCCCCTGGTGGTGCACCATTCGGAACCATTGGACTTATCCCCAAAAAATAGTTTGTGTTTCACTTGCAATCTAGTCATTAGGTCATGCAGCATGGAAAACAGGTTCTTTGGCCCAACTTGCCCGTGCCAACCAATATGCCCCTTCTATGCTAGACTCACCTGCCTGCATTTGGCCCACATACCTCTAATCCTTTTCTATCTATGTACCTGCCCAAATGTTTTTTCAACGTGCTGAGTTATTCCAGCACTCTGTGAAACGTCACCTATCCATTTTCTCCAGAGGTGCTGCCTGGCCTGCTGAGTTACTCCAGCACTCTGTGAAACGTCACCTATCCATTTTCTGCTGAGGTGCTACCTGACCTGCTGAGTTTGAGTCTCTAAGGTTATCGGTCTTTGTCACCTTGTTGCTTAGGAGATCTTTGGGCAAGGTAATTGGCTCCAACTTTTGTCTGTCCCACATTAGCTACAAACAGAATCGGGTGAACTGGATGCTGAAACAATTGGTGTTTCTGAAAATTCAGATAGTGGATTATTGGAGAAAGAAGGAAATGCAGATGCTGCCTTATACCAAAGATATTCACAAAGTTCTGGAGTAACTCAGCAGGTCAAGCAGCAGCTCTGGAGACTCTGAATGGAGTTTGTACATTCTCTGTGACCGCATGGGTTTTCCCTGGGTGTGTCCGGTTTCCTCCCCCACTCCAAAGATGTACAGGTTTGTAGGTTAATTTGGCTTTGGTTAAAACAATTGTAAATCGTCCCCAGTCTGTAGGATAGTGCCAGCGCGTGGAGATATCTGGTCGACGCGGACTCGGGCCGAAGGGCCTGTTTCCACGCTGTACCTCGAAAGTAAAAAAAAGATGGTTGACATTTTAGGTTGGGACCCTTCTTCAGACTGAGAGTAGAGGGTGGGTGGGGGTTGAAGAGCTGGAGGTGAGAAAAGATCAGGACCAGTCAAGGCCGGCCACAAATGACCTCAGGCAGGATGCTGCCTGGTAGGTCCATTGTTGGCGAGAGAAGGTATGATCACAAGAGAAATAATGTGGAAAATGACTGGGGTGGAGGAAGGGCTAAAGGGGGAGGGGGGTGTAAGTAGAAGTTACTGAAAATTAGAGAATTCAATGTTAATGCCGCTGGGTTGTAAGCCACCCAAGCAAAATATGAGGTGCTGTTCCTGCAATTTGCTTGTGTGGCCTCTCTCTGGCTTGTGCTGTTGCTCCAGTCCAAACTGGCTGCTGCTGTCAGATGCTGCCATCTGCTGGTTTACAGTTGCATGAGCAACTGGGAAAAGTTAGACTCACCACCAATGTACTCTGAAAAGTCATAAATGATCAAGAGTCAAGTGTTTAATTGTCACATGCAACAGGAACAGAACAATTATATTATTGCACACCACAACAAATAAATATACAATAAACAATAATACTATAAAATTATCAGTTATACTGGGCAATCAGACCATAATGTAGTACAGCACTCATGCAAGTGTCAAGAATCAAGAGTGTTTTATTGTCAAATGTCCCAGATAGAACTATGAAATTATTACTTGCAGCAGCACAGCGGAATATGTAGACGTATATGTAAACAATATAATAAATAATAAAATAATATATAAACACATTCACACACAAAAACAAACAATAATAGTGCAAAAAAAAACTCCAGCACTTTGTGTCTATCTGATAGACATAGCTTTGTGTTTTGGAACTCGAGATGGTTCTCTTACAATTAATCTGTTCCTTCTCGTTGTTTCCTAAGGGCTGATACCATGACACCCATCACCATGTCTATTGAGAGCCTTGCCTTTCATGGATAATGGTGGGGTGGGAGATTGCAACCTTCACGTGGTCCACCCTGTTTCGATGAATTCAATCAACTGGATGTGCACAAACAAATAGATTAAATGGAACAAGTTGACCTGCAACTTTAACGGCCTGTACCACTTTCACGACCTAATTCACGACCTTTTTTACTCGTGGACATTTTTCATCATGTTGAAAAAACGCCCCGACCTACTTGATGCCACGATTAGCATCACAACCTACGTACGACCTACCCACGACCTCCTACGACCTCCTATGACCTCGTGACAACCATGCTGCGAGTATGAGTCAAGGGCAAAGTCGGCAGAGGTCGTGAATTAGATAATGAATGTGGGACAGGCCCTTTAGACTGTGCATGCCATACGCAAGAAGAAGAAGATGGATAATTGTAATTGTGGAACACACTGGAGGGCCACAGGATTTATTGTATACCATCTAAGTTGAAAGTAACGTCTCCTGCCTTGTTTGTTTACAGAAACTGGTGCGCGTATGTCCACACAAGACTCTCTCCTATGGTGACAATGGAGAACGTGCAGACTCACATATTGCTACCAACAAGGTCATGTATCTTTAACACGGGAAAATGCCAGCGCAGGTATGTATCAATATTTGTTCAGACAGAATTGCCTTCATTGTAATATGCGTTGGCTTATTATTTGGTATTAGTTTATTTTTGTTACATGTACTGTAATACAGGCACTCCCCGACTTACGTAATAGACGACTAACATGAACTCACACATATGTAAGCAATTCTTTAAGCCCACAGCTTTCTTTCTGAGCTGCGCTCCTCGGTTGCCTGGGTAGCAATGCGCTACTGCCGTCGCATGCGGCCATTTCCACAAGCTGGTCAACTGTTCTAATGGATATTCCTACGACGTCTCCACCTCGGTGTTCCCTCGTGGTCTCCTCTTCGGAGCACCCACCCGGTGTCCGTGTCGATGCTCCCCCTTGGTCTCCACGTCAGAGCTCCCACCTGGTCTCTGTGACAGAGCTCACCCTTGGTCTCTGTCATGGAGCTCACCCTTGGTCTCTGAGTTGGCCTCCCCTCTGGTCTCTGCATCTGTACAGTGAAAAACTCAATTTTCCGTGCTGTACAGGCAAATCATGCCATACGAGCACATCAGGAAGTGAAAAAAGATAAAATAAATGAGCTGGAGTGGAGAGCAAACGGAGCTTTGTCTGTAGGTCTACAGTTACAGTTATAGTTACAGTGCTGATGTGAAACGTGCACGAGCTGCAGCAAGATAGAGTGGAAATTCATTGACGAGAGGTCAATTCAAGAGTCTGAGAACAATGAGGGAAGAGGCTGTTCTTGAATCTGGTTGTAATGCTTTCAAGCTTTTGTATCCTTGCCCGACGGGAGAGGGGAAAAGAGAGAATGACAAGGGTATGAATGATGCTTGATTATGTTGGCTGTTTTCTGAAATCAGTGTGAAGTGTAGATGGTGTCGGAAGGGGGGGGGGGGGGGGGGGGGGACATGAGGATATGGGGCGTCAGCCAGTTTGCATGATAAGCCAGCCTATGTCCACAATTTTCTGCAATTTCTTGGGTTCTTTGGCACAACAAACTGTGATGCACTTTGCACTGGTACAAATTGGTAAGGAGTCACTGGATATCTGTTGCATTTCCTTCACCTTCTGAAAAAGTAGAGGTGTTGGTGTGCATAGGCCATTGGCCATAGCATCAATGTGGTTGGACCAGGACCGGGACCAGGACCAGGACCATCTCCTCACCATCATTGATACAGATTAGGGCGTGTACTGCATTCTGCTTCCTGAATTCAATGACCCGTTCCTTCATCTTAGCAACATTGAGGAAGAGGTTGTAGTCTTGACCCCATGCAACCAAGCTCTCTGGCATTCCACCATTGTCAATTATTCAAAGACTGAGACACATTTATTGTGGTTGAAAGAAGATGTGATTTGCGACTTTAGTCATACAGGGCTCTTCCAACATGTTGACCCAGCCACGAGTAAGAAGCAAAATTATATTGAAGATAGACACAAAATGCTGGAGTAGCTCAGCGGGACCGGCAGCATCTCTGGATAGAATAAATGCTTGATGTTTCGGGTTGAGACCACTCTTCAGATAATACATGATTATATGTGTAGGAAGGAACTGGGGATGCTAGTTTACACCGAAGATAGACATTATGTTAAATTCATGTTAGAATTTAACATGAACATCCCACACAGCAGAATCAACATTTCCCACTGTGAGGGAAGGCAATAAAGTAAGACATCTTCCTCTTGTTCATCCATGATCCATAGAAACATAGAAACATAGAAAATAGGTGCAAGAGGAAGCCATTCGGCCCTTCGAGCCAACACCGCCATTCATTGTGATCATGGCTGATCGTCCCCTATCAATAACCCGTGCCTGCCTTCTCCCCTTATCCCTTGATTCCAATAGCCCCTAGAGCTCTATCTAACTCTCTCTTAAATCCATCCAGTGATTTGGCCTCCACTGCCCCCTGTGGCAGGGAATTCCATAAATTCACAACTTTTTTCTCACCTCAGTCTTACATGACCTCCCCTTTACTCTAAGACTGTGGCCACTGGTTCTGGACTCGCCCAACATTGGGAACATTTTTCCTGCATCTAGCTTGTACAGTCCTTTTATAATGTTATATGTTTCTATAAGATATCCCCTCATCCTTCTAATCCCCTCATCCTTCTAATCCCCTCATCCTTCTTTCCTCATAGGAGGAAAGATTGAAGACTAGGCTTGTATTCACAGGAATACAAGCCTAGCCTTCAATCATTCCTCCTATGACAGTCCAGTCATCCCAGGGATCAATCTCGTGAACCTACGCTGCACTGCCTCAATCACAAGAGTGGTGAATCTCTGGAATTTTCTGCCACAGAAGGTAGTTGAGGTCAGTTCATTGGCTATATTTAAGAGGGAGTTAGATGTGGCCCTTGTGACTAAAGGGATCAGGGGGTATGGAGAGAAGGCAGGTAAGGGATACTGAGTTGGATGATCAGCCATGATCATATTGAATGGCGGTGCAGGCTCGAAGGGCCGAATGGCCTACTCCTTCACATTTTTCTATGTTTCTATGTCCTTCCTCAAATTAGGAGACCAAAACAGTACACAATACTCCTGATGTGGTCTCACCAGAGCCCTATACAACTGCAGAAGAACCTCTTTACTCCTATACTGAAATCCTCTTGTAAGGAAAGCCAACATTCCATTAGCTTTCTTCACTGCCTGCTGTACCTGTAAGCCAACATTCAGTGACCGGTGTACAAGGACACCCTGGTCTCGCTGCACCTCCTTCTTACCTAACCTAACCCCATTGAGATAATAATCTGCCCCCTTGTTTTTGCCGCCAAAGTGGATAACCTCACATTTATCTATTTTATACTGCATCTGCCACGCATCTGTCCACTCACTCAACCTGTCCTGGTCACCCTGCAACCTAACATCCTCTTCACAGTTCACACTGCAACCCAGCTTTGTGTCATCTGCAAACTTGCTAGTGTTGCTCCTAATTCTCTCTTCCAAATCATTAATATATATGGTAAACAGTTGCGGCCCCAACACCGAGCCTTGCGGCACTCCACTTGCCACTGCCTGCCATTCTGAAAAGGACCCGTTTACTCCTACTCTTTGCTTCCGGTCTGCCAACCAATTTTCTATCCATGTCAACACCCTACCCCCAATACCATGTGCTCTAATTTTAGTCACCAGTCTCCCGTGCGGGACCTTATCAAAGGTTTTCGGAAAGTCTAGATACACTACATCCACTGGCACCCCTTCATCCATTTTACTTGTCACATCCTCAAAAAATTCCAGAAGATTAGTCAAGCATGATTTCCCTATCATAAATCCATGTTGCAGCATTTAAAAGACATTTAGTTTAGTTTAGTTTAGATTAGAGATTCAGCGCAGAAACAGGCACTGTGGCCCACGGAGACTGCACCGACTAGCAATCCCCACACATTAACACTATCCTACACACACCAGGGACAATTTTACACAGACATCAAGCCAATTAACCTACAGACCTGTACGCCTTTGGCGTGTGAGAGGAGAAGATCTTGGAGAAATCCCACGTGGTCACGGGGAGAACATACAAACTCTGTACAGACCGCACCCATATTCAGGATCGAAAACGGGCCTCCGGCACTGCAAGGGCTGTAAGGCAGCAACTCTACCGCTGCGTCGCCATGCTGCCCTAATTTGGACACATGCATAGATAGGAAATGTTCAGAGGTATTATGGGCAAATGTGATTAGTGCAGATTGCATCTTTGTTGGCATGGATGACTTGGGCCATAGGGCCTGTTTCCATGCTGTATGACTCTATGACTCCATGAAAACTTGGTTCCAAATTTTGTTTAAAATGTCAAAGCACATTTTGAGCATGCAGCAGAGGATAATTCACCACCCCTTGTCTTCTTTCAATGGCAGCTGCTAACTACTCAGATTTAAAGCAATTTATAGCCACTCTGGGTGCACACGTTCAATGTGAAGTAATATATATGTGTTATTATTTATCTTCACACCCAGTGCAAAACGTTGACTCTGTGTCACTTAGTTGTTAGTGAAGGGAAACTGTTTCCACTGGCAGATAGAGATAGAGAGTGAAATTGGATAGGAATGAAAGCAGGAAAAGTAAGGGCATTTAGTTTTGAGAGATACAGCCTGGAAACCAGGCCCTTCGGCCCACTGAGTCCGTGCCGACCAGCATTCACCTGTACACTAGTTCTATCCTACAAGCTAGGGACAATTTACAGAAGCCAATCAACCTACAAACCTGTACGCCTTTGGAATGTGGGAGGAAACGGGAGCTCCTGGAGAAAGCCCGTGTGGTCACAGAGAGAACATACAAACTCCATACTGACAACTGTAGTCAGGATCGAACCCGGGTCTCTGTCGCTGAAAGGTGGCAACTCTACCGCTCCGCCACTGCGCCGCTCTTTTCTGCTCTGGTGTATGTTAATGAGGGGAATGGATGGGGTGAATACACAATCTTTATCCCGGGGTAGGGAAATCAAGAACTAGAGACCATAGGTTGAAGGTGAGGGGGAAAAGATTTTTTGGAAACTGAGGGATACATTTTTCATTCAGAGGGTGGCTTCTATATGGAACCAACTGAGACAGGTAAAGTAACAACATTTAAAAGCCATTTTGGACAGGTCCGTGGATAGAAAGGTTTAGAGGGCAATGGGTCAAATGTGGGTAAATGGGACTAGTTTAGTTGGGGCATGTCGGTCGGCATGGACCAAGTTGGGCTGAAGGACCTTTTTTCATGGTGTATTACTGTATGACCTGAAAGGATATGAAACCATGTGTAAGCAGCTCTATAACACATTGGGTAGGCCATGTTGCGAGTATTGTGTGCAGTTCTGGTCGCCCCATTAGGGAAAGGATATGAAGGCTTGGAGAGGGTGGAGAGAAGGTTCACTAGAATACTGCCTGGATTAGAGAATATCAGCCATAGGGACAGGTTGGATTTGTGTTTGCTCTGGAAAGTCGGAGGTGGGGGAGAGACTTTACTTTCGACTTTAAACTTTAGAAGCGCAGCGTGTGAACAGGCCCTTCGGCCCACCGAGTCCGTGGTGACTAGCGATCACCCATACACTAGCACTATCCTACACACGAGGGACGATTTACAATTTACAGAAGCTAATTAACCTTCAAACCTGCACCTCTTTGGAGTGTGGGAGGAAACTGGAGCACACGGCTTAAACGGCTTTTTCTCTCGGAATTTTTGGCCTTGTGAAGGAAGTCGTGTTAACAATCTATCACTAACAGTCGTGAGGATGAGGAATAGATGGGTGTCTATTGCCTTTGTGACTATGCCTCATTAGGGTGTTGCTACAGTGAAGGGAAGAGAGGAGAAATCATCGGAAAATCTAGGAGTCCGCTTGTTCTTGTCAACACCATTCAACGTACGTACATCCTCAAAATCACTGACATTTTCATTCTGGCAAAAATTACACATTCAGCTTTCCGCTGCTTACAACTGCAATCAAATCCATTCACCTTGAAAGAGGAACAAGTGCCAAGTCTGTCCTTTGAGGCAGAAAGAAGCGAAAATAAAACAAAAGTAAAATCGGATTTGCGATGAAATCAAATCTATTTATAAAAAAAATTCTGCAGGAAATGAGCACAGATGTAATTAAATGTCTAGTGGGCAGATGCACATTTACCCAGACTATCTCCACATCTGTTTTGGTGCGGTGTCTGCATCTGTTAATCTTTATACTGAATAGAATCTCATACATTTTTTATTACCTCAAATCCTCTTCTTTAGTATATATCATGGCTTGTTTGGAACCCTCCTGATAATGTAAGAAGGATAATTTCCTTTAATAATGTAAAATGCCTTAATTCATAAGACCAGAAGACATAAGAGCAAAATTAGACAATTCAGCCCATTGAGTTTAGCTTATTGTCACGTGTACTGAGGTAGAATGAAAAGCTCTTGTTGTGCACTAACCAGTCACAAGAAAAACTGTACATGATTACAATCGAGCCATCCACAGTGTACAGATACATGATAAAGGTAATGACATTTAATGCAAGGTAAAGTCCAAGAGTCTCCACTGAGGTAGATAGCAGCTCAGGACTGCTCTCTAGCTGTTAACAGGATGATTCTGTTTCAGCCTACTCCACCATTCAATCATAGCTGATCTCTTTCCCTCTCAACCCCATTCTCCTGCCTTATCCCCATAACCTTTGACACACATACTAATCGAGAACCTTTCAATCTCCACTTTAAGAATACCCAATTTTTAGCCACAGATTCACCACCTTCTAACTAAAGAAACCCATCCTCATCTCCATTCTGAAGGTACATCCTTTAATTCTGAGGCTGTGCCCTCTGGTTGTAGACTCTCCTATTCAATACATTCATACATCTGCACTGCATTGGAACAGGTCTTTTGGCCCACAATATCTGTGCTGAACGTGATGCCAAGATATACTATTCTCATCTGCCTGTGCTTAAAGTTATAGAGTCATGCAGTGTGGATACAGGCCCTTCAGCCCAACTTGTCCAAGCCGACCAACAAACCCCATCTACATTGGTCCCACCTGCCTGCATTTGGCCCATATACCTCTAAAGCCATCCTATCCATGTACCTGTCTAAACATTGTGGTAGTACCTGCCTCAACTACTCCAGCACTCTTTATGTAAAACATTGGCCCAAGTTCCTATTAAACCTTTTCCTCCTCACCTTAAACCTAAGTCCTCTGGTTCTTAATTTCCCTAGTCTGGGTAAAAGACTGTGAATTTGGCCTATCTAGTCCTCTCATGATCTTACCTCTATGAGATCACTTTATTAATATCAGATTAACATGGCATTAACGGCACAAGAGCAGGCAGATTGTGGAAATGGAGTCAGACAAATGAAAGCTTAATGTGGGCTCTTGGATGCTATGGTGACACAGAGCAGGTGCGGTAGACATCAGCCTCAAGCAGAGTAAAATGGCGCTAAAACAAGCCAACAAATGCACAGAAGATTGTGAAAGGCGTGTTTCTATTTTGTGTCATTCAATTCAATACAATTCAAAAGCACAATCTCAAAAGTGGTTCACCATACTAAACGATTTGGATATTTCTGTTCATAGGCATCAGATTCAGAATCAACCCACTTACAGAATAAAACACAAGATAGTGACGTCATTGAACTGGAAATGCTGCCCTGGATATATTGGAGCTGACTGCCAACCTAAAGGTCAGTGGCAAACCAGTGAGAGGGCCTGATGCTGCTATATCGATGCATATACTGTAAGCCACATGTCTCTCAGGGTGATTTTCAGTCAGATTTCAGGCTTGTGTCACGCGGAGATCTGGGGACAAGAAGCTGCGACAAAGAGGTAGGTTTTAAAAAGCAGCTTAAAGACAAAATTGAGAGATTTAGGTGGGAACTCTCGAGGGAGCCTCTGTTTTTGAAGGGATTATGTTGGGGGCCATAAACATGTGGTCTTCAGCTTTAATGAGAAGCACTCTGCGATGAACAGAGGAGACCCTGACTCTCAGTCTGAAGAAGGGTCTCGACCTGAAACCTCACCTATTCCGTTTCTCCAGAGATGCTGCCTGTCCCGCTGAGTTACTCCAGCACTTTGTGTCTATCTTCGAGATAGATTGTTGGTTTGAGATCAATGCAATTAAAATTCAGACAGATTCTATAAAGTTCCTGCGATCTAGCCTGCCAGGAATTTATGGCACCAATCTAACCTGAGCACACAAGAAATTGCAGGTGCTGGCTAACCAAAGAAAAAGACACCAAGTGCTGGAGTAACTCAGCGGGTCATCTCTGGTGGACATTAAGAGCAAGAATTGAACCCCAGCATTCCCTGAGGGTTGCTCCAGATTTATATTAACATTCCTTCACACTTAAAAGAACATAGACGTGTGACCAGCTTTAACAGCAAGTGAACTAACACAATAGATTAGGCCACACTTGGCAGGCAAAATTGCCTATGACTCATTGCCAGGGATATCTGACACTGAAAACCACAAAGACAGCTACAGCCATACATTCAAACTGCGGAGACCAGGATTTTAGGTTTAAAGATTTCCCATGTTCCTCCTTTAAAAATTACCACAGAATATTCAATCTAGTTGACTATAGCAGACCAGGCCTCAGAGAGAAGATAGACACAAAATGCTGGGGTAACTCGGTGGGGCTGGCAGCGATATTAATATTGATTTCTTTCATTTCAAGTAACCCTTTGCTCTCCCTCTCTCTCTACATCCCTCCCCCACCCTGGCCATCCTAATTTCACTGTCATCCTGCTTAGTCTCACTGTTTGTATCACTCATTATCACCTTTTCCACAGCCAACAATGGATCATTGTGGGCTCCACCTTTCCTCGATCATCTTTGCAGGCTTTGATTTGCTCTTTCCATAACTCTCATTCTTTGTAATTTTTCTCACCTCGTTTCCCTCTCCCCTTCTCTGACCCAAAATGTCACCTATTCCTTTTCTCCAGAGATGCTGCCTGACCCGCTGAGTTGCTCCAACATTTTGTGTCTGTCTATGGCGCAAACCAACATCTGCAGTTTCTCCCTACACACTTGGAGAGAAGATGTCTGAATGCTCCTTTTAGTTTTAGTCCATTAGCAGAACACACATTGATGGGGAAAGGGAGGAGGAAACAAATGTTCTTAACGTTTCCTTGATCTGAGTTCCTCCCTGCTGTTTGTGTAATCATTGCCATCCGCATTGTCCCTGTCACTTTGCACACTAACTCTAATTACCCTGCTAAACTCGCACTACAGATAATAGTGGCATTTACCACCCATCAAGGCAAGACATCAGTCCCTTCCTCATTAGATTGTTAATGACACCAATGCAATTTTGTGTCAAGATAAAGCTATTGTGCAAACATCTTGATGTGTCATCATGGTGCATGTGGTTTTTGTTATTTATCCCCATCCAAACTATTTTTTCCCGTTTTGAGTGTGACCCCCCCCCCTATTATTGCCAACATTGCTTTGATCTGGACAAAATCAGCCAGTGGGTGAAGTCCTGCACAGATTCACACATGTTCAAACACACTGAATTGTCCAATTTTAGGTAAAACTCTTTCGCTCCCACATTTTCTCCCCCTCCGTTTCCTGCAATGATGCTCCACCCCAGTGCACGCCCATTTCTTCCACTATTCTGCCCCCCCCCCCCCCCCCCCCCCCCTCCTCCCAGTTGCTTGTTCTACTCTGCGGATGCAGAATGGATTCTTGTGGCCCTGGACCCAGGAATCAGATGGTATTTGGAAGCATGCTCCCTCTTCCTGCAACTCTGCAGTCTGACAGTACAAAACCCTATGAGTCTCACCCCGGTCAATCCCTCTTCTCTCCTCTCCCGTCAGGCAAGAGGTACAGAATTGTGAAAGCGCACATCTCCAGATTCAGGGATCGTTTCTTCCCAGCTGTTATCCTGACCTCCCATTTACCTCATTGGAGATCCTCGGACTATCTTTAATCGGACTTTACTTGACTTTAATTAACCCAATACTTTATTTCCTTTATCCTGTATCTGTACATTGTGGACAGCTTGATTGTAATCACTACTCATGCATAGACTTTCCGCAAACCGTGGTACGCATAAACTAAACTAAACTAATTGCTGCGGTCAGCAATCTTTCATTGGTGGGATTCCATTTGGAGTATTGTGTTCAGCTTTGGCTACCTTGCTATGGGAAGGATGTCATTACGCAGGAAAGAGAGAAAATTGGATTGCTCTGAGTGTTGGCATAGGCTCAATGGGCCAAATGGACTCATACGGGAAGAATGAAAAATCTCCATGCAGACAGCATCTGGGGTTTTGAGGAACCAGGGTCTCTGGCCATTTAAGGCAGAAGCTTTAGCAACCGTGTCACTGTGTCTCCATTCGGGAGAAGAGATGAGAAGAAATATATTCACCGAAGGAAAGGGTACAGAGAAGATTCACGAGGGCTTGCCTGGCGAAGGGAGAGGTTGGAAAGGTTCCCACTTTATTCCTTGGAGCTCAGGAGGCTGAGAGGTGATCTTATAGAGGTGAGTAAGATCACGAGGGGACCAGATAGGGCGAATGCACAGAGTGTTTTACCAAGAGTAAGGGAATCAAGAACCAGAGGACACGTGTTTAAGGCAGGAGGGGAAAGATTTAATAGGAACCTGAGGGGCAAACTTTGCACACAGCAGATGCTGGGTATATGGAACAAGCCAAAGTAATTGGGGCAGTTATAATAACACAATTTTATCAGATACCTGGATAGGTACATGGATAGGAAAGGTTCAGAAGGATAGTGGTCACATGTGGGCAAGTAGAACGAGCATAGATGGGCATCTTGGTTGGCATGGACAAGTTGGACAAGGGCCTGTTTGAGTGTTATGTGACACTATGACTCTGCGCCTCTTAAGAAGAGACTGGTATTTTGGGGTATCCAACATGCTTAGCTAGCCGAACCCCATCAGCAGGTCACAGTACTCCATCTCAGTCTGTCTGCTTTCTTTTGGTGTTGCTGACAGGCACGTGGGAACACAAACGAAAGGTCATTCCAGAAAGCATTTTATTGGGATGCATCGCAGTGTGTTTTGGGAAGAGTACCATCCAAGATCGCAAGTAATTGCAGAGAATTGTGGATGCAGCCCAAACCATCACACAAACCAACTTCCCTTCCATTGGCTCAATTTACACCTCACGTTACCTCAGTAAGGCCAGCAGCATAATCAAGGATGAGTCACACCCGGCCACTCTCTCTTCAAGAGGCAAGGCAAGAGGTACAGATGTGTGAAAACGCACAGCTCCAGATTCAGGGGCAGTTTCTTCCCAGCCGTTATCAGGCAACTGAACCATCCTATCAACAACTAGAGAGCGGTCCTGATCTCCCATCTACCTCACTGGAGACTCTAGGACTATCTTTAATCGGAATTTACTCGACTTTATTTTGCCCTAAATATTATTCCCGTTATCATGTATCTGTACACTGTTATTGTAAATCATGTATAGTCTTTCCGCTGACTGGTTAGTAGAAGAAGAGGAAGTGAGAAGAGGGTGAGACTAGCCCTTGATTAAGCTGGTGGCCTTGCCAAGGCAGCATGATGTGTACATGAAGTCAATGGAAAGGAGGGTTTGGAAATATTCCACCTCTTAAACCTTTCCGTAATTCCGAGGCTTACATCTCCCTGCATGGAAGTTCATTTATCATTCTGTCACTTGGAACCTGGAAGAGCATCCAGACCCTCCAGCTGCTGCCGGAACATTGGACCCAGCATCATCCTGATGAAGCACACGGAAGCTTGCAATAAAAACTGGAAACACTCAGCAGGCCCGGCAGCATCTGTGGAATGAGGAACAGAGCAACTGCTTCAGGTTAAAGACACCTCATTAGGAATCTGTGCGGGCAAAGGGCCCATGACCTGAAAAAAGAACAGTATTTCACTGTCTGCAGATGCTGCCTGCCCTGCTCAATATTTACAGTATTTCCTGCTTTTATTTCGGATTTCCAACAACTGCAGGGCTTTTTTATTTACATATTTACATATTTACATGGAAACTTGTACCATGCCCTGTACACACACACTGACAGAAAGGACACATCCACACACACACTGACAGAAAGGACACATCCACACACACACATGCGCACACACACACACACCCGCACACCAACACACACACACACACACACTCCCACACACACACACGCACGCCAACACACCCACACTCACACACACACACACACACACACACACACACACACACACACACACACACACACACACACACACACACACCCACACCCACATCCACACACAGAGCACACACACACCCACACACACCCACACACACCCACCCACACCCACACTCACACCCACACACCCACACCCACACACAGAGCACACACACACCCACACACACCGACACTCACACCCACGCACACACACCAACACACCCACACACACACATGCATATAAAGCGCACACAAATACATACACACCAGAGCACACACAAATACGTACACACATAGAGCACACACATATACACACATACACACTGGAGCGCACACACAAATATAGCGCACACATACCAAATCATAGCACACACACACACACACACACACACACACACACACACACACACACACAGTGCACGCACACACATGGACATAGCACAAACCCGCGCACACACATACCATCGGGTACTTGTGAAGACTCAATCTCAAACTTTCTGTATTAATCACAGATTCTTTGAAGAGACAAGCGGAGGAAAACCAAGCTGAGAGTCAGAGAACTGGTGCAGATCTCCCCAAGTATCCTCAACCCCACTATGATCAAGGTTAGCTGCACTTAGTGCTATTTGGTATTATTTAACCACAAGAATGAAAGCTTTTAATGGAAATCTAATACAGAGATAATTTCCATTGTGGCAAATTGGCTGCTTTATTTGTTCACTTCCAGGACCTAAGTAAATGCATTTCATTTATGCAAGGGGTTTGAGTACGAGATGTATTCACTTACAGGACCTGGCCATAAGGTGTGCCATGTAAATAAGGGGATCTCACAGTGATGCAGTTGTTGGAGCTGCTCTCTCACAGCACCAGAGACCCGGGTTCAATCCTGACATAGAAACATAGAAACATAGAAAATAGGTGCAGGAGGAGGCCATTTGGCCCTTTGAGCCAGCACCGCCATTCATTGCGATCATGGCTGATCATCCCCAATCAATAACCCGTGCCTGCCTTCTCCCCATATCCCTTGATTCCACTAGCCCCTAGAGCTCTATCTAACTCTCTCTTAAATCCATCCAGTGATTTGGCCTCCACTGCCCTCTGTGGCAGGGAATTACACAAATTCACAACTCTCTGTGTGAAAAAGTTTTTTCTCACCTCAGTCTTAAATGGCCTCCCCTTTATTCTAAGTGTGGCCCCTGGTTCTAGACTCGCCCCACATTGGGAACATTTTTTCCTGCATCTAGCTTGTCCAGTCCTTTTATAATTTTATATGTTTCTATAAGAGCTTGGGTACTGTCTGTGTGCAGTTTGCCTGTCCTCTCTGTGGCCGCTCTGAGTGCTCTGGTTTCTTCCCACTTCCCAAAGATGTGTGGGTTTCTAGGTTATTTGGCCCCTGTAACTTGCCCCTCGTGTGAAGAGAGAAGATGAGAGAGTGAGATAACATAGAACTAGTGTGAATGGGTCATTGATGGTCCGCATGGTCTCGGTGGGCTGAAGGGCCTGTTCCATGCTGTATCTCTAAACTAAACTAAAATATGTTTACAGCATTTGACAGCGTAGATTGCAAAATGCTATTTCCTCGCATCAGGGGTTTAGAAACAAGACAGGCTCGCATTAATGTTTGAGTCGTGTCGTTTTAAGTGATCACACTTTTTCCCTCCAAAGATGGCGGGAGTGTAAATCGTCTCCCATGGAAAGTGTTGTAGGAAAAATCGTAAATTTCAGAATAGAGATTAACAGATATTGTTGGTGTCAGACAGATTATAAAATTATGGAAGCAAGGAAGGTAAATGGATCTGACAGATCAGCCTTGCGGAGTGAATGATAAAACAAAGTAGAAGGGCTGAATGGCCTACTCTTTCTTTGTAAGGATAGCACCTGCAACGTTTAGGGCAGCGTGGTGGTGCAGCGGTAGAGTTGCTGCCTTACAGCGCCAGAGACATGGGCTAGGTCCTGACTACTGGTGCTGTTTGTTCGTTTTCCCTGTGACCCCGGGTGCTCCGGTTTCCTCCCACACTCCAAATATGTGTAGGTTTGTAGGTTAGTTGGCTTCGGTAAAAATTATAATTATTCCCTTTTGTGTAGGATAGTGCTAATGTTCGGGGATTGTTGGGCCAAAGGGCCTGTTTCCACGTTGTATTTCTAAACTAAACTAAAAAAAACCTAAACTAAAGGATTCTGTAGGACCATGCAGTGCAGACATATCCTTTTTTATTGAAGATGACAGTCAAATGTTCACTCCCTGAGCTCTGAGATACGTGTTTCGACGGGTGGAGTGATGTGACAAAGGGGCTTGAGTACATTATATCACTAGATATCCTATCGCAAAAGATGGTGGGTGTATGGAACAAGCTGTCGGAGGAGGTGGTTGTGGCAGGGACTATTACAATGGTTAAGAAACATTTAGACTGGATAGGATAGGTTTAGAGCGATATGGGCCAAATGCAGGCAGGTGGGACTAGTGTAGATGGGGCATGTTGGCCGATGTAGGCAAGTTGGGCTGAAGGGCCCATTTCCACACTGTATTACTGATTCTGATATGAATTCAGGGGACACAGTGATGCAGCGGGTAGGGATACTAGCGCCAGAGAGCCGGGCTTGATCCTGACCTTGGATGCTGTCTATGTGTAGTTTTAGTTTAGTTTAGCTTAGCACATTCTCCCTGTGACCACATGGGTGTCCTCTGGGTGCTGCTGTTTCCACCCAATTTCCAAAGACGTGCAGGTTTTTAGGTTAATTGGCCTCTGTAATTTGCCCCTGGTGTACAGTGAGTGGATATGAAAGTGAAAGTAACGTAACAAATAACATTCCAAAATTATTAAAACTGCTAATTAAGACAAATCATATTAGAAATAATTAAAGGCATGAATGATGGTGAAATAACAAAATGGAATAAGTCAGCACAGTGGAGCAGCTGGTGGAGCTGATGCCTCACAGTGCCTGAGGCTTGGGTTCAACCCTGATCTCAGGTGCTGTCTATGTGGAGTATGCGCGTTCTCCCTATTACCATGTGGGTTTCCTCTGAGTGCGACGGTTTCCTCCCACATCCCAAAGATGTGCGGGTTTGTAGGATAATTGGCCTCTGGAAATTGACCCAGGTTTGCAGGGAGTGGATGAGAAAGTGGGATAACATCGCACTAGTGTGAACCGGTGATTGATGATAGGTATGGACTCAGTGGGTCTGAAGGCCTGTTTTCATGCTGTATCATTCAATCTATCTTAAAACTCAGGTAGAAGATACTGTATGCTGGATTATCTCAGTACAGTATTTTGTGTTTTCTTCCTTGTTTCTGTAAAACTCAGGTTATTTTAGTTCAGGTTAGTTTAGTTTAGTTTACAGATACAATGCGGAAACTGGCCCTTTGGCCCACGGAGTCCAGCAATCCCTGCACACTAACACTATCCTGCACACTAAGGCCACTTTTACAACTTTATCAAACCCTACAGCCCTGTACGTTTTGTTGTATGGGGGGAAATCGGACCATCCGGGGGAAAACACATGCAGGTCGCGACAAGCTCCGTCCAGATGGCATCCGTAGTCAGGATCGAACCTGGGTCTCTGATGCTGTAAGGCAGCAACCCTACAGCTGCGCCACCGTGCCGCCATTCGTATTCAGCCAAGGAATTAACATAGTGCCATAGAGAGTTCATGAAAAACTGATTCAAATGTGCAAACTTTACCGTTGATATACCCTGTATCTGGTTCAGAAAGCAATTACCTGCAAACCCATTAAGCTAATTAGTATCAAGAAAACAAGGTGCGAAACAAATTGTAAACATCCAATCACAAGGTCAAGGAATGTCAACACTAAACCAAACTGGGAAACAGCCAATTACAGCATCAGAGCAAAACACATGTAGGAGGAATAAACAACGGTGTCGTGAGAGAGTGTCCATCAGCACCATTCACGCTGCCCAACTTGCTGATTGAAGGATCTCACAACTTGAGCAGCAGATCCAAACTTAACGTCCCCAAACTCTCGAACAGAAGAGTTCAGAGTTCCCAATGATTCAATATTCTATTGTCACATGTGAAATGGTTAGTTTTGCATGTGACCTGCTAAAATCACACAGCAGACCTCGCCTTGGTCGTACATGAGTGTTGCCGCCTTTCTGGCGCCGATAGTTACATAAAAATTCACTGAGCAATCCCACCTACTGCCTGCCGCCGCACGTGGCAGCCCCCCCCCCCCCCCCCCCCCCCCCCCACTTCATTCTCGGTAGACCCCCCCTCCCGCCGGGTCGCCATCGTTCTTGCAGTGGCCCCCGTGTAAACTGGATACCTTCTCCCGTGCCAAATTACAAAAGGGTATTAATCCTCTGTTCACAACAGAATCATGACAGAATAATACATAAAAACTGTAACAGGACAGCACAGTGCCACAGCCAGTAGAATATTCTGGAAAAGGCTGCAGAACAACATTTCCCGTAGAGTCACAGGAAACGTCTGGCACCAACCTCAGCAGCACGGTGGTGCAGCGGTAGAGCTGCTGACTCACAGGGTTCGATCCTGACCTCATGTGCTGTTTATGTGGAGTTTGCACATTTTCCCTGTGACCGCATGGGTTTCCTCTGGGTGCTCTGGTTTCTTCCCACATCTGAAAGACGTGTGGGTTTGTAGGTTAATTGGCCTCTGTAAATTGCCCCTAGTGTTTAGAGAGTAGATGAGAACGTGGATAATATAGAGCTAAAGTGAACGGGTGACTGATTTTCAGCATGGGCTAGGTGGGCCAAAGGGCCTGTGTCCATGCTGCATCTCTTAATTAAGCTAAACTAAAGAGAACAAAATGGAGGTCAGGAGTGGGCCTCAGCTTCTCATAGCTGTTTCATGGTTCAATATGTTGATAGATTGATTTATTTCTCATCCACTCCCCACACATTAGGGACAATTTATAGAGGCCAATTAATCTTCAAACCTGCACATCTTTGGGATGTGGGAGGAAATCAGAGAACCCAAAGGGAATCCAAGCAGTGACAGGGAGAATGTGTAAACACCACACAGTCAGCACCTGTAGTCAGGATCAAACTCGGGTCTCTGGTGCTGTAAGGCAGCGACTCTACCGCCCATCTTCGTTAGAATTTCACAAAACTTGAGCTTCTTGAGATAATTTTGTTCCTTTTCCCATTTGGGGCAGCATGGTGGTGCAACAGGAGAGTCGCTGCCTTACAGTGGCAGAGACCCAGTTTAGATCCTGACTACTGGTGCTGTCTGTGTGGAAGTTGTAAGTTTTCCTCATGACCGCGTGAATTCTTCTTGGGTCTTCCGGTTTCCTCCCGCACTCCAAAGATGGGCTTTGATAAATTGTAAATTGTTCCCAGTGTGCGTAGGATAGTGTTAGTGTAGGGGGTGATCGCTGGTTGGCACGGACTCGGTGGGGAAAAGGGCCTGTTTCTGCACTGTATATCTGACGTCTAAAGTCATTGCTGCCCATCCCTCGGTTGAGATAATTGAGTTGGGAGAATGCTGGTAATATATTTTGATAAGTGGCTTTGAAAAAAGAAATCAATATAAAGATTTAATTGTATGATAAAGGAGATCCGTTCAATTCATTAGACCAGGGTCCTGGGAGAATGTCGACACACCAGCTGCGTATATGTCTAATGTCCTTAGTTGTGTAATGGTGATTGATAGCAGAACCCTTATTCGCAACACGTCAAAGATTATTCCACCTTGCAGTATCTTGACATTTAATTCAAATGCAGCTTTAGGTATGATATTTGTGTTTTACTTGCATGGTAAGTTCAAAATGCAAATCCCGCAGTGCAGGTTTGGCAGTTTCTCATTTAGAATTGGAAGAGAAGGGAAGCCATTGACATTTAAGCAAAGTGTATGGTTGGAGATGATTGTATGTTTGGGGGGCACAGTGGCGCAACAGTAGAGTTGCTGCCTTCCAGCGCCAGAGACCCAGGTTCAATCCTGACTACGGGTGATGTCTGTATGGAGTTTGTCGGTTCCCCCCATGACCTCGTGGGTTTTCTCCCGTGCTCTGGTTTCCTTCTACCCTCCAAAGGTGCACAGATTTGTAGGTTAATTTGGCTTTGGTAAAAATTGTAAAATGTTCATAGTATGTAGGATAGTGCTGGTGTACAGGGGATAGCTGGTTGGCACAGACTCAGTGAGCTGAAGGGCCTGTGTCCATGCTGTATCTCTGAACTAAACTATATTGACAAGCGTGGGAGTCATTCACAGATGGTAGTCATCTTCTGACTCTTTGTAATATAATGGGACTGTGTGTGTGTGTGTGTGTGTGTGTGTGTGTGTGTGTGTGTGTGTGTGTGTGTGTGTGTGTGTGTGTGTGTGTGTGTGTGTGTGTGTGTGTGTGTGTGTGTGTGTGTGTGTGTGCGTGTGTGTGTGTGTGTGTGTGTGTGTGCTGAATCATAACTTTAATGGTTTATTTTCATGTTTCATAGAATTGGCAAGAAAATTCAACGACAAGCTATACAATCAGGAAGTCAAACTGGGTCTTCTCCAAAAGAAGGTTGTAAACATTTCTGCCAACGTGAACGATGTCCAGAGTCTGCTGTACTCTCTGGAGGGCAAGATAAATGAAAATAATGGGAAAGATCTTCAGTCAACCTCAAAAGGTATGGCAAATATCTGCCCAGGCTTCTGTATTCTGAAGTAGATAGTGGGGCGACCTTGTCAACATCAATCCCAATGCCAAATGGATAGAAGAGCAATCTCTTGTCCCAGCCTTTGCAAAGGAAGAAAATGTACCATGACATGAAGCTTGGTAATGGCAACTACTCTGTCCGAGACAAACCAGTCTCTGAGCTAGAAGTTGCGTAGAGATGTGAATACAATCCAGTCCATCACATAAACCAGACTTCCATCTTCAATCCCCAATTCACTCTGACTATAGTTTAATTTAGTTTGGTTTGGTTTAGTTTGGTTTAGAGATACAGCGTGGAAACTAACTTATTCGGTCCACCGAGCCAGCAATCACCCATACACTAGCTCTATCCTACACGCTAGGGACAATTTACAGGAGCCAATTAACCTGTAAAGGAGCACAGAAAAACCCACACAGCTACAGGGAGAACATTCAAACTCTATACAGACAACGCCCATAGTCAGGATCTAACATGGTTCTCTGCTGCTCGAAGGCAGCAACTTTACTGCTGCGTCATTGTGCCACTCTATACCTTTAAACTACCATGGGAAGGCAGCCAATATAATGAACTATTCACACTCCAGCCATTTCCCCTTCTCTCTACTGTTGGACAAATGTACCAAAGCTTGAAAGCACATGCCACAAGATTCAGGAACATCTCTGCAGTTGTTCGACTCTTGAACGGACCTTTCATACGTGATGAATGAATTTCCTAATCTTCCAATCTACCGGTCTTCGTCATCACTATAGATCCAAATTCGGAAAATCTTTACCAAAAATTGTGTGGGAGTATCTTCTCCAGAAGGACTACAATGGTTCAAGTAGGTCTCTTCTCACTACCTTCCCAAGGGCAATTAGGGATGTGTAATAAATATGGCCGTGTCAGCGATGCCCTGATACTAAAATCAAATAAATGTCAAATAATGGGTTGACAATTAAGGCACTTCCTCCTCTTTCAATAATCATTTTAATGGGGGAAAGAAAAGATTTAATAGGAACCCAAGTTTAGTTTAGTTTAGTTTATTGATAGAGCGTGGAAACAGGCTCTTTGACAAACCAAGTCCACGCAGGCAGCGATCACCCATACACTAGGTCTATCCTACACACTAGGCATGATTTACAGAAGCCAATTAACCTACAACCCCGCACGTCTTCAGAATGTGGGCAGAAATTGGAGAACCAGGAGAAACCCCACGTGGTCACACGGAGAGCATGCAAACTCCGTACAGACAGCGACAGTAGCCAGGATCAAACCTGGTTCCCTGGCACTGTAAGGCAGCAGCTCTACCGCTGCACCACAGTGCCGCACCTCATTTATTGTCACACATTCCTGACTCTTCTTCTCCAACCTTTTTCACATCGCTTTGCGATGGAAACCTCCATCAAATAGACTAAATACGTGTGAACCGAGATTAAGACTGAGTGAGAACATGTCAGCTTTGCAAAAAAAATGATGCCACATTCTCCTCAACAAAGGTTCAAAGGCCTTTTATTGTCACGTGTACCAATTAAGGTACAGTGATATTCGTATTACAATACAACCATACAAAAAAAACAACAAGACACACAACTAAATAAAAGTTAACATAAACATCCACCACAGCAGATTCCTCACATTCCTCACTGTGATGGAACATAAATAAAGTCTAAATTTCTTCCCTCATAAATACAAGTAGTCTTATCCCAGGAATACCTTATCAATGAAAACCTTCATAATTTTTGAGTCAAAGCCTATCAAAAGCATTGGTTTCTTCGAGCCCTGGGTCACAAACATGTCCGACTGTGAAACGAGGCAATTTAATTTGTGTGCCGTGGACTCAATCGTTCAGGGACCAGACTGAGCTCGATACATAATTTAACAGCGGACCTTTGCCCTTCAGTAGCAATGGTCCAGTGTCAATGCCATTGATTGGACAGGAACCTGGGTACCTGTGGTGACGAGCACTATACGTTCCCAGTGTGAGCTGGCTGATCTAACAGCGCCATGCCTCAAGGAAAGAGAAGGCTTTCTCAGCAGCAGTGTACATCAATACTGCAGCTCAGTGTAGAATTTACCACCTATTTGTCTGCTGTCAGGGTAAGCATGTCACACTAAAGGGCATGTTTCTTGAAGGTGGAAGACAACCTCACTGATTCTTCTGGGAAGCTCCTTGGCTGTACCTGAATCAGGGATATGAGCATGGCTTTAAAGTTGACTGCTTTTGGTTGGGCACAGGCGCACGTCTTCAATATAATGGGGATGAATCAAAGTATCCACAACCTCCTGTGATACATATTGTTATGAAAGATTATTGGAGTCAATGGGTCATAGAATCATACAGTATGGAAACAGGCCCTTCGGCCCAACTTGGCCCATGCCGACCAAAAGGTGCTCCAGCTCCAATTCCAATGCAAGATACCAAGTTAGACATAGAGTCATACTCCGTGGAAATAGGCCCTTCGGCCCAACTTGCTCATGCCGATCAAGATGCTACACTCGTCCCACTTCCCCGCATTTAGCTCATATCCCTCTTAACTTTCCTCTCCATGTACCTGCCCAGATGTCTTTTAGATGTTATTATAGTATTTGCCTCCACTACCTCCTCAGCCAGCTCAGTTCATATACCCACTTTGTGAAAACAGTGGCGCAGCTGTAGAGTTTCTGCCTGACAGAACCTGAGACCTGGGTTCGATCCTGACCTCGAGTGCCGTCTGCATGGAGTTTGTAAGTTCTCCCTGTGACCACATGGGTTTTTCAGGGTGCTCTGGTTTCCTCCCACGCTCCAAAGACGAGCAGGTATGAAGATAAATTTGCTTTGTAAAATGTAATTTGCCCCTAATATGTAAGATAGTGCTAGTGTACGGGGTGATCGGTGGTCGGTGCGGATTCGATGGGCATGTTTCTGCTCTGTATCTCTACAGTGTAAATGAGGATGGGTTAAAATAAGATAAGTGTTGTAGTAGATAGGAGCTCAAACAGAGTGACAGGCCTCAGAGGGAAGAGAGGAGGCTGGGGATATAAGAATGAGCAAGAGAGGTTACATTGAAGGTGTGAGAAATAAATGAAAAGGTTAATACGGGACGACAAATGAGAGAATGAAATGATTAAAAGCCAAGAGGAAACTGTACACTGTGGAAGGCTTGATTGGAATCATATATAGTCTTTCTGTTGACTGGATAGCACTGGATAAGGGGTTTCACTCTACCTCAGTACATGTGACACACTAACTACACCAAACTAAACTAGATTCAGCAGATGCTGAAAACTGGAGCAGAACACAAAGTGCTGGAGGAACACAATGAGTCAGGCAGCACCGGTGGAGAAAATGTACAGACCACGTTTCATTTCTGGACCCTTCTTCAGACATTTGGGAAACTGGTAAATTTGCTAAAAATGACAGCAATTGGTACATTAATGACAATTTGATATTGTATGTGCTCAGACCCAGTAACATAGTGCAACAACTTACAGGGAGAATGACAAGCAGGGATAGGGGATACTTGCCCTTTGATCTAAAAACAGAATGTCAATATTTTGTTTAGTTTATTATTATTTTCAAGTGTATTGAGGGGCAGTGAAAAGCTTTGTGAAAAACAGTGCTAAACTAAACTAATATTAGAAGAAAAATGCCACAAAATAGCAAAGGTTAAGAATACAGTTAGGAAAACTGACCTGGCGAAACAAAGAACTGGCGATGCTAGTTTATACCAGTAAAGACACAAAGTGCTGGCGTAACCTAGCAGTTCAGGCAGCATCTTTGGAGAAAAAGGATAGAAAAAGGAAACCTATCCTCTTTCTGCCGAGATGCTGCCTGACCCGCTGAGTTACCCGAGCACAATATGTCTCTCTGAGAAGAACAGACCAGTTTGTTATCTCCCATGTTAACCAGGGTCCATAGACCTGCAAGAATCCACATTTCTTGCTGGCATGTGACACTTCCATACATCCTTTCCACAGGAAGGATTTGGAAAAACATGATCAGTCTAACTGTTCTCTAGAGTGAAGTTCCAATCCACCATGTCCAACTCAGATATAACCATTCCAGTACTAAGCCTCCACAATGTTTTTCCATATGACTTTGCATTACTGAATTGAGAGAAACCTTTTAGGTTCTCAAGAGATTGCAGATGCTGGAATCTGCAAGAGGCTGCAAATGCTGGAATCTGGAACAAAAAACGAACTGCTGGAGGACCCAAAGTAAGCCTTGCCTCTCTCTCCGTCCCTCCCCCACCCTATGTGTCATACTAGTTTCACTGTTTCATTGTCTGGATAATTCGTTCTCACCTAGTCCACAACCAACAATGGTCCATGCATGTAGGAAGGAACTGCAGATGCTGGTTTACACCGAAGATAGACACAAAATGCTGACGTAACTCAGCGGGACAGGCAGCATCTCTGGATAGAACGAATGGGTGATGTTTCAGATCAAGACCCTTCTTCAGACTGCCAGTCAGAGGAGAGGGAGACACAGAGATAAGGAATGGTACACTTCCTTATGATTACAAGTGCGTAGGAAGGAACCGCAGTTGTTGGTTTAAACCGAGGATAAGCATCAAAAGCTTGAGTGACTCAGCGGATCAGAGAGCATCAAGACCCTTATTTAGACTTAATTCTGAATTCTTAGGTCCAAAGAAGGATGCCCCAGTCTGAAGGAGGGTCTCAACCCATAAAGTCACCTATTCATTTTCTCCAGAGATGCTGTCTGACCCGCTGAGTTATTCCAGCATTTTATGTCTATACATTATTACATTCAAGCCGTCCACAGAGTGCAGATACAGGATAATGGGGATAATATTTAGTGAAAGATAAAGTTCAATACAGTTCGATTAAAGATAGTCTGAAGGTCTCCAACGAGGTGGATGGTAGGTCAGGACCACTCTCTAGTTGGTGATGGAATAGTTCAGTTGCCTGATATCAAATGGGAAGAAACTGTTCATACATCTGGAGGTGTGAACACTTCAGACTTCTGTTCCTCTTGCCTGATGGGAGAGGGGAAAAGAGGGATAGAAACATAGAAACATAGAAAATAGGTGTAGGAGTAGGCCATTCGACCCTTCGAGCCTGCACCGCCATTCAATTTGATCATGGCTGATCATCCAACTCAGTATCCTGTACCTGCCTTCTCTCCATACCCCCTGATCCCTTTAGCCACAAGGGCCACATCTAACGCCCCCTTAAATATAGCCAATGAACTGGCCTCAACTACCTTCTGTGGCAGAGAATTCCAGAGACTCACCACTCTCTGTGTGAAAAATGTTTTCCTCATCTCGGTCCTAAAGGAATTCCCCCTTATCCTTAGACTGTGACCCCTTGTTCTGGACCTTCCCCACATCGGGAACAATCTTCTTGCATCTAGCCTGTCGAAACCCTTAAGAATTTTGTAAGTTTCTATAAGATCCCGCCCTCAGTCTTCTAAATTCCAGCAAGTACAAGCCAAGTCTATCCAGTCTTTCCTCATATGAAAGTCCTGACATCCCAGGAATCAGTCTGGTGAACCTTCTCTGTACTCCCTCTATGGCAAGAATGTCTTTCCTCAGAGACGTCCTTGATTATGCTGGTGCTCTTGCCGAGGCGGCGTGAAGTGTAGCTGGAAGGGAGGCTGGTTTGAGTGATGGCCTGTGCTACATCCACAACTCTTTGCAATTTCTTGCGGTCTTGGATGGAGTTGCAGATTATGGAATCTGGTAAGTGAGGAAGGTGATAAGTGGAGCAGGATAAGGAAGATATGATGGGGAGCTGTAAACCATTAGGCGAGGGGATAGAAGACCCAGTGGATAGTGTTTGGTATAGGATGCTCAGAGGAGAGACCAGTGGATCGCAAAACTACAAGCCTGTCACATCCTCTGCACTTGTAAAACGGACAATATTTATTCAGCCCATAATGAAAGAATTCTAGTCTACAAAGATTCTTAGTTTAGTTTAGTTTAATGATACAGCGCAGAAACAGATCCTTCGGCCCATTCAGTGTCAACCAGCGATCCCCGTACACTAGCACTATCCTACACACTAGGGACAATTTACAATCTTTACCGAAGCCAATTAAGCTACAAACATATACGTCTTTGGAGTGTGTATGTCTTTGCACTGAATCTTGTCCACTTTATCTTTTATCTGTTCACTGTGGACAGCTCGATTGTATTCATGTATAATGTATTTTTCTCTGACTGGATAGCACACAAACGGAAGCTTTTCACTCTACCTCGGTACATGTGACAATAATAAATTAAACCAAAGTAAACTAAAGTGTGGAACTGTGGATTGCTATCTGTACACTATGGATGTCTTGGTTGTAATCATGTCTAGTCTTTCCGCTGACTGGATAGCACGCAGAATAAACAATGCTCATGGTGCATTGGTACACGTGTAAACTAAAGTAATCACTGGACATATTATTGTCATGTAATTTATTAAAGATGGAGGAATTCTTTAATTTGCCCAAATTTAATTGTTTCAGGTAACAAACCAAGAGGAATTCAGGAGCTGGTGAAAGACCTGGTAGCACAGCAGATTCAGTCTCTCCAGAGGAACATGCAGGAGACAGTGGCTGAGCTGTACAAAACCATCTCCAGTGTGAGCGAGGAGCTTCAAAGCACTAAAGGAGCAATCAGAGAGTTAAATGGGACCATTCTGCTGCTAGCTGCCAATCTCCACCCCACAGCAGTGGAGCACAATCAGCCACCTCGATCAGAACTCCACGAAATTCAAGAGCAAATGAAGGTGCTCAGAGCTGATGTGTCACTGGGCTGCCACAACACTTCTCTGGAGCTGAATGAAAAGCACAAATCTCTTCAAAGGCAAATGGAAGGAGAATATGAGAGAATTGGCGCTCTCTTGGAAACCATGAACCAAACCTTTTTGTTAGCCAGAGAGACCCCGGAGCTGCATCTGCCCAATCAGACACTGCGAGATGTCCCTGAGCAAGATGGAGCCCAGATGGAGGGAGGCCTACAAAGGTATCTCGTCAACATCACGGAGAATGTGAAAATGCATGGCCGTTTGATTTTGCAATTGAACGGTGAAGTGAATGCCCATAAGCTGTCTCTCTTCAACTTGACAGCGGCGAACAGCCAGGAGAAACTGGAGATGAGAACTTGCCAAGCAATGGTTGACGAATGCAAGAGTACGTTGGGTTTCAGACTGGATCAAGTGGAGAGCGAAGTTCTTGATTTAAACAAGACATTCTCCGACACCTTCATCCCATTAATGGACTTCCTTGAATCAATGAATGAGAGGATTAGCAATCTGTCGTATGACGTTGA
This sequence comes from Okamejei kenojei, assembly GCA_035221665.1. Lineage (NCBI taxonomy): Eukaryota > Metazoa > Chordata > Chondrichthyes > Rajiformes > Rajidae > Okamejei > Okamejei kenojei. The sequence continues at coordinate 55,997,769 of CM069131.1, forward strand.
AAACATCCAGCCGTTCATTGGCGATCTAAACTCACCTCCCGAGACAAGCACAGCTTATTCAGAGCATTCGCAAAGACAGAGCCTTGAGGAACGCCTGGACCATCTCAGTTCCAGGGTTACAAGCCTCAGTGTGTTTGTCAGAAGCACGGTTGGAGCACAGTTGGTCAGGAACCAAAGCCAAGGTGGCGAAGAATCACTGAGGGAGGCTCTGGCTGAATGCCGCTTTGAAATTGAGGATGGATTGAATGATACAATGACCGTCATAAATGATGCTGTGGATACCATGAGAGATGATTTCTACATCTTGAAAAATAACGTCACCGATCTGTGGAGATACATTTCAGAAGGGTTTTCTGAGAGCACTGTCAAGCAGAACCATGTGTTATCTATCCTCCCACAGTTTGCTCAGCTGAATCAGTCTTTTAAGGTCCTCGTGGCTTACGTTGCAAGGCACCAGAATGCTTTGGAAATGATGGGTCTCCTTCAGGGTATAAAAGACACGGAGATGGTCGTGCCCCCGATTATGATGAATGTTCCTCAGTTGCTGAACACAACCGCAGCCAACATCGAGGAGTTCCAAGAGAGGCTTCACCGACTGGAGCAAGTCAGTCTTTCCTCCTCTCCAAACAGCACAGATTACCATTCACGCATACTGGCCCTTGAATCACTGCTGAGCTCGGCACTGGCGAGCTCCAAACCTTCGGAGAAAGTCAAGTCCAAACCAACGCCAAGAGCCAAGGTCCAGACCGAGCCTCCGAAGCTCCAGCAACTGAGCCGCAAGGTGTCGCAGCTTCAGGCCAAGTTGACTAATCTGAACACGGTGGTCATCCATGTAAAGGAGGAGTCGGAACAGACCCGGGGACTGTGCCAGAACCTGTCGCTGCTGCTTGCTCAGGTCAATGCCAGCATCCCGCGGGACACGGCACCGGACGCACTACCCAACATCACAGCCCTTCAGCAGGATCTCAGGGAGCTCGTGAGGACTACCAGCTGGGCCACCGGCGAGCTCGTCTTCACCAACATCACCATGTTCTTGGACAGAGCCATTTCTGTTGTTGTCAGGAACATTACTAAGATCCAGAAACAAGTGAAGCAGTTGTACAAGAGGCCAAAAGTTATCAACAAAGCCAATATCACAGTCAATTCCGGAAGAAGCCAAAGATATACTGACAAAATCGTTGATCCAGGTAACTCCACGATTTATAATGTTGGAAGCCATTTAGTTTAGAGGTACAGTGTGGAACAGGCCCTTATGTCCACTGAGTCCGTGCCACCAGTGATCCTTGTACACTAACACTGTCCTACACACCAGGGACAATTTACAATGTTTAGTCAATTAACGTATAAACTTGTATATCTTTGGAGTGTGGGAGGAAACAAGAGCACCTGGGGAAAACCCACACGGTCACAGGGAGAATGTACAAAATGCATACGGACAACACCCAAGGGCAGGATCGAACCCCTGGTCTCTGACACTGCAAGGCTGCAACTTTATCACTGCGCCACTGTGCCGCCCCATTTGCCCTGTTGTGTCAAAGAACCACTACCCAGCCTAATCCATGCACCGAGCCCGTAGTCGTGAAGACTCTGGCAGTGCACTTCCATATATTGTTTAAACGGAATTAGAACTTTTGGCACTGCCGTACTTTCAGACCTGTATGAAAATATTTCCTTTCTCCCCATTAATTCTTATACCAATTACTTTAAACCTATGCCACGTTTGATGTGGACACAAGGATTTGCAGATGCAGGTTTATAAAAAAAGACACAGTCCTTGAGTGGGCGTCACTGACTCAGTGAGTGAGGAGTGAGTCTACACAGCGCCCCCCAGCTCTACTCAGCTCCACTCAGCCCCCTGATTGTTGCTGCTGGGGTGTGGGAACGGTGGAGGTAGGGGGGGGGGGGGGGGGGGGGTGGACAAGGCATTGCTGAAATGCCTCGGTGAACAAATCCACCCTCATCCATCCCACCAGTCTACCAAATGCTCAATAATTTGTCTAGGTTGTCCATAAGTCACGCATTCATAACCCAGAGAGGACCTGCAGAGAGGACCGGGCTAGAAATCCGAGTTCAAATCCCTCCACAGATCCTGTCCACGGGTGCTGCCTGTACGGAGTTTGTATGTTCTTCCTGTGACCTGCGTGGGTTTTCTCTGGGGTCTCCGGTTTCCTTCCACACTCCAAAGATGTGCAGGTTTGTACGTTAATTGGCTTGGTAGAATTGTAAATTATCCCTAGTGTGTGTTGGATAGTGTTAGTGTGCGGGATTGCTTGTTGGCGCACACTCCGGTGGGCTGAAGCGCCTGTTAAAAACTCAATGAATAATCTGGAATATTGAAAAAAAACACCTCGGCTTAGTAACAGTGACAATCAAAAAAAATCTCTGGCACCATCACACCAATTAGCAAGATGATGACTAAACTGAATGAAGTACGCTGTTTAGATTTTTGAGATACAGCGCAAAAACAGGTCCTTCAGCCCACCAAATCCACACTGACCAGCGATCTCCCTGTAAACTAGCACTATCCTACACACTAGGGTCAAATTACAATTTATTTTTAACCAAAGTCAATTAGCCTACAAATCAGAGTGTCTTTGGAGTATGGGAAGAAACTGGAGTACCGGAGAATGCCCATGTGGTCACGGGCAATGTACAAACTCCGTAAAGAGAGCACCCATAGCCTCTGGCGCTGTAAAACAGCAACTCTACTGCTGTATCACCATGGTTGATCTATGGTGTTGCAATGTGTAAGACAGAAACACCCTTTTCTGTGCCTATTAGTTTAGAATTCGTAGAATCGGGCCCTTCGGCCCTCCAGTGTCCTCGCTGACCATAGACCATCCATTCACACTAGTTCTATGTTATTCCACTTTTGCTTCCACTCCCTGCTCACCAGGGCCAATTAACCTACAAACCCGCATGTCTTCGGGCTGTGGGAGGAAACCAAGACACCGGGAGGAATCCCACGTGGTCACAGGGGGCATGTGCAAACTCCTCACAGACAGCACCTGATGTCAGGATCCAACCAGGGACACAGGCGCTGCGAAGAAGCAGCTTCTCCTTCTGCTCCCTGGTAATAGTGGGAATGCATTGCGACTGACACGGCACAATGGAGCAAGGTTCGCTGCCCTTCTTGTTTGCCCAAGATAGTCTCCTGCCTAAAATGAGGTCTATTATTGTCTCTTATTCTGCCTTTGCATTGTCCTTGGATTTACACAATGCTGTCCATGTGTGGTGCAAACAGCTTGCTGTTCCTTTTGAGAAAATATACCGCTGAAAATTGTAACTGCTGCCAGCAAACTGACGATGATTAACGTTTGACAAAGGATAGACACTATATGCTGGAGTAACTCAGCGTCTCTACAGCACCTCTGGAGAAAGAAGGATGGGTGACATTTTGGGTTGGGGCCCTTCTTCAGCTTCTCCATGAGATGCTTGCTACCCTTCTCCATGAGATGCTGCCTGACCCGCTGAGTTACACCAGCACTTTGCGCCAGCCTGAGGAAGGATTGAACCCTGGTCCCTGGCACTGGAAGGCAGCAGCTCTGCCGCTGCGCCCCTGTGCCACCCCTTTGTATGGGTGGGCTGCACAGAAAGTGGGTCCTTACAGCCCAATCAATTGCTTCCAAAACAAGCAACAGAGATGAGAATCTTTCGCTGCAGAATTTTACTTTGTCGCTCTGCATGGCAACTGTGTGGATGAGACTTTTTCTTTGAGGCACTTGCAGGAGAAGTGGAAGTGGAAGAGGGGCACTTCGGGGGAGGCACGTACCTGATCTTGTCTCTCCCTGCAGTATAGACTGCCTGTCATGCACGCACCTTCAAATCTCTGCAGCTGTCTCACTTGAAGTCGGAATTACAATGTTGTCTTGTGAAGTTTGTAAGGGACTGACCTTGCTTTGAAGCCACATGTTAGCATACCGATCCATCACAGGAGACCTACCGGAGCACCTCTGGATTGTGCAGCTGACCTGTGCTGCAGGATATTAAAGGCTTGTCAGCTTATATTAGAACCGCGATCGCAATTCCTGTCAGCTGCAGCTTCACGAAAAAGGCAACGGTGATCATTATAATGCATCATTATAATGCATTTAATATCAGTTGTATCTGCAGCTGCAACTGTACTGTGGAAAAGAATCACAAAGGCTTCATTTATTGAACTGATCCACAAAACAATATGGATTCAGCCTTGTTAAGGGAAGGAAGGTGGCTTGGTGTTTGAAGAATGGTCCTGCCAAAACATTGTTTATCCATGTTCTCCAGAGATATTGCCTGATCCGCTGAGTTAATCCAGCACTTTGCGCCTTTTTTTTGGTTTGGTTTGTTGCAGATGTAATTGCTACTGCCTCACAGCACCGGGGATCTGGGGTCGTTCCTGATCTCAGGTGCTGTTCACGCGGAGTTTGCAGGTTCTTCCTTGGGTGGGTTTCTGCTGGGTTTTCCAATTCCCTCTCATGTCCCAAAGCTGCAATGGTAGGTTAATTAGGCTATTGTACGTTAACCCTTAGTGTCGGTAAAGGCAAGAAAAATCGAACCACGGAGACAATGGTGGGCAGGTGAGAAAGAGGTTACAGATATTCTAGCAAATAGGAATTTCTAGGGTGACACAATGATTCAGTGGTAGAGCTGCTGCCTCACAGCACCAGAGACCCAGGTTTGATCCTGATCTCGGGAGCTATCTGTGCAGTTTGTACATTTTCTCTGTGACCGCTCCGGTTTCCTCCCACATTCCAAAGACGTGCAGGTTTGTAGGTTAATTGACTTCTATAAATTGCTCCCAGTGTGTAGGATGTGAAAGTGGGATAACATAGAACTAGTGTGAATGGGTGATCGATGGTCGGTGTGGACTGAGTTGGTAGGCTGAAGGGCCTATTTCTACGCTGTATCTCTAAAATAAAAAACTAAAGAAAGATAGAAGGGGAAAAATGGGAACACTTCCCTGAGAATTGGCATTCCCCCAAGAGCTACATGATCTCCATCTAAGTCATTATCGGGGAAGAAAGGAAGTTGTCCTCACTACAGAATATGGCAGCATTTTCACAGAAGTAGAATGATTTTTTTGGCCAGAGGAAGAACCAATGCATTTGTAAATGGCAGTGGGAGGAATAGTTTCGTAAGTTCATATGTTCATAAGTTCTAGGATGAGAATTAGGCCATTCGGCCCATCGTCTACTCCACCAATCAATCATGGCTGATCTATCTTTCCCTCTTAGCGCCATTTCCCCTGCCTTCTCCCCAATAACCCCTGACCCCCTTATTAATCAATAATCTTCACCTTAAAAATACCCATTGACTTGTCCTCCACAGCCTTCCGTGGCTTGAATGAAAACACTCAAATTCAACAGGAGAATACCCTGCAGTTCTCCATAGTAACCAACAAACCCACAATTTGGGGACAAAGAACTAACTAGCAGATGCTGGTTAATACACAAAAGGACTCAAACTGTTGGAGTAACTCAGCGGCTTAGGCAGCATCTCTGGGGGAACATGGATTGCTGGCTTTTCGGGTTGATTAGACTGATTGTTGGGGGGGAGTGAAGCATGGGGAGAGGCACGACAAAGCGGGCAGGTAATAGGTTGACACAGGTGAGAGGGTTATTTTACAAGCAGATGGTTGTAACAAAGGCTTGATATAAGAACAATAGGTGTGAGATGGAGTTGCAGATTTCAAGAGTTGCAGATTATTAAAACAGGGCGAGGAACGTAGTGGGGGGGTGGGTGAATCACTGACCTAGAAGCAAAAAATGTATTTCACTGTACCTTGGTGCACATGACTATAAAAGAACCATTAAATCCTCATGTTCTAATGATCCTTGGTGTCTATGTTTACAGTGGAGTCTGCAAGCTGTGTCAGTGCCCCTTGCCTGAATGGAGGGACATGTATTAATCAAAGAAAAGGCTTTGTGTGTGCCTGCCGCCCCCCATTCGGTGGTCTCAGCTGTGACATTAAACTGCTGGATGAAAATGCCATGAAGACAGGTGGGTTTTGTTTGATTTTCCATTTATTTCACACTCTCAGCAATGTAGATGGGTCCTGGAGGAAGGAACGAGGTGGGGGAGGGGGGATTGTTTTCACCTGAGAATTTTCCAATTGATTGAACCAAAATTGAGTTTTAACACTTGGGCTGTTTTATCAATGGCGTAATCTCGCCCCTATTAGTAAGATCTCAAGTGTGCAGCTTTAAATAGAAGATCAACCAGCTATCCCCCAACAAAATCATCCCCAGACAATCAAATCTTCCAGCACATCAAACCTATTAATTAAACCACTTCCGATATCGACCTAGATAGGATTTGATTTGGTTGGGAAGACATACACCAGATTTTATCCAAAATTAGCAGCCTGTTATTTATTCAGCATTTCCATTTCTACCCCTAAAGCACATTAATCAAGATGTTGAATATGCTCCAGATGATCAGTTAGTGCCACTGATATTGTTGTTGAATATGATTTTTATTTTCCACTTTATGACATTTATGTTCAAAATCTGATCATCTTTCCCAGCTCATTTTTAAATCAAAAACTTATTCCACTTTCAATCTCGCTGAAACGGGATGAAACCACATCTAATATTACAAGCAGAAATGTTTGTAAAGGATAGAATTTACCCGAGCGGCCATGGTTTTGGTATAACCTCCAGTGCATGGTGACTCTTTGCAAGCTGGTCCAAGAAGAGGGTCCACTATCAGAAGGTGCTCACATTACAAATGTACCCTCTTTGCTTCATGCTGCAAGTCCACCAGTATAATCAAGGACACGTCTCACTCCGCACACTCCCTCTTCTCCCCTCTCCCATCTCCCATCAGGCAAGAGGTACAGAAGTTTGAAAATGCACACCTCCAGATTCAGGGACAGTTTCCTCCCAGTTGTTATCAGACAACTGAACCACCCTCTCATCAGCGAGGAGGCGAGCAAAGGCAGAACAAATCAGATCCGGCCACAGATGATCCCGGGAATGATGGAGTCCGTAACCTCATGCATGCAGAGGGGATTAGTTTTGGAATCAACATTTTGAGGTCTGGCATCATTTTCTGCAGACATTGTGGGCCGAAGGGCCTGTTCCTATGTTCTGTGAAGCCAGATCCTGTTCCCGAGGTTTGAGGGGAAAACCTTTCCCTCAGGGTAATACTTGGGGAATCTTGCACTGCTAGAGGTGTCTTTAGGATGTGTTGTGGAACTGAGGTCCCATCCAGTCTCTTAAGTGGATGGAAAATAAAATACGATGGGATTATTCAGATGGGGGACCTGGATAGCTCTCTCTGCTATCTGGCCAATATCAATTTCTACAACAATAAGCAAAAACACTAAAGAAACACATACTCTGCCCATAATCACGGAAAAGATGATAGACACAAAGTGCTGGAGTAACTCAGCGGGTCAGGCAGCATCTCTGGAGAAAAATGATGGGTTACGTTTCCGGTCGGAACCCTTCTTTTAGAACTAAAATATATCGGTGGTCAGCACATTGCGGTTTCTGGCATCTTACGTATTTCTGCTGCTGCTTTTCCGTTAGGAATGTGAAAGTTGCTGCACCAACGTAAGTCTTTCTCGTAGGGGTTGAAAAGACACCTGTGGAAGGCAATAACACATTTTTCTTTATGTTCTGTGGCAGATTTTTCCAGAGGATCGTACAGGTACGCTCCAATGGTGACGTTCTTTGTAGCACACACCTACGCGATGAATACCTCCGGCCCGATCAGGTTTAACGATCTCTACGTCAACTATGGGGCTTCCTATGCACCTGGAAGCGGGAAGTTTTCAATCCCTTTCCTTGGGGTGTACGTCTTCAAGTACACGATCGAGTTCTGCAGCCCACAGCTGTCTGGCTACTTGGTGGTCGATGGGGTGGATAAACTGGCCTTTCAATATGAAGATAAGAACAATGTGGTCTCCAACAGCAGAACTGTCACAGGCGACGCTGTTCTAGAACTTAACTACGGGCAAAGAGTTTGGCTAAGGCTGAAGTCAGGCTCAATTCCAGCCAAGTTTCCACCTGTGACAACGTTTGGTGGTTATCTATTGTACCGCACATAAAAGGAAATCTCCCTTTCCCATGCTGACCTTTCTGTCCTGGGCCTCCTCCACTGTCAGAGTGAAGCCAAATGGAAATTGGAGGAACAGCACCTCGTATTTTGCTTGGGCGGCTTACAACCCAGTGGTATGAAGATTGATTTCTCCAATTTCAAGTAACCCTAGCATTCCCTCTCTTTCTGTCCCTCCGCTACCCTTGTCAGCCCACTAGTTTCACTGTTGGCCTGCTTAGTTTCACTGTTTGTATCCAATCGTTATCACCTCCACGGCCAACAATGGACTTTTGTGGGCTCCACCTTTCCTTGATCATCGTTGCTGGCTTCGATTTGTTCTTTGCATACCTTTCATTCATTTGTTCGATGTACCTTTCCATATCTCTTGTTTCCCTCTCCCCTGACTCCCAGTCTGAAGGAAGGGTCTCGACCCAAAACCTCACCTATTCCTTTTCTCCAGAGATGCTGGCTGGCCCGCTGAGTTACTCGAGCATTTTGGGTCTATCTCAAATAAAATTATACCACGCACATGCATGTCAGCTCACTAGTTTCACTGTTGTCCTGCTTAGTTTCACTGTTTGTATCCAATCACATAAAAGAAAATCTCACTTTCCCGTGCTGACCTTTCTGTCCTGGGCCTCCTCCTCCACTGTCAGAGAGAAGCCAAATGGAAATTGGAGGAACTGCACCTCATATTTCGCTTGGGCAGCTTACAACCCAGCTGGTTTATACCAAAGATAGGCACAAATTGTACACTGTAGATGGCTCGATTGTGATCATGTATTGTCTTTTCGCTGACTGGACAGTGGGCAGCATAAGCTTTTCATTGCATCTTGGTACACGTGACAATAAACTAAACTTAAACTCAAGTGCTGGAGCAACTCAGTGGATCATGCAGCATCTCTGGAGGCAAAGGATGGGTGACGTTTTGGGCTGTTGGTAATGCTGCCTGACATGCTGAGATATTCCATATGTTTATCTTTGGCATATGGATATGCAAGGAACGAGGAATATGGACTATGTGCAGGTCGATAAGAGATGGTCGGCATCATGTTCAGCACAGACATTGTTTGTCGAAGGGCTTGTTCATGTGCTGTGCTGCTCTATGTTCTATGTCCCAGTGTCATATTAAGCAACTTTTCCGACAGAATTATTAAACCGCTATGCTCAACATACACACTCTGTTGGAATGGAAGTGAAATCCATTGCTAACTTTGGATGCTTGTGATTTGCTTTGTGCTCTCCTGCAATAAACTTGATGGGAGTCAGAAACTTACGTAACATCGTGAATCAGTAACAGCATCTCCAAACCCTAGAAACAGCTGACAACACATTTTATTTCCTTTAATCTCTGGAGGTACAGAGATACTTTGGCCCACCAAGTCATTTTGTTTAGTTTAGAGATATAGCACAGAAACACCCCCCTTCGGCCCACCGAGTCCGCACGCACCAGCGATACCCGCACATTAACACTATCTTACACGTGCTAGAGACAATTTACACATACACCAAGCCTTGTACGTCCTTGCAGTGTGGGAGGAAACCGAAGATCTCGGAGAAAACCCATGTGGTCACGGGGAGAACGTACAAACTCCATACAGATAGCACCAATAGTCAGGCTGTAAGACAGCAACTCTACCGCTGCGCCACTGTGCTGCCTCATGCCAGGTCCATGCTAACTAGCAATCACCCCATACACTGACATTATCCTACACTAGGGACAATTTACAATTTTATCAAAACTAATTGACCTACAAACCTGAAGAAGGGTCTCGACCCGAAACGTCGCCTATCTCCTTCGCTCCTTAGATGCTGCTGCACCCGTTGAGTTTCTCCAGCCTTTTGTGTGACCTACAAACCTGTATGTCTTTGGATTATGGTTGGAAACTGGAGCTCCCAGAGATAACCCACACAGGTCAAGGGGAGAAAGTACAAACCCTGTACTGACAGCACCCATAGTCAGGATCGAACCTGGGCCTCTGGTGCTGTAAGGCAGTGACTCTATCGCTGCGCCATTATGCCGCATATATGAAAAATGCTTGTGAGAGATGCTTATCCTTCCTACTAGCCGTGTGTTTGGGATCCTTGGCGAGTATCTCTAAATTGGCGATTGCTCCAGTTGCTCCAGCAGACCAACAAAAGGCATGAGGGGCAAAACAATTTTCAGGGAACTGAGGAATATGATGTGCAATGCAGGAAGTTCAAGCTGAGGAATAGGTAGAGCCAGCACAAGGAGCTGAATGATCTATTCCTGCTTCTCTCTCTCTCATGTTCTTATTAACCAAAGACTTTACTTTTACCAGGAAATCCCAATTGAAAGGGAAAGGGAAATTGGAAGGGAAAGATAGATCAACCATGATAGACTGGCGGAGTAGACTTAATGGGCCGAATGACCTTATTCTGCTCCTTGAAATTTTAAACTTATGAAATTTTCAAAAACTGATGGTAGCAGTTTAGGGTTGACCGGAATAGGGTTGTCAAGAATGCTTTCAGTGCATTCAGTCAGGGTCTTTGAATAGAGACGTTGGGATGTTATGTAACAGTTGTACAAGACAATGGTGAGGCCACATTTGCAGTATTGTATTCAGTGTTGCCACCCTGCTATAGTAAGGACGTCATTAAACTAGACAGATGGCAGAGAAGATTTATGAGGATGTTCCAGGACTTGAGAGCCAAAGTTATAGCGAGAGGTCGGGCAGGCTAGGGCTTTATTGCTTGGAGTGCATGAGGCTGAGGGGTGATTCTATAGAGGTGTATAAGATGGTGAGGGGAATACAAAGGGTGAATGCCCAGAGTCTTGTACCCAGAGTAGTCCATAACCAGAGTGTATAAGTTTAAGGTGAGCAGGGAAAGACCTACAACTTACAACTAAACCAACAGAGGCTGCATTCTTCGGTCAAACAAAGCATAACATCTGACACGTGTAGGGACTCTGTCAGCAACATCATTTGAGGCAAATTGCACTTAATGCAGTTAATTTGAGAGTTACATATGCCCCAGGAGAACATGTGTGCTTTCTGAAGAAGTATCTCAAACTGAAACATCACCTATCCATATTCTCGAGGGATGTTGCCTGACCTGTTGAGTTATTCCAGCACTTTATGTCCTTATGGATGCTTTATATTTGCACAAAACAAAATCTAGATTGTGTAGTTTCAATAATCTATTGTCTTGCAACCATCTCATTCAATCATGAATTATCCACCTTGATATTGGTCAAATGTAAAACATCTCCCTTCAAGAGTCCAAAGAGAGTCAAGAATGTTTAACTGTCATATGTGCCAAAACTATAGACTTTAGACTTTAGAAATACAGCACAGAACCAGACCTTTGGGCCCACTGAGTCTGCGCTGACCAGCGATCACCCTGCACACCAGCACGATCTTACACACTAGGGACAATTTCCAATTTCACCGATGCTAATTAACCTGCAAACCTGTAGATCTTTGGCGTTTGGGAGGAAGGAAACCTGAACACTCGGAGTAAACCCACGCGATTACAGGGAGAACGTATAAAATGCACACAGACAGCACCCATAGTCAGAATCAAACCCGGTTCTCTGCCGCTGTCAGGCAGCCACTGTGCCGGCTGGAACAATAACATACTTCCTTTCATCAGCACAACAGTTTCCTTCAGGTGAAGTTGATCGTTCAATTGCTGTTTAAATTAGGAAACGCCTCACCTGCCTCCTGTTATAAGTTAAATCTAGAGAGTGTCTTTGCCCTTCACATTGCATAAATACTTTAGCTTTTACTAAAGATTCTGTGGAGTTAAAACTTCACTGGGATCAAGTTACCATTGCAATCAGCCCACTATTAAAATCAGGTCAATCCTGTAAGTGCAATTGTGTTTGGTATTAATCTGCAAAGAAATCGGACATCCTGACATTCAAGTTCAAGTTCCTTACATTTATTGTCACATGCACCAATTGGTACAGTGAGATTTGAGTTACCATACAGCCATACGAATAAAAAAGAACACAATACACGATAGAGTTTAACATAAGCATCCCCACACAGCGGAATCAACGTTTCCCACTTTAAGGGAAGGCAATGAAGTTCAGTCATCCTCCTCTTTGTTCACCCGTGGTCGGGGCCTTTGAACCCTCCGTAGTCGCCGCTACGGATGGCCCGATGTTCAGGCCCTCTTGCCGGGATGATGGAACTCTGACGTCGGAACGGAAGAACACACTCAGCGGCTTGTAGTTTCTGAATCGGCCACTTCCTACCGGAGATTGTGGCTCCCGAAGTCCATCGGCCCAGCTGGGCGGAGATTCAACATTTCACAACATTATCTCTTTAGCTATTCCTTTATAAAACTTCTACTTATGTAAATGAAACCTTGAGGGTATGCAGCGTGGATGATAGAAACCATGCATTAATATTACGCCATTTTATTACAAGAAACATAACGCTTTTGCAGTTTCAGAAGCAAAGTTCAGCATGAGTTTTATAAAAACAGTTTATAAGAGTTTATATAAATAGCTGCTGGGGCCATGTTGAGTAGAACTTTAATCCCATGAATAGTTTCTAAGGTATATGATCTATAAATCATTCCAAGATGGTGCCCAAGCTAGGTGACTCTCTGAATTCTGGTCCCAGAAGTGGATCTGCAATCACCCATTACAATCGCTCCTCTCTTTAAAACCTCTACTCCAACAGCACCATGTCTTAATTTAACTATCAGACTATCTTTAACCGGATTTTACTGGACTTTATCTTGCACTAAACGTTAGTTCCTTTATCATGTGCAATGGGGTGTGCTCGATTGTAATCATGTATAGTCATGTGGACACAAAATGCTGGAGGTCAGCAAGTCAGGCAGCATCTCTGGAGAGAAGGAATGGGTGATGTTTCAGGTCGAGACCCTTCTTTAGACTGACCCGAAACGTCACTCATTCCTTCTCTCCAGAGATGCTGCCTGACCTGCAGAGTTACTCCAGCATTTTGTGTCTACCTTCGATTTAACCCAGCATCTGCAGTTCTTTCCTACACATGCATAGTCATGTATCAAGTAATTCCTCGCTTGTCATCATGTATAGTCTTTCTGCTGACTGGTTAGCATGCAACAAAAAGCTTTTCACTCTATCTCGGTACATGTGACAATAAACTAAACTAACTATAACTGTTTATCCATTGAGGTGTTTCCTAAAAGGTGAGGTCTCTATTGCATTGAATCCTACACTCATCTTAACCATGGCAAAATTCCACGCACATAATCTAATTGAGCAATTTTGTTTTAGGAATGAATATCAACCAGCACAGCAGTCAGAGCTCGTATGTTCTTCTTTAACATGCTGCTTTGAGATCTCTTATGTCTACCTTTGGGAGCCAGCAATGCTTAATGCCTCATTTTAAAGGCAGGATAACAGACCTTAGAGTTATTATGTCGAGATTGCTTTTTCGTTCATTCACGGATTACACCAAACACAGATAACTATAATATCCCAATTTAGCCTTATTAAGTTTTGTTAGTTCTATATAAGGGTTTTATTCTCTGTATATGTAACTTTGAGAATGTTTCGCCATGAGTAGAAATTATACAGCGTTGTTCCCTTCCTATTCGTAATTATTCTCATTAACATTAATTCGAGCTACCCAGCAGGAGACAGATGAACTCGTGGGCTTAAAAAGCCATGGGTATCTGAATTTTTAATTTAATGTTATTAGTTATAAATTTTACATGAAAAGACCAAGCATACAAATGCTGCTTTTATGAAATTACCCGTAATGTTGTGTCACTTTGATACAAAGTCCAAAGATTCAATAATGTCACAATGTGTATGAGCTATTATGCTTAATAATCTCTAATGTTACAACGAGTGCTATAAATTTGTATTTATATCCATGTTGCATTTTAAAGTAGGATTGCATTAGGTAATTATAACAATTTGAATATTAATTTGGGTCTTTGTATCATTACATGCTACAATGCACATCGGTTAGTGTTGATTTAAGGGGCAGAGAGGCTTCTGATTTCAGGCATGAATGATGTGGAGGTCAAGATGTTGTTGAGCTGGTAAGGGCGCTGAGAAGATTTACGAGGGTGTAGCCAGGACTCGAGGGCCTTAGCTATTGAGAGAGGTTGAGGAGGCTAGGACTTTATTCCTTGGAGTGCAGGAGAATGAGGCGTGATCCAATAGAGGTGTGTAAAATCACGAGAGGAGTAGACAGCATAAATGCACAGATTATTTTACCCAGAGAAGAGGAATCAAGAACTAGAGGACATACATTTAAGGTGAGGGGGTGGGAAATTGAATAGGAGCCTGAGGGACAACTTTTTTTTTACACTAAGGGTAATGGTATATGGAACGAGCTGCGCGAGGAGGGTGTTGAGGTAGGTACCATCACAATGTTGGTTGACGTGGGCACAAAGGGCTTGTTTCCTTGCTTTATGCCTCTAATAGGCAGTATCTGTGCATTTTCTAGCAGCAAAGTTACTGATTGAGAATGAGATCTGAGTGTAGGTTACTCCTGCATCATTTTAGATTGAGATGACACAGAGTCACAAGGAACTGCGGATGCTGGAATCTTGAGCAAAACACTAAGTACTGGAGGAACTCAATGGATCAAGCAGCATCTGTAGAGGGAGTGGACAGGCAAACATTTAGGTTTGGACCCTTCTTCAGACGGATATTTCAGGGTCGGAACCCTTCTGTCTGAGGAAAGGACCCAACCTGAAACATTGCCTGTCCATTAACCTCTACAGATGCTGCCTGACCTGCTGTGTTCCTTCATCCCTTTGGGGTATGGAGTGGTTGGCATTCTCCACAAGACTTAGCTGGCTATTCCATTTCTGCACCCAGTTTGGCAAACATCAGTTTGGAAGAGGTTTTCCTGCGCTTTGGTTGTGAGAATGTCAAACGAATGAGTTAATAACAACTTCTAGAGAGCACTTGATAAGATGCCACACACGGGATTATTCAGAAAGTAGGAAATGTATGGATTTGGAGTGGAAACACCTTTGAGGTTTACACTAATAATTAGTTGGGAATTAACCACCCTGATGTAAGGGGCATACGAAGATTGGTTAGAAACGGGTGTCCCCAGGAGGGTGTGTTGAGCCTCTGTACTTTTTTAATGCTTGCATGAAGGAAAAGGGAGTTAAAGTTCACGAGTAAGAGGGATGATCAACTGGCTTGAAAGAGGCAGGCTGTCAGGGAGAGCAATGGATATAACAACCTTGTAAAATATCCACCAAACCATTATCCAGGAGTCCAGGGAGTTTTGTTGTCATATGTAGCAAAACGGAACAGTGAAATTATTACTTTTATGTACGTTTAGAAATACAATGTGGAAATAGGCCCTTCAAGTCCACACCGACCAACAATCACCAGTTTACTAGTTCTATCCTACACAAAAAGAATAATTTAAAGAAGCCAATTAACCTACAAACCTGTACATCTTTGAACATCGAAGGAATCCAGAGTACCCAGGGACACAGTCACAGGGAGAATGTACAAGCTCCATACAGTCAGCACCAGTAGTCAGGATCGAACCTGGATCTCTGACGCTGTAATGGCCCTGTCTCACGGTGCGAGTTGACCCACGAGGTGCCCCGAGTGAAAGACTCGTGGTTGTGTACGAGACTTCAAGTTTATGATCAAGTGTGTAACCGAGTTCCCACGGGTATGTCATTGCTGCGATGCTCCAACTTCCTCTCCCGAGTTACCAAGTTCCTCTCCCGTTACTCTTGAGCCAACCGTGAATGAAGGTATGTTTTAATAAAGCAACAATGTTAAAATACATCTCCATCCTGTGGCTTTGAGTTATTTCAGCGAGGCCGCATCTATTAATACGACGTACAAAGGGAAAATGCGCACCCTCCAGAAACCAATAACGTGGTAAGTGCATTTCTTGGTGCTTTATGTTTTTAAATACTGTATTTCCCGGGGTGGGGGGTGAGCTCAGTTCATAGTATTTGGGGAGTCTGGCGTTGTGAAGGAGGGGATTGGGGTCAGTAACCCACTTGCCACGCTCCGGTCTGAGTGCAGGTAGATGGGACTAGGTGAGTAGTGTTCAGCACGGAGTAAAAGGTCCGAGATGGCCTGTTTCTGTGCTGTCATTGCTATATGGTTTTATTGTGGCCGGGGAGTGAATTAGCTTGGGTGGCAGCCGCAGCGCTCCGGGCACGGACAGCAGAACTGGCCGCCACTTCAGAGGAAGGAAGCAGCTCGGGTGACTGACTTTGAGCGGCTGCCGGGACCCGACAGCAGACACACACACACATATACACACAGACGGACAGAGAGAGAGAGAGACACACACACACACACACACACACACACACACACACACAGATACATACATATGTGGCGTTTCTGCTCGGGATCCTTCTTCAGACAATTCAATGTCCCAAAATATATTCTTTAAATATTAAGGTTTTTGTTGAAAGTGTGGTGCTGTGGTTACGGGTGGGCGGAAGGAAGATGATGAGGTCTGGTACAAGTTGACTTTGTTTTCAGTAATCAGGCCTCCGTGTTGGCCGATGTCTGGTTGATCGAGCGTTCATACAGTTGCGAGCGAGCAAGGTCCATATATAGGAGCAAGGAACGCGAAGCCTCTGAGGGTTCATTGTTTCCCTGATTTGGATTTGTCCCAGGAGAGCGGGCACAAAGACAAATTTAGGCATTTTTCTGTAGGAGGGGGAGGGCAGAATAGAATCGAAAGCATTGTAACAGCAGCACTCTCCCCAACACGAAACACAGGCGCAGCGTAAACAATTAAAACAGCTTCACTTTTAAAAGCAAAGACACACGTTAAATTACATGGCCCCAAGAAATCGCCTCTCAATTGCTTCGGGGTTGGAATTGCAATATATATATAATATATATAATATGTACATACATATTATACTACAAAAACATATATATATTATATATACTGCAATTGTGAGAGTGGTGAATCTGTGGAATTCTCTGCCACAGAAAATAGTTGAGGCCAGTTCATTGGCTATATTTAAGAGAGAGTTAGATGTGGCCCTTGTGGCTAAAGGGATCAGGGGGTATGGAGAGAAGGCAGGTACAGGATACTGAGTTGGATGATCAGCGATGATCATATTGAATGGCGGTGCAGGCTCGAAGGGCTGAATGGCCTACCCCTGCACCTATTTTCTATGTTTCTAAGTTTCTATATATATATACACTCTCTCTCTCTCTCTCTCTCTCTCTCTCATTATATATATATAGGCAATATAGTAGGCAATATAGTTATATATAGTAGGCAACCCAGGAACCACGCAAAGTATATATACAGCACATGGACATGTGTATGTGTGTATATATACATATACACACACACACACACACACACACACACACTCACACACACACACACACACACACACACACACACACACATATATATATATATAATATTATATATCTACACACACACACATATATATATATATATAGATATATATTATATATATATATATATATATATATATAGACATGTCCATGTACTTTGCGTGGTTCCTGGGTTGCCTACTGCTGAGTAACTCCACGAAATATCATCCCCCTGCATTTCAAATCTAAATCTCTGGCCAATCCACAGCCTTCGACTGATTAACTAAAAATGTTGTTCTTTTTTAAGACCAAAACAAATTAGTTCTCGCGAATTCAAAGTTCTCGAGTTTGGGGAGCGGGGGGGGGGGTTGGCGAGTTGGTGAAAATACAGCTCCAGCTGGAATATAAGAAGAGATAAGACAAAAACACTGAAAGCAAATAGTAACTTAACAGCGGGAAGTAGGACATATGTGTGTGTGGTGTGCGCGCTACTGAATACTTTCTATCCAGTGTCTCCGCTGCAAATTGCAATGCATACGCGTTTGATATTTAGACAAACTTAATTTTATTTCCAGTTTTGCATTTTTAGTTTGTTCCACACATTTAATTAGTTTTAATCCCTCCAGAAAAAACCTGAAAGTGGAGATGGTTCTCATACATAAAGCCCAAGAGATGGCTTCTTGATTTCTAACGATGTGTTTGGGAAAAATAGACACAAAAAGCTGGAGTAACTCACGGGACAGGCAGCATATCTGGAGAGAAGGGATGGGTGACGTTTCGGGTTGAGACCCTTCTTCGGACAGGTGTTTGGGAAACGTGGATTAGGTTTGTTTTCGGGGGGCGAGGGGGGAATACATTCGCCTTTTTCTCTGAATTCAAGAATGAATGCATGTTGACACACATAACACAGAGAAGGGGGGATCGCTGCGTTTAGGTCTGAGGAGAAGGGAGCCAAGAAGTTCTCGATTTTCCCTGGTGATAGTTTCACTTTTTTTTGCATTTTTCCTTCTCTCCTGCCGCTTGTCCCGCTGAGTTACTCCAGCTTTTTGTGTCAAAGTCGTCTTGTTCAATCTCATTGCAACTTTCAGCTCTAGATACCCCGCATTGATCCGCGCATATTTCAGCATTTGTATTTCTCAAGCCTCTTTACCTCCCGGAGCCACATATAACTTAACCACATGTAATTACTCCAGCATTTTGTGACTATCTTTGGTTCAGTCTTTACTCGAGCGAACGAACAGATTATAAGAAAGTTCCCACGATAGACTCACGAGACACTAAGGTAAACGCACGGGCCATTACGTTATTGCAACGAGTTTAAATGTTTCCATTTTTAACTTGAACAGTTAATTTGACTCGTGGAAAAATTCAAACATGTTTGATTTTTTTCACAAGTTAACAAGTTTCCCGAGTACCTGCCATTAGCGCCACGAGTGGACAAGTTGATCGCGCGAGTTCCGACGTTGCCGCTACGTTCATCGTACGTGATCACCACGAGTAAAAACTCGGGGTCACTCGTGGGCCAACTCGCACCGTGAGACAGGGGTTTAAGGCAGCAACTCTACCAGTGCACCCTGTGGCATCCACTGCCACTGACGTGGTAGAGATTGGGTAAAATTTCAGTGAAAAATGTAAAAATTGCCCCGCGTGTGCAGGAGTGCTTGTGTACAGTGTGATCGCTGGTTGGCGTGGACTCGGAGGGTCGAAAGGGCTTGTTTTCACACTGTATTTCTAAAGTCTGAAGGCTCCTGCCCCCTCAGCCTGAAACTTTTAGCCTTCAATAAAACCTTTATGCTTCAACTGTACATTATTAAAATGTTCCCGCTTTGAGGAATTATATTCCAACATCACTTCAGCTGTAGCATTTGGTGTATTTAATTGTTTTAACAAAGGATATCTATTTAAATACAAAATTGGAGACAGAGCTTCCATTGGTGGAAGATTTACATAAGCCTCCAAGCAATAAAATACTCTAAGGTACATCGATAGAAAAGGATGGGAGAGATAAGTTCTACGCACAGGCGAGAGGGACTAGTTCAGTTAGCAATTTGGTCAGCATGGGTGGGATGGTCCGAAGGATATGTTTCCGTGTTGTACAGCCCTATGACCCTAATATTACATGCCAATATTAGAAATAATAAACAAAGGGTACTTTTCCCACTCTGCCGTTCTTAGGTGTTTTAGTAATAATATTTGGCAGTAGGCAGGATAGGCGAAGATGGCATTCATTTCCATCTCCAACTTGACCCTACCACCGGTCACATTGTTCCCTCTTCTCCCCTTTTCTGCATTCCATGGGGGCTGCCCACTTTGTGGCTCCCTCATCCGGCTTCCGTCCCCACCCACCATTCTCTGTCCCATCACACCTTTCGAGCAACAAGAGGAGATGCCAAGCCACACTAATCTGGCCATCTCTTCCTTTCCCACCACCCATAGACCAAAGCCATGATTCCAGGTGAAGCAGCAATTCAATTGCATTTCTTCCAGTCTAAGCTATGGACTACAGTGTTCACAAAAACATTGTCCTACCTTGGAGGAATCAAACACAAATTTGGTGATCGGTTTGCCAATCACTTGCACTCAGTACACAGGGGTGTTTCATTTAATTCCGTTTAGTTTAGAGATATAGCACAAAAACAGGCCCTACAGCCCACCGAGTCTGCGCTGACCAGCAATCTCTGCACATTAGCACTATCCTGCACACTAGGGATTATTTACCTTTTTTTTCCTAGCCAATTAGCTGACAAACCTTTGGAATGTGGGAGCAAACCGGAGCATCTGGAGAAAATGCACGCAGGTCATGGGGAGATCATATAAACTCCATATAGATAGCACCCATAGTCAGGTTCGAACCCGGGTCTCTGGCGCTGTAAGGCAACAACTCTACCGCTGCTCTGCAAGGTCATCCCGAGTTTCCTGCTCTATGTCCAGAGATACTGCCTGTCCCGCTCAGTTACTCCAGCATTTTGTGTCTACTCTTGTCTATTTATTTGCCCTTTGAAAACATTTATACACTGAGCTTTTTTGTTGTTGTTTATTATGAGTTTTACAGAGTAATATGTTTACATATCTGTTGTGCTGCTGCAAGTAAGAACATTCATTGTTCCGTTTGGGACATATGACAGTAAAACACTCTTGCCTCTTGAATGGGGCCACATTACATGTACAAGATGCACAGAACAGGCATTTTGCCCCCTCATGTCTGTGCCCAACATGATGCCATGTTAAACTGATCCCCTCTGCCTCCACATGAACCAAGTGCCCATCCAAAAGCCTCTGAAACTGGGCATTCCAGATGCCCACTCCCTGTGTATAAAAAAACCTGCTCCGCACATCACCTTTAAAAAAGCAAGGCCACCAGCATAATCAAGGATTTCTCACCTTAGCCACTCCCTCTCCACCAGACACGAGGTACAGAAGTGTGAAAACACATACACAAGTGAAAACACATACCTCCATATTCAATTTGTCTCTCCAGAGTTACTCCAGCATTTTGTGTCTACCTTCGATTTAAACCAGCATCTGCAGTTTTTTCCTACACCTCCAGATTCAAGGACAGTTTCTTTCCAGCTGTTATCAGGCAACTGAATCATCCTACTTACAATTAGAGAGTGGTCCTGAGCTTGTATCTACATCATTGAAGACCTTTGGACTAACTTTAATCGGACTTTACTGGACTTTATCTTGCACTAAACTTTATTCCTTTTATCATTAATCGGAACACTATGGATGGTTCGATTGTAATCAAGTACCTGTACAGGCTTTCCACTAGGTTATCATGCAAAAAAAAAGGTTTTGACTGTACTAAACTAACTAAACTAAACTAAAGTTTTCTCCTCTCTCCTTAAAGCTGTGCCCTCTAGTCTTTGACACTTCCACCCTGGATAAAAGGTCCAATTGTCTTACTTATCTATGCCTCTCATAATTTGATATCAGGGTCTCCCCTTAACCCCTGATACACCATAGGGACAAAAAAACAACAAGTTTGTCCAGCCTCTCCTTATAGCTAATACCGCCATCCAGGCATCATTCTGGTAAACCACTGTAAACCACTGGCAGTGTCTCCAAAGCCTCCCATCCTTCTTCAATGGGGTAACCAGAACTGCATGCTATTCAGCTCAGTTTAGTTTACTGTCACATGTACCGAGGTACAGTGAAAAGCTTTTGTTGTGTGCTAAACAGTCAGCAGAAAGACAATACATGGTTATAATTGAGCCATTCACAGTGTACAGAAAGTGTGGAGTAATTGTAATATAAGATTGTAGATCTGTTTCTGTGGCGAGCACTCAAATAGTCACTTGGGTTAAGCACTGTATTAGAAGCATCTTGGATGCTATACTCCAAACGTGGCCTGAAACAAATTGAAAGAGAGTTAAAGAGTTTTAGAGTCGTACAGCAAGGTATTTCAGGATACAGTAGGTATTACGCTGAGGTTAAGGAATTAAGTGTATCCAACTGCATGGCTCAGTAGTTACAGAGGGCTCTTGGAGCTCCCTGGTGTGCAACAGTGGAGCAGAGGTCAGACATGGAACATTGAACAGCACAACACAGGAACAAGCCCATCGGCCACAATGTCTGTGCCAAATATGATGCCTACTTAAACAAATCCCTTCTGCCTGCACGTGATCAATTTCCTACATTTCCTGCAGATCCATGTATTGATCTAAAAACTTCATAAACACTTCATATATAGAATATATCTGCTTCATATATCTGCTTCCACCAACACTTCATATATCTGCTTCCACCACCACTCCTGGCAGCATGTTCCAGGCACCCACCACTCTCTGCGTTAAAAAAAAAACGTGTCCTGCACATCTCCTTCAAACGTTCTCTCTTTCATCTTAAAGCGATGCTTTAAGACATTTAGTTTTGCTATGTATTTGACATTTTTCACCCTGGGGGGAAAAAAAAAGTTTTGACTAACTATCCTGTCCACTCCTGTCATGATTTTATAAATTTACATTGGGCCTCCCCTCAACCTCCAGCATTCTAGAGAAAAGATCCAACTTTGTCCAACCTCTTATTGTAGCTAATACTCCTTAATCCAGGCACCAGCAATCAGAAATCATAGCATTACTTTTCATTCAACCTACACAGGTTAAAGTGAAAGTGACTGTGAATTGCATGAGCGCAAAACTAATCCATTAAAGAAAGTAGACACTATCAGTCCTATCTGATATCATTTGCACAGCATTTATCAAGATAAACTGTGATCAACTGTGCCAGTTGATTGAATTAATAGTCCTTAATAAAAACAAAAAGATCAAGGATAAAATAAATTTGAGATACCTCTGGCTGTCAATTTACTTCCCTCAATTGGGTATTTTATCATCAGTTTATACTTCCATAGAAGACTCAGGAAGTGCGGCATGTCCCCAACAACTCTCACCAACTTCTCCTGACCTACCATCTACCTCTTTGGAGTATCTTTAATCGGACTTCACTGAACTTTAATTTGCACTAAATGTTATCCTATAACTGTGGGCAGCTTGATTATAATCATATATTGTCTTTCCGCTGACTGGATAACAAAAATGCTCTTCACTGCACCTCAGTACATGTGACAATAAAACAAACGAAAATCTATCAGTGTTCTCACCTTTACAAAGATCCTCACTAGATAGAAGCTGGTATAATTTATGTCAAATCAGGATAACCTTGAAATTCATCCCCAGACCAAAGGTTTCGTAGAACACCCAGTTTCACAAAAGTTAATTTAAACAAAATTTCAGAAATAAAATAATCTGTTTCTGTGCTTTGTGTCTTGTGGTTAGCATTATTGTTCTCTAACAAATGTTTTACTCCAATATTATTATTAAATTCTACAGTTTGGCCCCAGTTGTTGTATTGTGCCCAAATATATCAAACCCATTTATTGTTCTTAATGTCTCACTTAGATCACTCCTCAATCATTGCAATGCGTTTCAAAGCCAAAGAGAAGCAGGGAATAAAAATTGGTCTGTCTCAGACTTCATTTCTCTGCCATTTCAAATGTCACCAGATATCCTTAGAAATTTTAATCTGCAAAATTTCCACATTTGAATCCACATTTTTTCCTTCCTAATTTTTTCCTTTTCTTGTTTTTCCTTTATCCCATCTTCTCATTCTTCTTTTACTCATTCTTGCGCTCACTTCAGTTTTTCCTTTTCTCACTCTTTATTCTCATTTTTCCGTTTCTCTCTCGCCTTTTATCCTTTTTTTCTCTCTCCCTCTCTTCGTTCCTCTCACCAATTTGTTGGTGAAATTATTCACTGAGACCCGAGTAAGAGAAAAGTCTACTCACTCAGTCCTTGTCCACTTCGTTGAATACCACGTGGCCGATCGGTCGCCTCACCTACATGCATGACGGAAAGGTGAACTAACAGCTTCCTCTCAACATTTATTGCCAGAGATGAGTGTGTAAAAAGAGGGTTAATTAACCAGTGCTGCTGCAGCTTATGATATAACTAGACTAAGTGGGACCCGTTGGGTCCCATATTCACATGGGAGGACTGGTCCCCCAACGCGATATTCCACCTCTCCACCAATTCCAATATTGATTGGCCAGTGGGGGGGGCTTTCTGGAGCACTAGTATGGGTGTTGTGGGCTGAAGGGACTGGTTTCCAGAGGGCTAGTATGGACATTGTGGGCCAAATGGATTCTTGGGGTGACAGCTTAGTCATTCAAGCATGATGTGCTGGCAACTCACTCGTGGCTGGTGGGGTGTCAGTTGACTCACGGCTAATCATTGAAATTCCTTTTCAAGCATGGTGCAAGGCCATCAAATTCAAATGCAGTTTCCTACCACTTCAAACAGGGTGCAAGGTCACCAAATTCAAGTGCAGGTTCATAGCACTTCAAGCAGGGTGCAAGGCCATCAAATTCAAGTGCAGTTTCATACCATTTCAAGCAGGGTGCAAGGCCACCAAATTCAAGTGCACGTTCATACCACTTCATGCAGGGTGCAAGGCCACCAAATTCAAGTGCAGTTTCATACCACTTCAAGCAGGGTGCAAGACCACCAAATTCAAGTGCAGTTTCATACCATTTCTTCCCATCAGAACAGCCCCCTCCATCGACTCTTTTAAGTCAAGACTTAAAACTCATTTTTACTCTCAAGCCTTTCTTGACGTCCTCTGAGGGAGGGCTATATGTATGTATTTATGTATGGACATAATCTATGAACCAATGTTGTATAACATTAGTACCTCCACCAATGTAAAGCACTTTGGTCAACGAGAGTTGTTTTTTAAATGTGCTATAGAAATAAAAGTGACTTGACTTGAAGTGACTTGAGGGTGCAAGGCCACCAAATTCAAATTCAGTTTCATACCATTTCATGCAGGGCGTAAGGCCACCACATTCAAATTCAGTTACATACCATTTCAAGCATGGTGAAATCATCATAAAACCACCATACAACCACACAAAACACCACATAAACACCACATAACACCACATAAACACCACACTCACAGTTCAGTAGACATTCAATGGGTTCAGTTGATTCACAGCTCAGACAGAGTCATGACCTCTCCCTCCCCCATCTTGCAGACACTGAGCCACACCCACACCTCCGGGTTTTATACCCCCTCCCCCCTCCCACGAAGGGGCGTGGCATTCATAGCGTGATTGACAGGAGAGAGATTCTCAACAATTTTTAAACACTAATAACACTTTTATTTTTCATTGATGGGAAGAATCCTCTGCACCTGATGATCGGAGGGGACTGAGTAAGAAGGCAAAAAATCACAGCCGTAAGTGGTAGCGTTTTATCTAACATCAATATACAGTGCAAACTTGTCATGTTTAGACACCATTTGCTGAGCTTTATTTCAGCCAACCACCACCAACAACCATTTGCTGTGCTTTATTTCAAACCAACCACATTTTCATTTTCAAAACACATTAAGGGCACTCAAGGTCAGTAAAGCCACACGCACAGTTTAGTAGACATGTGTTCAGTGTTATTCATCAGCTCAGACTGAGAAACATGACCCTCTCATTTCCCCCATCTTGCAGAGACTGATTGAGGCGGCACTCAACACTTCTGGGTTTTATAGTCCCTCCGGAAGGGGTGTGGCCTTTAGGAGCGAGAATCTCAACATTTTTTAAACACTAATAACTCTTTTAATTTTCAACGATGGGAAAAATCCTCTTGTCTTGCACAGCGGAGGGGGACTCTGAGTAAGAAGGCCTAAAAATCACAACAGTAAGTGGCAGCTTTTTTTCTAAAATTAATGCACAGAACTACAGGAAGTGGTCAAGATCAGACGTTTATAATATAGATGTCAGGTTCTGTGGGTGATTACAGCAATTGCAGGAGAATATGGGGCATTTCTTGAAATGAAACAAGATGGTGCAGTCCCATTGTGGCCTTCTCTCTTCTCCAAAATATTCCACAAGGCAGCTGAGGGTCATTATATTTCCATTAAACACTGACGAGCATTTCATTCAATTATGTGTCATTGACAGGCCTGCTTCTTGAAGAGATCAGATGACTTATTCATATAAAATTGATGAAACCAACCTGAAATTGACAAGTGGATTGATGGTGAGGGGAAATTGCAGATTTAAAGGGGCATTTTTGAACTGTTTTTCATAGTGAGCTTAATTGCTGAATACAAACACATAGCGAAAAGACATCAACATTGGCTAGGGAGATCCATTTGTCTGCTATTTTACTGTTTGTTTAGTTTAGTTTGGAGATACAGCATGGAAACAGGCCCTTCGGCCCACTGAGTCCATGCTACCCACACACTAGCTCTATGCCATCCCATAGAAACATAGAAACATAGAAACATAGAAATTAGGTGCAGGAGGAGGCCATTCGGTCCATCGAGCCAGCACCGCCATTTAATGTGATCATGGCTGATCGTCCGCTATCAATAACCCGTGCCTGCCTTCTCCCCATATCGCTTGACTCCACTAGCCCCTAGAGCTCTATCCAACTCTCTCTTAAATCCATCCAGTTATTTAGCCTCCACTGGCCTCTGTGGCAGGGAATTCCATAAATTCACAACTCTCTGGGTAAAAAAGTTTTTTCTCAGCTCAGTCTTAAATGACCTCCCCTTTATTCTAAGACTGTTGCCCCAGGTTCTGGACTCACCCAACATTGGGAACATTTTTCCTGCATCTAGCTTGTCCAGTCCTTTTGTAATTTTATATGTTCCTATAAGATTCCCCCTCATCCTTCTCAGCTCCAGTGATTACAAGTCTGGTCTTTTCAATATGACAGTCCGGCCATCCCAGGGATCAATCTCGTGAACCTATGCTCCACTGCCTCAATCACAAGGATGTCCTTCCTCAAATTATGAGACCAAAACTGTACACAATACTCCAGATGTGGTCTCACCAGAGCTCTATACAACTGCAGAAGAACCTCTTTACTCCCGTACTGAAATCCTCTTGTTATGTTCACCAGACTGATTCCTGGGATGGCACGACTTCCATATGAAGAAAGACTGGATAGACTTGGCTTGTACTCACTGGAATTTAGAAGATTGAGGGGTGATCTCATAGAGACTTACAAAATTCTTAAGGGGTTGGACAGGCTAGATGCAGGAAGATTGTTCCCGATGTTGGGGAAGTCCAGGACAAGGGGTCACAGTTTAAGGATAAGGGGGAAGTCTTTTAGGACCGAGATGAGAAAATCGTTTTTCACACAGAGAGTGGTGAATCTGTGGAATTTTCTGCCACAGAAGGTATTTGAGGCCAGTTCGTTGGCCATATTTAAGAGGGAGTTGGATGTGGCCCTTGTGGCTGAAGGGATCAGGGGGTATGGAGAGAAGGCGGGTACAGGATACTGAGTTGGATGATCAGCCATGATCATATTGAATGGCGGTGCAGGCTCGAAAGGCCGAATGGCCTACTCCTGCACCTAATTTCTATGTTTCTATGTTTCTATGTAGGCCAACATTCCATTAGCTTTCTTCACTGCCTGCTGTATCTGCACGCCAACTTTCAGTGACTGATGTACAAGGAGACCCAGGTCTCGCTGTACCTCCCTCCCCCTTACCTAACCTAACCACATTGAGAGAATAATCTGCCCGCTTGTTTTTGCCACCAAAGTGGATAACATCACATTTATCTATATTATACTGCATCTGCCACGCATCTGCCCACTCACTCAACAGTCCAGGTCCCCCTGCAACCTCCTAACATCCTCTTCACAGTTCCCACTGCCACCCAGTTTTGTGTCATCCGCAAACTTGCTAGTTTGTTCCTAACCCATCTTCACCTCCACTCCCTATACACACCAGGGGCTATTTACAGAGGCCAATTAACCAGCAAACCTACATGTCTTTGGGATGAGGGAGGAAACTGGAGCACCCAGAGGAAACCTACCCTGCTACTGAGAGAACATGCAAACTTCACACAGTCAGCACCTGAAGTCAGGATCGAAGCTGGATCTCTGGCTATGTGAGGCTGCAGTGTCTGTACCAGCTGTGCCACTACGTCACCCTAATGCACATCTGTAAGCAGCTCTGCTCTCTTAATGTTCTCCTTTCCTTTGAATTTCACATTACTTAAAAAGGAAAATATTAAAATCTTTGTGGGACTGTCAATAGACAAGAGACAATAGACAATAGGTGCAGGAGTAGGCCATTTGGTCCTTCGAGCCAGCACCGCCATTCAATGTGATCATGGCTGATCATCCCCAATCAGTACCCCGTTCTTGCCTTCTCCCCATATCGCCTGACTCCACTATTTTTAAGAGCCCTATCTAGCTCTCTCTTGAAAGCATCCAGAGAACCTGCCTCCACTGCCCTCCACCACAGAGAATTCCACACTCACCACTCTCTGTGAGAAAAAGGATTTCCTCGTCACCGTTCTAAATGGCATACTCATTATTCTTAAACTGTGGCCCCTGGTTCTGGACTCCCCCAACATCGGGAACATGTTTCCTGCCTCTAGTGTGCCCAAGCCCTTAACAATCATATGTTTCTATGAGGTCCCCTTTCATCCGTTGTCATTAAAATTCCCTCAACCTTCAAAATAGTCTTGGCATCTGCCTTTGCTCCATTGTAATGAAAGGTTATTTTCCATGTCTAGCTCTCCTTCAGAAAATAGTGAAGAACCTCCTTGTGACTTTGCAGCCTTTGTAGTGAAGATGCTCCCATGGTGTTTTTATAATCATGAAACTGGAAAGGGTGCAGAGAATATTTACGAGGATGTTGCCAGGACTTGAGGGCCTGTGCTGTAGGGAGAGGTTGAGCAGGCTAGGACTTTATTCCTTGGAGCGCAGGAGGATGAGGGGTGATCTTATAGATGTGTACAAAATCATGAGAGGAATAAATCAGGTAAATGTACCTTTTGCCCAGAGTAGGGGAATCAAGTACCAGACAACATAGGTTTAAGGTGAGGAGGGAAAGATTTAATAGGAACCTTAGGAGCAACTTTTTTACGTAAAGGGTGCTGGATATATGGAACAGGCTGCAAGAGGAGGTAGATGAGGCTGGTACTATCACAACGTTTAAGAAACATTTAGACAGGTACATGGCTAGGATAGTTTTGGAGGGATACGGGCAAAACATGGGCAGGTGGAACGAGTGTAGATGGGACATGTTGGTCGGCGCTGGCAAGGTCTGCCTTTTTCCACACTGTGTCACACTGTGACTGTGACTAAAACCATAAGAAATGGAAGTCCATTCACATCTCGAACCTCCTCTCCCACTTATGATTGATTCAACATTGCTAAATGGACTGTGATCATTCATCTTCACCTTCATCAGGCTATCAGCAGAGAGCAGAGGCCACCCCGACTGAAGTCCCGTCACCCCTTTGCTCCACATGGAAAACAATTCCTAGCATCCATCCAGCCAACTGAGACAAAAGCAAACCGGATAGGTCACAGAAGTGGAAGGCAACTTAATCTCCATTACACAGCTACATCTCTTCACCAGATAAAAGCTGTCCAGGGTCTGACCTCCCCAGAGGAGCATGGATGAAGCTCAACAGACCGTACTGGAGTTGGGCGTTTTAATACCAGCATGTGGATGCGGAGCAGAACAAAAGACAGTCAACCATGTCATCTCTGGGTGCCCACTCTACCACCCACCAAATGGAGCTCAGGGCCAGGCAGACATTGACGCAGAGACAACAACCTGGCTGCTCAACACCCGGCTTGAGATCTAGCTATTCCTTTGGTTTATGTTTCATTCACAAGAAGAAGACCTTAGCTATGCCCCTCAAAATGTAATAAGGTCACTCCTCAGCCTCCTATGCTCCAGGCATAAATGACACAGCCTATCTCAACATTCCTTTTAACTCAAGCCTTCCAGTCCAGGTAACAAACTTGTGAATCTTTTCTGCACCATTTATTGCCCTCCATTGAGAAGTTGTTAAAATTGAATCATATGAGTGGATTTTGGGTCACATGCAAACCAGGTTACAGTATCATAGAGTCACAAAACAACCCTAATGACAAAACAACACGAAACAACTTTAATAACAGCTTATGAAGTGGTACAGTGGTGCAGCGGTAGACTTGCTGCCTTACAGTGCCAGACACCTGGGTTCGTTTATGACTAGGGGTGCTATCTGTACGGATTTTGTACATTCTCGCTGAGTTTTCTCTGGGTGCTTCGATTTCCTCCCACTCTCCAAAGACACGCAGCTTTGTAGGTTAATTGGCTTCTGTAAATTGTCCCTAGTGAAGGATAAAACTAGTGTAGGGGTGATCGTGCTCAGCGTGGACTCGGTGGGCCGAAGCCCTGTTTCCACACTGTATCGCTAATTAAACAAAACTAAATATTCTTCCTGTAGCTCTGCGACCAGAACTGCACACAAGACTGGTCTAGGTGTGGTCTCACCAATGTCTTGTGCAGGTGTAACATGGTAAATCTTGTACATCAAAACTTCCTGAGCAGAGATCTGTTGACATTAGGTTGCAATCTGTCAGCACAATTCAGTCCTTTATTTCTACTGTAGGGCAGTACAGTCTCTTGTTTCCATTACAAAAAGCATACAAAGTGCTGGCGTAACTCAGCGGGTCTGGTAACATCTCTGGAGAACACGAGTAGAGTACGTTTTAGGTCTGGAAGGGTCCTGACCCGAAATGTCACCTATCCATGTTCTCCAGAAGCTAAACACAAAATGTCAGAATAACTCCGCTGATCAGGTAGCATCTCTAGAGAAAAAGAATATGTGACGTTTTAGACAATAGACAATAGACAATAGGTGCAGGAGTAGGCCATTCGGTCCTTCGAGCCAGCACTGCCATTCACTGTGATCATGGCTGATCCACAATCATCCACAATCAGCACCCCGTTCCTGTCTTCTCCCCATATCCTTGACTCCGCTATCTTTAAGAGCTCTATCTAACACTCTCTTGAAAGCATCCAGAGAATTGGCCTCCACTGCCTCCTGAGGCAGAGAATTCCACAGATTCACAACTGTGTGAAAAAGATTTTCCTCATCTCTGTTCGAAATGGCTTACCCCTTATTTTTAAACTGTGGAACATGATTCCTGCTTTTAGTGTGTCCAAACCATTATTAAATAGCACCTATTTCAGGGCTGCAGAACTATCCTGCCTGTGAGGAGGATGTTCCAGCTCCGTGAGGAAGAGTGGTGCCCAAGCCAGGCTGATGGAGAGCTTGTGCTAGCAGCACCTGTTTCAGGGCTGCAGAACTATCCTGCCTGTGAGGAGGATGTTCTATCAGGCAGTTTGCTGACACTGTTTCTATGCTGGGGGAGAGCAGTAAAGGTAGTTCGGTTGGAGGTAATTCCGAACATTGCTGGGAAGTTTGCTGAGTGTAGAGGCAGGAAATGCGATTTGATGTAGAATTGGCTGAAGCCATTCAGTATATGCCTCCCATCAGTTACAGGAGCTAGCTATGGATGAAGTAGCAAAGAACTATAAAGCTCCTGTTAATTGTGATCTCCTGAAGGTACCGGTGGTTAATCACCAAATTTGCATAGATGGGTTTTGCCTGCTAGGGCCCAGGAGATGAAGTTTTAAAAAAGTGCTTAAACTGTTGTCGAAGCAGTATTACAGCTGTGGTGAAAGTTATTGATACAAATGATATGGTTGAAGCACAACCAGGATGAACTGGGACTCCTTTGTAATGCATATTTTGAAATTAATAATATCGGGAGGGCCGCTATTAGGCCAGTGCTAACCCGAATTTGGCGAGTTGTGCAAACCGACCAGTGTACCACCACGAAATCTGTTGTTTGGTGGTAACCTTGCAAAAAAGGGTCAAAGACTATTATGAGGTTGTTATAACCATGGCCCTCATTAAGCCAGCTGGAAGCAAGGCAAAAAAGGTTCTCTACAAGAAGTCGAGGACAACAAGGCCGCAAGGAAAGATGCTGGTAAGGAATATAACATTGACAGACGATGAATTAACTGATGTTCCTGTTCAAATTGGGGAAGGTTAAAATTGTTCTCAAACAATGGCAGCAGTTGACATCAGATTTGTTCATACTTAGTGTATTGAAGGGGTGAAAAATTGGATTTTACTCTAAGGACAGTCTACCTAATCAACATTTTCCTAGTCATAAACATTTTTCAGATGAGGAAAATGTGCTTATTCAAGCAGAGATTCAGTCGTTACATAAGAAGGGGTAATTGAGTCTTCTGTCTATCAAAGTCAACAATTTCTGTCAAGTATATTTCCCAGATCTAAAAAGACTGGGGATGTACAATTATTCTGGATTTATCGAAACAAATTTGTTTGTTATAGGCATTTCAAAATGGAGACCTTTACCACGGGGAACCATTGATTTAAAGAATGCGTATTACGCAGTGTCTATTCATGGTGATGATAGAAGATATTTGAAATTTATTTGGATGACTGAGCTGTGGCAATTCAGGACATTGCGAATGGATTAACTTCAGCTCCTAGATTTATTTACTAAATTGGTAAAACCTGTGTTAGCATTACTTAGAGCTCAGGGGCATGTGGTAATGGCCTATTTAGATGATATTCTGATTGTTGGAAAGACTCATGCTGAAACCCAATCATCAGTTTCAGTTGTTAAAATCACTTTTGAACAAATGCATTTGTTTATTCACCCAGATAAATCTAAATTATCACCAGTCCAAATTATTGATTATCTGGGATTTACCATTAATTCCAATCACATGTTGGTAACTTTGCCCAGGGATAAATTGAATCAGTTAATTGAGGACTGTGTTAATCTCGTTGGAGAACAACGGCCTTCGATTAGACAAGTAGCCAGTTTATTGGGAAGTTGTTGCAGCCTTTCCAGCTGTGCAGTATGGTCTCTGCATTATCAACAATTACAATCATCAAAGGAACAGGCACTGAGAATACAAAGGGGCCATTTTTGATAGGCCTATGCAGTTTGTCAGCTGGGGCGATTGCTGACATACAATGGTGGATAGTACATGTTTCAAAAAAATTTAAGGAAGGTTTGGTGGAATCACCGTCACTGATATTACAGACTGATGTAAGTGCACTGGGTTGGGGTGCAACAGATATGTCTTCTAGTTGTGGGGCAGATGGAATGTGGATGAGACATCGCTTCCTCAATTAAGAGGGATTAATTATTTAGAGTTGTTGGGCACCTGGTATGGGCTCAAAGTTTATTGTTCTACAAGGAGGGATCTGCATGTGCAGGTCAGATTGACAACACCACAGCAGTGGCATATGTAAACCACATGGTGGAGTTAAGTCACAGTCTTGTGATAGACTGGCTAACCAGATTTGGAGCTGGTGTATTGACCAAAATATCTGGCTTTCAGCACTTTATTTGCCAGGAAGAGGTCACGTCAGTTTAATGACAACATTGAATGGATGTTAAATCAGGATGTATTTAACCAAATGATTGATCAGTATGCATTGCCAGATATTGACTTGTTTGCATCTCGATTAAATCATCAGTTACCTAGATATGTTTCATGGTAAACCAGATCCTGGGCAGTAGCAGTGGATGCATTTTTCGCTGCATTGGGGGAGGAATGTTTGTGTATGTATTTCCTTCATTCTGTCTCATCAGCAGATGTTTGCAAAAGATCAAGGAGGATTCCGCTTCAGGGGTATTGGTAGTGCCAGATTGGCCTACACGAGCATGGTTTCCCGTTATATTACAAATGGCTAGGGAGCCTTACATGCTTATGCCCAAGAAAAAAATCTACTGGTAAATCCAGTCACTGGGGATCAACATCCTTTATAGGATCGTATTGATCTGTTAATTTGCAGATTTTAAGGAGGCCATACCTTGGGAGAGTGACTGTCTCATCGGACGGTGGATGTTCTCACGTCGGCCTGCAGGATAGTACACAGCAGCAATATATCACCTATATAAGGAAGTGGGAGCAATTCTGCCTACAGCAGTATATTGTATATATCACACTGCAGGGATCACGGATGTATTGGAGTTTGTCAACTCTTTATTTTGACCAAAAAAAATTAAGTAACAGTGCGATTAATTCAGCCAGAAGTGCTCTGTCTTCTTACTTACCTATGAATGCAGAATTGCATACAGTAGGGACACATCCGTTAGTTCACGATTCAATGAAGGGGAGTTTTCAATTCTAATCCTCCTAAACCCAGGTATGCCGGGATTTGGAATGTGAGTGAGGTTCTTATGGTTCTTCGCCAGTGGGCTCCGGTTACAAGCCTATCTATAGCCAAATTAACTATGAAGGTGGTCATGCTTATGGTGTTGGTTTCAGCCCAACGTGTACAAAACATTGCAAAAGCTACGGCTAGATAGAATGCATGTGTCGGCTGATGCCATTATATTTTATGTCTATGATTTGCTTAAACATAATAAAAGAGGCATGACAGGATGTAAGATTGTGTTTTCCAGCATACCCCGCAGATGATCGCTTCTGTATAGTCTCACATTTATCTTGTTACATTGAGATTACTAAACCTCTGAGAGGAACAGAGTTGGCTTTGTTTATTAGTCACAAAAAACCACACAGTAAGGTGTCGGTGCAAACGATTTCAAGGTCCTCGCGGCCGCAGGATGGTCCAGTGAGCTAACTTTTCAGAGGTTTTATCACAAGCCGATTTCAAGGCTCGGGGTGTTTGCTGATTCTGGTGTCAGTACTGTTACACTTTTCCCCTGAGTTAGAGGGGTTTGTTATGATTTGTTTGTACATAAACTGTTATTCCATTTAACAAATGTATTACTGATGCATGATTGATTGTTAACGACTTTTGAGTCAATCCAGGCAGTGTGAACGGCGGATTTGAGTCTGCGGTGTGAATTCACAGTGCTTTGAAGTCTTCACGTAGTCACTCACGTGACTCCGAAGTAAAATAGTAAGATTAAATGAGAACTTACCAGTTTGAAGTTTGATCTTTATTTTATGAGGAGTCGAGTTGAGGGACTACGTGCCCTCCGCTCCCACCCTCATAGATCTCATCTGGTAGTTCTAGTTTTATCATCTTACCGTTATACTTCGGTCATTGTTAGCTGTGAATTCATTCCGCTGCTTTGAAGATTGACGCACCAACGGCTGTACGGGCTTCTATTCACGTAGTCCCTCAACTCGACTCCTCATAAAATAAAGATCAAACTTCAAACTGGTAAGTTCTCGTTTAATCTTATAATTAATCCGGGCTTCAACTTGAAATTGGTGTTCCCTATCAGAGTCTGAGAGTCATACAGTCATAGAGCATGGAAGCAGGCCCTTTGGCCCAACTTGCCTGTGCTGACAAAGATGTCTCATCTGCACTAATGCCATCTGCCCACAATTGGCCCATATCCCTCTCAATCTTTCCTATCCAGGTACCTGTCCAAGTATCTTTTAAATCTTGTTAGAGTACCGGCCTCAACTACCTCCTCTGGCAGCTCATTCCATAAACTCACCGCCTTCTGTTTGGACAAGTTGTCCCTTGGGTTTATATTAAATCTTTCCCTGCTTACCTTAAACCTATGTCCCTTGGTGCTTGATTCTTCTGCTCCAGGTAAAATACTCTGTGCATCTACCCTATTTATTCCCCTCGGTGGCAGGGAATTCAATAAATTCACAACTCTCTGGGTGAGAAAGTTTTTTCTCACCTCAGTCTTAAATGACCTCCCCTTTATTTTAAGACTGTGGGCCCTGGTTCTGGACTCGCCCCACATTGGGAACATTTTTCCTGCATCTAGCTTGTCCAGTCCTTTTATAATTTCCCTATAGCTCAGGCCCTCGAGTCCTGGCAACATCCTCATAAATATTCTTTGCACTCTTTCCTGCTTAACAACGTCTTTCCTGTAGCACAATCACCAACAGTGAACACAACACTCTAAATGTGGCCTCGCTAACCTCTTTTACAACTGTAACATAACATCTCAAATTCTACACTCATCTGTTTAGATGAAATTTTCAGCCCTGCAAATTTCATTTCAAATGATCTAAAATCAAATAATGAAGATTGTTTAGCCCAGTTTAAAAATGAATAAACTGCTTTATCATTTGTTAAAGTAAATACAAAGCTTCCAGCCAAGTGCCAAGATACAGATGTCACAGGATACAGATGTCACTGGCAATGCCAACATAATGAACAATCTTCATTATTCGATTTCTGAAATGAAATGAATTTGTCTGCCTTAATCGTAGGTGGGTTTGTAGGTTAATTGCCTCTGTAAATTGCCTCTAATGTAGGGAGTGGATGAGGA
Organism: Okamejei kenojei; assembly: GCA_035221665.1. Classification (NCBI taxonomy): domain Eukaryota; kingdom Metazoa; phylum Chordata; class Chondrichthyes; order Rajiformes; family Rajidae; genus Okamejei; species Okamejei kenojei. Next base: position 56,033,655 of record CM069131.1, read on the forward strand.
AGTGGACTTAACGTAGAACTGATGATCGATATGGACTCAGTGGGTCAAAGGACATATTTCTGTGGTGTATCTCTGAACTTTGAAACTCTGGAGTCACTGGTTTGGAGACTCTGGAGTGAGGCTGGTTTGTGTGATGTTCTCACATGTTTAGTTCAGTTTAGTTTATTATCATGTGAACCTAGGTACAGTGAAGATTTGTTGTTGCGTACAGTAGTTATCCAGTCAACGGACAGAGAATGCATGATCACAATCAAGCTGTCCACAGTGTACAGATACAGGATAAAGGGAATAATATTTAATGCAACATAAGGTCCAGTAAAGTCCGAATAATGATAGTCCGAGAGTCTCCAATAAGGTAGATGGTTGGTCAGGATTGCTCTCTAGTTGTTGATGGGATGGTTTAGTTGCCTGATAACAGCTGGGATTAAACTGTCCCTGAATTTGACTGCATCCATAATACTGCAATTTAGTCTAAACAGCACGCAAACAGGCCCTTCAGCTTCCGAGTCCACACCGACCAGCAATCACCCCGTACACTCGCACTACCCTACACACAAGGGCCAATTTTACTATTTTACCAAAGCCAATTAACTTACAAGCCTGCACGTCTTTGGAGTGTGTGATGAAATCGGAGCACCCAGAGAAAACCCACGCAGTCACGGGGAGAACGTACAAACGCCATACAGGCAACACCCGTAGTCTGGATCAAGTCCGGGTCTCTGGCGCTGTTAAGGGCTGTCCCACTGCGACGACCTAATTGGCGAGTTTAGAAGAGTTTGAAAAACTGTCATGTTGAAGACTTCCTTCAACTATGTGGAAGACCTCCTTTGACTATGTTGAAGACTAGCTTCGACTAACTTCGGGAAAATTGGACGCCGAATAGTGGAGAGTGAAGACGACCTCCTTCGATCTCCTTCGACCTCCCTTCGAATATGTTGAAGACTATCTACGACTACCTTCGAGTACCTCCGACTACCCTCGATTACCTACGAATAACATGCCGATCTACTACGACCTATCTAGACTAAACCTACGAGTAAAAAAAATATCGATTTTTTTTCCATGACGAACTTTTTTTACTCGCTGGCATTTTTCAGCATGTTGAAAAATACGCCGCAACCTAGCTGAGGCCTCGAGTACGCGGGGACTACTCTCGAGCATGAAGGAGAGTTACAAAGACCTCCTACGACCTCGTGTCGGCCACGCTGCGAGTATGAGTCGAGGGCAAACTCTTCTGAACTCGTGGATTAGGTCTCCGCAGTGGGACAGGCCCTTTAGGCAGGTGCTCCACTGCTGCGCCACCATGCTGTCTTTCTGGCACACAGCAGCTGCCAAAACATGCTGTGATGCATCCCAATAGGATGCTTTCTGCAGTGCTTGAGAGTCATTTGAGACATGCCGAATTTCCATGCTCACAAAAAAAACTGACCCTCGATGCAAGAAAATTCACTCAAAAAACACCAAATGCCGTAAATTTGAAATAAAATACAAAATGCTACAAATGTTAGTCATAGATTCATTGAGTCATACAGTGTGGAACAGGCCCTTCGGTCCAACTTGCCCACACCGGCCAACATGTCCCATCCACATTAGTCCCTCCTGCCTGTGTTTGGCCCATATCCCTCTAAACCTGTTCTATCCATGTATCATTCTAAATGTTTCTTAATGTTGCTTATGTTGCAATAGTACCTGTCTCAACTACCCCCTCTGGCAGCTCGTTCCATGCACTGACCACCCATTGTATGAATGTTATCCCTTAGATTCCTATTAAATCTTTCCTCTTCAATTTAATCCAATGTCAGCAGTTTAAGCAGCATCAATGGAAATGGAAACAAGGTTAATGCTTTGGTCGAAGACTCTTCATTCCAGAAGGTCTTTGATCAGAAATGTTCTTTCCACAGATGCTGCACGACCTGCTGAGTGTTTCCAGCATTTTCTGGTTTAGTATAACGTGATTTGTTTAGGTTTGTGATTTGACATCAGTAATGACGGAGAGGATATATTTTTGATGTTCCATCATCTACTGCAAATGGATAATAGCTTTGCAGCATGGTGCTTTGTGAGGGTGAAGGTCAAGGCATTTACCTCAGCCCGGAGCGATTTGTTGATTTATTTGTCTCCGATGTTTACAGATTTTGCCACTGCCCCATTTCCCATTGCGCCCAGTCTAGCTCCCCCTCCCTTCCTGGATTGTGGCTGAACTCTGTTGGAAGATTGTCTGTGATATAAAGGGCATGCGTGCAGTCTACAAACAATGTCCCCTCTCCCCACTCATTATGCAGAGCTGTCTGACTTTAGCCGACCTTGTCCCTCCCCCACACACAGTGGCCACGAGGTCAATGACAGTGACGAATTGACCCGACGTTTCTCTGTCACTTTGCAGCTCAAACACACCGCGCCACAGAGCCAGGCCCGTGTCGCCTTTAATACAGTTTTGTTAAGTGACATATTCAACTAAGTACTGGGGTCGTATTTTCTGCTGTGAATTATCTGCTTAAATTGAACACAAATGTAATGGTTAGCAGTCAGGATCTTGTTTGATTCTTTTGTTATCAAAATCTCTTATTGGTTTACAGCCCCGAGTCATGGTTGGTTCTGCAATGTTTCCTGATTATAATTTCTGAATTAGGTCTGAGTGTGTCTGACACACTGACATTCTTCTGTACCGAAGAATAGTATTCATCTAATACGCACAAGCAAACACACACACGTAAACACACATACACGCATACTCGCGCGCATTTTAATTCCCTCCAAACCTTCTGTCTTACACCTTCTTGTTTTAATCCCTGACATTTTTTCCAACCTTCTGCCTGTCACCCCCCCCCCCCCCTCACCTGTGTCCACTTATTACCAGCATTCTCACCCCCCACTCCTCCAATCAGTCTGAAGAAGTGTTGTAACCCAAAACACAATTCCCTTTCCATTTCCACACCGACCTTTTTATCTTGGGCCTCCTCCACTATCAGAGTGAGGCCACACACAAACTGGAGGAACAGCACCACATATTTCACTTCGGCAGTTTACAATCCAGTGGCATGAATATTGATTTTTCTAATTTAAAGCAACTGCTTTCTCCAGAGATGCTGCCTGATTCGCTGAGTTATACCAGCATTTTGTGTCTATCTTTGGTGTAAACCAGCATCTGCAGTTCCTTCCCACACACCGCCTATCCATGTTCTCCAAAGATGCTGCGTGATCTACTGAGTTACTCCAGCACTTTGTGACCTTCTCTGCCTGAGTTTGTAGAAACAAAGAACTGCAGGTGCTGGTTTATGCCAAAGATAGGTACAAAGTGCTGGAGTAACTCAGCGGGACAAGCAGCATTCCTGGAGAAAAAGGATGGGTGATGTTTTGGCAGAGTCCAATTGGATTTATCTGCCAGTGACAGAGTGTGATTCTCAATGACCCAGTCAGTATAAGCCTTGTTTCACCGATTCCTGTTGTAAGACTGTCTTTTTTTACAGCCTTTGCTGTACACACAGAACACACACACACACACGCGTGCACACACACATACAGACTCATATACACACATGCGCGCACACATGTACATGCACACCCACAGACTCATATACACACACGCGCACACACATACACACGCACACCCACAGACTCATACACGCACACAACACACATATAGACACACCCACACACACACATGCGCACACATGCACACACATGCACACACATGCACACACATGCGCACACACACATACGTGCACACGCACAGACTCAAACACACACACACACACACACACACACACACACACACACACACACACACGTCCGAGACCCTGCTCACAGCCCATGGCAATCTGCAGCCAATGCATTCCTTGGTCTCCACACCGTGTAACACACGGGGAAACCGTTTACTCAATCATATTCCCACAGCACAGCCTCCCATTTAATAGCCTTCTGCTTAACCCTGGGCTATTGCTTACATCCTGTGAGCAAAACCTGCACAGAATTCTAGCTAATTAAACTCAGGCCACCACTTAAATATCTTTTGAAGTCCCAAAAGAGTTTGCTTGATGATAAAACCGTAATATACTTTGAAGCAATATCCAATTAGGTGTCAAATGGGAATGGCAACGACTGCTTAGGAATTACTGTCTAATCCTTGACAATTTTGCAGAGATCCAGTGAAATTGTTTGGGATTACACACTAATGCCTAAGTAGTTATCATGACATTACCTATATTACCATAAGTGGTATCAAATCATGGTAGCCAGCTGTCCAGACCGTGTGTTTTGTGTCATTTGCCAAGTACCCTTTAGAAATTTGAGAGCTAATCCAAGACACTTAGAGGTAAAACAAGTCATTCAGTGCAAATCACCTTCAAGTGTGCGCCTTTGATGGTGCCTGTTATCTATTTCCACCCAAGGGCAACAGATAAGGAACACAGTTTATAGTGTGGGAATGGACCTGAGGCTGAGAACAGAAGGAATTCTGCATTTAGTGTTAAAGAAGGAACTGCAGATGCTGGAGATCCGAGGGTACACAAAAGGCTGGAGAAACTCAGTGGGTGCAGCAGCATCTAAGGAGCGAAGGAGATAGGCGATGTTTCGGGTCGAGACCCTTCTTCAGACTGCATTTATGTTTCCAGATTATTTATCTCAAACCCCCTCCGTGCGGCCAAAGGCATCACATTGTTGGCTGCAATGATAAGTTGACACCAACAGATTGAAAGGAGACACAAAGAACTGCAGATGCTGGAATCTGCGTAAATACTATCAAGTCAAACTCAAGTATAATACATGTACAGGAAGTGAGTCTGAAGAAGGGCCTTGACCCGAAATGTCACCTATTCCTTTTCTCCAGAGATGCTGCCTGATCTGCCGAGTTACTCCAGCATTTTGTGTCTATCTTCAAGTATAATAGGTGGGTAGGACGGAACTGTAGATGTTGGTTTACACTGAAGATAGACACAAAGTGCTGGAGTAACTTGATCAGTCAAGCAGCATCTCTGGAGAAAATGTATAGGTGATGTTTCAGCAGGGAATAAACTGGAGGCGAGAAAAGGCCAGAGTAAATCAGGGGCGACAACAGATGACATCAGGAAGAGTGGAGCCCATCATGACCCATTGTTGGCTGGGGAACGTGTGATACCAAAAGGGATACAAGGATGTGAACAATGGAACTGGTTGTTCGACTAGGGTGGGAGAGAGGGGAAGGGAGAGAATGGGAGTTCCTTGAAATTAGAGAAATCAATGTTCATAGATAACATGAGGGATACATTAGATACAATAAAGTGCAATTTGCAGGGTGGAGCAAAAACATAGCTCTCAGCATTGTAGTACATCAGTTCCATAGACCAAGTCCAATGTCTGCAATGGGGTGAATTGGACAGTATCCCAGCTTATGGAAGGACCATTGATAACTGAGGATATTAAAGCGGAAAAAGACACGTGCTGGAGTAACTCAGCAGGTCAGGCAACATCTCTGGAGAACATGGATAGGTGACGTTTCGGGTCGAGACCCTTCTTCAGCTGTTTCTGAATCCGATGGTGTCTATCAAAAGCTTTTATTGTATATCGATACATGTGACTATAATAATCCCATACTATCCCTTTGGCACTTCTGCAGGATGTGGTTACAAGACTTTTACAAGTGCCTTAACTGCAGCAAAGGCTGGGAGATTATTCATGCAATCTTGACCCGTGTAAAAAAGCAGATGAGACAATAAATGAAGACAATTTTAATGAGTTGAAAAATAGTGTCCCCTGCTATATCAAATGAAGGACACAAAGCCACTGCTATGTAGTCCAAGTCATTGGGTATTTTTACAGTGTTGGCAGATAGATTCTTGATTAGTGAGGGTGTCAGGGGTTATGGGGAGAAGGCAGGAGAATGGGGTTGAGAGGGAAAGATAGATCAGCCATGATTGAATGGCGGAGTAGATTAATCAGCCGACAGGCCTAATTCTACTCCTATAACATGAATCTATAACTCAGCGAGATAGGCAGCATTCCTGGAGAACGTGGATAAGTAACGTTTCAGGTCGGGATCTTTCTTCAGACCTTCAGACATCAAAGGTACTTGTTCATAAGTGTCTGTTGGGGTGGAAGACTGCAACCTTCACGTGGTCCGCCCTGTTTCGACAAATGCAATCAACCCGGCGTGCACAATTAAATAAGATCAAATAGAACAAATTGTCGTACAACTTTAGGCTGTGCACGCCATACGCAAGAAGAAGGAGAAGAAGAAGAAGAGGTGTCTGTGGTGTATCTGGGATCTGTAGAAAGTGTTTTCTTCAGTGCATTATGCTCCAGGGGTAGATCATCTAAGAGTAAAGACTGGAGCATAATGATGACAATGGGATTGTTTTGTATTAGTTTGATTAATGATTGCCATTAAGATTTCTGACACATTCAAGGCAAACACTAGCTGATTTGATCACACTGGGGAAATCTTGTTAGTACATAGCATGTTGATTATACTAACTGGATATCTGACTCCCCCGCTGCTACTTTTGTCAATCTTGCCACTTTCAACCAAAAAGCAGTTTGATAATCCATTAAGAAAGAATTTAAACAATTCACAAAGATTTTGCAAATTATAAGTAGAGGGAAAAACACAATACTCAAAATACTAAAACTGTAACATGATTTCCCAACTTCTGTACTGGAATACAAAGTTGAAGTAACTGTGTGTCAGGCAGCATCTCTGGAGGACATGGATAGGCAACATTTCGGGCTAGGACTAGGGTTGCCAACTTTCTCAAATAAGGGACAAAAGGTCAAAATAAGGGACAAATTCCCAAAGGCAATTCGTTGACCGACTCGGCCATGGCTGGGTGAATCATGAGTTGGCCCTGTATCTGGAAGATGTATCTACGAGCATGTATAGTGATGCTCGTACTGAACTGCGTACAAAAATGAATTCCACTCTACCTCGGTACATGTGACAAATAAAGTACTATTGAACCATTGAACAACTGCAGTTCTTGTATCTATGCAAGATCCCAGCATCTGTTGTTCCTTGTTTCTGCAGATGTTGGAATTCTGAAACAAAAGCAAAAAAATGCAGGAGGAACTCAATATTTGTGCAGAAGAAGACAGTTAATGTTTCAGGTTAAATCTGGTTCTCTCTCTACCCAAATCCTGCACAACACTACAACAACTGGGACTTGAAAACAGCATCAAAAACTGTTGACTGTATACTGCCTCAGTGTACTACTGCTACACACTATCTGATGTGCTTATCTAAGTGCTGTATCTGATGTGCTTATCTAAGTGCTTTTGTACAGTAATACAAACAACACAATTTCACTGTACCTCGGCACATGTGACAATAAAGTATCGTTGAATCATTGGAGCTTTGCGGCGTCATGTTGGCACAGAGAGCGAGATGCTGCATTACAGCCCCAGAGACCCTGGTTCAATCCTGACCACGGGAGCTGTCTGCACAGAGTATGTATGTCCTCTCTGTGACCACGTGGGGTTTCTCCTGGTACTCCCACATTTACAGGGTTGTAGGTTGATTGGCTTTGGTAAAATTGTAAATTGTCCCTATTGTGTAGGATAATGCTAGCATATGGGGTGATCACTGGTCAGCACGGGCTCGGTGGGCCGCTGGGCCTGTTTCCACGCTGGATCTGTAAAATTAAAACCAATTAAAACTAAAACTGCTAAGTGTTCCCAGCATTTTCTGGTTTTACTACAAGGTGGTCTTTGCAAGGAGCATTGGAGCTCCCAAAATCTTGGAGGCTTATTTGTTATGCAGAAGTCACCTAATTTGCTGGTAGCTATGGAGAATTGCCTAGAGGCAGACACAATTAGGATGCAGAACATACAAGGCACACACTCACGGAGGAAACTAACCCATTTAAAAATAAATACTCTGCGTGCACCTGTGCTGGGTGAGAGGTGAAGGTTACAGGCAATTAGAGAGAAAATTAATTTGAAGCATCAATTTTGCAGTATTAAGTCCATCTGTTTACAAACAGGCTTATCTCACAACCAATTATATCGAGGAAACCCACTGAGAAATCTGTAACCCTGAAGGATCATTAACTGCAGCATTAAAAAGTGAAACAAGTATCTAACCACAGTCCCATTCTGCATCGCTTAATTGTCACCTTTTACTGGACTTTATCCTGTACCAAGCATTATACACTTTATTATGTATCTGTACACTGTTGATGGTTTGGTTGTAATCATGTATTGCCTTTCCGCTGACTGTTTGGTACGTAACAAAATCTTTTCACTGTACCTCAGTACATTTGACCATAAACTAAACTCAAACTCAAACAATTCCCACTCTATGCTCCACAATGCTGCAATCTCTGTGACATGCATCGAAACAAAGCTGGATTGTCTGCAACAACAACAAACTTCTGCATTTCGTAATTTATCTCAGTTTGAAATAGTCAGAGGAGGAGATAACAATGGCTGTGCAAAATTGGCTCTTGTTTTGATGATCACATTGCCCAGTTGAGCTGAATAATCTCTAACCCAAGCCCTGGACTGTGAGACAGTGATAGGGATGTGCAGGAACAGCAAGTGTGATCCTGATCTCCTCTGGACTCTTTGAGTATCAAGTTAGTCCCTCAAGACTCATTACCACCACAACCATTACCAAATGCATGGTCCAAGCACAGATGATGAAATCTATCTATAATGACCCCTCTGGGACAGCTTTCCATAATTGCTCTCTTGGAAAGGATGTTCATTAGTTGATTATTTTCGATGCTACGGTGGGATGGGGTGTAGGGGGTGGGGGAATATCGAGCTAGCATCTGTTATTGACAATTTCATTGCACCAGCATTTTACTTAATAAGTGACCCCTTCAGACCTGGGTGGATGGGTTATGATACATTAGATACATATAGATACATAGAAAATACATAGAAAATATGTGCAAGAGGAGGCCATATGGCCCTTCGAGCCAGCACCGCCATTCATTGTGATCATGGCTGATCGTCTGCTATCAATAACCTGTGCCTGCCTTCTCCCCCTATCCCTTGATTCCACTAGCCCCTAGAGCTCTATCCAACTTTCTCTTAAATCCATCCAGTGATTTGGCCTCCACTGCCCTCTACATTGTTGAACAAACTCGCCACAAGAGTCACCAAACTGAATCACAGTCTGTGAAAAGAATAATGTGCCAATAATGGAGGCCTGTGACTAGTGGTGTGCCTCAGGGTTTGGTGCGGGGCCCATTGCTGTTTGTCATCTACATCAATGATATGGATGAGAACGTACATGATATGATTGGCAAGTTTGCAAATGACACAAAAGAGGGTGGTATTGTAGATAGTATTGTCAAAAATTGCAGCAAGATCTTGATCAGTTGGGCAGGTGGGCTGAGGATTGGTTAATGAATTTAATACATAGAAATGTGGGGTGTTACATTTTGGGAGCTCTAACATGGGCAGAACCAACACAGTGAATGCTAGGGCTCTGGGGAGTGTTGTAGAGCAATGTGTGTAACCGATACCACGCTAAACATTAAACTGCTGATCAGCAACGTTCCAAAACCCATACTATCTTAACTAGCACCACAGCAGATGTCAAACTCTGTGTTCAAGCACCGCAGCAAATTTCAAACCAACCTAACTAGCATTTGCCAAATAACAAACTCTTAACCAGAGACTTGATGAATTACAAACTTTTTCATGCATTCTATGGCGCATCTGTGGAAGTCAGAGAGAGTTGTTATGGACATGCTGTACTTTCTGAGCCTTCGAAGGACACCATGGTTTGGCAACAGCTCCATCCAAGACCACATGGAATTGCAGAGAATTGTGGACGCAGCCCAGACAATAACACAGACTAGCCTCCCTTCCATTGACTCCATTTGCACCTCACGCTGCCTCAGCAAGGTCACCAGAATAATCAAGTCTCATACTGGCCCTTTCCCCTTTTCCCCCCCCCCCTTTCCCCCTCTCCCATCAGGGGTGGTATAGAAGTGCGAAAACGCATATCTCTCTATTCAATTTCTTCCCAGTCGTCATCAGGTAACTGACCCATCCTACTAACAGCTAGAGAACAGTCCTGAGCTATTATCTATCTCATTCAAGACCCTCAGACTACCTTTAATCAACGTTACTGGACTTTATCTTGCACTAAATGTTATTCACGTTATTCCCTTTATCATGTATCTGTACACTGTGGATGGCTCAAATGTAATCATGTATTGTCTTTCCGCTGACTGGTTAGCACACAACAAAAGCTTTTCGCTCGGTGACAATAAACTAAACGCAACTCAACTCGGATGACACTCACATTCATAGAGTCAGAGGGTCACATAGCATGAAAACAAGTAATTTGGCTCAATTTGCCCATGTCAACAAAGATGCCCAATCTTCACTAGTCCCACTAGTTTATGTTTGGCCCATATCCCTCTAAATCTTTCCTATCCGTGTACCTGTCCAAATGTCTTTCAGGGCAGCACAGTGACATAGCAGTAGAGCTGCTGCCTTGCAGCGCCAGAGACCTGGCCTCTATCCCGATTATGGGTGCTGCTTGTATGGAGTTTGTACGTTGTCCCTGTAACCGTGTGGGGTTCCTCTGGTGTGTGTAGGATACCTTTAATGTATAGGGATCACTGGGCTGCATGACCTCAGTGGGCTGAAGGGCCAGTTTCCAAGCCTATCTCTGAAGTCTGATGTCTAAAGTGTATGTTGTGGTATTGATGGAAAGTTTCATTGTTAGAGATACTTTCTTTAGGATGAGATGTTCATCTGAAGTTCCATGTGCCATCCCACAAGGATGTTAAAGATCAACTGCCTTCCTCATAATGAGGAAGAGCAGAGAAGTTCTCTCCAAAGTCCTTGCCAACACTCACCTCTCTTTCACATCTGACACTGTAGATCAGTTTATTTTGCAAACAATTGACTGGTGCATGCCCTGTGGGAAAGTTATAATTATACTTCCCTTTATATTTGTTGACTGTAGAGCACCTTGAGATATCATGAGGTAATGAAAAAAATATAAGCAATAAAATATATATCGTGAGGTCAGGCAACAGAAGTGGAGAAGCGGAGCTAATATTTCAGGGTGATGACTTTGTACAAAATCATGAGAGGAATAGACTGGGTAGATGCACATGGTCTCTAGCTCAGAGTAAGGGGATCGTGAACCAGAGGACATAGGTTTCAGGTGATGGGGGAAAGATTTAATAGGAACCTGAGGGGTAATGTTTTCACACAAAGGGTGGTGGGTGAATGGAACGGGCTACCGGAGGAGGTGGTTGAGGCAGGGACTATGGCAACATTTAAGAAGCATTTTGGACAGGTACATGGATAGGACAAGGTGAGAGGGATATAGCCCAAATGCAGGCAGGTGGGACTAGTGTAGATGGAACATGTGAGGGCAAGTTGGGCCGAAATGCCTGTTTCCACGCTATAAGATTCTATGAATCCATGTCATTTAATCAGAACTAGCAAAAGTTGGAGTTTGAGGATATTTTAAGAGAAGGGAGAGACGGGACAGAACAAAGGGAATTTGTCTGACTGGATGGAGAGACTGAATGACACAAAAGAAGATGGTGCTGACTGAGGGTGGTTGATGAAGGGTTGTTAATCGCAGCTGATCAGCCTGACAGCGGTGAGAATAAAAGAAGATGAATTTGAGCACAGGAGAGGGACCACAAACAGCACTGGAGTTGTCCCCACCACATCCCACCTCACCCCAGCATCCAGAATCTGCTGCCCTCCCTGGTCCCATGTGTTCAGTCTGTTTTTGACCCTCACCTATCCTCCCCATCTTTATTCCTTTTCCAGAAACAAGGAACCGCAGATGATGATTACAAAAAAAAGATACAAAGTGCTGAAGTAACTCAGCGGATCGGGCAGCATCTCTGGAGAATAGGCAACGGTGACATTTCTTCTTCAGAAGGGTCCTGACCTGAAACCTCCTATTGATGTCCTCCAGAGATTCTGCCTGGTCCGATGAGTTACTCCAGCATGTTGTATCTTTTTTTAATCCATTCTCTCCTTTTCAGTCCCTTCCCATTTTCATCTATGTGTTTCAAACCATATACTACTTGGAAGAGTCTTAAGAAGGGTCCCAACCAGAAACATCACCTATCCATATCCGCCAGAATTGCGGCCTGATCGACTAGTTATTCCAGCACTTTGTGTTCTATGATCCCCACCAGTTTGATAGATTCTAATTTCTTGGTCCCAACCATCTTATTGGTATGACGGAAAACGACCCCATCCACATCTGTATCCCCCACCGGAATTGCCTGAGGGTTTATCGTTTCTCCAATGAATGGAGACCCAATGATCCCACTTCCATCGTGAATCTCTCCGCAACTCAAACAGCTGCTGTAACTCTACTCACATCATAAGATCATGTGATAGGTGCAGAATTAGGCCATTCGGCCCATCAAGACTACTCCACCATTCCATCATGGCTGATCTATCTCTCCCTCGTAATCCCATACTCCTGCCTTCTCCCCATAACCTCTGACACCCATACTAATCAACCAATACGTCCTCCATATCATCGTTTTTTCTTTGTTACTTTTTTGTACATCGTTCATTAATTTGTTCGATACCTCACTATATCGCTGGCTATATCTCTCATTTCCCTTTCCCCTGGCTCTCAAGCCTTCAAGGTCAGCTGCGGGAGACGCCTCTGAGGCACGAAGGCTGAAGGCCTGGAGAGGAGAGGGGCGGCTTGCTAGTGATCTGGATGAGGTGATGGCTGCAACTGGCCTTTATGGGCAAGCTGCAGCTTTACTGTGTAAAGTGGCATGAAAATCTGACGACTATTGCATATGGACTCAGTGGGTAGTTTCCATGCATGGACTACTGAGTCAGGGATTGTTTTTATGTATGACAATAATCTCACTGATCTACATGCAAAAATGGATTTTGCTGTATTTGGGTACACGTGACAATAAAAAAACCATTGAACGTTGACAATTGACAATTGACAATTGACCTGACCACGGTCAGGATCAAACCTGGTTCTCCGGTGCGGTGAGGCAGCAGCTCTATCGCTGCGGCACGTGCCGCACCAGATTGCATGAGGAGGATAGTGGATTTTGGTGACGATGGAAGAGCGCACTAAGGGGTCGTGAAGTGAGTGGTCCCTTCGCAATGTGGATAGGAGAGGAGAAGATATGGATGGTGGTGAAACTTACAGGAAGACAGTCCATTAAATGAGGATGTTGATGGGGGTGGAAGAGGAAGGCAAGGGGAACCTAATCCTTGCTCTCAACAGGAGTAGAAGGGCTTAGAACAGAAGTGCAGGAAATGGTATGGAAGTGGTTGAGAGTCCTGCCAACTATGGTGAAGGGAACCAATGATCAATCAAGGACCTTGAAATCAATGTGACACCATGTCACCCACAGTAGAGGCTGCTGCTGCATCACATATCCAGTTATGTAGGTTTGATCTTGCCGACTTATGCTGTCTGTGTGGAGTTTGCACATTGACCGCATGGGATTCAAGAGTCAAGGGTGTTTTATTGTCATATGTCCCAAACAGAATGATGGGGTTCTTACTTGCAGCAGCACAACAGAATATGTAGACATAGTGTGTAGGAAGGAACTGCAGATGCCGGTTTAGACTGAAGATAGAGACAAAATGCTGGAGTAACTCAGCGGGGCAGGCAGCATCTCTGGAGAGAAGGAATGGGTGACGTTTCGGGTCGAGAACAATGTAATAAACGAAAAGATGTTCAATATATACAGTGCCTTGCAAACGTTTTCATACCCCTTGAACTTTTCCACATTTTGTCACGTTACAACCACAAACGTAGATGTATTTTATTGGGATTTTATGTGATAGACCAACACAAAGTGGTGCATAATTGTGAAGTGGAAGGAAAATTATATATGTTTTCCAAATTTTATTACAAATAAAAAACTGAAAAGTGTGGCGTGCAAAAGTATTCAGCCCCCCTGAGTCAATACTTTGTAGAACCACCTTTCGCTGCAATTACAGCTGCAAGTCTTTTGGGGTATTGTTTCTACCAGCTTTGCACATCTTGATTCTGAAATTTTTGCCCATTCTTCTTTGCAAAATAGCTCAAGCTCAGTCAGATTGGATGGAGAGTGTCTGTGAACAGCAATTTTCAAGTCTTGCCAGAGATTCTCAATTGGATTTAGGTCTGGACTTTGACTGGGCCATTCTAACACATGAATATGCTTTGATCTAAACCATTCCATTGTAGCTCTGGCTGTATGTTTAGGGTCGTTGTCCTGCTGGAAGGTGAACCTCCGCCCCAGTCTCAAGTCTTTTGCAGACTCTAACAGGTTATATTGCAAGATTGCCCTGCATTCGGCTCCATCCACCTTCCCGTCAACTCTGACCAGCTTCCCTGTCCCTGCTGAAGAAAAGCATCCCCACATCATGATGCTACCACCACCATGTTTCACAGTGGGGATGGTGTGTTCAGGGTGATGTGCAGTGTTAGTTTTCCGCCACACATAGCGTTTTGCATTTAGGTCAAAAACTTCAATTTTGGTCTCATCAGACCAGAGCACCTTCCTCCACATGTTTACTGTGTCCCCCACTTGGCTTGTGGCAAACTGCAAACGGGACTTCTTATGGCTTTGTTTCAACAATGGCTTTGTTCTTGCGACTCTTCCATAAAGGCCCGATTTGTGGAGTGCACGACTAATAGTCCTGTGGACAGATTCTCCCACCTGAGCTGTGGATCTCTGCAGCTCCTCCAGAGTTACCATGGGCCTCTTGGCTGCTTCTCTGATCAATGCTCTCCTTGCCCGGCCTGTCAGTTTAGGTGGATGGCCATATCTTGGTAGGTTTGCAGTTGTGCCATACTCTTTCCATTTTCAGATGATGGATTGAACAGTGCTCCGTGAGATGTTCAAAGCTTGGGATATTTTTTTTATAACCTAACCCTGCTTTAAACTTCTCCACAACTTTATCCCTGACCAGTCTGGTGTGTTCCTTGGGTTTCATGATGCTGTTTGTTCACTAATGTTCTCTAACAAACCTCTGAGGCCTTCACAGAACAGCTGTATTTATACTGAGATTAGATTACACACAAGTGGACTCTATTTACTAATTAGGTGACTTCCGAAGGCAATTAGTTGCACTGGATTTTATTTAGGGGTATCAGAGTAAAGGGGGCTGAATACTTTTGCACGCCATACTTTTCAGTTTTTTATTTGTAAAAATATTTTAAAACCATGTATAATTTTCCTTCCACTTCACAATTATGCGCCACTTTGTGTTGGTCTATCACATAAAATCCCAATAAAATACATTTACGTATGTGGTTGTAACGTGACAAAATGTGGAAAAGTTCAAGGGGTATGAAAACGTTTGCAAGCCACTGTAATATGTGTGTGTGTGTGTGTGTGTGTGTGCGCATTCTTTTGTGTGCTCCAGTTTCCTACCATATATATATGCATTGCATGTATATATACTGTATATATATGTGTATGTGTATGTATTATTTTGTGTGCTGCACATATACTGTATATATATTACCACATATACAGTTTATGCATATAAAGGTGTATATACATACATATATATATATATATATATATATATATATATATATATATATATACACACATACACACCTTTATGCATATAAATGCATGTTTATATATATACACACATTTATATATATACACACATATATATATATATATACATTTATATGCTTATATATGGTAGAAAACTGGAGCACATGAAAGAATGCACACACGTATAAAAAAATAAAGACATGACTCTCAGTCTGAAGAAGGGTTTCAACCCGAAATGTCACCTGAACAAGGTCTCCTTATATTTGTAGGAAGGAACTGCAGATGCTGGTTTACACTGAAGATAAATACAAAATGCTGGAGTAACTCAGTGGGTTGGGCAGCATCTCTGGAGGAAAGGAATAGGTGACGTTTCAGGTTGTGACCCTTCTTCAGACCTAAAAATTCAGAATTAAGTCTGAAGAAGGGTCTCGACCAGAAACATGACATTCCCTACATCCAGAGATGTTGCCTGAGCCGCTGAGGTACTCCAGCATTTTGTGTCTGTCATCTCCTTTTATTTATTTTGCATGTTGGTTAAAAAACTAACAATGTTCTATCAGGAATATTGATCAAAATCATCGGGGGAGAGATGCCAGCAGAGCGGATGGAAGTAATGATACAGAGACCAGACACATTGATGTACTATCATGTAATTTTATGTCCATTTAGTAGCAAGTGATTAACACATATTAGACAGCATTAGACACAAAATGTTGGAATAACAGGGACAGGCAGCATCTCTGGACACAAATATTCATGTATGTGGATAAACCTGTTTCTATATTTCTTAAATTATAGCCTCAATTATTAGCTTACAGGAATTTCATTTCCAACCAATTTAAACAGATAAAGATATCAATTCAAACATTCTATTCAAAGGAAGTAGGTCTTTTGATTTCCATTTGAGATACGTGCAGACATTTTTTCACTTGATTGCAAGGGTTGCCTTTATTCATCAATCAACGTAGAGGTGGAAGGCGCAGGGGACGGTGATTGAGTCAGGATCCATTGTGGATTGAAATGGCGTGAAGCCTTGGCCAGGAAAGAATGACTCATTCAATTGTCTGGGCAATTTACCATCAATCACAATTTTAACTGAGACCCATTTTCGATTACTTCAATGTAATGGAATGTGAAACTAAAAACTTTTAGCAATTTTTATTTTCTTCAGTCCTCTGACACAATGTGTAAAATTATGATTGAATAATAATGATTCAATTGTACTTTATTGCCACATGTAGTGCAGTACAGTGAAATTCTTTTTTTCATACAGTTCAGTGAAGTATTACTATACCTGAGCACAATCTTAGATTACGTACCAAGTATATGGAAATAGTACACTGAGACAATATGCAAGATGTAGACCAAAAAGGTTGATGAGGGTAGAGCTATGGATGTAGTACTGTATATATGGTAGGCTGCTCCGGAAGGTTAGATCACATGGGATCGGAGAGATAGCTGAATGGGTAGAAAATTGGCCACATGGAAGGAAGCAGAGGGTGATGGTGGAAGGTTGCTTCTCGGACTGGAGGCCTGTGACAACTGGTGTGCCTCAGGGTTCGGTGCTGGGCCTGTTACTGTTTGTCATCTATATCAATGATTTGAATGAGACCATACACGGTAAGATTAGCAGATGGTACAAAAGTGGGTGGTTTTGCAGACAGTGAAAATGGTTGTGAAAAGATTACAGCAGGATCTTGATCAATTGGCCAAGTGGGCTGAGGAATGGTTGATGGAATATAATGCAGAAAAATGTGAGGTGTTGCATTTTGGGACGTCTAACATGGGCAGTGAATGGTAGGTCTCTGGGGAGTGTTGTTGAGCAGATGGAGTGGAGTGCAGGTGCATTGTTCCCTGAAGGTGGAGTCGCAGGCTTTTGGCACATTGGCTTTCAATAGTCAGAGTATTGAGTATAGAAGTTGGGAGGTCATGTTGCAGTTGACTAAGACATTGGTGTGGTCACCTTTAGAGTATTGCGCTCAGTTATGGGCACCGTGTTATAGGAAAGATGTTGTCAAGCTGGAAAGGGTACAGAGAATATTTATGAGGATGTTGCCAGGACTAGAGGGTCTGAGCTACAGGCAGATATTGAGTAGGCTGGGACTCTATTCTTTGGAGCGCAGTAAGATGAGCGGTGATCTTGTAGAGGTGTATAAGATCATGAGATGAATAGATCGGGTAGATGCACAGAGTCTCTTGCCCAGAGTAGGTGAATCGAAGACCAAGGACATAGGTTTAAGGTGAAGGGGAAAAGATTTAATAGGAATCTGAGGGGTAACTTTTGAACAAGCTGCCAGAGGAGGTAGTTGAGGCAGGGACTATCCCCATTCAAGAAACAGTTAGACTGGTAGATGGATAGGACAGGTTTTGAGGGATATGGACCAAATGCTGTCAGGTGGGACTAGTGTAGCTGGGACATATTGGCCGGTGTGGGCAAGTTGGGCCGAAGGACCTGTGTCGTCACTGTATATACTCTATGACTATGACTCTATGACTCTATGTTGAATTTCAACCAAGAAGACCCGAAACATCACCTATTCCTTTTCTCTAGAGATGCTGTCTGACCCGCTGCGTTACTCCAGCATTTTGTGTCTATCTTCAGTGTAAACCAGCATCTGTAGTTCCTTCCTACACATTTTGTATCTATATTCGGTATAAACTGTAATTTCAGTTGACTTATTTGCTGGAATAGAGAGTAATGGAACTCATTGAGGGCGATAACACTTTAGGGGGTCCATTTGGACCTGGATTTAAGATGATCTAATTATGCTTAGTTATTTTTGAATTGAATATAATGCAATGACATTACAAACAAATTAAAAGAAAATCAAGCCTCTTTACAGATAAAATCAACTATTCTCAATTGACGAGAACATGTCATGATCAGTGACAGTTATTTTCACAGTGGTGAGTTTTTTTTAAATTCTGGTTGTTGTAATACCACTTTCAGGTATTGTCAAATTGGATATAATTTTTTTTAATAGAGTGGAAATGAGTGATTCTTTTTCAATCCCAAATGCAATTGAACCTCGCTTGCTTTAAGCTAATTAGAAACTCCTCCTGTTTCAGTGCTTCGAAAATAAATGATTTAAATTCAATGGCTACCAGGTAATCTAGTTCCAATGAACATTGAGGCCGACCTAGTTGAATAATGAAAATTGCAAGGAGAAAGTAATTGGTTTTGGTCAGAATTTGTAAAGGTGACAGATCATGATCGCACTTGGAACACATAAATGAACACACAAACATATGTTTAGAGTACTGTGTTCAGTTCTGGGCACCATGTTATAGGAAAGATGTCAAGGTGCAAAGGGAGCAGAGAAGTCTTACGAGAATGTTGCTCAGACCCGAGGGCCTGAGCTATAGGGAGATGTTAAGCAGGATAGGAATATTCCTTAAAGCACAAGAGGATGAGGGGTGATCTTATAGAGGCGTACAAAATAATCATAGGAATAGATCGGGTAGATGCACAACTGAATAGTGAAAGGCTTGGATAGAGTGGATGTGGAGAGGATGTTTCCACGAATGGGAGAGTCTAGGACCAGAGGCCATAGCCTCAGAATTAAAGGACGTTTCTTTCGGAAGGAGATGAGGAGGAATTTCTTTAGTCTGAGGAAGGTGAATCTGTGGAATTCTTTGCCACGGAAGACTGTGGAGGCCGTCAATGGGTATTTTAGAGGCAGAGATAGATAGATTCTTGATTAGTACGGGTGTCAAGGGTTATGGGGAGAAGGCAGGAGAATGGGGTTAGGAGTAAGAGATAGATCAGCCATGATTGAATGGCGGAGTAGACTTGATGGGCCGAATGACCTAATTCTGCTCCTTATGACCTTATGAGTCTCTTGCCCAGAGTAGTGGTATCAACAAGCAGAAGACTTAGGTTTAAGATGAGGGGGGAAAGATTTAATAGGAACCTGAGAGGTTACTTTTTTAAACAAAGGATGGTGGGTGTATGGAATGAGCTGCTGGAGGATGTAGTTGAGGCAGGTAGTGCAACGTTTAAGAAACATTTGGACAGGTACATGGATAGGACATGTGTAGAGGGATGTGGGCCAAACGTAGGCAAGTAGGACTAGTGCATATGGGACATGGGGTTATAATGGATGATAGAATCAGCTGGAAATCACACATTAAACATGTACAATCCAAGCTGTCAAAAACCATTTCTGTATTACACAAAGTTAAGCAGGTTCTGGATCACAAATCACTCTGCATTCTCTACTGTTCACTAATCTTACCCTACTTAAATTACTGTGCAGAAGTCTGGGGCAATAACTATAAAAGTTCGCTACATTCATTAACTATTTTGCAAAAAAGAGCAATACGCATTATTCACAATGTCAGATATCTGGATCACACTAATTCATTATTCTTACAGTCAAAATTATTAAAATTAGCAGATTTGGTTGCATTTAAAACAGCACAGATAATGTTTAGGGACAAAAATAAAAACTTACCTGGATATATACAAAAATTATTCAATGAGCGAGTGGAGGGATATAATTTAAGAAGAATATTTAATTTTAAGATACAAAGAGTCCGCACGACCAGAAAAACTTTTTGTATTTCGGTCTGTGGAGTGGGATTGTGGATGTGGAGTTAATGCAATGACCAAACATGAACCAGTTCAAAATGACATACAAAAAAACTTTTTTTCACAAGGTACAGAGATGAAGGGGATGGTTGACAAACAGAGGTTAATGTTTATTAATGTTTATTTATTAATTATTTATTTATATTTTTTGGTTATTTCATACATATTACTTGTATGTGTTTATCAGTTGTATGTATATATATATGTCTGTATGCATCTCTAAAAGTTGTCTGGGATACGTCTACGGTTAAATTGTATCTCAAATGAATAATTAGCTATTATAGATTATATATTGTATATTGTGTTACATATTACATGACTATTGATACATTAGAAACATAGAAACATAGAAATTAGGTGCAGGAGCAGGCCATTCGGCCCTTCGAGCCTGCACCGCCATTCAATATGATCATGGCTGATCATCTAACTCAGTATCCTGTACCTGCCTTCTCTCCATACCCCCTGATCCCTTTAGCCACAAGGGCCACATCCAATTCCCCTTTAAATATGGCCAACAAACTGGCCTCAACTACCTTCTGTGGCAGAGAATTCCACAGATTCACCACTCTGTGTGAAAAACGATTTTCTCATCTCGGTCCTAAAAGACTTCCCCCTTATCCTTAAACTGTGACCCCTTGTCCTGGACTTCCCCAACATCGGGAACAATCTTCCTGCATCTAGCCTGTCCAACCCCTTAAGAATTTTGTAAGTCTCTATGAGATCACCCCTCAATCTTCTAAATTCCAGCGAGTACAAGCCGAGTCTATCCAGTCTTTCTTCATATGGAAGTCCTGCCACCACATAATTATCACTATTGTTATTATTATTATAAGCAATGTTATTAATAATGGTGATAATTATTAATATTAATTATTAAATATGGATGAAGGGTTTAAGGAGAAGGGGTGAGATTAAATAAGTTATTCTTCTTCTCACTCCTTTTTGCTGAGTACAGTGTTGGACATTTAAATTTTGCTTTATACTTTTCATTGCTTTGCAAATATTGCCTGGAATGTCCAATTGTTTGACTATTTCGATTTTGTTGTTGTTATTTATTCCTATTCATGTATTTACTTGTTCGGAACAAATAAACAAACAAATAAATAAATAAATAAATAAATAAATGTTGATCGGTGTGGGGAGGTTGGGCCGAAGGGTACCACACCATATGACTATGACTGTACCTATGACTCTGAACTTTCAGCAAAAGCACTATATCCTGTTTTGGAAGATGATTGTGGTGAAGCAAAGTATTTTAGAAATAACCTCTTGTTTCATAATGAAGACAATTAATTTTACTTTCAAGCCGTGATGTTTGCTCGAGTCACACTTTGCTTGATTTGTCAGAATTATCCCGTTTAGTTAAATGCCCAAAATTATCCAGTTATCCTAAAGCATTCATTTTTAAACATACACGTAGTGTTGAGTAACATGAATAGGTGACGTTTTGGGTCGGGTCAGGACTCTGAAGAAGGGACCTGACACGAAACATCACCTATCCATATCCTCCAAAGGTGCTGCCTGACCCGTTGGGTTACTCCAACACTTTGTATCTTTTTATTATAAACCTTCATCTGCAGTTCCTTGTTTCTACATTTTTTAAACATTGCTGAACTTGGTGAAAATAGATTATTTCCTCGATTCACGAACAATTGGACTGACTGAATGAACAAATTATTATGATACGAAGGCACTGCAGATGCTGGTTTACACCTAAGATAGACACAAAGTGCTGTAGTAATTCAGTGGGTCAGGCAGCATCTCTGGAGAACATGCATAGGTGACATTTCGGATCGGGACCCTTCTAATTATTATGTTTGTTTCAGGTTACGATATATTAGAAGTCATTAACCTACAAAAAAATCTCACATCCAACCAGTTCAGATGTCGAAGGCCAGACTGTATTCCATAACGGGTTGTGCTTTCAAATTGCGCAGATGTTATCATCTGACAACTACCATGCTTTGTCACATCAATTTTTTGTCTACAGGCAGGTTTGGGTGTGATCAATAATCACAGACCCATCTCCTCAACCAATTTTCCCGCCTGATGGTGTCTTTTGTCTGAGTGCATTCATTCTTTTATCCTCTTCAAATCCATCAGTCTCAGGTTGCGTTCATTGCTGCCATTTGTGGGGGACGTTCTATTGATTACCAGCATAGAGCAGTCTATGCTCACAGTTGGCCTCTGGAATATTCACTACAATGTTGTACAGGCCTTCTCTTCAATTGCATCTGTGCTTTTATTAAATTTTTTTATCCCAGTTTCAAATTCCCTGGATCCTTCCTTAACGACAGATTCACATTCTCATTACATGTACAAAGTGCGTTCAAATTCCGCATGTTTCTGCTAAACGCTACAACAGCAATAGAAAAAGCTGTGAATGATTTAATTATTAATATGGGGCGGCGCAGTGGCACAGCGGAGAGCTGCTGCCTTACAGCGCCAGAGACCCGGGTTCGATCTTGACTACGTGTGCTGTCTGTGCGGAATTTGTACCTTCTTCCTGTGACATGCATGGGTTTTCTCCGGGGGCTCCGGTTTCCTCCCACATTCCAAAGATGTACGTACAAGTTTATAGGCTAATTGGCTTTGGTAAAATTGTAAATTGTCCCATCGTGTGTAGGATAGTGCTAGTGTATTAGGATTGTTGGTTGGCATGGACACGGTGGGACAAAGGGCCTATTTTCTAGCTGTATCTGTAAACTAAACTCAAAACTAAAATTTCCTTTAGTCGGCCATATTTCTAAATTTCTACATTTTAGAAATAATTTATCGGTTCTTTGTGATGTCCCTACTGTCCCTGAGATTGAAAACTACTGTATGGTCAGCTATCATAGTGAGCAGATATCCCATAAGAATAACAAAAACTTATGTGGCAAGTTTCAAAGTGAAAATTAAGGCACCTGCTTCCTACATACATTTTCTCCAAAAACCTCCAGTTACTCCAAGGTCTAACGACAAAATCTTTGTCATGAATAATGCATTTTGTGTCACAGAAGATTAAATGTATTAAGGGCCTGTCCCACTTACGTGTCCTTGACACGCAAATTACGCAACCTCGTGTTCGTGTTGAGCCGAGACGGTCGAGCGAAGGTCGGGCGCGATTACATGCGTATGCACAGCTGTCTGGAGCGCGTGACGTCATTTGAAGATGGACACAAAGCTGGAGTAACTCAGCGGGACCGGCAACATCTCTGGAGAGTAGCAATGGGTGACGTTTCGTGTCGAGACTCTTCTGCAGTCAGCGATCGTTTGCCTGCTTCTGCTGCTGTTGGAGGTGAGACGTTGCGTCGCGCCAGGGTCTTGGGCCTGTCCCACTTTGGCCGTCAGTTCTGCGACAAGCCGCTGGCGCGCGAAGATTTAGTTCACTGCAAGAATTTCGGAGCCCCGCACGATGTCGGGACCGGCCCCGCACAACTCCATACCCCCCGCGCTTCTAAGTGGGACCGGCCCTGCGCGGCCATACGGTGCCCGTACGCCTCAAGCGACCACGAGGTCGGGTAATTTGCGAGCCAAGGAAGCGTAAGTGGGGCAGGCCCTTTAGGAACAGTGTCTCTCAGAAAGTTTGGCTCATTTGGAAACTTAAGTCATACAGTTATACAGCACGGATAGAGGCCCTTTGGCCCAACTCGTCAAAGCTGACCAAAATGCCCCATCTAATCTTATCCCCTTTGCCCGCATTTGATCCATGTCCCTCAAACCTTTCCTATCCATAAATCTGTCCAAGTGTGCATTAGCTACTTCCTCTGTCAACTTGTTCCATATACTCACCAACCTCTGAGTGAAAAAGATGCCTTTCAGATATGTATTAAATCTTGTCCTTCTCACCTTCTTGGTTCCTGATTCTCTACCCTAAATAAAAGATTCATGCATTCACCCTAACTATTCCCCTCATTGATTTTATCCACTTCTTTAAGATCACCCCTCTGCCTCCTACGCTCCAAGGAATAAAGTCATGGAGCCACACAACGTGGAAACAAGTCCTTTGGCGCTATTGCCCACATTGACCAACCTGTCCCATCTACACGAGTTCCACCTGTCTGTGTTTGGCCCAAATCCTTCTAAACCTTTCTTATCCATGTACATGTTTAATTGTTTCCTTAACGTTACAATAGTCCCTGCCTCAAATACATCCTCTGGCAGCTCGTTCCATACACCCACCACTCTTTGTGTGAAAAAGGAATCTCTTATATTCATATTAAATATTTTCCTCCCCGCCTTATACCCATGCCCTCTGGTTTTTGATTCCCCTACTCTGGGCAAGAGCCTCTGGGTGTCTACTCAATTTATTCCTCTCATAATTTTATACATCTCAATAAGATCACCACTCATCCTCCTGTGCTCCAAGGAATAGAGTCCTAGCCTGCTCAACCTCCCCCTATAGCTCAGACCCACGAGTCCTAACTGTAATGTCTGCTGTATGACCCTGTTATGACTAGCGTAATGAGTATACATCCGACATCTACGACATCTTGTAAGAGTTTATTTCCACAACTAACAGCAACTTCTAGAAGATCACTTGACCTCAGTCACGAGGCACAGGCATACTCGCCAGCTTCTACTCCTGGCCACAAGGGGCGCTGGCATTTACATTACATCTCCCCCTTCAACGATGGGGACATAATTTTTTCCATACTAATAAATTTAACCGTTAATGAATTTAATGTGGATAACCAACTATTTTCAATACTAATATTGATGACAAATACAAATGTTACCTTTTATTTGGGACTATAAAAAACATCGAATAAGTAAAAAACATCTATGTAAATCTAAAACAAATGGTGGACTAGCACTACCAAATTTCCTATATTATTTCTGGGCAGTTCAGATTAAGAATATGAATTTTTGGTTGGTAAATTTAGATCATAAACCAAGCTGGCTAAAGATGGAAAAGGAAGACTGTTTGCCTTTTGATGTAGGTTCCATTCTTTTTGCACCAAGGGAAGTACAAAAAAAATGTATGGTAATAACCCTATAATTCATAGCAATAGACGTATTTGGACACAAATAGTTAAGACCCGACATATGGATAATTTGTCACTTTGTTTGCCAATTATGAATAATCCTATGTTTAAGCCCTCTGTATTGGACAAGGGGTTTAAACACTGGAATGATTTAGGAATTAAAAGGATAGAACACCTTTACAAGGAATGAATTTCTTTCATTTCAAGAGTTACAGAATATCTATGGATTGCAGTCAAATAACATATTTAGGTATTTACAAATTAGAAATTATATTAAGTCAAATACGCAAGACTATAAAAATAGAAAACCAGGATTATTAGATGAATTGTTTAATAAACACCCAAATACAGAAAATTAATAGCGTATATATATAATACTATTTTGGATAAGGAAATCCCAACTTCGGAAATATATCGACAAACATGGGAAAATGAAATGGGTTTATCTATAACGAAGGAAACTTGGGAAGAAAGCCTACAATGTTTACATCATTGCTCATTAAATGCTAGACATATATTGATACAATTTAAGGTATTACACAGATTATATTATTCAAAGACGAAATTAAATAGAATTTATCCTAACATCTCTCCTATTTGTGATAAATGTCAGAACTTGGAAGCTAATTTAACGCATAGTTTTGTAACATGTATAAAACTTAATTATTATTGGACAGAAATCTTTAGAGTTATCTCTGAAGTTCTTAAAATTAAACTAGACCCAGATCCAAAATTAATAATATTAGGAGTTCCGGATTCAAATCTAACATTAACAGTAAACCAAAGAAATTTCTTGGATTACTGTTTGATAATAGAGAAAAAATTAATATTGAAATTTTGGAAGGGAACATTATCCCCCACAATTAAAATGTGGACAGTGGAAATGTTGGAGACGTTGAATTTGGAAAGAATCAGATTTGTCCTAATGGACAAATACGAACTCTTTGAACAGATATGGTCTCCACATACAGAATATTTGAAGGGGTAGCTGTTCTTGGCACCACAACTCAATGGGTACCCGGCAGGATTAGATGAAAATAACTCTCTGTTTTTCATTTTGATTTGTATACATGTCTCCATTGATATCGCTATTTGAAATTGTGTTATTCACTATTAAGATGTATACTATAATCTCTCTTTTTTTAATATAATACTTTATTTTAATTAAATACATATAACAAGAATACATACATATATATATATATATTTTCTCCTCTCTTTTCTCTTTCTCTTTCTTTATAATCAAAATTATTATTTAATCACCATTCTTATTGATTAAAATCTATTCTTTTCTTTTTCTACTTTAAAAAAAAATAGAAGTTTATAAGAACTATTCGTAACATTTGTATAATTGAAATAATCTGGTTGTGCATTTGAAAAGTTGTTATACTGTTGTTATGATGGATTCCTTTTAATAAAAATATTATTACACAAACGTTACCTCTCCCCCACCAACTTTGGGGTTTCATTTACGTGTACGTCCCCGGCATATAAATGAAAATACTGTACTATTAAAGACATTTAGATTTGGTTTTGTTTAATTCAGCAGAACATTTGAACATTTTCCACATATTTTGCTTCAATACTCTTTTGCATTCGATTTAAATTCTGCTTATGAACTTTAATATCCACATAAAGTTTTACATTAGAATCAATTAAGAGTGCTGCTGTTTTCCACTTTAATAAAACCTACAAACTCTTGGGTTCTGTCTCGTTGCCTCTCGTTGCGTCTGGGAGACGGGCTCCTGCCTCTCGCTGCGTCTCGGCGCATCGTGTCGTCTGGGGGACTGGCCCCTTCTGGGAGACGATTTGTTGCTTCTGAGAGACTGGCTCCTCCGTCTAGGTTTCTTGCAGCATCTGGCTACAGGTGGCCTATCGCCGGCCACAGGGCTCTATCCAAGGCTGCAGCGCTCTATCCTGGGCTGACTCTCCGCCTCGTCTCAGAGACTTGCTCCATCTGGGAGGTGAAGTCCCCCTTAAAAAAAAACAATTTTTGTAGCTCTTATGATTTCTGTTGCTGGCATGTACTTCATCCAACTTAACTTTCAAAGCAATGTTTATACTCTTTTGTTTCCTGCATAATAACACAGCTCCTGCAGAAACTTCGGCGAATCATCTGTACTTCTTGGCTTCTTAACTTTTATTTCTTTAAACTTGTCACTTAGCGTTTTTAACTGCTACTCAGGTCGTGCTGCGCGCTCCAGACCTTATGAGCCATTTCATCGCGTTGAAGTTGACCTGGATGACCTGGTGGCGATGCCTGAACCAGCGCGAGACAATCGGCCAAACTCTGACAATATCCTCGTAAATCCTCTCTGTATCCTTTCCAACTTGACAACATCTTTCCTATAACATGGTGTCCAGAATTGAACGCAATACTCTAAATATGGCCTTACCAACATCTTACAGTGCCCTCGATAATGTTTGGGACAAAGACCTATCATTTATGTATTTGCCTCTGTTCTCAGCAATTTGAGATTTGTAATAAAAAAAATCACATGTGGTTAAAGTGCACATTGTCAGATTTGATACAAGGGTATTTTTAACATTTTGGTTTCACCATGTGGAAATTAGAGCTGTGTTTATACATAGTCCCCCCATTTCAGGGCACCATAATGTTTGGGACACATGGCTTTATGGGCATTTGTAATTGCTCAGGTATGTTTAATTGCGTCTTTAATGCAGGTATAAGAGAGCTCTCAGCACCTAGTCTTTTCTGCAGTCTTTCCATCTCCTTTGGAAACTTTTATTGCTGTTTAACAACATGAGGACCAAAGTTGTGCCAATGAAAGACAAAGAAGCCAATATGAGACTGAGAAATAAGTATAAAACTGTTAGCGACCTCAGCCAAACCTTCGGCTTACTAAAATCAACTGTTTGGAACATCATTAAGAAAAAAGAGAGCACTGGTGAGCTTACTCATCGCAAAGGGCCAAGGAAGACCTCCACAGCTGATCGTCTTCTTCTTGTGTATGGCGTGCACAGCCTATAGTTGTAGGACAACTTGTTCTATTTGATCTTATTCGATTGTGCATGCTAGGTTGATTGCATTCTTTGAAACAGGGCAGACCACGTGAAGGTTGCAATCTCCCATCCCGCCGCAGCTGATGACAGACAAATTCTCTCTATAATAAAGGAAATCCCCAAACACCTGTCCGACAGATCAGAAACACTCTTCAGGAGTCAGGTGTGGATTTGTCAATGACCACTGTCCGCAGAAGACTTCATGAACAGAAATACAGAGGCTACACTGCAAGATACAAACCACCGGTTAGCCGCAAAAATAGGATGGCCAGGTTACCGTTTGCCAAGAAGTACTTAAAAGAGCAAGCACAGTTCTGGAAAAAGGTCTTGTGGACAGATGAGACAAAGGTTAACTGATATTTTTAATCTTATCGAGTGATGGCAAGAGCAAAGTATGGAGGAGAGAAGGAACTGCCCAAGATCCAAAGCATACCACCTCATCTGTGAAACACGGTGGTGGGGGTGTTATGGCCTGGGCATGTATGGCTGTTGAAGGTACTGGCTCACTTATCTTCATTGATGATACCACTGCTGATGGTTGTAGCATAATGAATTCTGAAGTGTATAGACACACCCTATCTGCTCAAGTTCAAACATATGCCTCAAAATTCATTGGCCAGCGGTTCATTCTACAGCAAGACAATGATCCCAAACAAACTGCTAAAACACAAAGGGGACATTAAAAACTAAAAAAATGTCAATTCTTGAGAAGCCAAGTCAGTCACCCGATCTGTACCCAATTGAGCATGCCTTTTATATGCTGAAGAGAAAACTGAAGGGGACTTGCCCCCAAAACAAGCATAAGCTAAAGGTGGCTACAATACAGGCCTGGCAGAGCATCACCAGAGAAGACACCTAGCAACTGGTGATATTCATGAATTGCAGACTTCAAGCAGTCATTGCATGCAAAGGAAATGCATCAAAATACTAAAAATGACTACTTTCATTTACATGACATTGCTGTGTCCCAAACATTATGGTGCCCTGAAATGGGGGGACTTTGTATAAACTGTAATTTCTATATGGTGAAAACAAAATGTATAAAAATGGCCTTTATTAAAATCGGATAATGTGCACTTTAACCACATGTGATTTTTTTCTATTACAAATCTCAAATTGTGGAGTACAGAGGCAAATAAATAAATGACGGGTCTTTGTCCCAAACATTATGGTGGGCATTGTATATAATTGCAACTTGTCTTTCCAACTTCTATACTTGGTACTCTGGTCAATGTGCCAAAAGCCTTTTTAGAACACCCTATATGCTTGTGATGCCACTTTCAAGGACCTTTGCACCTACACTCCTGGATCCTTCTACTCTCCCCAGAGCCCTACCAGTCACTGTTCAGGTCCTGTCCATGTAAGACTTTCCAAAATACCATACCTCACATTTCTCTGTATTGAATTCCATCAACCATTCTTCAGCCCACCTGCCCAACTGATCACGATGCTGCTGCAATTTTGGACATCCATCTTCGCCATTGAACACATTGTAGAAATATGGAACTGCTGATGCTGGTTTACACAAAAGGTCAAAAAGTGCTGGAGTAACTCATTGGGTCATGCAGCATCTCGGGGAAACGACCCGAAACGCCACCTATCCATGTTCTCCAATGATGCTGCCTGATCCGCCTGGTTACTCCAGCACTTTGAGGCCCTTTTTGTATCCAACACATTGCCTGATATTGAAAATGACTTGGTCTTTCATTGGGTCTTTCATAGGGCTAACAGTACACACAGAATAGTACGTGTGAATCAGTCACATTTAGTGTGTTGGAATGTGTTCCTTCAGATAAATAAAAATAGGTTCTTGCTCAAACCTATTGAAAGAAAGGTTGAAGGAGTTGCAAAGCCACAGGCAAGCAGATCAGCCCTTGAAAATAGGGGCGGCACAGTGACGCAGTGGTGGAGCTGCTTTACAGCGTCAGAGACCTGGGTTCGATCCTGACCATGGGTGCTGTCTTTACGGAGTTTGTACGTTCTCCTTGTGACCGTGCAAGTTTTCTCCGGGTGCTCCTGTTTCCTCGCACACTCTAAAAGACGTGCAGGTTTGTAGTTTAATTTGTTTCTGCAAATTGTAAATTATCCTTAGTGTGTAGGATAGTGCTGGTGCACAGGGTAATCGCTGGTCGGCCAAAGACCTTGTTTCCACGCTGTATCACTGAAGTCTAAATAACTTGGGATAGGCTGCATTTGGATCACTGCATGCAGTCCATGTCGCCCCCATTGCAGGAAGGATATGGAGACTTTGGAGAGGGTGTAGAGGAGTTTTACCAGAATCCTGCCTGGATTAGAGGGGATTAGCTATCGAGAGAGGTTGGACAAACATGGATTGTTTTCTCTGGAACATCAGAGGCTTTGGTGTGCCTGAGAGAAGTACATAACATTTCGAGAGGCATAGATGGTTAGAGAGTTAGAACGTTTTTCCCAGACTAGAGGGGATGGCTTTAAAAAGAGAGGGGCAACGTTTAAAGGAGTTGTGCTTGCAATACACTGCCAGGGATGTTGGTGGAGGCTGATATGATGGGTGCATTTAAGATGCTTTTAGATGGGCACACGGAAGCACAGGGAACAGAGGGATATAGAGCACGTGCAGGCAGAAGAGATTGGTTTAACTAGGCACTATTTTCAGCACTGACATTGTGGCTTGAAGGGTCTGTTCCTGACCTGTACTGTTCTATGCTCAGTGAGAGAGGGGGAGCGAGAGGGAGACAGATTGTGGATAATATGTAATTAAATTAAAATCATAAGCTAAATGATCCCCTGTCTGGACTTCCATTTTTAAATGCATAAAGACAAAGTAGATTTGCTACAACACACTTTTGCTACAGTAAGACTGATGATATTTCCATGACTGATCTTTAATGTTTTCAGAAATTATCATATATTCAATTACATCCCTTCTGTGGAGCGTCTTGGGATGTGATTCCTGCATTAAAGATAAAGTGTTGCAAAATTCAGTTCCCCTTTCACCACTCTTTCACTCCCCACAATATGCCTTTGTTCTGTTTACAGCTACTGAAACTTTGCCATTTCCCAGTTGAAATAAAGGAAATAAAAGCGGTGGTAACATTGAAGACCTTTAATGTCCAAAGAATGAATTGAATTTCACAGTAACACACAAGTGACTTAATTACATTCTGTATAAAAGGGTGCATGTTACCAAGTAGGCACTTCATTTAAAATTCAAACTTGATTCAAATGGAAAAATCAAGTTGCTTGCGGTGCTGTATATTAACGCATCTTGTTTAAAGTCACGTCTACATTGGACGTGCTTTTGTAATTGATGGTTGGCTTTACATGATTGGGGTACTGTACGTAATCTGAGCAGTCACATCAAGGCAAATTTAATAAAGGAAGGGAGCCACACTTTATTGGTGTCTGCTCCTTGGCCGCTGTTTTTCATTATGCATCAGACATGCTGGAAGCAGGCAACTGGGACCAGACCTTTGGTGCTCAACATCCCCTGGCATAACAACTCTAAACCTCCCTCCAGTTAATGTGAACGGCAGAGTGCACTTTTCATTCATAATGAGTGGTGAGGAAGGACATAGATAGAGATAGATACAGAGATACAGCATGGAGACAGGCCCTTTGGCCCACCAAGGACACACTTGACCATCTATTTACATTAATTCTACACTCCAATTCCGTTTCCTCCGTATTGTTATTTACTCCCACCTCCCCCAGATTTTAACCACTCACCGACACACACTAGGTGCAATTTTATCGAGGACAATTAACCTACCCACCTGCATGACTTTGGGATGGGTGGGAGGAAACCAGAGCACGTGGTGGAGAGGCCATGTGGTTGCAGGGAGGATGAGCAAACTGCACACGGGCAGCAGGCGAAGATAGACACAAATGATGGAGTAACTCAGCGGGTCAGGCAGCATCTATGGAGAAAAGGAGTAGGTGATGTTTTGGGTCGAGGCCCTTCTTCGGACTGGGAGTCAGTGGAATGGGAAACAAGAGGTATGAAAAGGTACAGAACAATTTATTCCTGTACATCAGTGAGAGCAAGTGTAGACCTGGTGACTAGTACTCAGGGGTCTTCTGCTTGGTCCAAAATGTTTGCCCTGAGCTCTCAGCTGCAAGCCATTTCAACTCCTCGTTCCATTCCCACACCCAAGTCCCACTCATTTTCACCCAACAAACAGCTAACAATAGCCTGTTTCCTTTATCATCATTACTATTTTGCATGTCTTTCATTCATTGTTCTTTATCTCTCTAAATAATTTCCTATATCTGTCATTTAGCCTTATCCTTAACCAGTCTGAAGAAGGGTCTCGACCCGAAACGTCACGCATTCGTTCTCTCCAGAGATGCTGCCTGTCCCGCAGAGATCCTCCAGCTTTTTGTGTCTATCATCGGTTCAAACCACCATCCGCACTTCCTTCCTACCCACACCAAGCCGTCATCTAAGGCCCTTCTTCACTGCCAGGATGAAGCCTCACGCAAACATGAGGAACAACACCTCATGTTCCTCCTGAGTATTCAAACTACAAACATTGGTTTTTCCACAGCTGAGATGAAAAGTCGCAACCTGAAATGTTGACTATCCACCTCCCTTCACGGATGCTGCCTAGCCCATTGAGTTCTCGAGCAGTTTGTATTTTGCTTAATTTTTCACCTTCAGGTAACTCTTACCTCTTGTGAAAAAGATGTACTGGGATGTTATATTCTGGAATGTTTGAAATATAAGCAGAGTTTGAACTATTGAACTATTGAACAAAGAGCTGGATTAACTCAAAGGATCAGGCAGCTTCTCTGAAGAACATGAATAGGTGACATTTTGGATTGGTATTCTTTTTCAGACTTATGTGACTTTTTGGGTTGGGACCCTTCTACAGACTTATAGGTGGCGTTTCAGGCTGGGACCCTTCTTCAGATGATAGGTAGAAGCCTCCTTAGTTACCATCTTGAGGCAACATGGATTGTTGTTGCTCACCAGAGTAGTCAGCACCTGTAGTAACAGCAGAAGCAATTATTTTGAATGGGAGTTTCGTATCAAATGGGACAGTGATATATCCCAGTGTCTGGGTCACATAATTCTGGGTCTTATAGAATCCCCCAATGTTGAAATTTGTGCCTCGTATCCATGGCATCCACTTCCGTAACCATTCCAACGTCTCAGCTCATCTGATCTTTGTAGGTGGCACAGTGGCACAGCTGGTATAGCTGCTGCCTCCCAGCGTCAGCGACCCACGTTCGATCCTGACCTCGGGTACTGTCTGTGTGGAGTTTGCAAGTTCTCCCTGTGACCGCGTCGATTACCTCCAAGTGATTCAGTTTCCCAAAGACGTGCAGGTTTGTAGGTTCATTGACCTCAGTAAATTGCCTCTAAACTGTTTTTAAACTGCATTGGGAGCGGATGAAAAATTAGGAGAACATAGAACTAGCATGGACGGGTGACCGATGGTCGGCATGCACTTGTTGGGATGAAGGGCCTGTTTCCATGCTGTATCTTTAAATTAAACTAAATAAACAACCCTACTTTAATTGCGAGAATATGCTGTCGTTTTGCTTCTTTCACTGTTTTAACCTTCTGTTTCCAGATTTTTCATGCTTGCTGTGAGTCTTGTACCTGTCATGCCCCCACATCAATGTAATGTTGGCCATAAATACACTGCATCAGAGACAATGCTTGCTTCTTGCAAATGCAACAGTGAATGTACCTCAACGTACTTTTCAATGGTAGTACAACATTTGGGGATGTACTAAAGACATGTAAGATTATAAACATGTATTTCTTTCCAAATATATCCATTGTACGGTAAATGTGATATGTGACTCTCGAACTGTCATTCCATTAATACCAGCTTGACAGAAAATGTGTTCGCTTTGAAAAGGAAACAATGAAGGCAGTTCGAAGTGTCAGTGCAACAACTGATGTATAGAAAGGTTGCAGAAAATCCATTCAATAATGAGTGAGGGAAGAATTTGTGTGAAATGATTCATTTTCCGTCAAATTTCTGATCAGGTTTCCACAACACTTTCCCCGTAGATATGATAGTCTAAATACAATTCCAGAATGTAAGTTCCATCAATTTTCTATCAACCTATAAGCTTACCACCAAACTGCCGCTCAGCTTCCATGCTCTCAGACTCTATGGCTCTGTGAGATAAGTCCCTCAGCATCGGGGATGATGTTTCTGCTCCAATGGCCTTTGAGTTGATTAATGAGGAAAAATGGAATGAGTAGGTTGTGCCAGAGAAGGAGCAGGATGAATGGGAAGTTTGAGAGGTGACGTACGCCTTCAAAACATTCCTTGTTTCCATGGTTGGTGCACCATGGCCTGCTGTCCTCTGTGTGTACAAAATGTACTGCCGTTGTTAGCCCCGGCTATAATGACAACACCTTCCAAATCCATAACCTCTACCGTCAAGTTGGTCAAGGGCCGCTGGAGCATGGGATCATCATTACCTGCAAGTTCCCTTCACCTAAGGCGTGTTCCATCCTGTCTTGGAGACGTCTCGCCAGACCTTCCTCATCACCAGAACCTCCCTCTCTAACAGCACTGTGGAACTAGCTCCACTAGAAGGACTGCAGCAATTCAAGACCCTGACTCACTGCCGCCTTCCCAAGGGCAACTTGGAATGGGTAATGACTAGAGTCATACAGCATGGAAACAGACCCTTTGGCCCACACTGACCAACATGTCTCATCTACACTAGTCCCACCTGCCTGCATTTGGCCCATTGCACTCTAAACCTATCCTATGCATGTACCTGTCTAAATGTTTCTTAAACAATGCAATAGTACCTGCCTCACCTACTTCTTCCGGCAGCTCGTTCCATACACCCACCGCCTTTTGTGTAAAATAGTTACCTCTCAAGTTTTGCTAAATCTATCCCCCCTCACCTTAAACCTAGGAACTTTGGTTCACAATTCCCCTACTCTGAGCAAGAGATTGTGTTTACCCGATCTATTCCTCTCACAATTATGTACACATGATTGGCTGGGAACCGAAGTGGCAATTTCCTTACAGTAAAGGCACTGGGTATATGGAACGAGCTGCCAGAGTAAGTAGTTGAGGCAGGTACTATATCAAAATTAAAAATGGACTTGAACAGATACATTGATGGGAAAGATTTAGTGAAATACTAGACCAAGTGCAGACCCGTTGGGTCTCCCCCAACGTGCGTTTGCGGGGGGGTGGGGGCATGTCCCTGAGGGTGGGAGAGGGGTGGGGGGGGAAGGGGGGAGGGGAGAGGAGAAGGGAAGGTGAGAGGAGAGGGGTTAGGGAGAAATTGAGAGGAGAGGGAAAGAAGAGGGGTAGGGGAGAGGTGGAAAGAGAGTGGAGGGGGAGAGAGAGAAGGATGAGAGGAGAGAGGTGGGGAGAGAGAGGGGGTGAGAGAGGAGGGGGAGAGTGAGAGAAAGGGGAGGGCGAGGGGAGGGAGAGGGGAAGAGTGGGGGGAGAATGGGGGAGGGGTAGCAGGGAGTGGTGCAAGAGCGAACGGAAGGGGTGAGGGGAAGATGGGGGTGAAGAGGGGTGGGGAGAGAGGGGGGTGGGAGGGGTGAGGAGAGAGGGAGATGGAGATGAAGGAGGAGAGGGGGGTGGGGAGGGTGTGAGAGGATTCAGGGAGGGGGTGAGAGGGGTGGGGTAGTGGTGGGGGAGGGGAGGAGAGTGGGAGGAAGGGAAGGGGAGAAAGGGGAAGAGTGTGGAGGGAGGGGGAGAGGGTAGAGAGAGGGGTAGGGGAGAGAGAGGGAAGAGTGTGAGGGAGGGGGAGAGTGGTAGGGAGAGGGGGAAGATTGGGGAGGGAGGGGAGAGCGGAGAGAGGGGGAAGAGTGGAGAGGGAAGGGAGGGGGGGAGAGAGGGGTGGGGGAGGGAGATGGGGAGGTGGGGGATGGGTGAGAGAGAAGTGGAAGTGGGGAGGGAGAGAGGGTGAGAGGTGTAGGGGAGAGTGGTGGAAGTGGGAGAGAGAGAGGGGAGGGGGTGGGGGAGTGGTGGAAGAGGGAGAGAGGGATAGGGAAAAAGGGGTGCGGGGGGGAAGGGAGGGGGAGGGAAGTGGAAGAGTGGGGGGGGAGGGAGGTAGGGGGAGTGGTGGAAGAGGGACAGAGGGGTAGGGGGAAGGGGATGGGAGGGAGTGGTGGAAGAGGGACAGGGGTTGGGGGAAGGGGGCGGGGGGAGAGAGGAAGGGGGTGTGGGAGAGGGATGGGGGTGGGAGGAGGAGGGGGGTGAGGAGAGGGAGATGGAGAGGGGGAGGAGAGAGGGGTGGGGAGGAGAGAGGGATGGGAAAGGGTGAGAGAGGTGTGGGGAGGTGGAGGGAGGGGAGGAGGGAGATGGGGTAGAGGAGGGAGGGGGAAGAGTGTGGAGTGTGGAGGGAGGGGGAGAGGGGTGGGGGGAGAGAGGAGAAAGAGTGGGGAGGTAGTGAGGGAGGGGGAGGGGTAGGGACAGTCCATCTATTCCCCAATCCCTATCACCCCCAATCCTCTTTCTCTATTCCCACACACGTGATCACGCACTTCGACACAGGCTGCGGAGGGGGGGGGGGGGGGCTGGGGCAAGAGCAGATGTAAATGAGATCCATTCCGATTGGACATCTGTGAGCATTGGGCATTGTGACATCATACGATGGAACGTTCACCAACATTCTATGGGTGAGAGCAGTTTGACTGTTTTAAGATTTTGAAAAATTGGAGGGGGGGGAAGCATTTTATTAAAAATTGTGTACGTAAAAACGTCTAAACGTAATGAGGAGCACCTTTGTGAATGTACAAGCGTAACGTCTGGCGAAATGGAAAAAAACGGCGGCGTCTGAGGGTCCGGTTTTGGCGGAGTAGGGAATCAAAGGGCGAAAATCTTATCTGAAAAAAAAACCGGAATGTGACAGCCAGCCGGCCCGGACGGCGGTCGGCAGACACACACACAGTTTTAAAAGTAGATAGATAGATAGATAGATAGATAGATAGATAGATAGATAGATAGATAGATAGATAGATAGATAGATAGATAGATAGATAGATAGATAGATAGATAGATAGATAGATAGATGGGCCAAACGTGGTCAGATGGACTAGCATAGAGTCGGCTTCTTGGTCAGCATGGGCAAGTTGGGCCAAATGTACTGGTTCATGCTGTATGATTCGATGAATCTAAGGCATAACTCCTTCTCAGATAGGGCTCAGACTACTCAGCAGGAGATTCCAATATCTTCTGTAACAGTGTGATGGAACAGTAGCTGTCTGGATCGCCAACTGTTTCCCTTTGCTTGGCATTGGTCATCATCTTGAATTGACAGCAGATGTTTGGAGTGGTTCCTACACAGCAGCTGGTGGTAAAGAGCCTATTTAGCGGCTCCAATTCTGGATTGATTTCAGCAGCTCCTGCTGCCTCCCTGACCTCATGTGTTGTCCAATTCCAATTGTGTGCATTGGTTTTTGAAAACCCTGCAGATCTGCAGGATTCTTGAGAAAAAGCAACGGGGCTCTTTTTTACACTTGGACAGCTTACAACTCATACTCTGCCTCGGTACCTCACAACCTGATGGTAGGGACAATTAATTCTCCTATTTTAGGTAACTGACCATCTATCTATCTATCTATCTTTCTTTCTTTCTTTCCTTCTTTCCTCCTTCCTTCCTTCCTTCCTTCCTTCCTTCCTTCCTCCCTGTCTGTCTGTCTGTCTGTCTGTCTGTCTGTCTGTCTGTCTGTCTGTCTGTCTGTCTGTCTGAGGGGGCAGGACAAAGCCTGAACAGGTAATAGACTGAACCCAAGGGTGATAATTTTGAAAGACAGATGATTGTTGTCAGAAGGGATGTCGAAGAATTGTGAAGCTGGGCCAAGGAACCCACCCATGGTACCAGGCGGTGAAAAGCACACCACCTATCGCTTGCCAGGGTTTATCCCACCCCCACCTCTTTACATCTTACATCAGTCACTGCAAGTAAGTGTGCAGGTACAGCAGGCAGTGAAGAAAGCTAATGGCATGTTGGCCTTTATTGCAAGAGGATTTGAGTTTAGGAGCAAGGAGGTCCTACTGAAGTTGTACAGGGCCTTGGTGAGACCTGGAGGATTGTGTGCAGTTTTGGTCTCCTAATTTGAGGAAGGACGTTATTGCTATTGCAGGAGTGCAGCATAGGTTAACCAGGTTAATTCCAGGGATGGCGGCACTGACATATGATGAAAGAATGGAGCGACAGGGCTTGTATTCACTGGAATTTAGAAGGATGAGAGGGGATCTTATAGAAACATATAAAATTCATAAGGGATTGGACTGGCTAAATGCAGGAAAAATATACCCGAAGTTTGGGGAGTCCGGAAACAGAGGTCACAGTCTAAGAATAAGCGATAGGCCATTTTGGACTGAGATGAGGAAAACCTTTTTTCACCCAGAGAGTTGTGAATTTGTGGAATACTCTGCCACAGATGCCAGTGGAGGCTAATTCACTGGATGTTTTCAAGAGAGAATTAGATTTAGCTTTTAGGGCTAACGGAATCAAGGCATATGGGGTAAAAGCAGGAAAAGGGTACTGATTTGTGTCAGCTGTGTAACTCCCTGTCTGGAGGCAGATTCTTCCCCACCCTGGATCAGTCCAATCAGGGTTGTGTAGTCTGCAAACTTGAGAAGCTTGATAGAGGAGTCAGTGGAGGTGCAGTCATTGGTGTAGAGAGATTAGAGGAGAGGGGAGAGTACGCAGCCTTGCGGAGCTCCTATGCTGAGGGTTTTGCGGATCCAAGGTGTGCTTTCCCAGCCTCACATGCAGTACCTTTGCAGTACTTTGCACAATTGCAGCACTTTGTGTTCTCAGCAAGACTCCAGAATTTTCAGTTCCAAGAAAAAAATAATGTTCAGTTGCAATGCCTAATTGATTCGTGGGAGTGATGCTCACAATTTTAAAAATACATTTTAGCAGGACTGTGAACTATAATCTAAAGCTGTTAAATTTGCAGCACAATTTTCATCTAATATCCTGATTTGCACAAAATTGCAAACTCCTTTTTCAAAAATGAAATCTGCATAACTATAATAAATGATGTTGCATGGTAAATTGCTTTGATTCTGAGTTCCTTACATGTAGTCTCAAAAATAATCAGTCACTTTTTTTAACGATAAGTACACCCAGGAAAGTTCACATTTTCTCATTCAATAGTTGAGCATAACATTTCTAAATTCAAAATCAGGAGAGCAATGATACATCATTAAAACTTATTGAGCAATATCATCTAGTCACGGAAACAGGCCCTTTGCCACAGCTTGCCCATGCCAACCAAGATACCCAAGTGAACCTGGACTCCCCCGCCAGTGTTTGACCCATAATCCCTCTAAACCTTTCCTATCCATGTACCTGTGCAAACGTCTTTTAGATGTTGTTATAGTATCTGCCTCAACTACCTCCTTTGGCAGCTTGTTCCATACACCCACCAAGGTCACCTGTCAGGTTCCAATTAAATCTTTCCCCTCTCACCTTAAATGTACATCCTTTGGTTCTTGATTCCCCCACTCTGGGTAAAAGACTCTGCTCATTCACTCTTATCCATCCCTCTCATGATCTTATACACCTCTACAAGATCACCTTTCAGCATCCTGCATTCTAGAGAATAAAGTCCTTGCTTGCTCAACTTCTCTCTATAGCTCAGGTCCTTGAGTCCTGGCAACATCCTCGTAAATCTTCCCTGCACTCATTTTGGCTTAGCGCCATCCTTCCCATAGCAGGGTGACCAAAACTGAACACAATACTCCATTGCGACCTCACCAACATTGTTGTACAACTGTAACATAACATCCCACTCAATACCTTGACTGATGAAGGCTAACGTACTGAAAGCCTTCCTGACCACCCTATCTACCTATCATGCCATTTCAGGAAACTATCGACCCGTATTCACAGATCCATCTGCTCTCCTGAGCCATGGCATTGACAACACTCTCCAGAGCCTTGAGACTGACTGTGAAGGCATCCAAATTCAGCACATCTCACCTATCCACATTAAACTCCATTAACCATTCCTCAGTTCATTTGCCCAACTGTTCCATTTTTGATAACCATCTATACAGTCTACTATAACGTTCACTTTAGTGTCATCTGCATTGCTCTGAAAATCTTTGATATTAATCACGAACAACAATGGGCCTAACACCATCACTACTCCCTAGTCTCCAGTCCGATAAACAACTCTTCACCAACACCCTCTTCTTCCTTCCATGGAGCTGATTCTCTATTCATTCAGCTCACCCTCCCTGCATCCCATGTTATCTAACCTTCCTGAGGAGCTTGCCATGCGAAACCTTATTAAATGCATTGCTGAAGTCCATATAGATAACACCTTTGCCCTCGTCAACCCTTTTGGTTACTTCTTTAAAAAACTCAATCAGATTTATGAAACATGATCTCCCACGTGCAAAACAATGCTGACTATCTATAATTAGCCTCTGTCTATCCAAATGAACATATATTTGATCCCTCAGTATCCTCTCCATTAACGTGCCTACCACTGGTCTATAGTTCTCAGACTTTTCCTTGCAGCCCCTTTTATATAGAGGTACAGCATTATCCACCTTCCAGTCTCCCTGCATCTCACCCATGGCTAATGATGATTCATATATCTCAACCATGGCTCCTGCAATTTCTTCTCTAGCTGCCAGTGTCCTCAGATATATCTGATCAGGCCCGGGAGATTGGTATCATCAAGAGTCTGAAGAAGGGTCTCGACCTGAAACGTCACGCATTCCTCCTCTCCAGAGGTGCTGCCTGTCCTGCTGAGTTACTCCAGCATTTTGTGTCGACCTTCGAATTAAACCAGCATCTGCAGTTCATTCCTACACAGATTGGTATAATCGGTGTTTTATCAAAACCTTAATAAATCACTCTGTAATAGCCTGTAGCTCATTTATGGGCCTGTCCCACTTACGCAACTTTTTTGGCGACTGCCGGCACCCATCAAAGGTCGGCTGAATTTTCAACATGTTGAAAATTTTCGGCAACCTATGACGGGTGCCGGCAGTCGCCGAAAAAGCCGCGT
Organism: Okamejei kenojei; assembly: GCA_035221665.1. Taxonomy (NCBI): domain Eukaryota; kingdom Metazoa; phylum Chordata; class Chondrichthyes; order Rajiformes; family Rajidae; genus Okamejei; species Okamejei kenojei. The sequence continues at coordinate 56,074,680 of CM069131.1, forward strand.
AAGTGGGACAGGCCCAAATACTCAGCAGGTCAGACAGTTTCCGTGGAAAGAGAAATAGACCTAATGTTTCAGACTTGCATCTGCAGTTTTAGATTTATAAACAGTCTTCAATCTTCATTTAGGATGGAGAGTGACATAATTAATTCAGAAACAAGGGTTCTGAACTTAAAGAAAGGTAACTTTGAGGGTATAAGACGTGAATTGGCCAAGATAGACTGGCAATTGATTCTTACAGGGTTGACGGTGGATGTGCAACAGAAGGCATTTAAAGACTGCATGGATGAACTACAACAATTGTTCATCCCAGTTTGGCAAAAGAATAAATCAGGGAAGGTAGTGCATCCGTGGATAACAAGGGAAATCAGGGATAGTATCAAAACAAAAGATGAAGCATACAAATTAGCCAGAAAAAGCAGCCTACCAGAGGACTGGGAGAAATTCTGAGTCCAGCAGAGGAGGACAAAGGGCTTAATTAGGAAAGGGAAAATAGATTATGAAAGGAAATAGGCAGGAAACATAAAAACTGACTGCAAAAGTTTTTATAGATATGTGAAGGGAAAAAGATTAGTTAAAACAAATGTAGGTCCCTTGCAGTCAGAAACGGGTGAATTGATCATGGGGAACAAGGACATGGCAGACCAATTGAATAACTACTTTGGTTCTGTCTTCACTAAGGAAGACATAAATAATCTGCCAGAAATAGCAGGGGACCGGGGGTCAAATGAGATGGAGGAACTGAGTGAAATCCAGGTTAGCCGGGAAGTGGTGTTAGGTAAATTGAATGGATTAAAGGCCGCTAAATCCCCAGGGCCGGATAGGCTGCATCCCAGATTACTTAAGGAAGAAGCCCTAGAAATACTGGATGCATTAGTGATAATTTTTCAAAACTCTTTAGATTCTGGAGTAGTTCGAGGATTGGAGGGTAGCTAATGTAACCCCACTTTTTAAAAAGGGAGGGAGAGAGAAAACGGGGAATTACAGACCAGTTAGTCAAACATTGGTAGTGAGGCTAGAGTCAGTTATTAAAGATGGGAAAGCAGCACATTTGGAAAGTGGTGAAATCATTGAACAAAGTCAGCATAGATTTACAAAAGGTAAATCATGTCTGACGAATCTTATAGAATGTTTCGAAAATGAAACTAGTAGAGTGGATAAGGGAGAACCTGTGGATGTGTTATATCTGGACTTTCAGAAGGCTTTTGACAAGGTGCCACATAAGAGATTAGTATACAAAGTTAAAGCACACAGTATTGGTGGTTCAATATCGATGTGCATAGAGAACTGGCTGGCAAACAGGAAGCAAAGAGTAGGAGTAAACGGGTCCTGTTCAGAATGGCAGGCAGTGACTAGTGGGGTACCACAAGGCTCAGTGCTGGGATCCCAGCTATTTACAATATATATTAATGATCTGGACGTGGGAATTGAATGCAACATCTCCAAGTTTGCGGATGACACGAAGCTGGGGGGCTGTGTTCGCTGTGAGGAGGATGCTAGGAGGCTGCAAGTGACTTAGATAGGCTGGGTGAGTGGGCAAATGCATGGCAGATGCAGTATAATGTGGATAAATGTGAGGTTATCCACTTTGGTGGCAAAAACAGGAAAGTAGACTATTATCTGAATGGTGGCCGATTAGGAAAATGGGAGATGCAACGAGACCTGGGTGTCATGGTATACCAATCATTGAAAGTAGGCATGCAGGTGCAGCAGGCAGTGAAAAAAGCGAATGGTATATTAGCATTCATAGCAAAAGGATTTGAGTATAGGAGCAGGGAGATTCTACTGCAGTTGTACAGGGTTTTGGTGAGACTACACCTGGAGTATTGCGTACAGTTTTGGTCTCCAAATCTGAGGAAAGACATTCTTGCCATAGAGAGAGTGTACAGAGAAGGTTCATCAGACTGATTTCTGGGATGTCAGGACTTTCATATGAAGAAAGACTGGATAGACTTGGCTTGTACTCGCTAGAATTTAGAAGATAGAAGGGGGAGCTTATAGAAACTTACAAAATTCTTAAGCGGTTGGACAGGCTAGATGCAGGAAGATTGTTCCCGATGTTGGGGAAGTCTAGAACAAGGGGTCACAGTTTAAGGATAAGGGGGAAATCTTTTAGGACCGAGATGAGAAAAACATTTTTCACACAGAAAATGGTGAATCGCTGGAATTCTCTGCCACATAATTGCCTATATTTAAGAGGGTGTTAGATGTGGCCCTTGTGGCTAAAGGGATCAGGGGGTATGGAGAGAAGGCAGGTACAGGATATCGAGTTGGATGATCAGCCATTATCATATTGAATGGCGGTGCAGGCTTGAAGGGCTGAATGGCCTACTCCTGCACCTATTTTCTATGTTTCTATGTTTCAATCCTTATCAATACTAACTGTAGGTGAATCTTTGTGATATGGTTCATACCATTTTACTGGGAAAATCAGCGAAAGATTAGGTTCAAGAGAAGCCATTGGTCTGTTACATTGACATTGCTGAATGTGTAATTGCCAATATTTATATTTTTAAGGTACCAGGCCAATGGTTACATTTGTGAATTATTTGATACAAATGCAATAGGACCTGTCCGCACTGACCAGCGATCACCCAGTACACTGACAGTATCCTGCACACCAGGGACAATTTTCAATTTTTTACAGAAGTGTATGTCTTTGGAGTGTGGGAGGAAACCGAAGCACCAGGAGAAAAATCCACGGGTCACAGGGAAATGTACAAACTCCGTACCGATAGCACCGGTGGTCAGGATCGAACTCGGGTCTCTGGTGCTGTAAGGCAGCAGCTCTATCGCTGCGCCACTGTGTCACCGTACAGTGTTGCCTAGACTGGAGTGTTGTGGGGTGCTAAGGAATCTTGTTCAATAGTGGTTGTATCTTTATTTGATATTATACAAGGGAAATTCACTTACATTGGTTTTTTTGATATTCCAAAAATCTCATAGTTATTAATTTAAAGGATAAACATGAGGGCTAAAGAGCAGCACAATGGTGCAGCTGGTAGAGATGCTGCCTCATAGCATCAGAGAACCAGGTTCCATCCTGACCTCGGGTGCTGTCTGTGCAGAGTTTTCACGGGTGCTCCCGCTTCCTCCCACATCCCAAAGACGTTGTGGTTTATAGGTTGTAGGCTGGTCTCTGAAAATTGCCCCCAATATGTAGGAAGTGAATGCAAAAGTGGGATAACATAGAACAAAAGTGAACAGGTGATCGATCAGCAAGTACTTGGTGGGGGAAAGGGCCTGCTTCCGTGATGGAAATCTGAGGTTTGTCAGCAGACAGGACCTTTCTTCCATTCTGAAGAAGGATCCCAACCAAAATGTTGCCTATCCTGTCCCACTACTGATCCACTGAGTTCCTCCAACAGTTTGTTTTTTGCTCAAGTTTCCAGCAACAGCAGTTTTTTGTGTCTCCGAACACAAGATTTAGTCAAGTTATTGTTCGTAACTGGGCATCTCAATCTTTTTTTTTTTCAAATTTAGCATGCACTCAATCACTTGTTATCCACAAAGACACCAAAGACATTTTTTTTTAAGGGTGACTGAATTGGGTTAATGATTAAGAAGGAACTGCAGATGCTGGAAAATCGAAGGTAGACAAAAATGCTGGAGAAACTCAGCGGGTGAGGCAGCATCTATGGAGTGAAGGAAATAGGCGACGTTTTGGGTCAAAACCCTTCGACCTTGAGAAAGGGTTTCAACCCGAAATGTTGCCTATTTCCTTAGAACTAATGAACTAGACTAGCTCACTGGTGGAGAAACAAGGAACTGCAGATGCTGGTTTGTACCAAAGACACAAAGTGCTGAAGCACTCCATTGCCAGAGTGAGGCCACAGGCAAACTGGAGGAACAGCATCTCATATTTCCCTCGGGTAGCTTACTACCCAGCAGTACGAACATTGGCTTCTCTAATTTTAAGTAACTTCTACTAACACTCTCTTACCCCTTTCCCCCTACCTCCTCCCTAGTTGTTTAGCCAGGACCACAGTTCACAACAATATATCTCTCTTGAGATCACACCTTCCCCAGCCAATAATGGGTTTACCAGGGAACCACCCTGCCTGATGCCATCTCTTGCTGATCCTGATATGTCTTGGACTTTTCTCGCTTCCAATTCCCCCCCCCCCCACCCCCTTCCAGTCCAAAGAATGGTCCCGACTAGAGATGCTGCCTGACCTGCTGTGTCCATCTTTATTGCACTGATGGAGCTTGGATTGTTCAGATGTTCCACTCTTTTCTTCAGAGATATTTGTAAACATTGCCTCAGCTGGCAAAATGACACAGGGTGGACAAGCTTGTGGAAGCTTACCAGTGCCATGTAACAATAGACCTACCAGTCAAACAATGAAACAAAGCTCCGTACAATTTGCCTTTTGCTGTCTTGGTTCCCATTTGAAGCAGTGGTAAGATTAATTAATCACAGCCATCATTCTCTGACAGTTAATCTTCAGCAGAGCTTACATGTACATGCAATGTCACTCGTCATTCCACATGTACTACACTCATCACATGTACTACACTCATCAATCATGTCTGAATCACATTATTTTCCCGAAAGAGTTTGATTTGAGGCACAAGAGACCGCAGTTTACTTACTTTAGACCTTTCTAGACTTCAGAGATCCAGTGCTTAATGGTTTAATGGTTTAATGGTCCTTTATTGTCACATGTACTGAGGTACAGTGAAATTTGATGTAATACACAGTCATACCAAAAAAGCAACAAGACACAAAACTACATAAAGGTTAAACATAAACAGCCACCACAGCGGCGTGTGAGAATCCCTAGGGCACCCAGCATAAGCGGAGACCCACAGCCATCAGTTCAATGTCCGGGCCACACACACGCTCCTTCACCGACCGCTGTACTCTCTCTGCAGTCCCTGTCAGCCCAAAGTCTGAAATCCGTCCACACTCACACCAGACTCCAGGATCACTGCACTCACGGCAATCCCTCCGAGTCCCCACCAGGGTAGGCAGCTCGTCCATTGTGTTTTTCAGCGACCACATATTCCCCACTGTGATGGAAGGCGAATAACTTTTACCATCTTCCTCCTTTCCTGCAGTCGGGGCGATTGAAGTTCTCGCAGTCGGCGATCAAAGCCCCCACAACGGAGCGATCGTGGTTCCCGCAATCGGGGCGGTCAAAGCTCCTGCAGTTGGAGCTCCCGACATCGATCCCTAACAAAGCTACCTCCAGCTCCACAATGTTAGGCCACAATGCCGGCGGAGATGCAATACGGAAAAAGTTGCACCTCCGTCGAGGGAAGAGATTTTAAAAGTTTCCTGTTTCCCCCTCCCCCACCCCCCACATAATACAAAACTAAAGATACGCTAACACATACAAATAAAACAGAATAAAAACAGACAAAAGAAGAAAGGGACGAGACAGGCTGTTGGCGAGGCAGCCACTTACGGCGCCATCCGGTGGTCTTTAGTCACCCATTTACTTAAAACTGTTGACTATCGTTACAAAATTGCATAAAGTGAAATGTCAAAAAGGGCAAAGAACATGTCTGCTCGTTTCATCTAGCGTAAAGATATTTTTAATGGTTCACTGATCAAAAACACTTGAAGTGCAAGCATTAAAATCCATGTACAAGATGGTGTGGATGAGGGATATTCACAGAACTACTATAGCTCACAGATATGTGCCTCCTCAAGGGAGCAGTACCTAAGATAGACACAAAGTCCAGGAATAACGCAACAGATCAGGCAACATCTTTAGAAAAAAAAGATGGATGATGTTTCGGGTCAGGATCCTTATTCAACTGAGTTACTCCAGCACTTCTATCTTTGGAATAAACCAGCATCTGTAGTTGTTTGTTTTCACATTCTGCTGGAATACCTGTTCAGTCCATCAGGTCTGTTCTGCATTTCATTAAGATCATCACTGACCTAATGTATACAGTCACCCAGTTTATCATGAATTGATCCCCTCTGTCTTGAAAATATTCTACGAGTCTGCATTGTCTACACTTTAACAAACATAGTTCCAAACTCGCATGCTGTTGTCCGAGAAACAAAAATGCTAATGCATTAAATGGGCAACCGCTTATTTCTGACAAAAGAAATTCCTCCTAATCTCCTTCCCAAAGTAACGTCCTCTAAACAGACCCTTCGGCCCACCGAGTCTGTGCCGACCAGTGACCACTGTGTACACTAGCACTATCCTACATACGAGGGACAATTTACAATTTACAGAAGCCAATTAACAAACAAACCGGTACATCTTTGGAGTGTGGGAGAAAACAGGAGCAGCCGGAGAAAACCCACGCGGTCACAGGGAGAACGTACAAACTGCATACTGACAGCACCCGTAGTCGGGTTCAAACTTGGGTGTCTGGTGCTGCAAGACAGCAAATCTATCGCTGCGGCACTGTGCTGTCCACAGTTGGTGAAATCTGTAACAACCAGAAACAAGAGCTGCTGGAAGAACTCAACGAGTCAGACAGCAGCTGCAGAGAGAAATGGACAGTCAACGTGATGAAATGTCTTGACCGGAATCATCAGCTATCCATTTTGCTCCACAGTTGCTGCCTGACCTGTTGGGTTCCAGTAGCTCTCCAGAGTTTGATTTGAATGAGAATGAATCAACCCTTGTGGTTCCATTGTCCACAGATCTCAAGTGGCCAAGTTTGATGCAAGGATTTCATAGGATCTCAGTTTCAGACTCTCAAACATTGATTTTACACACGCTTATCAAACTAGAACACCATTTGTACCAACACCAGAAATTGCTCGACAGAGAAACTAATTAACCTTCCAGATCCCAGACATTCTTCAGAACTAGGAAAGGGAGAAAAAACAAATTAGGTTTCAGTCGTGGAGAAGGCAGAAAGGGAACGCAGGAGGATGAGGGGTGATCTTTTAGATGTGTGCAAAATCATGAGAGGAATAACTTGAGTAAATGCACAGAATCCCTTGCCTAGGGTAGGAGAATCGAGAACCATAGGTTTTTCTAGCTGAGGGGGGGCGGGGGAAGATTTAACAGGAACCTGAGGCAGTAACTTTTTCACACAAGGAGTGGTGGTGAGTGTATGGAACGAGCTGCCGGAGGAGGTAGCTAAGACAGATACCATCACAACGTTTAAGAAACATTTAGACAGGTACATGGATAGGATAGGTTTAACGGGATGTGGGTCAAACGCAGGCAGGTTGGACTGGTGTAGATGGGACATATTGGGCAGTGTGGACAAGTTGGGCTGAAGGGCCTGTTTCCACACTGTATAACAGTATACTGGATGGGTGGGGAGAAGGAAGGGAATATTTTCATTTCCAGATGGAACAGAGAAGATTACTGACAAGGATTGGGAACTTGTTACTGGGCAAAAAGCAAAGAGGAGGAAATTAAAAGTCTTTATCAGGTGGAAGACAAGAGGGATGTGAAGTGAACTCTGGGTCCACATCATTCAATCCTGTATCTCAAGCCCACTCCATCTCACCATACCCAGAGTGCCACACTGCCTTAATAAGGCTCCACCAAGGCCCATAGAGCAACACCTTACTCTTCGTTAGTGCATGAAATATTCCCAGAGACCCAGACCCAGCCCCAGCCCAACCCATGCTCCAATGCCCACTATCGCCACCAGCACCCTAGTTTGATCCTGTCCTTGGGTGTTGTCCGTGTGGAGTTTGCACATTGTCCATAAGGGTTTCTTCTGGGTGCTCCAGTTTCCTCCCATATCCCAGAGACATTTGGGTTTGTAGGCTAATTGGTCTCTGTAACCTGGCTGTAACCTGCCTGGAGGCGTGCGGGCAAGATCATCTCTGACCCCTCTCACCCTGGCCACAAACTCTTTGAATCACTTCCCTCTGGAAGGCGACTCCGGACTGTCAAAGCTGCCAGAGCCAGACATAAAAACTATTATCCACAAGTAGTTGCTCTCCTCAACAGCCAAAAATCTGTAGCCTCCATTTGATCTGGCATTTTGTTGGTTCGCATTCTTGATCAATGGTGTTATCATTAATGTTTTATTATTATTAACGTTTAGTGTTTTCTGAGTCATTCGTAACTATCATTATATGTCATGTTCTTACTTGTGGGTGGAGCACCAAGGCAAATTCCTTGTATGTAAATACTTGGCCAATAAAACTTACTTAGTTATTTACTTACTTAAATGTTCCCAAGTGTGTAGGGAGTGGATGAGTAAGTGAGATAACATTGAACTAGTGTGGACAGGTGATCGATGGTCAGCATGGGCTCATTGGGCTGAAGGGCCTGTTACCATGCTGTAATCAGACAACTGTTCATATGTTCCAGTGTTGTTTGCTTTGTTTCTTATTCAATTTTAATATTGTCATGGCAATTGCTGTAATTATAAGAATGACATTCTATGAAAAAGAAGGTGAATAGGTGGTCCTGAACTTAAGACAGTTTCTAAAGAATGATGGTGGATAAAGAAACTATTTATATTGTATTTGTGAAACGTATGTTATCTGGTTTTGTCCGTGTGTGTGTCTCATATTGTGTTTATGTGATTTTAGTTTCAGTTTTAGAGATACAGCGTGAAAGCAGACCCGTCGGCATACCGAGTCTGTGCTGACCAGTGATCCCTCCACACCAACACTATCTTACACACTAGGGGCAATTTTATAATTATACCAGCAAACCAGTACGTCTTTGGAGTATGGGTGGAAACCGATATCCTGGAGAAAACCCACGCAGGTCACGGGGAGAACGTATAAGCTCCATACAGACAAGCACCTTTGGTCGGGATCGAACCTGGGTCTCTGGCGCTGTAAGGCAGCAACTCCACCATGACATAGGTGTATACTGTGTATGTTTCATCTGTGTGAGTGTTGTTTGTGTATCTGCTTTGTCAGTTTTTGTGTGTGTGACAGCAATTTAGAGTGTGTCTATGTTTGTATGTTTATGTGTGTCTGTGTTTAATGTGCATTTTGTGTTTATATCCAGCATGTGTGTGTGTGTGTGGTTTCATTTTTGCTTTGCCTCGGTGTTTGTGTCTATGTGTTTGTGTATGTATGCGTGTATCTCTGTGTGGTTGTAATCTATGTTTTTACATGTGTATGCTTTTACATTTGTTGTTGTCCATATATGTGTGTGTGTTAGCAGTTTTGTGTGTGTCTATGTGTCTGGTATTTTGCTGCGTGCATTTTGTTTGTGGCACTGTGTGCTTCTTTGTGGTTTTATCCATGTGTGTGTATCTGGTTTTACCTGTGTTTTTGTAGGTATGTGTGTGCTTATGTAACTGTAAGCAGTTTTCAATGTGTCCATATGTGTGTCCAACATTTTGTTTCTGTGCATTGAACCTGTGTGTGAGTGTGTGTGTTCATGCGTGTGAGAGCGTTTGGGTGAGTGCATGTGTGTGCATTTGGTTTTGTTTGTGTGAGACAGTGTGTGCGTGTGTGTGGTCGTGCGCGTGTTTGAATCTGGTTTTGTCAGTGTGTATGTATCTGTTTGTGTGTGTGTGATTGAGAGTGTGTGTGTGTGTGTGTGTTTGTGTCTGCGTTTATGTGGTTTCATCCATGTTTGTATGTCGGTAGTTTTGAGTTCCTATGTTTGTCTGTGTGTCTGGTGTTTTGTTTATGAGCATCTTATGTGCGGTTGTGTGTGTGTGTTTCTATATGATTTGATCTATTTTTTGTGTGTGTGGGCTGTCTTGAGTGTGTCCTTGTTTGCGTGTGCCTGATTTTTTGTTTATGTGCATCTTGTGTGTTGCACCTGAGTGTGTGTGTGTGTGTGTGTTCCTGCCTGTCACTGTGTGTGTGCGCGCCTGTGTGTGTGTGTGTATGTGTGTGCCTATCCCCGATAGGTGTGCAAATTGCTTGGATTCCTCTAGGACCCGGTGGGAGCGCTGTACACTCGGGCTACGCCGCACGTCAGTGACTGAATGTACACGGAAGAGGAGGAGGCGGAGGCTGCAGCCAGTCAGCGAGGTACAAAGAACTGGGCATTCACCTTTAAATCCGTCCATTTAAACAAAATACTTCCTACTCTCGGCGCCGGCTCCCATGGATCCCACTTACCTGCGCACGGAGGCGGATAAGGAGCAGCGGGCATAAGCTGACAACCCAGGTAACCGGAGACATTGACAGCGTTTGTCTGTTTGTCGCTCTCTCCCCCTTTGCTTGCTGCTAGCCTTTGCGCTGAAAGTGTCAGGTGGCGCACAGCCACACTGCATCTGAGTGTTTATCTGAATCATTGAGAGGGCCCAGTTACTGCCGTGGCGTCTCGTCTCCCCCTTCCCTCTCCCTCGCAAGGAGAGCGGGGCGCAGGAGCAAGCGGAGACGCGAAGCTCCCTGCTTGGCGGTGGCGGTGTCACGGGCTGTTAGCGCTGAGTGCTGAGCACAATATTGCAACACACTCTCACCAGCCGGAGCATATACACCCACATTGCGTCCAGTCTAGGGGGAAGGCGCAAGCGCGGGACTCCATAGCACAGATACACACACTGAGAGAGAGAAAAAGGTAGCAGGGTTACATTGGACGTAACATTGTTTAATACCCCTGCTTTATTTTTTCTTTTGTTAACAAACCCTGCAACCGCAGGGAGCCGGAGAACCGCTTCAATGCACCAATGTGTTGCCTTCAACACCTCCAGCTGAACGGTTGCTACTCAGCTCTTTTACCCCCAAATGTCAATGGGATGACATTTAGACAAGAAACATGGTTTGATCCTTCCTGCTATTGAAAGTTGCACTTCTATTTTCTACCGAAGGTCAGCCAGTTCTTTACCTACTTCCTCCCAATGTGTTTTCCAATCTCAGCCACAAGAGGATGAAAGGTACAGCGTTCACTCGACAGCCTTTCCATGTATATCTACGGCCAAATGAATCAACCGCGGCGTTTAAACCTGCGAGAGATTTGCTCGCAGTATCCCAATCGGATGCTGTTTCCCTGAACTCAACATGTGTCTGCGATTGATTTCTGAAATGTGCCGGTTTAGCGATTGAACTGGCCTCCAATGCAATGCTTAGCCAAGGGTGCCGTTCTGGGAAGCGTGGGGGAATCTCGAGCAATAACACTTGCAATAAAGTTTAGAGACAGCAGTGTCTGTACTTCTGGGGAGCTGAGACTTGTACCGGTTCGACGGAGATTCCTTCAACGCCACGGCATGTCAACATTGGGGTTCTTGCATTGTGTAGCTTAAATGTTTTGAACTCCGAGTGCGGGTCAGAGGGCGTCGTTTGGAAGGTGTGTACAAATCATGAAAATAGACACCGTACAAAGTTGAACCCTTCATTCGGCTCTCGGGCCTGGTGTTGCGGATTGTGCACTCTTGTGGATCTTTTGTTGGGAGACCTGATAGAAGTGTACACAACTATGAGAGGCATAGATAGTCGGGACCCATTCCCAGGGTAGGATTGTCAATTACCAGAGAGCACAGCTGTAAGGTGGGAGGTGGAAAGTTTAAAGGGCACAAATTGCTGGAGTAACACGGCAGGTCAGGCAACATCGCTGGAGAACACGGATCGGGGACATTTCAGGTTGCGACCCTTCTTCAGATCCAATCAGAAGGTCTTCACCCAATACATCACCAAACCATGTTCTCCAGGGATGCTGTCTGACCTGCTGAGTTACTACAGCACTGTGACCCTTGTGTAATAACCAGCATCTGCAGTTTTTTTGTTTCTACAATGTTTAAAGCAGTCAAGAGTGTTTTATTGTCATATGTCCCGGACGGGACAATGAAATTCTTACTTGCTGCAGCACAACAGAATATGTGAATATGTAAACATTGTATATAACGGAAAAAAAAAAGTTCAATAAATAACAAATATAGTGCAAATAACAAATAATAATAGTCTTTTGCAGTTCAGAGCTCATAGCTTATTCGTGGTGTTTAGTAGCCTGATGGCTGTGGGGATGAAGCTGTTCCTGAACCTGGACTTTACAGTCTTCAGGCTCCTGTACCTTCTTCCTGATGGCAGTGATGAAATGAGTGTGTGGCCAGGATGGTGTGGGACCTTGAAGATATTTGTTGTCTTTTTGAGGCAGCGACTATGATAGATCCCTTCGACAGTGGGGAGGTCAAAGCCGGTGATGGACTGGGCAGTGGTCGCAACTTTTTGTAGTCTTTAACACTCTTAGACGTTCAAAGTTGCCAAACCAGGCCATGATACAACCAGTCAGAATGCTCTCTAGCGTGCACCTGTAGACGTTTAGGAGAATCCTCTTCGACATGCCGAATATCCGTAATCTTCTCAGGAATTCTCAGGAGTAGCTGATGTGCCTTCTTTACAATTGCATCGGTGTGCTGGGTCCAGGAAAGGTCTTCTGATATATGCAGGCCCTGGAATTTGAAGTTATTGACCCTCTCCACCATCGTCCCGTTGATATAAACAGGATTGTGGGTCCTCATCTTTCCCCTACTAAAGTCCACAATCAGTGGACTTTAGTAACATCATAAGACCAGTTCCTTGGTCTTACTGATGTTGAGAGCCAGGTTGTTGTGCTGGCACCATTTGGTCAGTCGGTCAAATCTCACTTCAATACTCTGACTCGTCCCCATCTGTGATTCGTCCAACCACAGTGGTGTAATCGGCGAACTTGATGATGGAGTTCGCACTATGACCTGGCTACGCAGTCATGGGTATAGAGTGAGTAAAGCAGGGGGCTGAGCACACAGCCTTGAGGTGCTCCCGTACTAATTGTTACTGAGGATGAAGTGGTTCCTCCAATTCGAACACACTGTGGTCTGTGGATGCGGAAGTCGAGGATCCAATTGCGGAGGGATGCGCAGAGACCCAGTTCTGTGAGCCTGGTAACCAGCTTGGAAGGGATGATAGTATTAAATGCCGAGCTGTAGTCTATAAACAACAGCCTGACGTAGGTGTTTTTGTTGTCCAAGTGGTCCAGTGTGGAGTGGAGAGCCAGTGAGCAAGTGTTTGCTCCACAGAAGGAGATCTGTGGAGCAAGTGTTTTTCACAGAGGGTGCCTGGAACGCACTGCCAGGACTGGTGGTGGAATTTCATAAGGTAGTAGAGTTCAAGACGTTTTGTATAAGGCACTTGGATATGCAGGGAATGGAAGGGATATCGATCATGAGCAGGCAGTCAGGAGTTTGTCTTGGTATTGTGTTGCGCACAGACATTGTGGGAAGGAGGGCCTGTTCCTGTGCTGTACTGTTCAATGTTCTATCTTGGGTTAGCTTGGTGCGTGTGCACAACCTTTCAAACAAAGAGTGGTGGGTATGTAGAACAAGCTGTTGGAGGGGGTAGTTGAGGCAGATGCTACCGCAACATGTAAGAAACATTTAGACAGGTACCTGGATAGAACAAGTTTAGAGGGATATGGGCCAAATGCATACAGTTGGAACGTGTAGATGGGGCATGTTTTGGCGAAGGGCCCGTTTTCATGCATTTCAGACTCTTTGACTCTTTGATTCGAATCCCCCATCACAATCTCATGGTCACTATTACTGATACTTTAAGAGATACTTGTGTCTATTCCACAGTACACAGCTGAAGGGGTCAACGGCCTGGTTTGGGTAGTATTGCAAGCCTGCTGCATTGTGATTCTTTGCAGCCAACGTTGTTTTTGCCTTGTGCAAGAATTGGACTTGACACCGTGTAGTTTGGTCAGCGTTAAGGTCGGTATCTGGAATGAGGGGATTTCCCCAGATGTTCTGACTAGCTCCTTTAACCAAATACCATCCAGAGCAGCAATACCCCGCCTCTTCCATCTCTGTAAAGCCTTAGGTCGGATGCCTCTGGCATTGAAAGGACACAAGTGCTGGAGTAACTCGGCAGGTCGGGCAGCATCTCTTGAGAACATAGACAGGTGATGTATTGGGTCAACAGCTTTCTTCATTCTGAGTCAGACTATAGATAAACACAAAGTGCTGGAGCAATTCAGTAGGTCAGGCAGCATCTCTGGATAAAAGGAATGGGTGACGTTTCAAGTTGAGACCCTTCTTCAGACTGATAGTCAGAGGAGAGCTATAGTTATAAGGTGAGAGGGGGAAAGTTTAATGGAGATGGTGTGTTTTTTTTTTACACAGAGAAGTGGGGTCTTCATTTGAATATATGGATTGTTATTATTGTGTGGGTCAGTTTTGTCCCATTTTAATTTTGCTTTCTACAGGAGGTCAATGTATTGGGTACATATTTTGTGCAGTACAGGAGGACACATGGAGATGGCATGTTGAGTTGCCTGTTACTGTGGTAGCTCATGATTAAAGAACTCGACTATAGCCTGAATATTACCCATGACCCAGAGGACGGAGTAATCAAACCAACTCGCCCATGCCGACCTCCATACCTCATTTATGATTGTCCCACTTGCCCACATTTTGGCCTACGACCCTCAAACTTTCGTATCTATGTACCTGTCCAAATGCCTTTTCAATTGTGCTAAACACAAAGTGTTGGAGGAACTCAATGGGTTAGGAAGCATCTGTGCATGGAATAGACAGAAAATGTTGTGGCGTTGGGACTTCTTCAGACAATGTGCTTTCCTTAAAACTACTTTTCCCTGGCAGCTTGCTCATTGGTGATTGTGCCAGTGGTAGCTTCCCTGTTGTTCTTCAATATTCTATCATGAAGTCTACTCTCTTCACATGTGAGAGCAAAGAGAACCTAAGTCTTGCTCCCTGATTAAAAGGCTCCTGTCTGTCAGCACAGTTGTCTCTTATTCATGCCCGAGAAGACCAATCTTTATATTGTGGACACAAAGTGCTGGAGTAACTCAGCGGATCAAGCAGCAGCACTGGAGAACATGGAGTTACTCCAGCTTTTTGTATCCTGTGTATTAGCTGGCATCTGCAGTTCCTAGGTTCTACATCCAGACTTCACGTTGTGCTCCATTCTCTGGAGTGGGTGTTATCATTTGGAATTGGAGGTGAGGATATTGATGACTCCTGCAAGAAGATATTCTCAGTATGGCTTTACGATGAGTCCATGTTTGTAAATATCTGCTACGGTAATGTTGATTATGTGGATTGCCACCTTGTTGTGGTGGAGAAGCTTGTGTGGACCTGAGACCCTGAAAGCGATGCCGTCTGGAGCAATGCTCCTGGTAGGGCCATCCATGGTGGTAAGGGGGAGGTCAATGACAAAGAGCAATCCAACCAAGAACTCAACGGTGGAACAGGCGGAGGACGATGGCTGACCTTAGTGGAGCATCACAACAGCTGGGAAGGCGGATGAAAGCAGCAGCAGAAAAGGGTCTCCGGTCGTCTTGGACTCCATGCCACTGGATCCTGACCCAGATCTGTCAAGGACCATGGGGTGGCTGTCTGTGCACCAGTCGCCCCGCATTAAATAAAGTCACAAACAGTCGTCCTCCATATGGGGAATAGCACCCTGGAGGCACCCATGGTCAGACACGACTGAAGGGGGCCTAAGAATGGAATGTTGATTGAGGATTGTTGATTACATGGATTGCCACCTTGTTGTGGTGGAGAAGCTTGTGTGGACCTGAGACCCTGAAAGCGATGCCGTCTGGAGCTATGCTCCTGGTAGGGCCAGAAAAGAAGGCCCTTCTAGAGGACCAGAAAGTCCAGGTAGTCAATGGCACAATTAAAAAAATAAAAAATAAAAAAAATAAATTTGTACACCGCTCAGCAAGAGTATCACCATACCCAGACAATCCCCCAGTTAATGCAGAATGTATAGAATGTAACAGCCCACTGAGTCTAGATGCAAGTGCTACCATGTCGACACCATTTCAGTCCCAGCTGCATCTGGTCACAAAGGCCTGTTGAAGCCGTCGCTTCCATTTCAGTTATCCTGCGAATCGTCGTCCGTCTCCCTCTTCAGCCTTTGTGCTGTGTTGAGATGCCTCCCGCAGCCGACCTTGGGCTCGGCGACTTCTCGCTCCAGGCGGGGTCCCCCGACACCGCGGTGGGTGCGCCAGACCAGCTGTTGGAATATGGATCTGGCATGTCTCTCTGTTCCCTCGTAACTGAGAGAAAGGGAGAACTTGAAATAGCTCATGGGAGCAGGAAGGAACGAGGAACTGTAGATGATGGTTTACAAAAAGAAGACAGTACAAGAACAAGCTCTTCAGCCCACAATGTCTGTGTCTAACATGATGCCAAGACCAACCCTTATGCATAATCCATATCCCTCCTCTCCCTGCATAGACATATGACTATCCAAAGGACTGTTCCAAGCACCACCCTCTGTAAAGAAAAGTTGACCTGCACATCTTTAAACTGCGCCCTTCTCACCTTAAAGCTGTGCTGTGAACTAGGCAACCATCCTATAACCAACTAGAGAGAGGCCTTGACCTCTCATCAACCTAGGAGACCCTTGGGCTTCGTTAATTGGACTTTACAGCATTTTATCTTGCACTAAATGTTATTCTCTTTAACATTTACCTATAAACTGTGGATGGCTTGATTGTAAACATGCATAGTCTACCTGCTGACTGGATAAAATGCAATACCAAGTTTTTCAATGTACCTCGGTACATGTGGAACTATACTAAACTAAACCAAACCTAAACTCTTAATGAATTTTTAATGCATTTGAGAGACACTCCCGTTTTTTCTTTCATGTGCACAGTTATTCAGCAGGGACTTGTATACATCGACAAAGCTGGGGGATGAGAATGTAAGAACCCAATCTTTAAGCAAGATGCACTTTAATAAGATCTTGTTGCAGTGTTTCCAGAGAGGACTGATTATTTGGAATTATCTTCCAGCTGAAGGTAATGCAGTGCAATTATCAAGAACACGGTGAATACCTGGTTAGGAGCAGATGATTAGAATGATTAATTGCTGCAGAGCATGTTAAGGCAACTCAACTGCCTTGAGTCCTGGCTTACAGGTGGGAGTGGGTGCAGAATTGCATCAAGCGTTATGGGACTAGGAGGGTGTGCTGGGAATGTATCTTTGGAGACTTAGAATAGGAAGTTTTTGCAGGAGATTTAAAAAAAAAACAGACTGGTATTAAACCGATATGAGAAACAATCTGCTTGTAGACACCAGTCATTAACGAATCCATCATGAAAACGCTTGAGAAATTTTCCGATTTAGGGTGGCACATTGGCGCAGCGGTAGAGTTGCTGCCCCGCAGTGCCCGAGACCTGGGTTCAATTCTGACTATGGGTGCTGTCTGAATATTCTCCCCGTGATCACATGGATTTTCTCCAGGTGACTTTACTTTTGACTTAACAGAAACATCGCGGAAACGGGTCCTTCGGCCCACTGAACCTGTGCTGACTGGCAGCCACCCCTGTACACTAGCACTAACCACACACTAGGGACAATGTACAATTTTACCAAAGCCAATTAACCTAAAAACCTGTACAACTTTGGAGTGTGGGATGAAACCGGAACACCCAGAGAAAACCCACGAGGTCACAGTGTGAACGTACAAACTCCGTAGAGACGGCACCCTTAGTCAGGATTGAACCCAGGTCTTTGGCGCTGTAAGCAGCAACTCTACTGCTGCACCACTGTGCTGGGTGCTGCAGTTTCCTTCCACACTATAAAGACATAAAGGTTTGTAGGTTAATTGGACTTGGTAAAAATTGTAAATTGCCCCCGTGTGTGTAGGATAGTGTTAGTGTATGGGGTGATCGCTGTGGCGTGGACTCAGTGGGCTGAAGGGGTTTTTTCGTGCTGTATGTCTACAGTCTGGAAGTTTGCTCCGGGAAGACTGCGCACAGAATGAGCAGGGAGACAAAGGTTCACTATTGACATCTGATGATTAGGTAGGACAAAAGGTCTTTGAGGTTTCAACAGCACAATGGATGTTGCAGTGGAGCAGCTGGTAGAGCTGCTGCCTCACAGTACTAGACACTAGGGTTTGATCCTAACTTTGGGTGCTGTCTGTGTGGAGTTTGCACGCTCTCCCTATGACCTCATGTTTCCTCCACGTGCTCTGGATTCTTCCCACATCCCCAAAACATGCAGGTTTCTATGTTTGTGTTTATATTTAATTTAGTTTATTAGTGTCATATGTACTGAGGTGCAGTGAAGAGCTTTTTTTGCTTACAATCTAGTCAGCAATAAAGACTATACTTTATCAAACTGTACTTTATAACATTTAGTGCAAGATAATTCCAGTAAAGTTCGAATTTTAAAAATAGTCTGAGGGTCTCCAATGAGGTAATTGTTCAGTTGATTAGCCTCTGTAAATTTCCCCAAATGTGCAGAGAGTGGATGAGATGATGGGATAACATAGAACTACGGGTGATCAACGGTTGGTGAAGATTCCATGTTTTCTCTTTCAAACCATCAACCTGAGATGTGCCAAGATTTGAAATGGGAGCAATGATCTGTGTGTAGTAACAGGAGGCGACATTTCAGAACAATACGGTGACATTTCAGAAGAATAGGGTAACATTTCTGGAAAGTGAAATGCGTAACAAAGAAAACGATCACCAAGCAGTTTGGTGATTTTTCACACCTTTTGTGACAAAAATGTCAGAAGAGGAGACCAAACCACAAGAAAGATGATTGTACAAATTTGCAGATGACACTAAAGCGAATGGTGTCGTATATCATGAAGATGGTTATCAAACATTACAGCAGGATATTGATCGGTTGGACAAGTAGGTTGAGGAATAGTCAATGTCATTTATTGCAGATAAGTGTGAGGTGTTGTATTTTGGGAAGTCAAACCAAGACGGGACCTTCACGGTGAACGGCAGGGCCCTGGGGAGTGTGGTAGAGCAGAGGGATCTTGGAGTGCAGATACATGGTCCTTGACAGTGGCATCACAGATAGATTGGATGGTTAAGAATGCTTTTGGTACATTGGCCTTCATCAGTCAAGATATTAAGTATTGAAGTTGGGATGTTATGTTACAGTTGTGCAAGGCGTTGGTGAGCCTGCATTTGGAATATTAGTTTCAGTTTTGGTCACCCAGCTATAGGTTTATATGATTAAGCTAGAAAGAGTGCAGAGAAGATTTACAAGGATGTTTGCCAGGCCTTGAGGGCCTGAGCTATAGGGTGAAGTTGGGCAGGCTAGGATTCCGAGGAGGATGAGGGTGTGATCTTAGAGAGGCATATACGATCATGAGGGGAATAGAAAGGGTGAATGCATGGAGTCAGTTGCCCAGAGTAGGGGAATCAAGAAACAGAGGACATCAGGTTAAGTTGAGAGGGGAAATTTTTAATAGGAACATGAGGGGCAACTTTTTCCACATAATGTGGTGGGTATATAGAATGAGCTGCCAGAAAAGGTGGTTGAGGTGGGTACTCTAACACTTTTGGACTGATAGGAAACATTTAGAGAAATATGAGCCAATTGTGGGCAGGCAGACAGGACTAGCATGGAAGGGACATTTTGGTTGGCATGGGCATGTTGGGCCAAATGTCCGTGCAGTATGACTCTGATCTTTCTTTGTATTCTTTGGTTACCCAATTAAATGTGAGGGGGAAAAAAACATGCCCGGAAGAATTATTCTAGTTTCCTAAAAAAAGATGAATAATTTGCTTAGTATATGAAAAGTTCCCTAATAAAAGGGTCTCGACCCAAAACGTCACCGATCCATTTTCTCCAGAGATGCTGCCTGACCCGCTGAGTTACTCTGGCATTTTGTGTCCATCTTTGGTATATATCAACATCTTCAGTTCATTTTTATTACACATGTATTCTCATAGTCCAATTGCACAGTGCATAAGCAAGACACAAACAGAGATCAAGGCTACATGTTTTAATTAAGTGCATTCTCTGTTCCTGTTAAAGAGAGTAATACAATCATGGAAGAGGAAGTCATTTGATGCATTGTTTCTCACTCAACGAGAAAAATAATGTTTGGCTTCTGACCAAACTGTTTCTTCAGGTGCAGTTCAAAGAAATGCAGTTAAATGTCTCCACATAGCCTCGTTGTGCTGGAGACCAGGATTCAAACCTGACCTTGGGTGTTGTCCCTGTGAACTTTGCAAGTACTCCCTGCGACCGTGTAGGTTTTCCCTGGGTGCTCCGGTTTCTCCTACTTCCCAATTATGTGCATGTTTGGAGGTTAATTGTTCTCTGTAAGTTGCCTCTAATGTGTACGGTGTGGATGACAAAGTGAGATAACATAGAACTAGTGTAAACGGGTGATCGATGGTAGGCTTGGACTTCATGAACTGAAGGGCCTGTTTCCATGCTGTATCTTTTAATCAATATCTCTTTACAAGGTTGGAGGGAGAGTGTTAGTCCATGAAATCTGTGCTAGCTTGTATTTCAATCCATTCCCTACTATTTTTCTTTGTAACCTATTCTTCCCCCATTAGTTTTGGTATTGGTTTAATCAAATCATGTATGATATGGTGATAAATATTGTTTTGCATGTTATCCAGTGAAATTGTATCATATGTAGAAACAAAGAACTGCAAGTGCTGATTTGTACCAAAGACAGACACGAAGTGTTAGAGTAATTCAGTGGGTCAGGCAGCATATCTGTGGAAAAAGATTGGATGACCCTTCTTCAGATTGAACCATATTTCTCAAAGCTCTGAATAGATATTCCCTTTGGCAGTTTGCCTCTGTTTTTATTGTATGCCTTTTGAATTGAAAAACAATCTCTTGAATCTTCCTTATGAGTGGGATAACATAGAACTAGTTTGAACAGATGATCGACAACCAGCATGGTCTCAGTGGGCCAAAGGGCCTGTTTCTATGCTAGTTCTAAACTAAACTAAAGTACTTTTTTTGGCTGAGGATTTTTTTGTTGTTGCTGGTAATCAAACTGATAGAGCTGCTGCTTCACAACACCAGAGACCAGGGTTTAATCCTGACCTCTGATACCGTCTGTGAGGAATTTGCACATTCTTCCCGTGATTGCGTGGATTTCCTCATGGTGCTCCAGTTTCCTCCCACATCCCAAAAGGATTGTTGCTTAATTGGACTCTAAACTTGGAACATGGATTGACAGAACTTGTCTGAATGGTGATTGATGGTTGATGTGGGCTCAGTGGGCCACAATGTATCTCTGAACTAACGAGGGTCCGAAGAAGGATTTTCAACCGAAACCACACCTATTCCTTTTCTCCAGAGATGCTCATAAAGTCATAGAGTCAAATGGTGATACAGTGTGGTAACATGCCCTTCGGCTCAACTTGCCTACACCAGCCAACAATGTCCCAGCCACGCTAGTCCCACCTGCCTGCGTTTGGACAATATCCCTCTAAACCTGTCCTATCCGTCTAACTGTCTCTTAAATGTTGGGCAGTCCCTGCCTGCCTAGATGCTGTCTGACCAGCTAAGTTAGACCAGTGGTTTGTGTCTATCTTGGGTTTAATACATGTTTAAATACATTAGTTTTTCCAACAGTCCCTAACAATGTTGGGTGAGATAGACCAGGGCTATTGATTTTAGTTGCTCCAGTTAGCCAAGTATAACTCTTATTTAATGGGTTTCTAGGTCTTGACCATTTTGGGGATTACATTTTCTGATTGAACTTGTTGGTTGAATGGACAAATTTTTATTACCTGGGGTTCTGGGATCTTGGCCTGTTTTTTTAATAACAAATTCCTTGATCTTTTTCCATTTTTATGTGAATACCTTTGACAAGAAGCCATGAATAGTGTTCAGTATTTGTGCTGCTTGGTTTTGTGATTTTGTTCACTGGGTTGTTTAATCAAACAATTGAGATGTCAATACTTTATAATCCATTATTAGCTTAGAGGTTCAGCATGGAAAGAGGCCCTCGGCCTACTGAGTCCCATATTGACCTACAATTGCCCATTCGCACTAGTTCTATGTTATCCCATGTTCTCATCCACTCTACACATTAGAAGCAATTTTACAGAAGCATGTGAGAGAAAACTGGAGGAAGCGTAAGTAGTCATGGAGAATTGTGCAAACTCCACATAAACAGGTAGATGAGGTCAGAATCGTTGAAGTCACCTCAGATGGATGAGGTCAGAATTGAGCCCGGGTCTCTGGCGCTTTGAGACAGCACCTCTCCCAGTTGTGCCATGTGCTGCTGTTACATTTTCAAAATTAAGAGGCCATAATAATTCATAAGAAATCTTTTAAGGTCAGGTGGGTTGTTACACAATAATTGTCACGGGACCTTAAAAGCGATTGATGGAAAATAGTCGCCATTCCATCAACCATTCAAAGGTGTCACGCAGTAACCAGTTAACTTTCAGAGCAAAGCAAATTTTGCTCTGTGGCACGGATGCAACCTAGCACTTGATCGTATGCCAATGTGAAATTTTCTACCCCTCTATTAGCCATTATCAGAGATGCAGCGTGAAAACGGGCCCTTAGCCCCACCAAATCGGCACCGCCCAGTGAACAACCATACACTAGCACTATCCTACACACAAGGGACAATTAACCTGCAAACCTGTGCGTCTTTGGAATGTAGGAGAAAAGCGGAGCATCCGGAGAAAACCCATACAGTCACATGGAGAACGTACAAACTCAATACAGGTGGCACGTATAGTCGGGATTCAACCCGGGTCTCTGGCATTGTAAGACACAAACGTTTTATGCAGATAATCATTCTGTCATGTAATTAGTTAGAAATGTTGCCATCCCCCTCTTTCTTTTCTCTGCTCACCCCCCTGTGCGCACACATTTCTCACACTACCAGCCCCCCCCCCCCCCAATCTTTCTGTCTCCCCCTCCTCTTGTCCTCTTTCACCTATATCCCTCTTCTGGCGTTATATTTCTCCTCTCCTGATCTGCCACCTTTTTGTCTCATTTGCATCTCTAGCCCTTGTCCATACATTTTCCAATAAATACCACCGTACCTTTATCCACCTATCACTGACTAACCAGCTGAGTTACTCTGGCTATTTTGTTTCTCCTCCCCCCCCCCCCCCACCTACCTGTCACTTGCCAGGCTTGGTCCCACCCTGCACCTCTTCCAGCGTTCTCCCTTCTACCAGAGACGATCTGAAGAAGGGTTTCGACCCAAAATGTGGCCTGTTCATGTCCTCCACGGACAAAATCTGCGACAGGCAAATGGAACTAGCTTAGATGGGTCATCTTGGTCGGCATGGATGAGTTTGGCCAAAGAGCTTTTTCCGATGCTCTGTGACTCAGACTCTATGATTAGTGCATACTTGATTAGTGCAGGTGTCAGCGGTTATGGGGAGAAGTGTTAGGAGGGGGAGATGGATCATCCATGATTGCATGGCGGAGTAGACTTGATGGGCCGAATGGCCTAATTCCACTCCTGTTCCTTGTGATCTTTTATTTAGATGTCTGTTGCGAAATCTTCAGTTGATTTGAGAATGGGGCTATCCAATCTCTCTTCAGATGCTGCCTGACCTGCTGAGCAGATCAGCACTCCAACACATCATATTTAGCTGAAATTTCCAGCATCTGTAGCTCCTTGCTTTTCAATTATTCAGAAATGATTCTGTGGGGTAGTGCAGTGGTAGAGTTGCTGCCTTACAACGCCAGAGACCCGGGTTCAATCCTGACTATGGGTGCTGTCTGTACGGAGTTAGTGCATTCTCCCAGTCACTGCGTGGGTCTTCTCCAGGTGCTCTGGTTACCTCTTAAGATTTTTGGCCTCTGTAAATTATCCCGAGTGTGTAGTACAGTGCTAGTGTATGGGTGATCGCCGGTCAGCGTGAATTGAGTGAGCTGAAGGATCTGTTTCCGCACTGTATCTCTAGAGTCTAAAAGTAATGTCTGAATAGTTGATTTCATTCTCTAGTTTAATCTTGTACCTTTTGATTTCAGGATGTGTCCAATTCTTAAAATATCTGTTTAAATGTTGATT
This sequence comes from Okamejei kenojei, assembly GCA_035221665.1. Lineage (NCBI taxonomy): Eukaryota > Metazoa > Chordata > Chondrichthyes > Rajiformes > Rajidae > Okamejei > Okamejei kenojei. Next base: position 56,098,273 of record CM069131.1, read on the forward strand.
TGATTTGCACATTTTGCTTCCTAACTTGCTGGTTGAGTAACTTCTTTGAACTGATGCCTGACATCAAATCTCAACCCGAAATGTCACCCATCCATTTTCTCCAGAGATGCTGCCTGTCCTGCTGAGTTACTCCTGCATTTAGTGTCTAGCTTCAGTGTAAACCAGCATCTCCAATTCCATACTAAACAGATATCGGTCACTCCGCAGAGCTTACTGGGACTTTATGCTTGGTTTTTATGAGAGAACAGTGACAAATGCCTTCACTTCATTGTTAACCACATCCAGACTGGTTCTTTTGGACCATCATATACTTTACAGCATTTATTTTGCATTGGAAGCCACATTGATTGTGCTTTGACATCACATGGAATAGCCAGCAAAGACCTTCTTGAAATGAATTCTCATGCTGGAAAAAAAATGTTTTAATTCAAACCATAACAAGACAAGTGAACTAGGGAAATGTGAGCAAAACACAAGGTGCTGGGGAACTCAATGATCGGGCAACATCTGTGGAGGCAATACAGTTAACGTTTAAGTCTGAGAGGAACCCCGATCCAAAACATTAAATCTGAGCAAGTCACATCCTGAAACATTACCTGTCTGTTTAGTTTGGAGATACAGCGTGGAAACAGGCTATTCAGCCCACTGAGTTCATGCCAACCAATGATCACCCATACCACAATGGTGCAGTGATAGAGTTGCTGCCTGACCCGGGTTCTATCCTGACTATTGGTGCTGTCTGTACGAAGTTTATACGTTCTCCCTGCGACCGTTTGAGTTTTCTCCAGGTGCTCCGGTTTCCTCCCACACTCCAAAGACGTGCAGGTTTGTAGGCTAGTTGGCTTCTGTAAATATTTAATTGTCCCTAGTGTGTAGGACTGTGTTAGTATACAGGGTAATTGGCGTGGTTTGGTGGGCTGAAGGCCTGTTTCCATGCTGTATCTCTCAACTAAACTTGTTTCAATTGAATATAAAGACGATTTAATAGAAGAGCATTTGACAACACTTATTTTTGGCATAGTTAATTTTAGGAGCTAATGTATAATAAATGGCAACCTCCATTTACAGCCAGTTAGAAAATGTTTTCAATTAGAACAGAAGTGAAGAGTGTTTTATTTCTAAATCATCAGTGCACGAGGGTGCTTTGCAACTACAGTGATGGAATATACCAACAGGTGCTACTTATTCCGACAACAAACAGCCAATGTTTTTTGGAACACAAGCTATTCATCAGTTTTGTCAGGCTCACTGTTCATTCTTGCACAAAAGCTCAGACACAATGCATTCATATCTTGTGTTGCACTACTCCAAAACACAAGCAATATCTGCTGTAATACACGCCGTCCTTAGACCGCAACCACGCACCAAGGGAGGAAACCAAAGATCTCGGAGAAAACCCATGCGGGTCACGGGGAGAACGTATAAACTTTGTAAAGATGGCACCCGTAGTCAGGATCAAATCCGGGCCCACAGCGCTGCATGCGCTGCGAGGCAGCAACTCTACTGCTGCACCACATGCCGCCCCAAAGTTACATAGGCAGTGGAGCTTTTTCATGGCATTTTATTCTATTTCTGCATCCTAATCTTTATCTTTAGTGTCAAATATACATTTCTCTTCCTGTGGCCATAATTATATGGCTTTTTTGCAATTACGTGTCATTTTGAGAGCTGGTGCCATGACTCAAATTCATGTTTGCTGCAAACTTTTTCTTCAGTATATGGCTTATCATTTAGAGTCATGGAGTTGTGCAAGATGAAAACGGGCTCCTTGGCTCGACTTGCCCATGCTGACCAAGATGCCCCATCTACTCTAGTCCCATCTGCCTGTATTTTGTCCATATCCCTCGACACCATTTCTATCCATGTATCTGTCTAAATGTTTTAAAATTAAAATAGCTGCCTTAACTACCTCCTCTGGCAACTCGTTCCACATACTCACTGCTCTCTGCATTTGTTTACCTTAGTTAGCATACGCATTGCTATACCATATCAATCTTAAATATGCTAGACAAGAATGATGGAGAAACTCAGTGGGTGAAGCAGCATCTATGGATGCTGCCTCACCTGCTGAGTTTCTCCAGCATTTTTGTCTACCTTCGATTTTTCCAACATCTGCAGTTCTTTCTTAATCTTAAGTATGCTATTCACATTCAGTATTTTTAAGCAATTCTTTCTGATCCGTACACAGTATGAATATTGATTTATCTAACTTCAAGTAAACCTTGCATCCTCTCTCTCTCTCCGTCCCCCACCTGAGCCGTCATACAAATTCCACTTCCCAACAGCCAACAATGGACCATTGTGGGCTCCACCTTTCCTTGATCATTGTTGCTGGCTTTGATCTGCCTTTTTGCAAATCTTTCATTAATTTGTTCAATGTACATTTTTATACATCTCATTTCCCTCTCCCCAGACTCTGTCTGAAGAAGGGTCTTGCCCCGGAATGCCCCGCATTCCTTTTCTCATCAGTAAATGAGACATCAGTAAAACAAAGGCAGAACATGTGTGTTTAAACTGTACACTTTATTGCATGCACACTTGCAGCCCTAATAATTTTATACCTCTGATTCCCTTCATCTGATGTCTGTCTTTATTTCCAATGTTGTGAGAACTTACAGAAGCCAATGTTAGAGCCATACATCAGGAACATCGGCCCCTTGGCCCAACGTGCCCATGTCAACCAAAATGTCCCATTTACAAGAGCCCCACCTGCCTATATTTGGCCCATATTCCTCTAACCCGTTCCTATCCATGTTCCCGTCCAAGTGCCTTTTAAATGTTGTTATAATACAGCGTGCAAATTTGGCCCAACCTGCCCATGCCGACCTACATGTCCCATCTACGTGAGTCCCACCTGCCTGGGTTTGGCCCATATCCCGCTAAACCTTACCTATCCATGTACCTGTCCAAATGTTTTTAAGTGTTGTAATAGTACCTGCCTCAACTACCCCCTCTTGCAGCTTATTCCATTCAACCACCACCCTCAGTGTGGGAAAGGTTGCCGCACTGGGTCCGATTAAAACTTTCTGTCGTCTTTAACCTAGGTCCTCTGTTTCTTGATTCCCCTACTCTGGGTAAAATACTGTGCCTTCATCCTATCTATTCCTCTCATGATTTTGATCCACCTCAAAGATCACCCCTCATTCTCCTGTGTTCCAAGGAATAAAGTCGTAGCCTGCCTCTCTCGGTAACTCGGGTCCTTGCGTCAAGGCAACATCCTTGTAGATCTTCTATGCACTATTTCCAGGTTAATTGATGAGCTTGGTATAATTCTCAGCCGTGACTCTAATTTTCAAGCCGTTTCATTTTGCTTTGGAAAACTTTTATTTGCTATATTGATAAAGCATTCAAATTAACTTCCTCTGGATAAGTAACAGTCAACATAAATATTCAACCTTTGATAAATAGTTGCAAACAAACATTCTGTTCAACAAAATTTATCATCTGTTGCGAAAAGGTTCACTATTATCTGGGTCATATCACTAAATAATGTGTTCATCTACATTTGGGTAAAATTCCCAAATTAAATATTAGCTGACTTTTTTTAATACAAATTTTAAATGAATTGTCCTTTTTAAACAACTTCTACTCGATAGTCCGTTCAGTGTTTCAATAGAATGCCTATTCAGTGAAATTGATAGTGCATTATTAACTTTGCCCACAGCCCATGCTCGAGTTTTGACCGTATTCCAACATGCTTCGCTGAGAGAAACGTCGAAGAGTCGAGTTTTTAATTGTCATATCTACTGAAACGGAATCATGAAATTCTTACTTCGTTTAGTTCAGTGATACAGCATGGAAACAAGCCTAGGGCCCACCAATGGTCTCCTGTTCTATCCTACACACTGGGGACAATTTACAGAGGCCAATTAACCTACAAGTCTGCATGTCTTTATAGTGTGGGAGGAAACTGGAACACCCGGAGAAAACCCATGCGGTCATAGAGAGAACGTGCAAACTCCGTACAGATAGCACCCATAGTCAGGATCGAACAAGGGTCTCTGGGGCTGTAAGGCAGCAACTCTACCGCTGAGCCGCCCCAAATATGCAGCAGCACAAAAGATTCATAAACAGAGCCTCAATAGATAATATAATAAATAAAGAGGATATAAAGTTCAATAAAGAAACAGAAAACAAAACTGTGTAAAATAAAAACCGAAGCCTGACGTTCCTAGTGCAATAAAGTCAGTCCATAGTTCAGAGTTTAATTGGAGTTCGTAGTGTTTAAAAGGCTGATGGTTGTTGGGAAGCTGTTTCTGAACTTGGATGTCAGTTATCAGACTCCAATATCTTCTTCCCGATGGCAGGAGTGAAATAAGGGTGTGGCCAGGATGGTGCGGGTCTCTGATGATGCTGGCTGCCTTTTTGAGGCAGTGCTTCCAAGAGATCCCATCCATGGTGGGGAGGTTAGTACAGCTGATGGACCGGGCAGTGTTCACTTCTTGTAATTGCCTTCATTCCCGGACATTTGAGTTGTTCATGATGCAACCAGTCAATATGCTCTCTACCGCTGCACGATCTAGTGATGTACTCCAGCATTCTGTGTCTCTCCTGTATCAAATGAGTGGTGTGGACCCAAAAGCTAATTAAATTATGGTGCAGTCGGCATAACCGATCACATGAGAAAGTCTCTGAATATGTGCTTGGCCACTGTAAATACCGTGTGCAAGATTCCCTTCACCCTCTGCTTGGCTAGAACCCTGCTGGCCTGTGCCCTTTGTATTGCAGCTCTCTTTCCAACGTTAATGATGCAATGAGGGCAGAATATTTTATGGGTAATATGACCTTTAGGATTGCGGTTACCAAAACAGGGTGTGCCTTGTCTCAATTTAACTATGACTAATTGACAAAGGTTAAGGTTTGGAATTGAAGCCCAATTTCGTTGTTGGCGTGTTATGTGAGCATCAGGATAGTTCAATGCAAAAGCTGAAAATATGTTATCAGTTCATCTGTTCCTGTACTGTTGAGACAATGGGTTGAATTGGAGGGGTGATGGATCCAAGGGAGCCTGTGGTGTTCTCTGCTGCCTTCATGTGACCTTGAGCATTGCAGTGTGTTTGAGGGTGAGTGTTGTGTGCCTTGTGAACAAAATGTGTTATGTTCAAAGAATTTGGATAATTGCACCTGCCCCATCTGTTAGCTGAGAGTTGGCTGCTGTCAGTTAAAGGTGTTTGCGGGTAGCTCTATCTGTGTGAGTTGCTTCATGGGCAGTAATAAATAAAGAGCCTGAAACATTATTACCAACAATGTTCATTTATTTCACTAATTCAGCACGTTCTATGGTCGGGCAAATAGAGACCCAAGGTCATTATAAACTCTCAACTGACCTTGATAGAGTTAACAGCAACCCCTGGCCCAGGTGCCCATTTTAAAAAAAGGCTGTAGATTACGATTAAGACATCTGGCTAAAATATATGTGTGTTTGGAGGCATGGAGCCATAGAGTCTGAAGGAGGGTCTAGACCCAAAACAGCCCCTATCCATGTTATCCAGAGATGCTGCCTGTCCTTCTGAGTTACTCCAGCACTTTGTCATAGAGTCATGCAGCACGGAAGCAGGGCCTTTGGCCCAATTCGTCCACAGCAATCAGGATGCCCCATTTAAACTAGTCCCATTTGCTTGCCGTATGTCCCTCTGAACTTTTCCTATCCATATTTCTGTCCTAATGTCTTTCAAATGTTGTCATTAAACCTGCCTCAGTTACTTCCTCTGGCAGCCAGTTCCATGTACCAACCACTCAGAGTGAAAATGTTGCTTCTCAGATTCCTATTAAATCTAGTCCCCCTAAACCTATGCCCTCCGGTTTACTTTACTTTAGAGATAGCGTGGAAACAGGCCCTTTGGGATATTTGGGACAATTTATAATTTTATCTAAACCAATTTGCCAGCAAACCTGTATTTCTTTGGCGTGGGAGGAAACCGGAGCATCCAGAGAAAACCCATGCAGTCATGGACCGATCGCACAAACTCTGCACAGACAGCACCTGTAGTCGGGATCGAACTATGGTCTCTGCCCTATGGTTCTTGATTTTTCTTGCCCCCTGCTCAGCGTAAAAGACTTTGTGTACTCTCCCTATCTATTCTCCTCATGGTTTTATACACTTCTGTAAGATCACCCCTCAGCCTCCTGCACTCCGAATAAATTCCTAGCCTGCCCAACCTCTTGCTATTGCCTCAGACCCTCAAGGCCTGGCAACATCCTCCTAAATTTCTGCAGGTCTGGCACACTTTGGGAAGGGACATGGAAGGCAGTTCGCAGTTATGGCTGTAAGCTGTAAGAAGTGAACACTGCCCGGTCCATCAGCTGAACTGAGGGAGTTCTTCAAAGGACTTAGTTTAGTTTTAGTTTAGAGATACAGTGTGGAAACAAGCCCTTCGGCTCACTGAGTCCGTGCCATCCAGCAAACCCGCACATTTACACTATCCTACATATACGAGGGACAATTTACAATTATACCAAGCTAATGAACCTACAAACCTGTACATCCAAGCTTACAGTCGGTGGACTGTCGGGATATCGGGAGCTCGCGGGTCCGGGTGGGAGACCGCTCTCCGGAGCTCCCGCAACACAATTTCTCCAGCCCGTGTTGCGGGGTTGGAATGACCCGGAGCAGGGCCGTACATCGCCCGGCACGGCTTTAATGACCGCGGGACATTCCAGCGCCCGCCGGGGGCTCCAACTTTGTGACTTTTGGGCCTAGAGCGGGGCCGTACATCGCCCGGCGCGGCCTCAATGGTCGTGGGACTTAACATCGCCCGCCTGGGGCTTTGACATCGGGAGAGAAATGGTGTGGGGGAGAGAGAAGAACTTTGCCTTCCATCACAGTGAGGAGGAGATTCACTGTGATGGATGTTTGTGTAAATTGAATTGTTTGTGTGTGTGTGTTTGTTTTTTTTTTTAATGAATTGCTCTATTTGTATGGCTTGTACAAACAGAATTTCGTTCGCGCCTCTCTGAGGTTTCGAATGACAAATAATAAAATCTAATCTAATCTTTGGAGTGTGGTAGAAAACCGGAGAAAACCAGGGAAAACATACAAACTCTTCACAGAAAACCCCCTTGGTCAGGATCGACCCGGGGCCTTTGGCGCTGTAATGCAGCAACTACTGTTGCTCCACTGTGCCTCCCTTGGAACAATCGAGTGTGAAGTGGATAATGGCAAAATGTACACGGGCCAGCCACCATTGTACAAAGGCAGCAAATGGATAGAATAGTTCATGAAGTGCTTGTGAATACTTTATGAAAGATAGTAAACGGTATTGATGAAACGCAGCAACGTTGGAATTAGTTTTATTTGTAGCTTAGAAAGTATGGGAGTAGAATTCCCTCTTTGTTTGCAGTTTCCATAAAGAAATACAGCTTAAAAGGACACGGTGCTTAGTTTGGTTTTAGTTTAGAGATACCATGTTGAAATAGGCACTTCAGTCCACCAAATCCAAGCTGACCAACCATTAGCTGTGCACTAGTTCTACCTACACACTAGGGATAATTTACTGATACGAATTAACCTACAAACCTGCACTTGATTGGAGTGTAGGAGGAAACTGGAGCATACTCTCGTGGTCACAGGGAGACTGCAAACTCCGTATAGACAGAACCCGTAGTTGGGATCAAACCATGGTCACTGTAAGGCAGCAATTCTACCGTTGCGCCAATGAGCTGGAATACCTCAACGTGTCAGGCAGCATCTCTGGAGAACATGGATCGGTGGTTTTATGGGTTGAGACTCTTCTTAAGTGCCTGTGTTGTGAAGAAAATAATTCTTCAGTTGGAAGTAATATGAGTTACAAAGTGAATGGATTTTAAATTGGATGGTTTGGATCCCAGTGGAGAGTATTCGCAGCTTTGATTTGCCTTTCAATCCCTGCTTTTCATCTGCTCTTGCTTAGTGAATGAAATGTGACTTTTCTGACATGAGTATGATTGTTATATGTTGTGACCAAGCTTCAAAATCAATGAGCAACCCATGAAATGAGAAATGGAGAAAAGGCAAGGAGAGCGGCAAAGTGGATGGGAAAAGGGTGTAATCAGAATGGGAGAGACCCTGAACAATGGGAATCTGAATTGGAGGGCTACGATGGCATCTGGGAAGAAGAGACTATATTTTGATATTTAAAAATAAGAAAAGGCTGGCAGTACTCAGCGTGTTAGGTAGCATACATGGGGAGAGAGCCAGAGTAAATGTTGCAGGTTGATGACATTTCTTCATGTTTTAGTTTAGTTGATTGTCACGTGTACTAAGGTACAGTGACATTTTTTTGTTGCGTGCTAACCAGTCGGCAGAATGATTACAATTGGGTCAATAGACAATAGGTGCAGGAGTAGGCCTTTCGGCCTTTTGAGCCTGCACCGTCGTCAACAGTATACAGATACATGATAAAGGGAATAACATTTAGTATAAGGTAAAGTTCGATTAAAGATGGTCTGAGGGTCTCCATTGAGTTTGATAGTAGCTTTGACCTCTCTCTAGTTGACGATAAATGGTTCAGTTGCCTGATAACAGCTGGGAAGAAACTCTCCCTCAACCTGGAGGTGTGTGTTTTCACACTTCTGTACCTCTTGCTTGATGTGAGACAGAGTGATGGGGTGAGATTTGCCCTTCATTATGCTGGTGGCCTTGCTAAGACAGCATGAAGTGTATGTATGAAATCCTGCACAGGAGGTTAGTGGCACAAAATTAGAGCACATTGGGGGTAGGGTATTGACTGGATAGAAAATTGGTTGGCTGACAGTAAACAAAGAGGACGGATAAACGGGTCCCTTTCAGAATGGCAGGCAATGACGTGGGGTGCCACAAGGCTCGGTGCTGGAACCGCAGCTATTCACAACATATATTAACGATGAAGGAATTAAAAGTAACATTAGCAAATTTGCAGATGACACAAAGCTGGGTGGCAGTGTGAAATGTGAAGAGGATGCTGTGAGAATGCAGGGTGACTTGGACAGGTTGTGAGTGGGCAGATGCAGTATAATGTGGATAAATGTGAGGTTATCAATTTTGGTGGCAACGACAAGAAGGCAGATTATTATCTGAATGGTGTCAGATTAGAAATGGGGAGGTGCAACGAGACCTGGGTGTGCTTGTACATCCGTCACTGAAAGTAAGCATGCAGGTAGTGAAGACAACTAATGGTATGTTGGCCTTCATAAAAAAAATTAAAAAAAAGGATTTGAGTATAGGAGCAAAGAAGTCCTTCTGCAGTTTAACAGGGCCCTGGTGAGACCACACCTGGAGTATTGTGTGCAGTTTTGGTCTCCTAATTTGAGGAAGGACATTCTTGCTATTGAGGGAGTGCAGCGTAGGTTCACAAGGTTAATTCCCGGGATGGTGGGACTGTCATATGATGAAAGAATGGAACGACTGGGCTTGTATTCACTGGAATTTAGAAGGATGAGAGGGAATCTTATAGAAACATATAAAACTATTAAGGGATTGGGCATGCTAGATGCAGGAAACGTGTTCCCAATGTTGGGAGTCCAGAACCGTGGGGGCACAGTTTAAGAATAAGGGGTAGGCCATTGAGAACTAAGAAAACTTTTTCACCCAGAGAGTTGTGAATTTGTGGAATTCCCTGCCTCAGAGGGCATTGGAGGCCGATTCAATGGATGCATTCAAAACAGAGTTAGATATAGCTCTTAGGGCTAGTGGAATCAAGGGATATGGGGAGAAGGCAGGAAAGGGGTACTGATTGTGGATGATCAGCCACGATCACATTGAATAGCAGTGCTGGCTCGAAGAGCCGAATGGCCTACTCCTGCACCTATTTTCTATGTATCTATGTAAATGGAGTCAATGGCAGGGAGTATGGTTTATGTGAAGATCAAGTTCAAGTGAGTTTATTGTCATGTGTCCCTGATAGGACAATGAAATTCTTGCTTTGCATCAGCACACAGAACATAGTAGGCATTTACTACAAAACAGATCAGTGTGTCCATATACCATATATAAATATATGCACACATGAAGAAATAAACTAATAACGTGCAAATAACAGATAATGGATTATTAGTTATCAGAGTTTTATCCGAGCCAGGTTTAATAGCCTGATGGCTGTGGGGAAGTAGCTATTCCTGAACCTGGTCGTTGCAGCCTTTAGGCTCCTGTACCTTCTACCTGAAGGTAGCAGGGAGATGAGTGTGTGGCCAGGATGGTGTGGGTCTTTGATGATACTGCCAGCTTTTTTGAGGCAGCGACTGCGGTAAATCCCCTCGATGGAAGGAAGGTCTTTTCCTCTACAGGGCGTTCATCCTGGTTGCATCCGCTATTCTCTGCAATTTTCTGCGGTCCTGGATAGAGCTGTTCCCAAATTATACTGTGATGGTTTTAAACTAATGCTGTCTGGATGAAATACAAAAGTTGGTAGCTATGGTACACCTGGGGAAGACGATTAAGAAAGTCGGAAGCAAGCTTGTGAAGAACTTCGCCAATATGTTCTTATTCTTTGTGATGCAGATAATTTTAAAGTAGAGGTTCACTTCTCACAACACCAAGATCGTGGACTGTGAGGAAGGGTGTCAACGTATGCAGCAGGATGCAGAACAGCTACAAATATGGGCGGAGAAATGGCAAATGGAGTTTAAAACGAGATAGCGTGAGGTGTTGTACTTTGGGAGGTTAATATTTACAATCGAATATGTGGCGCAAAAAACAGGCCATTCAGCTCAACTGAACCTTGCTAGTATTATACTGGACTTTAGTTTACTTTATAGATGCAGGGTGGAAACTGGCCCTTTGGCCCACCGAGTCCGCACCAACCAGTAATCCCCATACGCACTGTGGAGTACTTACAATTTGTCCAAAGCCAATTAACCTACAAACCTAATTGTGGGAGGATACCAGAATATCCTGGTGAAAACCCATGCTGTCACAGGGAGAACATACAAACTCTGTACAGACAGCACCCGTAGTCAGGATTGAACCCGGGACTCTGACGTTGTAAAATTGCAACTCTACCATCGTGCCACTGTACTGCCTCTCTCCTTTCTTCCTCTAAAGGGCCTGTCCCACTTGGCTGTCATTTGCGTGTAATTTACGCATGCGTCGTGACACGCACGTGATGCGTGCATGGTGCGCATTACGCGTGTGTGGTGACATAGGCAGTGACGCGCGGTCACGCATGGTGTCCCAGGATTTTGTGATGTTCTAAATCTTCGCCTGCCATCTGCGTAATGCGCAAATGATGGCCAAGTGAGACAGGCCCTTAAATATCATCGTAACCTTCCATTCACTGTTCCCTCTTTTATCTTGTGTCACCTCAACCACATCCTGTGCCATGAATTCCGTGTTCTCATCCTTTAGATAATTAGCAACCAAACATATGCACAACAAATCCCGCAGAAAGCAGTGAGATAGCAGGCAGGTAATCTGTTGACCAGATGGCATACAACTGCTCTTCTTCAGTATGAAGGAGGGTCACGAGCTGAAATGTCGCCTTTCCATGTTCTTCAGATTTTCAGCCTGACCCGTTGAGTTTGATTCATAGTCATACAGCATGGAAATGGGCCCTTGCTCAACTTGCCTCTGCTGACCAACATTCCCGATCTACAAGATTCCACCAGCCTGCATTTGCCCGTATCCCTCTAACGTATCCTACTCCAGCACTATGTGGCCTTTTGCTCCTCTTTGAAGCAGTATCAACAATCTTTCATCAAATTCAATGGCACATGGATCCTCCATTTAAAGATTCATCTGAAGGGTAACCACATATCGTTCCCTAGGTTCACTTTTGGAGCATCAGATGTATATTTAAAATTTGGGTCTTTGGGGTGGGATTTGAACTTCCAACCCTTTGAGTAGGATTAAGATCATGTTGTGACCCGTCCATTTACAGTAAGAACTGGAGATTTCCTTGGCAATTCTTTTGAAGTTGCGGTGTAGCTGATTGAGAGAATAAGTGGTATTTGATTGATGCATGTTTTAACCACTGACTAAAATGGCAAGCTCTTGGAATCTGACATTTTCACTTCCTACAGTTCTTTAATGTGGTGTGGAAATTGCAAGACAACATTTTCACTGCAATGCGACTATTAAAGCTGAACTCGAGGAGGACCAAGGAGAGCTCTCTTCCTTGCACAGATAGGATTAGCGTTCTCAAATCTGATTTAGCCACGGTAATTGCACCTCACACCTCTTCCAACTGCACAGACCAGCTAGTGTTTCAGCCTGCTGTCACACCAGGGACTTAAACTCTCGAGTAAAGACTTTTTTTGTTTGGGCATGAATAGAGTAGACAGAACCATTTTCCCAGAGTTGAAAATATCAAAGATCAGTGGGCATAGATTTAAGGTGAGAGGACAAAAGGTTTTAAAAGAGATGTGCAAAGCAAGTTTTTTTTACATGGAGGGTGGTGGGAGCCTGGGACACCATGCCAAGATTGGTGGTGGAGGCGTACAATAGTGGCATTCAAGAGACTTTTAGATAGGCATGTGAGCAAGGTGATATATTTAATATCAACCTGAGGGGCAACTTTTTTTTACACAAAGGTTGCTGGGTGTTTCGAACGAGTGTACAGGTACTCACCACATTTCAGAAACATTTGGACAGGTGCATGAAAAGGATAGGTTTAGAGGGATATGGACCAAGCACAGGCAGGAGGGACTAGTGCAGATGGGGCATGTGGGAAAGCATGGGAAAGTTGGGCTGAAGGGTCTGTTTACACGTTGTATGACTCTGATGTATATGCAGGCAGATGCGATTATTTTTTCCTGGCATCATATTTGGGCCAAACATTGTGGGTCAAAAGGGCCTGTTTCTGTGCTGTACTGCTCTGAACAGAGATCACTGATATATGTTCAGTATTTAACAACAACCACAGTATTCATTGCAAATAAAAATGGCAAAATGTTGGAGATAGTCAGCAGGTGAGGCAGCATTTGTTGAAGGAGGAACAGATAAAAAATCTCAACAAAGTTAAGGCTTTGGGTTGATGAACTGGAAAACAGTGTTTTAATCTTGCAAGTGAAGGGTGGGGTAGAGAGAATGAAGGGAATGTGTGTGACAGGGTGGGGACCAAAGTAATTTGGGTGAAACTCATTCTGTTGATGCTGTCTCACTCAGCAAAGGTGATGAATGCTTGCCAATCTTAATTGGGCGTTCTGTCGAGTGTAAATAAGTGTGAATGTGGCAGTAGGCACAAAATATAAAGTATGGCAGAAATGTAAGATGCAATTCCTGGAAATGGAATGTAGGAAACACCCGCAACAGACTAGTTTATTGTTGCGTGTATCGAGGTACAGTAAGCAACTTTTGTTGCGTGCTATCCAGTCTGCAGAAAGACAATACATGATTGCAGTCAAGCCGTCTGCTGTGTACAGATAAAGGGAATAATGTTTAGTGCAAGATAAAGACCGATTAAAATAGTCCTAGGGTCATTAAAGGTAGTCCAGCCATAAAATATTTTTATAGAGAGGGGAAAATTGATCCAATGTGATATGTGAGTGAGTGTCTGTACATCACAACACAGTGGCACGTCACTAGAGTTACTGTCTCACCCAGGTTCGATCTTGACTACCGGTGCTGAGTGTATGGTGTTTGTACATTCTCCCTGTGACCACATAGGTTTTCTCCGGGTACTCCGGTTTCCTCCCACACTCCAAAGACATGCAGGTTTGTAGGTTGATTGGCTTCTGAAAATTGTCCATAGAACTAGTGTACAGCTGATAGCTGGTCAACACGGACTCAGTGGGCCAAAGGACCTGTTTCCCACTATATTTATAACCTAAACTGATGGGTTCAGGAATGGCTGGTTATCAGAAATTCAGTATTTAGTTACCTCCAGCTGCTTTGATTTCAGATTTTCAGCATCCGCAGGTTTCTGCTTTTCAGTTGTACTATTACTGTAATTCTGTATTTTTGGATCATTTGTGTCAGCAGGTTAATTTTTAGCTGATGGTGAAAGCATTTTAAGAGAACTTTATTTCCTGTTCTATGTTCAGAATGATGTTCGAACATTACAAATTATGCCATATTATCCAATTAGCAAAAAGGAGAGCGGTGCAGTTCTATTCTCCAAATGATCGATTTAATGATCGATTTGATACATCAGACAAATTCATAATCGTACAGCGGGGAACAGGCCCTTCGGCCCACACTTGTCTATAAGGTCCAATATGCCCAATCGAGCCATCCACAGTGTATAGTTACAGGATAAAGGGAATAACATTTAATGCAAGGTAAAGTCTGATTAAAGATAGTCTGAGGGTCTGCAATGAGGTTAGATGGTAGGTCAGGACTACTCTCTTGTTGGTGAAAGGATGGTTCAGTTGCCTGATAACAGCTGTGACTAAACTGTCTGGAGGTGTGCATTTTCACGCTTCTGTACCTCTTGCCTGAGGGGAGAAGAGGGAGTGACTGGTGTGAGGGTACACAAGAAGCTGGAGAAACTCAGCGGGTGCAGCAGCATCTAAGGAGCGAAGGAGATAGGCGACGTTTCGGGTCGAGACCCTTCTTCAGACTGGAGAGACTGGTCCTTGATTATGCTGGTGGCCTTGCTGAGCAGTGTGAAGTGTAGATGTTGGAAGGGGAGGGAGGTTGGTTTGTGTGATGGGTCTGGGCTGCATCAACGATTCACTGAAATTTCTTGATCCTCAATTTGTAGCTGAGGGTGAAAGCAATTTAAGAACACTTTATTTTAAAGGCACTTTCCTGTGTTGTACTGTTCTGCTTTCAACATGATCAAAACGTGTCAAATTGTGCCAAATAATCCAAGTAGCAAAAAGGAGAAACGTGCATTTCTATTCTCCAAATGAACATTTTTTCACTTGGTGGAATAATACACCAGAAGAATTCCATGAAAATTGAAATCTCTAATAATCTGTATGATTTAGTTACCACTATCATCTGCTTGTGCTACAATGTGGCTTTGTTTGTTTTCAAGTGATGCATGTGTGAGGTTGCCGTGCTTTATCAGAAGGCGGGATGTACATAAACTAGCTAAATCATCAAACCTTTCAACCCCCACCTCTGCTCTCTAACCCGCATGTAATTTCCAAGGTCTGCTATCAGCAGAAATCACGGTGGAAGATATCTTCCTTGACACAAGCCTAAAGTTAAATTGTATTTTGACAGAAGAGTAAATTGCCTGGAAGCTGGAAATTCTGAAATTCAAGTCTTTGTTTTGATCCCTTAAGGAATTATTTTGAGTTAAAATAAAGCCTTTTATTCTTTTGAAGTGATTGCTCTACTACTTATTCTCTGCAATGCCTAAAGATTTAATGTGTTATAGATCTGTGGTATTGATTCAAACTAGATAGCTTCTGGTTACTTTGCTCGCTCTCCATTGTTAATCCATAAAGTGATGCACGTTTGTTTTTTGTCATGGTGATATAATTGGAATCTTTGCCTGAAATTGAGGAGTCTGTAATAACATGTGAAAGGGTTAAAGACACCAGGGTCATTCCTCGAGGCATGTTCAAGTTTCTCCAGGAATAGAGATTCTTTTGTGACCAACCTGAGCATTTATCGTGTGAACAAAGAAACTGCTATTGGACTCGTGTTAATGCAATATCAATTGCCTTTGAAAGAAATGTTCACCATTTTGGGGTAGCACCGTGGCATGGAGTTGCTGTCTTACAATACTAGAGACCCAGGTTCGATCCTGACTACGGGTGCTGTCTGTACGGAAATTGTACGTTCTCCCTGTGACTGCGTGGGTTTTCTCTGGGTACTCCGGTTTCTTCCTACATTCAAAAGGCATACCGATTTGTAGCTAAAATTTGCTTAGCTGATATTGTAAATTGTTCCTGGTATATGGAATAGTGCTAGTGTACAGGGTGATCACCCGTTGGTGTGGACTCGGTGAGCTGAAGGGCCTGTATACTTGCTGTATCTCTAAAGTAAACTAAAGTATAAACACTAACCCATGCTCTTTTGCACAGTCAGAAATGTACTGCAAAGTGGTGTTCAGGTTTCAAGAGAAAGTCATGTGTGTGTTATTGTCATAAGAACAAAAACAGAACAATGAAATTATTTCTTACAGCAGCGCAACAGGCTTGCAAACTCTGTATTCAATAGATAATATAATAAACATACAAAACGTGCAATAAATAAAGAACCCAATATGTGCAAAAAACCCCATATTGAGTCCAAAGTCGTTGGTGCAATCAAGGTAGTTTATAGTTTAGTTGGTGTTTGTCGTACAACCAGAACTCAGCTATTTACAATCAATCAATGTCGTGGTGATTTATCTTCCTGTCAAGTTTCTCTATTTCAGCACATCTATTGTTCTGGAAAAATTGATTTCAATGATGCCACATGTTACAGTTGTGATTGGCATCACGACTATGCAAGAGCGGAACTCGCTATAAAAACATGGAGGGGACGGGGGACACAAATTTTTGGCGGCCGCGCGCACATGCGCGCACTCACCCACACATGCGCATGCACACACTCACCCACATGTCCCACCCCCATTGCCTGCTGACCAACGTCTCTCTTGTCCAATCGGCCCCCTCGATCAGCAGTCCCACCTCCACTGTCTCGCGGAAAGCGGAGACTTTAAAATCCGGATCACAAAAACTTGGGGGGAGGGGGGGGTGTCCCCCACCTCTCAAAACATGGAGGGGACGTGTCCCCTTTGCCCCTCCCGGGTTTTCCGCCCCTGCAACGATGTGTATATAAAATGTGTATCTATGTGTATATAAAATTGAGGCATTGATAAGTTAGGCCAGTGCTTCTTAAACTGGTGAACGTTTCACCCAAAGGTAAATGAAATTATTTTGGGGTGAATGTTAATTTATGTTTTTTCCTCATGTGATAAAATAAATTATATATAAAATTATACACAAGAGAGAATATGACAAATGACCAAAAACAAGAAAATTTAGTGGAGTGTGAATGAAATTTTGTGATAAAGACTGAAGGGTGAATGACATTGTCTACCATCAGTGCTTCTTAAACGGTTTCAATCAGAGCTTTTTGTAAATGGCACCAAAATATGCCGACTTGTGCGTGTGTGATCTATGCAAAAAGGATTTCACTGTGCAGTGCATACGTGACAAAGTACCATTGAACCTTTTTCCCCAGTGTTGAAATGTCCAACACTAGAGGGCACAGCTATATTGAAACAGGCTCTTTGGCCCAACTTGTCCCCGCCAAACACACCCCATCTGCACTAGTCCCACCTGCCTGCCTTTGGACCAAATTCTTCTGAACCTTTCCTATCCATGTACCTATTCAAATATCTGTTAAATGATGTTATAGTACCTGCCTCAACTACCACCACTGACATCTCCTCCCGTCACCCTCTGCGCAGTGGTCTGTGGCCATCTTGAGATATGATACAGAAGTGGAGACAATTGTTGAACCAAAGGGATAGCTCGCTCATTATTTTTGTTTTCAACGTGGAAAATGATGGCAATCATTTGCTTTGATGTGAATTGTCAACATTAACTGATCCCACTGAAATCAAACTGTACCAATTCAAGTGAACAAAGAATAGTTGTTTCCCTTTGATAGCATTAAGAAAATGTACAGCCCACTCACTGTGACTAATTTCCTTTTCAATAGAACTGCCACACATTTAAGAGGATCCTTGCCTTGATTTGTTACTTGCTTATTGTGTGAAATTACAATTATTAGAATTCTCTTTATATTGGAAAATGGAAACGTTTTTACATGGGATTGCAATCTCCACTGATAAGATGTTGTCAAAGGCGCTGTGCTTCTGATTTGGTTTCATATTAGCTGACAGAACCACACGCATGCATGAGATTACTCCGATGGTACAGATGCTATTCATTGCAATTGGACTGCAGGCCCATTGAATGCGCACATCATCTAACTGCACAGAGCAGTAATGAACCTCTTGGCCCACATCATTGGTTTCCCTACATGACACTAATCATTAAACTGATCTCATCTCCCTGTACATGATCCATATCCCATTTATCCCTGCACTTCCATGTGTCCATCTAAAAGCCTCTCAATATCTGCCTCCACCACCACCCCTGGCCATGCATTCCAGGCCCCCACTACTCAGTGTAGTGGAAAACAAAATCCCCGCACATCTCCATTAAACTTTTCCCCTGTTGCCTTACATGCCCTCTAATGTGTACAAAATAAATTATTGTCACAACCTTGCATATTCACACGGATCTTGGTTCATGCCTTTCAGTCATTTGCCTGGTAGCTGCAATAAACCTCCGTGGTTGCATGGTTGTGGATGCATTGGTGTTGTTAGCAAGGGTAAGTGTTTTTAATTGTCATATAACAAGATCCGTGGGAATATGCAAGGTTGTGATTAGAATCTATTTTGTATATAAAATTATTAGGGGTAGATAGGGTAGACAGTCGGAACCTTTTTGCCAGGGTAGAAATGTCCAACCAAGAACTTTGGGTTTTTATTTGCACTGATATTATGGTTATTAATTTATTCCTTTTTTGTTGGATAGAGCTCTAGGGGCTAGTGGAGTCGAGGGATATGGGGAGAAGGCAGGCACGGGTTATGGATAGCGGACGATCAGCCATGATCACAATGAATGGCGGTGCTGGCTCGAAGGGCCGGATGGCATCCTCCTGCACATATTTTCTATGTTTTTATGTTTCTATGTTTATTATAAGGTCATATGTAATAAGAGCAGAATTAGGCCATTCGGCCGATCTAGTCTACTCGGCCATTCAATCATGACTGATCTATTGCTCCCTACTTACACCATTCTCCCCATAAATTATATATTATCCATGTGTATCATGTTTACAGGCCTGTTATGTTGATGCAAATTAATAACCATAATATCAGTGCAAATAAAAAGCCAAAGTCCTTGGTGCAATCAAAGACTTGTCCCACCCCAGCCATTCCTTCGTCTCCCAACTCGGGCAGAAGTACTAGCATAGACAGAAGGTTGGCTAACTGGCAGAAAGCAAAGAGCTGGAAGAAAGAGTTGGACTGGTGGTGTTCCTCAGGGATTGGTGTTGGGTCGGCTCCAGAGGGCATACTCTAAGGTGAGAGTGGGAAAAGTTTAAAGGAAGTGTGCGGGTCAAATATTTTGCACAGCGTGGTGGCTAACTATGCTGCCATGGGTGGAGATGGAAGATACAATAGTGGGGTTTGTGGCTTTTGGTTAGACACGTGACTATGGAGGAAGATGGATCGCATGCAGGCAGGAGAGATGAGTTTAACTTGGCATCATGTTCGGCACGGATATCGTGGTCTGACGATTCCTGTAGTGTACTGTTCTACTGTGTGCTCCATATGTTCAATTTACGCCCTTTTGGGTTATGGGTGGATGTAAGACCATCTGGGGGTGACTTTAATTTCATGTTTCGTGTAGCTTGTGTGTTATGACTGTGGCAGACCAATTTCCTTCCTGGGATAAATGAAGTTCTAGTGTATCGTATCGAACCCCACATGGTCAGAACAACGTGCAAAGTCTGCGCAGGTGACCTAGAGGTCAGGACAGTGCAATTATTACAAACCACCATCGATAATTTCAGCCCAATTGTGTGTCTCGCACTGTGTGAGGAGACAGCTTTCAACATGATGCATTCAAAACTGGCGTGAAATTCCAGGAATCACAATTTGCATTGTCTGGAATTGATGCTTGAAATTCCTTCAACCTTTTCACAGTTGTTCAACTATTTTTGAAGTTGAATTAACCAGCGTATCATGATTTAGCGCTTGTGATATTTCCATTGAGGACAATCTCCATGGTTCATTTGTCATTACCATTGCTTGAGGGTTTACAAGCAATTTGCAGAGTATAGATAACAATAAACTAATCTGGAAAATAATGAGCATCAAGGCAGCGTTGCAATGAAAATGGCAAAAATCATTGTCCCTGGGATAGACCACTCCATCTTGCTTCCATTTCCCTTGGAAAAGCAGCCGACAGAATCGAAGCGTTGTCTCAGCCCAGTTATTCCTCCGTATCCCTGCTCACACTCGGCAGAAGGTACAGAAGCTTAATAATGGGCCTGTCCCACTCAGGCAAATTTTTTTGGGGAGATTACAGGCGAATGCCGCAAAATTTTCGACATGTTGAAAACTTTTTGGCGACGGTGGCGACAATGTTTTGCTGTCGCAGGTTGTCGCCAGGTGTCTTAGGTGAATTCCATTAAAACTAGTCCCTGGCAGATGCTTAAAGAGTGGCATAAGTGGGACAGGCCCATTATAAGTGCACACTGCCAGACTCGGACAGCTTCTTCCCCTCCATTATCAGGCTTCAAGCTGGAAAGTGTGCAGAGAAGATTTACAAGCATGTTGCCAGGATTCGAGGGCCTAAGCAACAGGGAGTTGAGCAGGCATGGATGCCATCTCTGTGGCTCTTCACACTGTCTTGACCCACTTGGAAAGACAGGGCACCTACGTGAGGATGCTCTTCATTGACTATTGCTCTGCCTTCAATACGGTCATCCCCACCAATCTCACCAACAAACTCTACCAGCTAGGCCTCAGCTCACTGATATGCGATTGGATCCTGAATTTTCTGACGGAACGACCGCAGGCAGTGAGACTGGGGCCGCACCAGTCCTCCAATATCACCCTGAGCACCGGCACACCACAGGGCTGTGTACTGAGTCCCATGCTCTACTCCCTCTTCACTCACGAATGTGTTCCTGCATTCGACACCAACACCATTGTCAAGTTTGCAGACGACACAACGGTGATCGGGCTGATCACCAACGGTGATGAAATGAAATACAGAGTGGAGGTGCAGAACCTGGCGGACTGGTGCTCACGGAACAACTTGTCACTAAACACCTCCAAGACCAAGGAGCTGATTATCGACCAGGAGGTCACAGAATGGGGAATACGTCCCAATCTACATCTACAGGGACAGTGTGGAGAGAGTGTCCAGGTTTAAGTTTCTGGGCACTCACAACTCGGAGGACCTCACATGGTCCACCAACACCGCTGCACTGGTCAAAAAGGCACAGCAATGTTCTTCCTAAGAACATTGAAACAGACTGGTCTGCCCCAACAGCTGCTAACGTCCTTCTACCGCTGCACGACAGAGAGCATACTAACGTATGGCATCTCTGTGTGGTATCTCAGCTGCACGGAGGCGGAGAGGAGAGCTCTTCAGCGCGTTGTCCACAGAGCACAAAAGATTATTGGGACACCGCTACCAGCCTTGGAGGGCATCTACCACACACGGTGCCTCAGGAAGGCTGTCAGCATCCATAAAGACTCCTCTCACCCTTGTAATGTTCGAACTACTCCCTTCCGGCAGACGTTACAAGGCCTTCTACGCCCGCACCTCCAGACTCAGGAACAGCTTCATTCCCAGAGCTATAGCGGTTCTGAACCGGCCCTGCTGAGTACCCCCCCCCCCCATGGACTGTCTCCCTTGGATGGTCACGGTGCACAGACACATCTGCACTTTAGTCTGTTTTGACTGTTTTACTGTTCTAATGTTTTTGCAAACCGTGTTCTCGGGGTATCTAAACCTAAATTTTATTAGTTGTTTAAGTTATGACATCGGATAGAAGTTGCAAACCAAATCTCGTTGCACTTATGTGTAATGACAATAAAATGTATTATTATTATTTATTCCATGGAGCGCAGGCGGATGAGGGGTGATCAATACGGGTTCTGTCTCTACAGTGTTTGCACGTTCTCCCTGTGACCGTGTTGATTTTCTGCGGTTTACTGGCTTCTGTAAATTGTAAATTATTCCTAATGTGGAGGATATTGCTAGACTACTACTAGGGTGATCACGGACTTGATGGGCTGAAGGGACTATTACCATGCTGTAAATCTAGTCTCGATCTGACCAGCCCCACTATCCTTTTCTTTTCACTTCCTCCTCCTCATGCCCATCACCCACATCTGAGTCCCCCTTTCTGTGTTTATCCCCAATATCCCCTCTACCCATATCCATTCCTGTGGCTCTGAATCCTTCCTACTTCCCTGTGCACATCCCTCAGTGATCCCTGCCTCCCATTTTTCCTTTTCTTATGGGCTACAGGTCCCCAGGCCTTGGGTAAAGCATTCCCTTTCCGATACATCCCTGGGAATTAAATCATTCTACGTCACAATGGTGTAGCGGTAGAGTTGCTATTTTACAGCCAGAAACCCAGGTTCGATCCTGACTACGGGTATTTTCTGTATGGAGTTTGTGTGTTCTCCATGTCACCACGTGGGTTTTAAGTGGGTGCTCCGGTTTCTTCCCACACTCCAAAGAAGCCCAGGTTTGTAGGATGCTTGGCTTTGTTAAAATTGTAAATGGTCCCAAATGTGCAGGTTGGTGTGTGGGATGAATGCTGGTCGGCTTGGACTCGTTGGGTCGAAGGGCCTGTTTCCATGCAGCATTTCAAAAGTATAATAAAGTCCAAACTAAAATAAATCTGTCTACATTTATAAATGTCTCATCAGTCAATCCTAAACCAGGGATTAAACCATCAGCCCACTAAAGTGCATAGTACATCATTTTTTTTAATGGGCTATTTAATGTTGAGGCTTTCTGGTTCACTAGGGATATTTCCAGTTCTTAAGTCTTAAAGAGAATATGTTCCTGACTGATCTCCCGCCGAAAGGCCATTTTCGCAAAATCTCCCGCTCTCCCGCTTGAGATTTAATTTCTCCCGCCCTGGCTTTGTGTCTCCCGCTTAAGATGTATTTTCTCCCGCTTGAAATGTTCTTTCTCCCGCCCAATCACCTTTTTTGAAAAGTGGAATTTAATTTTCATGCATTTCCACGGTGTATAAATCACCAAATGTGCACACGCGATACTACATACGTTTTAATGCATGTAGTGCATACATGTATACATGTATAATGTGCATGCTAGGCGCTCTATCTCCCCCCCCCCCCCCCCCCCCCCCGGCCCCCGTACAATACACATGGCACCGTGTACATAATGTAGCTCTATGTGCTTTAGCGTGCACACTCCGATCCAACGCGACTCCGTGACCGTGGCCGTGGGCCTCGATGCAGTACGCGCGAGTTTTATGGTCCAGATTATCTAAGGTAGATGTAGATCGAGCCCAGCTACAAATTCATCCCTCCAAAAAGTTTGATAAGGGCAGCAAAGGTAGCAACAAGAAAATACAACCAAGAACATACTTCTGTCTAAAGAAAAGGAAGACGAGGACTATGGATATGGAAGACTTGCATGATAAATGACATTGAAACTAATTTAGTAAATCATATTTTGCCGGGTTATGAATGGCTCACTCTAGTGACTTAACATTAAACCGTTGGATTTTATGAGTTGGTAAGTACTGTATTTCATCAGAATTTAACAAATCAGAAAATTTTCAGAAGCAGTGAAATTGTTAATAACCAACTGGGAAAAACCTTACTCCAGAGATCATGATCTTTATCATAATCTGGAGTAAGGTTTTCCCAAGTTGGTTATTAACAATTTCACTGCTTTCTCTAATTCTCTCACATCTCTGTGGTAAGATGTTCCAAGAAACCAAAATGAAGAATCTTTATTAAGCAATTATATATGATTTGAAGCATTGGATTGTTACTAATTTAGTGTGATCATATGTTCAAAAATAAGCCTAAGATAGCACCAGAGAGCATCTAGAACTCTAGAGCTTCCAGGGCCCTTAAGCGGGCCCTGGACCCCGGCCGCAAGGGACTTCGCGCTTCGCATTCGTGATGTGCGCTTCGCGCACATGAGCTTGGAGTCTCCAGTTTCCTAGGGGATCCAGGCGGGAGAATCTCCAGATCAGAAGGTGCTTGGGGTTGGAGTCTCTGATTTGCACCAAAAGTGAATGCATAGTTTGAAACTGAAAGTCAATGCAACGAGATGTGACTTTTTAATGTAGTTTAGAGATCCAGCAAAGGCCCTTTGGCCCACTGAATCCATGCAGACCATTGATCCCCTGTTCACACTAGTTCAATGTTATCCCAATTCAACATCCACTCCCTACACACTGAAGACAATTAAAAGAGGCCAATTAGCCTACAAACCCTCTCGTCTTTGGGATGTGGGTGGAAACCAATGCATCCAGAGGAAGCCCACGTGGTCACGGGGAGTATGTGCAAACACCACACATACAGTACACCACGGTTAGGATTGAACCTGGGACTCTGGCACTGTGAGGCAGCAGCTCTGTCGGCTGCACCACTGTGCCACACTATTTGATGCTTTTAATCATCTCCTGGATTTGTGCAGACCCCATTGTTGCATTACGCGACAAAGGCCTGTTGTGTATGTTCTGACAAGCATCTCTGAGACCGTAATTGCTTTTGGCTTCATTTGTAGAGATTTAAACATGTAGCCAAGATATTATTATTGATATTGCAGAAAAAATGATCCTCACAAATCCCTTGAAATTAGATTTGAGGCGACAATGTGACCAATTCTACGTCTATTTATTAAAACCCTCGCACAATCTGCTGTGCGGTGTGAAAGTGAATAATTAGAAACATGATTGGGTTTTGAACCCCGGAGACTTTCATGTTGTGAAGTAGTGAAAATTAAAAACTCTCCTCGCTCATCCTTTCTCAGTCTCAATATTGATATCTCTGATATTCTGGTCCCACAATATTTATCTTGCAGTGCAAAAATAATGTATGTCCTTTAATTGCAAATGATATCTCTTGACCAAATTATCTTTGGCCAGCAAAAATAAAGTGAGCACGATATGCATTTCGGTTCATTTTAATGCAGCAAAAACAAAATCCATAATCTGGCCTAATGTGCCTGAATTTGACATTGGATGAGTGTAATTTAACACGATCTAATTTGTAGAGTTTGGGTCCATTTATTATGATGGCCATGGGTAGAGATGAATTGTGGCTCTCTGGTTATGATTGAAAGGCAATGATTAAATGGGATTTGGCTGGGATTTTGATTGGATGTGAGGAAGATGGTGAGAATTTGCTTGAGTAGGTGGTAGAGAGAGGTATTTTCACGATATACAAGTATCTTGCAAAGCGCTTCAATCAGAAAAGCTTTAGGTTTAGGTTTGTTTATTGTCACATGTACCGAGCTTTTTTGTTGCGTGCTAACCAGTCAGCGGAAAGACAATACGTGATTACAATCGAGCCATCCACAGTGTACAAATTCATGATAAAGGAAATAACGTGAATAACATTCAGTGCAAGGTAAAGCTCGCATAGTCCAATCAAAGATAGTCAGAGGTTCTACAATGAGGTAGATGATAGCTCAGGACTGCTCTCTAGTTGTTGGTAGGATGGTTCAGTTGCCTGATAACAGCTGGGAAGAAACGGTCTCTGTTTTTACAACATGGAAGGCTATGACCAAGTGCTGGTAAATTGGCTATAGTTAGTTAATGGCCAGCATAGACCTAGTGGGCCAAAGGGACTGTATCACTGCACATCACTCCATAACAAAGATGAGGGGGTGGGTGCATTTAAATGGATTTGAGTCGGAGCATGGGAATAGGCCTTTTGGCCTAACTCGCCCATGCTGACCATAATACTCCATCAGGAAAGCTTATTCATGGCTTTATACTTCCTTTAAAATTAAGGTTAAAAGCTAAAGAAAAGCTTAGAGATACAGTGCAGTCCTTTGCACTGACCAGTGATTACCCCCATACATTAATACTATCCTACACACTAGGGATAATATACTATTTTACTGAAGCCATTAACTATGTCTTTGGAGTGTAGGGGTAAACTCATGGGGAGAACCATACAATGTCCATACAGTCGGCGCCCATAGTCAGGATTGAACTGGGGTCTCTGGCGCTGCAAGACAGCGACTCTACTGCGCCACCGTGCCGCCCCGATTACTGATAAGGCATTTTGGAAAGCACTGGTGTGTTGGGCCGAAGGGCCTGTTTCGGTCCTGTACGACTCCTACCAGCAAGAGAAGGTTAAGTTTGTCAAGGGCTGCAGACCATTGAAGATAGATGGAGAGGAACAGAATATCTTGGGGGAGGGGAAGAGGAGGAGGGAGATGGAACATTGAATTGCTAATTGCAGTGAAATTTTAGATCCTTAGACCTATAAAATTAATTCTCCATGCGATACTCAACCTTGTATTTTGTAGAGGTTCTCTATCTGAATCAATAAATTAGAAATGAGAATGTCAATATTAAACCACCGAGCTTTTGTCAGCAACTGAATTTATCAGTTTGATTTTATATTGGATTCCTTATTAAAATTTTAATATTGGAAGACAAAAATCCTTGAAGCTTAGATGTGGCTTTCTGCGACGTTATTGAATTTAATGTTGGCTTCTCCTGGCTATCTGATGGCAATTCACCTTTGGTTTCTCAGCTGTGCTCTTTATATTATGCTTTCAATTTTGTTATCATTAATGTTGAATTTGGTCCAGACCCTTCACTCAGTGTGATATTGTCCCAGAAAAAGACTCGAAATGCTGGAGTGACTCAACGGGTCAGGCAGCATCTCTGGAGGACATGGATAGGTGGCGTTTCAAGTTGGGACCCTTCTTTAGACTGATTGCAGGGTGGGGGGGGGAAACAGGAAGCAAGAAAAAACCTGGACAAATCGGAGCTGGCAACAGATGACATCAAAGATAGACACAAAGTGATGGAGTAACTCAGCGGGTCAGCTGCATCTCTGGAGATAAGGATAGGTGACGTCTCTGGTTGGGACTCTTCTTAAGATTGACGTCTCATTATGGGATAAACCAACATCTGCAGTTTTTTGTTTTTACATCAGATTACCTCAAGCAGGGCGATTCCCTGATAGGCCGATTGTTGGCTAGGGACAGTGTGATCCCAAGATCACAACATACAATTGTTGCTATCTGTGAACTGGTTTTAAGGGGGGGGGGGGGGGGGGCATGTGGGGAGTCTTGTATGAGTTACCTAAATTAGAGAATTCAACGTTCATACCGCTGGATTGTAATCTAACCAAGCAAGATATGAGGTGCTGTTCCTACAATTTGCATTGTACCTTCCTGATTGCACCGACTAGTCATGTTTAACAAACATTTAGACAGGTACATGGATGGGATAGGTTTAGAGTGATATGGACCAAATACCGGCAGATGGGACTGGTGTAGATGGGACATGTTGGTCGGTGTGGGCATGTTGGGACGAAGGCTCCTGGTTTCATGCTGTATGATTCTATGACACCCACCTGGGCAATGCCTGGCTGCAAATTTCAAAACCTGGAGGAACTCAGCAGGTCAGGCAGCATGTGGAGAGGGAGTGCTTGGTACCCGTCACCTGCCCATTCCCTCCACACATACTGCTTGACCCACCGAGTTCCTCCAGCGCTTTTTGTTTCGCTCAAGGCTCCAACATCTGTGGTCTCATATTTAGGCTTATTATTGTCGCGTGCACTGAGGTACTCTAAAAAGCTTTGTTTTGCATGCTATCCCATCAGATCAGATAACACGGCTTGCTTGCAATCATGTATTGTCTTTCCGCTGACTGGTTGGCACGCAACAAAAACTTTTCACTGTACCTCGGTACACATGACAATAAACTGAACTCTACAAAAATACAATCACGTCAAACTGTTGTACAATAGATAGAGTAAAGGGAAAGATACAGAATTAATATTTTAGTTTTCTTACATGTTCCAAGGTACAGTGAAAAGCTTTTTTTTGTTGCAAGCTATCCAGTCAACAGAAAGACTATTCATGAATACTATCAAGCCATCCACAGGGTACATATACAGAATAAAGCGAATAATGTTTAGTGCAAAATAAAATCTGATTAAAATTAGACCGACCGCCTCCAATGATGTAGTTGTTGGCTCAGAACCACTCTCTAGTCGGTGATAGGATGGTTCAGTTGCCTGGGAAGAAACTGTCCCTGAATCTGGAGGTGTGTGTTTTCACACTTGTGTACCTCTTGCCCGATGGGAGAGGGAAGAAGAGAGAGTGACAGGATGAGACTGGTCCTTGATTATGCTGGTGGCCTTGCCGAGGCAGCGTGAAGTGCAGATGGAGTCGATGGTAGGGAAGTTGTCTGCATGATGGTTTGGGCTGCATCCACAATTCTCTGTGATTTCTTGCATAATTTTGAAATGGTGATAGACTTATAGGTGGAAAAGAGATTTGAAAGAGTGAAACAATTGTATTGGATGGTAGTAGATCCTTCTCTGGGAAGAGCATGCATAGAGTCACCACACTCCAGCCTCACCTTGGATTTAAAGTTCTAGCCTATGTTCAATTCAAGTTGATTTCATTATCCCAGAAAGTGCTGGATTAACTTGGTGGATCGGGCAGTATTACCCCCAGAAGGACCTCTGTCTCTATTCTGGGTGGTTGGTGAACTTGAAAGAAGAGCAGGGAAAAATCCAATCATTTTATGTCATTCTTCATTCCATGCAAAGGAATAACTCCAGGATAAGCATTCAAAGCAGGAGTAGGCAACTCGGCCCTTCGAGTCCTCCACCATTCGTAAAAGACCATGGCTGAGTTGGTTGTCACCTATCCTGAGGGGCATCATTTTCCACAGTGGGTGGTGGGTATATGAGCAAGCTGCCAGAGTAGGTAGTTGAGACATGTGCAATAACAACATTTAAACGGCAATTGGATAGGTAACATGGATGGGGATGGATTAGAGTGATATGGTTAATTGGTTGTGTGTAGGGAAGAACTGCAGATGCTCGTTTAAATCGAAGGTGGACACAAAATGCTGGAGTAACTCAACGGGACAAGCAGCATCTCTGGAGAGAAGGAATGAGTGACTTTTCAGGTCAAGACCCTTCCTCCGACTGATGTCAGGGCATTGGGCAATACAGAGATAAAATGTAGTTGGCGACAGTAGGGGAACTGGGGAGGGGATGGCGAGAGAGAGGAAAGCAAGGGTTACTTGAAGTTAGAGAAATCAATGTTCATACCGCTGGGGTGTAAGCTACCCAAGAATCTCCCCCCCCCCTACCTTGACTCCATCCAAGGACCTAAGCAGTCATTCCAGGTGCGGCAGATGTTCACATGGGCCTCCTCAAACCTCATCCATTGCATCTGCTGCTGTGGGTGTCAGCTGCTCTACATCAGTGAGACCAAGAGTAGGCTTCACCCAACGCCTCCGCTCAGTTCGCAATAACCAACCTGATCTCCCGGTGGCTCAGCACTTCAGCTCCCCTTCCCATTCTGAATCTGACCTTTCTGTCCTAGGGCTCCTCCATGGCCATAGTCCCACTGCAAATTGGCGGAACAGCACCTAGTATTTTGCTTGGGCAGTTTACAACCCAGCGGTATGAACATTGACCTCCAATTTCAGGTAGTCATTGCTTTCTCCCTCTTCCCCTCTCCTTCCCAGACAGCCCACTGTCTCCACCTCTTCCTTTCTTCTTCCCACCCCCACATCAGTCTGAAGAAGGGTCTCGACCCATAACATCACCTATTCCTTCTCTCCATAGATGCTGCCTCACCCGCTGAGCTTCTCCAGCATTTTTGTCTAAGCGAAATATGAGATGCTTTTCTTCCAATTTGCACTGGGTCTCACTCTGACAATGGAGGCGGCCCAGGACAGAGAGGTCAGATTGGGAATGGGAGGGGGAATTAAAGTGCTGAACAACCGGGAGATCAGGTAGGTTTAGGGGGTCTGAGCGGAGGTGTTCAGCGAAACAATCATGATTGGTCTTGCCGATATACAGGAGTTGACACCTGGAACAGTGGATACAGTAGATGAGGTTGGAGGAGGTGCAAGTGAACCTCTGCCTCACCTGAAAAGACTGTTGGGCTCCTTGGACTGAGCCGATGGGGGAAGGTAAAGGGCCAGGCGTTGCATCTCCTACGGTTGCAGGTAACTTGGCTATGGTTGATTTGGGCGGCACAGTGGCGTAGCGGTAGAGTTGCTGCCTTACAGCGTTTGCAGCACCAATGACATGCGTTTGATCCCGACTATGGATGCTGTCTGTATGGAATTTGTACATTCTCCCCATGACCGCGTGGGTTTTCTCTGAGATCTTCAGTTTCCTCCCACACTCCAAATGTTTGGGGTTAATTGGTTTGGTATAATTGGAAATTGTCCCTAGTGTGTGTAGGATACTGTTAATGTGTGAGGATTGCTGGTCGGTGTGGACTCGGTGGGCTGAAGGACCTGTTTCCACACTGTATCTCTAAACTAAACTGAACTAAATCGGGCATACCTTGCTTGATTGGGGCATCTTGGTGGGCATGAACAAGTTGGGCCGAAGGGCTCGTTTCTGTGCTGTATTAATCTATGGCTCAACTCTGCATTCCCATATTGCCCTGGAAACTTTAATTAAACCTTGCTTATCAAGTTTCTATTTACCTTAAAATATTCAATGTCACTGCTGCCATCAGCATTTGAAGAGAATTCAAACTCTTGAAGAAATTAAATAATGTTCTTTCTGTCTTAAATGATCTGCTAATATTTTTTAAAATCTGCCTGCAGTTCTATATTCTCCCATAAATGGAAGTATCTTGTTCACATCAACAAAACTCTTTGCGATCTTAAGTATTCAATCAATTCCCCTTGTATTGTTCTGACGTCGACTGGGAACAAACCAAAAAACTGGTGTAGAAATAATGAACTGCAGATGCCAGTTTACACAAAAGGACACAAAGTTCCAGAGTAACTCAGCAGGTCAAGCAGCATCTCTGGAGAACATGGATAGTGTGATGCTATGAGTTGGGATCCTTTTTACGACGTTACAGTTTGGGACCTTTCCCAAAAGTCACCTATCCATTTTTTCCAGAGATGTTGCTTGTCTTATTGAGTTACTCCAGCACTTTGTGTTACTCTGTTGTAACTTTTATCAGCTGTTATTACCTTTTGAGTCTCTTGTAAGTTTATGAGGGATGCAAGGTAATATTCTACATGGGCATCGACTTCATTCTAAGTAGCCTAAATAATGGACAGCAGTAGAGTTGCTGCCCTGCAGCGCGGCAGAGACCAAGGTGTGATCCTGATATGGGTGCTGTCTGTACAGTGTTTGTACATTCTCCTCGTTACTGTGTGGGTTTTCTCCAGGTGCTCTGGTTTTCTTCACACCCCAAAGACATACAAGGTTGTAGGTTAATGGACTTCTGTAAATTGCAAATTGTCCCGAGTGTGTAGTATAGTGACAGTGTATGGGGTGATCACTGGTTGGTGCAGACTCTGTGGGCTGAAGGCCTATTGCCATGTTGTATCTCTAAAGATATTGCTGCTTCATCAGATGTTTGCAAAAAATCGTGGCGTCATGTTTTTGGTGTTGGTCCGTCTGGGAGCTGGGGAAAGCTGAGAATTCCCAGGGAAGTGATTAAGAATGCTTCAAACTGTTTGTGTTTTGGCCAACTGCCAGAATATAAAGTACATTGGAGAACCTTTCTCTTCCTCAAGAGATGCATCTACTCGGTAAACAGTGGGTGTATTTTCTTTAGAACGGATACATTGAGGAATGTGTAGGAAGGAACTGCAGATGCTGGTTTAAACCGAAGATAGACACAAAGTTGGGGTAACTCAGCGGGATAGGCAGCATCTCTGGAGGGAAGGAATGAGTGATGTTTTGGGTCGAGACCCTTCATCAGACTGGTTAGGGATAAAGAAAACGAGAGATATAGGCGATGATGTAGAGAAACAAAGAACAATTAATGAAAGATCTGAAAAAAAAGGTGACAATGATAAAGGAAAGGCCATTGTTAGCTGTTTGTTAGGTGAAACAAAATATGAGATGCGGTTCCTCCAATTTGCGTTTAGCCTCATTCTGACAATGGAGGAGACCTAGGACAGAAATGTCTGTGTGGGAATAGGAAGGAGAATTAAAGTGTTTAGCAACCAGGAGATCGGGTAGGAATGTTTTCTTGGGTTAAGGACATAAATCCATAAAATCAGGATTAAGACACCAAATCCAGCTGCCTTTGTCATTCAATTACATTGCTGTTATAGTCATATAGCACAGAAGCAGATCTTTCTTCCCAACTCATCCATGCTGACCAAAACAACCATTCTAAGCTTGTCCCATTTGCTTGTGTTTGGCCCACATCCTTTCCTATCCATGTACCTATTTAAGTGTCCTTTAAATGTTGTTATGGTACCTGCCTCAACAACCTTCTCTAGAGTCAGAAGAAGGGTTTCGAACCAAAATGTCACTTTTTTTTTTTTTTTTTTTTTGTCCAGAGATGCTGCCTGACCCGCTGAGTTAATCCAGTATTTTGTGTCTACCTCTTCTGCCAGTTCATTCCATGCACCCACCACTCCCTGTGTGAAAATGTTGCTCCTCAGGTTTGCAAGAAATCTTGCCCTCCATCACATTAAACTTGTGTCCTCTGGTTCTTGATGTCCTACTCTCTATAAAAGACTGTGCATTCACGCTATCTATTCCCTTATGATTTGATACATCTCTCCAAGATCTTTCCTCGGTCTCCTGCTCTCCGAGGAGCTAAATCCTAGCCTGCCCATCTTCTCCTGACAGCTCAGTCCCTCGAGTCCTGGCAACGTCTTTCCAGGGTGCTGATGGTCCTCTCTTGACTTCCACTTTGCTGCCTATTACTCATAACCCTGAGCTTCCCTGTAAACACAACTGCACTGCAGGTCAAAGTCAGTGTCAAAATGCAAACTAAACAGATGTAGATTAATTCTGCAGGGACTTCATCCTCTTAATTAACAGAGTCAACGAGCTCCAATGAACACTAATGGGATGGATGAAAAATGGTACATTTTTTCTGCCAATTAAACAACCAAATGATAATCACCTGTAATTCTGTATGGGAAATTATCAATTTTGATTTAATAAAAATGTCACTTTTAAAGTTTCTCTTGATGAATGTTGTGATTGGCCAGGATCGTTATATTTGCTTTCAGGCAAAAAGTGACCAAGTATTTTTTTCTCTGAAGAAAGTCTATTAATCAACTTCATGTTGTAGATTTGTGTAATTGAAAGAAGCTTGTAGCTGTGAAATGAACAAGGAGTTATTGGTCGTGCTGCATGGGAACGGGCCCTTTGACCCAGCTTGCCTCTGCTGACCAACATTCCCCATCTACAAGATTCCACCAGCCTGTATTCCCCATATCCCTCGAAACGTATCCTCTCTGGAGAAAAGGAATGGGTGATGTTTTGGGTTCAGACCCTTCTTCAGACCTGCTCCTCTATCTGACCTTGCACTTTGTTCCTCTTCTTGGCACATATTAAAAGCAAAACTTAAGGAAAGACACAAAGTGTTAGGGGTAACTAAGGGAGTCAGGCAGCATCCTCGGGATAGGTGATATTTTGTGTCCTCCAACCTTCGAAAATTATTTTCCATTTTTCCAATCTAGATAGAAGATATTATCCACAATTAAAAATGTATGTAAATCAGTTACTTTGGATCTAGTCGGCAAACAAAGTACCTGATATTTTTGACATCTGTAAATGTATTAATTAATGTGGCGCTTTGAGATGAAAGGCAGAGACATTATAATGCCTTTGCCGACTTTTCATTTCCCTACTGTGTTATTCACATTAGTCAAAGCACAATCATAATCCTCAACACTCCAATTCCTTTCTGATTTTCTGCCAGAGCTACAAAATATTCGCCTCATTCTGCTCTTAAAGAAGGAACTGCAGATGCTGGAGAATCGAGGGTACACAAAAAGCTGGAGAAACTCAGCGGGTGCAGCAGCATCTAAGGAGCGAAGGAGATAGGCGACGTTTCGGGTCGAGACCCTTCTTCAGACGCCTCATTCTGCTCTTCTGTTGATTGTGTGAGAATGCACAGCACAGACGACGTATTGAATGACCGACTTTAGAGATGCAGTGCGGAAACAGGCCCTTGGGCCCCTGAGTCCATGCTGACCAGCGAATTCATTGTACGCTAGCACTATCCTGCACGCTTAGGACAATTTTACAGAAGCCGATTAACATACAAACTTGTTAAAGAATGAACTGCAGATGCTGGAAAATCGAGGGTATACAAAAGGCTGGAGAAACTCAGTTGGTACAGCAGCATCTATGCAGCGAAGGAGATGGGCAACGTTTCGGGCCAAAACCCTTCTTCAGCCTGATTTGGGGGGGGCAGGGAGAAGAAAGGAAAAAGGAGGAGCCCGAGGGCTGAGGGAGAGGTGGGAAGGGGAGGAGACAGCAAGGGTTAACAGATTTGAGAAAATTCAATGTTCAAGCCCAAAGGATGCAGACTCCCCAAGCGGAATATGAGGTGCTGTCCTTCCAATTTGCGGTGTTGCTCACTCTGGCCGTGGTGGAGGCCCAGGACAGAGAGGTCAGATACGGAATGGGAGGGGGAGTTGAAGTGCTGAGCCACCGGGAGGTTGGGTTGGTTATTGCGGACCGAGCGGAGGTGTTCGGCGAAACGATCGCCAAGCCTCCGCTTGGCCTCACCGAAAGAGATCATCTGGCATCTGGAGCAGCGGATGCAGTAGATGAGGTGCAGGTGAACCTCTGTCGGACCTGGAAGGACTGCTTGGGTCCCTGAAAGGAGTGGAGGGGGGAGGTAAAGGGACAAGTGTAGCATCTCTTGCGGTTGCTAGGGAAAGTGCCCGGGGAAGGGGTGGAGCGGAAGGGAAGAATTGACAAGGGAGTTGCGGAGGGAGCGGTCTTTGCGGAAGGCAGACAGGGGGGAGATGGGAAGATGTGGCGAGTGGTGGGGTCACGTTGGAGGTGGCAAAACTGGCAGAGGACTATGTGTTGTATGTGCCGGCTGGTGGGGTGAAAAGTGAAAACCAGGGGAACTCTGCCCTTGTTGCGAGTGGGGGAATGGGGAGAGAGGGCAGTGTTGCGGGGTATGGAGGAGATCCTGGTGCGAGCCTCATCTATAGTGGGGGAGGGGAATCCCCGTTCTCTGAAGAATGAGGACATTTGTGATGACCTGGTGTGGAACAACTCATCCTGGGAGTAGATGCGGCGTAGACGGAGGAATTGGGAATAGGGGATGGAGTCCTTACAGGAAGCAGGGTGGGAGGAAGTCCAGGTAGCCGTGGGAGTCAGTGGGTTTGTAGTGGATGTCGGTCAGGAGTGTATCTCCTGCAATGGAGATGGTGCGGTCAAGGAATGGTAGGGAAGTGTCGGAAATGGTCCAAGTGTATTTGAGTGCCGGATGGAAGTTGGTGGTGAAACGAATGAAGTCGGTCAGTTGTGTGTGGGTGCAGGAGGTGACACCAAAGCAGTCGTCGATGTAACGGAGGTAGAGGTTGGGGATGGGGCCCTGGTACGCCGAGAACAAGGATCGTTCGACATACCCGACAAAGAGGCAAGCGTAGCTGGGGCCCATGCGTGTGCCCATAGCTACACTTTGTATTTGGAGGAAATGGGACGAGTCAAAAGAGAAGTTATTGAGGGTAAGGACCAACTCCGCTAGGCAGAGGAGGGTGTCAGTGGACGGGTATGGGTTGCTCCTCTGGTCGAGGAAGAACCAGAGGGCTTTGAGACCATCCTGGTGGGGGATGGCAGTGTAGAGTGACTGGATGTCCATGGTGAAGATGAGAGGATGGGGGCCTGGAGAATAGAATGCACGGAGCCGATGGAGAGTGTCTGAGGTGTCTTGAATATAGGTGGGGAGGGATTTAACAAAGGGGGAATTGGATGGAGTCAAGGTATGTAGAAATGTGTTCGGTGGGGCACGAACAGGTAGAGACAATGGGTCTGCCGGGGCAGTCAGGTTTGTGGATTTTGGGGAGAAGGTAAAATCGGGCCGTGCGGGGCTGGGAAACGATGAGGTTGGAGGCTCGGGGGTGCAGGGAGCTGGAGTTGATGAAGTTGGTTATGGCGCTCGAGATGGTGGCCTGGTGCTTGTCAGTGGGGTCATGGTCCAGGGGTAAGTAGGAGGAGGTGTCCGAGAGTTGGCGCGTGGCCTCCGCTTTGTAGAGATCGACGCGCCAGACTACCACGGCACTTCCCTTATCGGCGGGTTTGATAACCCAGTCTGGGTTGTTACGGAGGGGGGAGAGATTGGAGTGAGATGGGAGTGGAGAAGTCGAGGTGGTTGATGTCCCGACGGCAGTTCTGAATAAAGAGTTCTAAAGCCGGAGGGCCGCGAGGGGGGGGGGGGTCCACGAGGAGGGGGTTCGTTGGAGACAGGAAAAGGGATCATCAGTGGGGGCAAGGACTTCTTCCCGTGGAAAAACGCTGTGAGGCGGAGGCGACGGTAGAAGAGCTCCAAGTCGTGGTGGGCGCGGAACTCATTGAGGTGGGGACGGAGGGGGACAAAGGTAAGACCTCTGCTGAGGATCGACCTTTTGGTGTCGGAGAGGGGGAGGTCCGGGGGGGACTACAACTTGTACATCTTTGGAGTGTGGGATAAAACTGGAGCACCCGGAGAAAACCCATGCAATTACATGACAAACTCTGTATAGACGGCACCCGTAGTTAGGATCAAACCCGGGTAATTGGCATTGTAAGGCAGAAACTCTACCGCTGCTCCACTCTGCTGCCCTCAGGCACGTTACCGATGGAAGTTAAGCATTAGATTGTTTGATCTGTGTTTATTCACTTTATCTCTTGGTCAGTCTGATTGCAGGGGTGAGGGGAATGAAAGCTGGGAGAGGAGAATCAGGAGAAAGCATGGCCGGTTGTAGGTGAACATAGTCGAGGGAGATCTTTTATAGGCAGAAGGTTGGACAAAGGGCAGAGATGAATACACACAAGATGAGAGATGAAAGGATTAGAGAGTTGCGAATTATGAAGGGATTGATGAGGTGCAAATTGTTTAAGAATGTTTTGGGAGGGGAGAGATGAGTACAAGGTCAACCTGTGCTCGGGGAGGGGAGGAAAAGGTGGGGGGGGGGGAGATAGTTATCGGTGAGAAAGGGATGGGGGAAGATGGTATTTGTACAGTAATTTGCCTGTTTAGGTCATGGTAACATTGCTTTGAGTTAAGGGATGCATCACTTTATTTATAAATTGTGAATCTGGAATTCTCTGCCACATTAGGCAGTGGAGGCCAATCCACTGGATATTTTCAAGAGAGAGTTAGATTTAGCTCTCGGAGCTAGAGGGATATGGAGGGGGGAAAGCGGGAACGGGGTACTGAATTTGGATGATCATCAGCCATGATCATATGGAATGGCGGTGCTGGCTTAAAGGGCCGAATGGCCTACTCCTGCACCTATTTTCTATATTTCTGTTTCTAAATGATGAGAGGTTTCCGGGGTGAGGGTTGGGAAGTAGGCATTTAAAATTCTACATTATAATCTTCAAGGTAATCAAAGCAGATTTAGTAAAATCTCATCTCGACTCTGCACTGTAAATCGATCGTCACCAGTTACAGGTAAATGTCTATCAAATTAGCCTCCTATCGTTGAAGCCCCACATAAGATTGAATACTTCAATAGTCACATTGACCTTCATTAAAGTATAATTGTATGTCTCTACTTTTAAAAGATGAAAGCATTAGTAACAGTGGTGGAGCTGCTGCCTCAACTCCAGTGCCCCAGTTTCAATCCTGACCTCTGCTGTCCATGTGGAGTTTGCACACACCAATAGACCTTCAAACTGACACGTCGATGGGATGTGTAAAGAAACCAGAGCACCCGGACAAAACCCATGCGATCATGGGGAGAACGTGCAAGCTCCACACAGACAGCACCTGAGGCGGAGTTGAACCTGCAACTCTGGCGCCATGAGGCAGCAGTTTTAGACTTAAGCCTTTTGGACTTTGGAAAATACAGCACGCAAACAGGCCCTTTGGCCCACCGAGTCCATACAAACCAGTGATCACCCTGTGCATTAGAACAATCTGACACGCTAAAGACAATTTACAATTTTACCAAACCCAATTAACCTACAAACTTGAATGTCTGTGGAGTGTGGGAGGAAACCGGAGTACCCAGAGAAAAACCAAGAGATCACTGTGAGAATGTATAAACTCCATACAGACAGCACCCATAGTCGGGATCACTCTGGCACTCTAAGCAGCAAACCTCCCAATTACACCACTCTGCTGTCTTCACCATCCCAAAGATACATGAAACTGTAGATGCTGGACCCTTGAGCAATGAAAGGTGCTGGAGGATCTCAGCCGGCCTGGCAACATGAATGGACAGGTGACGTTTTGGGTTGAGATCCTTTTCCGGAGGGCGGATGATTTGAGTGATGGCCTGGGCTGTGTTCACATCTGCACTAGACTGTTCGATGTGTGTATGTAAAGGCTGGAATTGGACTGGCGTAGAACTCGAGGAATCTTGAACAATGTGTACAATGTGTACAGGAGGTTGTTTGTTCTTTGCAGATTGCCTCCAACAACATGTACAGTTTTGTTTAGTTTATTGTCACGCGTACCGAGGTATACTGAAAAGC
The DNA here is from genome assembly GCA_035221665.1 of Okamejei kenojei. Taxonomy (NCBI): domain Eukaryota; kingdom Metazoa; phylum Chordata; class Chondrichthyes; order Rajiformes; family Rajidae; genus Okamejei; species Okamejei kenojei. Next base: position 56,136,303 of record CM069131.1, read on the forward strand.
TTTTTGTTGTGTATTGTTCAGTCAGTGGAAGATGATACATGATTACAACCAAAGCCATCCACAGTGAACAGATACAGGATAAAACGTATAATGTTTAGTTCTTGATGGTTCCAGTAAAGTCTGATTAACGATAGTCCAAGGGTCTCCAATGAGGTAGATGATGGGTCACGACCACTGCTGGCTGTTGCTAGGATAGTTCAGTTGCCTGATAACAGCTGAGAAAAAAACTCCCTTTATCTGGAAGAATGTGTCTTCACACTCTTCCATACCATTTGCCCATGGGAGAGGGGAGAAGGTGATGGGATCTGTTGGATGGAAGGAGTTATTGTCTTCTAAATCTGCATTGAATACGTTGACTATAGGAATCACTGGTACAATTTACTCTATCATTTTTAGATTTGATTTTGCATAGTGTACATGAATGGCAACATTATAGGTGAGTATGCAAGGGCGCTTGTTACCTTTAACTCTTTTGCTTTTCTGTCTAATCCCAATGCACAGTAGAAATTAAGAAGGTATTATTTCAAAATTTGAGTTGTCATATTTTCACTTCAGATGCAAATCAGATCCTAATTCCAAGAATCAACAAATTATATTATTAGATTCTTCCTGGGGTTATGTATTTGTGTTTTTCTTCTAAATGCAGCAACAATAGTAACTGCTGAGGGACTTGGAGGGTTAGATAATTAACTCTGTAATAAAATAACCTGAAAGCCTGAAAACCATCAATGGTAAATTTCTGTATCTATTTAAAATGTTTGTTTGATTTAGAATTCAAGCAGAAATGTTATTCCTTTGTCCCTCAATATTCACGAGCAATCTAATTTTATGTTTGTAGTGATGTACTCTGTAGCAAATCTAAAGTTACTGCAAGGGATGAGAAAATGGAAAGTAATGTAAATGGTGCAGTATGTCAGGCAGTTATGACCTCCAACCTTGTATGCTGTTTCTTCACCATTCAATACAATATATAGGAGCAGAATTAGGCCATTCAGCCCATCGAGTCTATGCAGCCATTTAATCACGGCTGATCTATCTTTTCCTCTCAACCGCATTCTCCTGCCTTCTCCCAGCAACCTTTGATGTGCTTCCTGATCAAGTGCCTATCAAACTCTGCCTTAGAAATACCCAGCCTTGGTCTCCACAGTCATCAATGGCAATGGATTTCACAGATTCACCACCTTATGAAACCTGTGAAAAACGAAGGTGGTGGGTGCGAAGAAACATCAAGTCGCACGTTCTTTTGAATGGGAAGTGTTTCACCATTGTGGCACAGCGGTAGAGTTGCTGCCTTACAGTGCCAGAGACTCTGCTTTGATCCTGACTGCAGTTGCTGTTTGTACGGAGTTTGTATGTTCTCCATGTGACTGTGGGTTTTCTGTGAGTGCTCCAGGTTCCTCCCACACTCTAAAGATGTGCAGGCTTGTAGGTTAAATGGCTTCTGTAAGTTGTAAATTAGCCCTAATGTGTAGGATAATGTATGGAATGATTGGTGGTTGGCAAGGACTTGGTAGGCCAAAGGACTTATTTCTACGCTGCAAAAAATAAAGTCTAAAGTAAAGTCTAAGGCCATTCTTTCCGCGTTGGGTCAAATCAGTCAGGTGTTTAAAGGTTTTAAGGTCAGTTTATTGTCACAAGTACCAGTTAAGGTACAGTGAAATTTGAGTTGCCATACAGTCGCACTGTGATGAAAGGCAATACAGTTCAATCTTCTTCCTCTGCAGGATACAGCTTGGAAATGGGCTTTGGCCCATCAAATCCACACTGACCATCACTGTAAATCACCCATTATTACAGCATACATACTTTAATCCCATGTGATGAAAGAATGGTGTGACTGGGCTTGAATTCACTGGAATTTAGAAGGTTGAGAGGGGATCTTATAGAAACATATAAAATTATTAAGGGATTGGACACGCTAGATGCAGGAAACACATTCCTGATGTTGGGGGAGTCCAGAATCAGGGGCCACAGTTTAGGAATAAGTGGTAGGCCATTTCGAACTGAGAAGAGGTAAAACTTTTTCACACCGAGAGTTGCGAATTTGTGGAATTCTCTGCCTCACAAGGCAGTGAAGGCCGATTCACTGGATGCATTCAAAGGATAGTGCTGGAGTAACTCAGCAGGTCAGACAGCAACTCTGGAATACGTGGATAGGTGACATTTCGGGATGAGACCCTTCTTCAGACATGAAACGTCACCGATCCATGTTCTCCAGGATTGCTGCCTGACCTGTTGAGTTACTCCAGCACTTTGTGTTCTCCAGCATGTCTTTGGGATGAAGGAAGAAACCGGAGTGCGTTGAGGAAGCCCAGATGGTCATGGGGGAAATTTGCAAGTCCTCGAGGTCAGGCTTGAACCCAGATATCTGGAGCTGCTCTACTAGCTGTTGCAACATGCTGCTATTAAATCTTGGCGCTCCACACTGGACAACAGTGCGTGTGCGCTTACTCATTCAAGAGCACAGTTCCTGGATAATTACGATCATTGCCTCCCACGCATAATGCAAACAAAAACACATTTCAACATTCAGTGATTGTGGTATCAATATAGAAAATTCAGTGTTGCTATTAACTTGTTTTGCATCACTTTTTAATTTGTTAAAGCAAATTGGTTTATGGGAAAGCTTGCAGGACTTGAGGGCCTGAGCAATTTAGGTTTGAGATACAGCGGGGAAACAAGCCCTTTCGGCCCACTGGGTCTGTGCCGACCAGCGATCCCCGCACATTAACACTATCCTATACCCACTAGGGACAATTTTTTATATTTACCAAGCCAATTAACCTACATACCTGTATGTCTTTGGAGTGTGGGAGGAAACCGAAGATCTCAGAGAAAACCCACGCAGGTCTCGGGGAGAATGTACAAACTCCGTACAGACAGCACCCGTAATCGGGATTGAACCCGGGTCTCCGGCGCTGAAAGCGCTGTAAGACAGCAACTCTACCGCTGCGCCACTGTGCTGCCCGGAGATGATGGCCAGGCTAGGACTTTATTCCTTGCAGCACAGGAGGCTGTGGGGTGATCTTATAGGGGTCTACAAAAAATAATAATGTGGGGAATAGATTGGGTGATTGCACAGTCTTTTTGCCCAGGGGAGGGGAATCAACAACTAGAGGACATAGATTGGTTTGGTTTCGTTTACATTGGAAATTTAGACTGGAAACAGGCTCTTTGGCCAATCAAACCCATGTCAATCATCGATCACCTCTACACTAGTTCTATGTTATCCAATTTCGCATCCTACACACTTGAGCCAATTTACAGAAGGCAAGTTACTCACAAACCAGCACGTCTTAGAGATGTGGGAGGAAACAAGCACTCAGAGTAAACCCACGTGGTCACAGGGGCAACATGCAAACTCTGCACAGACAGCACCCACAGACGGGATCGAACCCGAGTCTCTGGCCCTGCGAGACAGCAACTCCACCGCTGCACAACTGTGCCTCCCGGGTTTAAGTTGAGAGGGACAAATGGAATAGGAACCTGAAGGGGCACCTTTTTCACCTTGAGGGTGGTGGATATATGGAAGGAAATGTCAGAGGAGGTAATTGAGGCAGGTGTATAACAACATTTTCAAAACACTTGGGTAGGTACAACTCTGGGTTGGGCAAATGGGACTAGCAATGATGGAGCATCTTGGTCTGCATGGACTAGTTGGACTGAAGGTTCCATGGTGTATGACTCTTACCCTCTGGCTTTCTAGCTCCAACTAAATTCATTACAAAATGAGTGAAATTTCATCTAGCGGCTTCACCACATTTCACCACCCAAATGAAGCTGTGTTCGCATTCTGATTGGTGCGTCAAACTGAAGCAAAAAGTTCCTTGTTTTGGTGAGGATGAAGGGTTCTGACTGTCTCCCCTGTCTGACAGTCTACCCTGTCTATCTTGTATCTTTCTATTGAGTCTTCCCTCAACCTCTGCTGTTCCAGGGAAAACAAAATTAGCAACATAAAACAGGCTGACAAACGGTAATGACATATCCATCCTCCAACTGTTGCAAGTTTTACTTCTGCATCAAGTTCATTCTGTGCACTTGCCTTAATTGCAAACTATAATATTAAAGAGCGCAATGAAGTGTTCTTGTATTTTTCAATTCATTGATTCCGTCCAGCAGTCAGTATCATGCCTGCCAATATTCATTGGGGAAGTCCATGTTATCTACCAGCTGATGTGCTCTGCTCACCAGAGAGGTGAGTAACAGGCATTCATAAAATAAAACTATTTGCAAATCTAATGCAACTTTCACAGCTCAGGATGTCATGACAGGCTTCACGACCAGTGAACTCTTGTGAATTTGTCACTGCTGTTGTAAAATAAGTAGAGGAAGGTAGACATCAATTTGATCCCAGCAAGGTCGAGGAATAGCAGTGAAATATTGACCAGATCATCGGTTTTAATGATATTTGCTTGAGGGATACATATTGGCCAAGGCACTAAGGGACCATTCCACATAAACACAAAAAACTGCAGATGCTGGTTTACAAAAAAGACAGTGCTGGAGTATCTCAGTGAGATAGGCAGCATCTCTGGCGACAAGAATAAGTGATATTTTGGGTCGTGAACCTTCAGACTGATGGTGTGGGAAGTGGGTGAGATAAGGTCATAAGTGATAGGAGCAGAATTAGGCAAATTGGTCCATCAAGTCTACTCCACCATTTAATCATGGCTGATCTATCTCTCCCTCCTAACACCTCCTACCTTTTCCCCATAACCCTTAATATCCGTACTAATTAAAAATCTATGCCTGTGCCCAACATGATTTCAAGACCAGCTCTTATCTGCATGCACTGTTAGAACTGCAGATGCTGGTTTACAAAAAAAAAAGGCACAGTGCTGGAGTAACTCAGTGGGACAGACAGCATCTCTGGAGAACATGGATAGATAACGTTTTAGGTCGGGACCCTTCTTCAGAAATGAGGAGTTAAAAGAGAAGAATAGTCCCGACTCGAAACGCCACTTATCCATGTTCTTCTGGGATGCTATGTGACCCGCTGAGTTACTCCAGCACTTCGTATCTTTTTCAGTCTTCTCAAGGTATGTCAACATTTTGGGGATGCACTATCTTGAATTCCTTTCGCCCTTTGTCTTTGCCTTTAACACAAATATCTTGGTTAAAAAAATCTTTGGAATGTACGTGAAAAATCATGAGTTCAGTGGACAGTTGCTTTAGGCGACTGATATTTGGTGAAAATCGTAAATTAAATGCTTGAGGAAAGAAAGAAAACGAGCTTCTTTCACATGCTTTTTGGACATCACAGATGGTGCTGTGGTCAATAAAGTGCTGTCACTGAGTTCTGAAGTGCAGATTATCTAAGATACTGATAATCTGAAGAAGGATCTTGACCCGAAACGTCGCTCCATAGAAGCTGCCTCACCTGTTGAGATTCTCCAGCATTGTTGTCTACCTTCGATTTTTTTTCCAGCATCTGCAATTCTTTCTTAAACTTCTAAGATACTGATGACTTTTTATAGTTTTTCTCTGTACCTCGGTACACATGACAATAAACTAAACTGAACTGATAGCTATATTGTTTTGTAACGAAACCTGGCCTTCAATTTTGTAGACTGGTCATTCCAAAGTTCTTTGCCGTCTGCAAAGAGGTTTTTGTTTTGTAATGTGGAAAAACGGGAGATAACTTGTGCATGCAAGCTCCCATGAGCAGCTACATGGTCTTCTTTAAAAAAGAACAGTGCTGGAGTAAGTGATGTTTTGTGGTGGAATTCTTCTTGGGCTGCACGGTGGCACCCAAAAGACTATGCATTCACCCTTTAGATTCCACTCATGACTTTATGCACCTCTTTAAGATCGATGGTTCTATGGTACTTCATTGTCACAAGTACCTAGGTATAGTGGAATTCCCTTTTTGCTTACAGTTCATTAAAAATCTTACCATTCATCAGCACAATCATACTTAAGTGCAAGGGTCTAAAAATAGTAGGTTATGTTGAGACGGTACACAAGAGTCTTAACGTGCTCATAAAGGCCCATTATCCTGACAACACCACTGGGTCCGAGTTGCAGGGGTTGGCCTGGCCAGGCGACATCTGTGCTCTACATGTCTGATCCACGTGGTTGGTTACTTGGAGCAGCGTCCGATCTAATTGAGCCCCAGGCTGCTGCGGGGCCTCCAGCAGCCCATACCACTGACGCCTCGATCCGGACCCATCGACCCATTCTTCTGCACTCCAAGAAATAAACCCCTAGCCTGCCCAATCTCTCCCTATAGTTCAGGCATTTTGAATCCCAACAACAACTATAGAAAGCCTCTCTGGTAGAGCTTCTCTGCAAATCTCTCGAACTTTAAGTCTAATGCAGTAGCCAAAACCTTTTTCCACATTGGACATGTCAAATAGGAAAGTTTAAAGGAGATGTCCAGGGCATATTTTTACACAGGGGAGGCAGCAGATATGATAGAGATGTTTAAGAGGCTTTCAGATAGACACATGGATATGCAGGAAGTGAAGGGATATGGATCATTGTGAAGGCAAAAGCGATTAGTTTAATTTGGCAACAGCATGTACCCTGTAAGGTCTGTACCTTTACTGTTCTGGATTAAGGCAAATTTATATTTTCTTCCCCCCTATTGTTTGACCTGAAACATCAACTGTATTTCTCTTCGCTCATTTGTTGTCCAACCTGCTCAGTGTTTCCAATATTTTGAGATTTATTTTATTTCCTACATAAATATGCTGTGTGACTTATCTTCAGACTTTAGAGAAACAGTGCAGAAACGGGCCATTCGGCCCACTAAGTCTCGTGCCGACCAGCGATCACCCTGTACACTGACCTACACACACTTGGGACAACTTTGCAACTTGCTGAAGCCAATTAATGTACATACCCACACGGTCACAGGGAGAGCGGACAAACTCCATGCAGACACCTGTACTCGGGATCAAACCCTGGTCTCTGCCGCTGTAAGGCAGCAACTCTACTGCTGTGCTACCATGCATGCTCTGATTTGTTTGATTGACAGCTTTTCAGAAGTTATCAGATGTTATCAATCCTGCTGCACTCCTGTTCCTATTCTCTGGGAGGGATTTTAGTTCAGTCAATCTATCTTACTTTCAAAGATGCAAGCAGCTTTCTGTAATCCTTGAAATTAATCCACCCAACACCTCTGAATATTAAATGCACAGCAAAATCCATTGTTGCTAAAGACTTGCTTATGCTTTCTTATTATAAATATATTTTGTTACTGTTCAAAAATCAATCACAAAAATAATACGATGGAGACACAAAGAATTTCAGATGTTGGAATATTGAGCAAAATGCAATGAACTTATAAATCTGCACATCTTTGAGATGTGGGTCCCTCTGACGGTGTGGATTTCCTCCAGATGCCCAGGTTTGTAGACAAATTAGCTCCTGTAAATTGCCTGTAAATTGACGGATAACGTGGACCTCATGTGAAGGGGTGATTAGTGGTCAGTGTGTACTTTGTGGGCCAAAGGGCCTGTTTTGAGTTTTATTTTGCAAATCAATCAATGCATTTTGTAACCTTGAACAGATTTCAATCTGTACAGGGTCTTGGTGAGACCACACCTGGAGTATTGCGTACAGTTTTGGTCTCCAAATCTGAGGAAGGACATTATTGCCATAGAGGGAGTGCAGAGAAGGTTCACCAGACTGATTCCTGGGATGTCAGGACTGTCTTATGAAGAAAGACTGGATAGACTCGGTTTATACTCTCTGGAATTTAGGAGATTGAGAGGGGATCTTATAGAAACTTACAAAATTCTTAAGGGGTTGGACAGGCTAGATGCAGGAAGATTGTTCCCGATGTTGGGGAAGTCCAGGACAAGGGGTCACAGCTTAAGGATAAGGGGGAAATCCTTTAAGACCGAGATGAGAAAGACTTTTTTCACACAGAGAGTGGTGAGTCTCTGGAACTCTCTGCCACAGAAGGTAGTTGAGGCCAGTTCATTGGCTATATTTAAGAGTGAGTTGGATGTGGCCCTTGTGGCTAAGGGGATCAGAGGGTATGGAGAGAAGGCAGGTACGGGATACTGAGTTGGATGATCAGCCATGATCATATTGAATGGCGGTGCAGGCTCGAAGGGCTGAATGGCCTACTCCTGCACCTAATTTCTATGTTTCTATGTTCAATCAGACGAGAGCTGGCCCATCAAACCCACGGTGACCATCTCTGGTTAGTCCACAAGTTTCCAAACACTCATTAATCCTGTTCCTCCGATTCTTTTTTCCAATAACTTCCATACTACTGTTATTCTCACAGGTCTACAATTGTCATGGTTTTCATTGATGCCCTTCTACTATGTAGTTAACTGAGAAGGTAGAGTGAAATATCTAAAATAATGCAACCATTGATTATATCTAATTGTTAATAGACAATAGGTGCGGGAGTAGGCCATTCAGCCCTCCAAGCCAGCACCGCCATTCAATGTTATCATGGCTGATCTTCCACAATCAGTATCCCATTCCTACCTTTCCCCTTATCCCCTGACTTCGCTATCTTCAAGAGCCCTATCTAGCTCTCTTGAAAGTATCCAGAGAACTGGCCTCCACCACCCTCTGAGGCAGAGAATTCCAGACTCACAACTCTCTGTGTGAAAATGTGTTTTCCCCATCTCCGTTCTAAATGGCTTGCCCCTTATTCTTAAACTGTGGCCCCTGTTTCTGGACTCCCCCAACATCGGGAACATGTTTCCTGTCTCTAACGTATCCAAACCCTTAATAATCTTACATGTTTCAATAAGATCCTCTCTCATCCTTCTAAATTCCAGAGTGTACAAGCCCAGCCGCTCCATTCTCTCAGCATATGACAGTCCCACCATCCTGGGAATTAACCGTGTGAACCTACGCTGCCCCCCTCAATAGCAAGAATGTCCTTCCTCAAATTTAGAGACCAAAACTGCACACAATACTCCAGGTAGGGCCCTGTACAGTTGCAGAAGGACCTCTTTGCTTCTATACTCAACTCCTCTTGTTATGAAAGCCAACATGTAATTCGCTTTTTCAGTGCCTGCTGTACCTGCATGCTTACTTTCATTGACTGATGAACAAGGACCCCCAGATCCCGTTGTACTTCCCCTTTTCCCAACTTGACACCATTTAGATAATAATCTTCCTTCCTGTTTTTGCTACCAAAGTGGATAACCTCACATTAATCCACATTAAACTGCATCTGCCATGCATATTTGGTGAATTATTACCTCGAAGAAATGTTGTCTCCCACCAAGTTTTCCTTTCACCAGACACCAATACTGGCATGAAGTTCCACAGTGAGTAACCCTCTCTCCCAAATGTTGATTACTCTGTGAGAAATATTCAATGATGATACGTGGTTTGCAGGGAGTTTTTAATTGTTGACTGATCTCATGCTCTTGGTAGGATTATTGGCTTTCCATTTTGTCTCTTGTTCAGCATTCCATGTGTCTTTTGATGGTGTCATCTGTCCGCGACTTGTACATTCCTGTCCCTGCAGGTCTTGTTATTTGTGTTGGTATTGATTCCTGATTGTCATGAGTAGCGAGATACAGTGAAAAGCTTTTCTTTGCGTGCTATCCGATTAAATCAGATCATACTATACAAGAGTCCAATCAATCCATATATGAGTACTGTACAACCGGCAGCGCACAGAGAATAATACTTTAGACTTTTAGACTTTAGAGATACAACGCGGAAATAGGCCCCTCGGTCGACCGAGTCTGTGCCAACCAACAATCACGCTGCACACCTACACTATCCTGCACACTAGGGACAAATTTACAATGTACTGAAGCCAATTAGCCTTCATATCTGTATGTCTTTGGAATGTGGGAGGAAACCCGGAGAACACCCGACACGGTCAAAGGAAAAATGTACAACCTCCGTACAGACTGCACCTGTCGCCAGGATCGAACCCGGGTCTCTGGCGCTGCAGCTGCAAGGCGGCAACTCTACCGCTGCCCCATGATGCCATCCCTGAGAATGAGAAGATAGGTTTACGGCATCGTAGTATTCCAGTTCCAGACGAAAAGTCTAATGTCCTCACTGAGAAAGATTGAGGCCACACCCTAGCTCATGGGAGGATTGTTCAGTAGTCTGACAACAGAGGCAAAGAATCTCTTCCTAAGTCTAGCAGTACCTCCTTTTATATCTGCTGCCCAATGGGAGAAAGGAGAAGAGGGAATGACCAGGGTCAAAAAGGTCCTTGATTATGTTGGCTGCTTTCCTGAAGCAGTGTGAATGGTGGTGCGTTTGGTGTGTGTGATGGACTAGGCTACATCACAGCTCTGTGCAATTTCCTGCAGTCTTTGGCAAAGCTGTTCCCAAACCAAGCACCTTTGCATAGAGAGACGGAATGCTATCAGATCAAGAATTAATCTACGAGGAAGTAATCCCAATCCCAAACTATTGGGGTACAATCCCAAAGACATGCAGGTTTGTAGGTTAGTTGGCCTCTGTACAACTGACCCTAATGTGTAGGGACTGGATTCGGAAATGGGATAACATAGCACTTGTGTGAACGAGTCAATGGTCAGCATGGACTCGGTGGGCCGAATGGCCTGTTTTCATTTTGTATCTCTAAGCTAAGAAGCAGGCAGGTATCTGGGAGTTTAGCTTAGTTTGAAGATATGGCGTGGAAAAGGGCCTTTCGGCCCACAGAGACCAGGCTGACCAGTAATCACCCATACACTTGTTCTAACCTACACATTTGGAACAATTTGCAGAGGCCATTTAACCTCCAAACTTACACGTCTTTTGAATGTGGGAGATAACCAGAGCACCCAGAGAAAACCCACGTGGTCTTGGAAAACGTAAATATTCTGTATAGACAGCACCCATAGTAAGGATCGAACATGGGTCTCCATGTATTTCTGTACCTTTTGAGGAAGGAAACCATTTTGGCCCATGGCAGCTAATTCTTTACCTGTGACCTATTCTCTCCACAATCCCCTTAATGCTTCTGGATGAAATCGCACGCAGTCACAGACAGCAGCCGAGGTCAGGATTGAACCTGCGACTCGGGCGCTGTAAGGCAGCAACACTACCGCTGCGCCACGTGCCTCTTAAGGTTTGGAAGGTATACATTTCATATCGCCCCACACAATGGTGTAACTTTCACTCTGCCTTGCTTGATCCTCGTTGAGAGGTCTTTAGTCTTGTGTTACACTCTCCCCATTATTCTACCCATCCCACTGCTTGTCGAAGCTGATTGCAGTTTATCTAGCATCTCACTAAATTTGTATTAATACTGCCACTTTCATTAACCCCACAGTACTAATGTCATCATGTCTCGGGAACAAGAGGATTGTTGACAGATTTCTAACGCACTTGACGTTGCTGCCATGGCAACAAGAGTTAACCTAAATAAAACGTCTGCATAAAATGTCTAGCATGATCCTATGGAACGAATCCAAGGCAGCAATCTAATTCAGGGAATCAAATGAAATGCTGTTTGTGGTATATGATGTATTGGTAGTGTCCCCCTCCACTTGCTGGAGACGCAAGGAATTCCTCCAGCAGTTTGTGCTTTACTATTGTATTAAGATCATTACTAGTTTAGTTTAGCGATACAGGCCCTTTGGCCCACCAACTCTGCGCTGACCAGTGATCCCCATACACTAACACTATCCTACATATTAAGGACAATATACAATATTTACTGAAGTTGATTAACCTACAAACCTGTACCTCTTTGGAGTGTGGGAAGAAACCGGAGCACCGGGGAAAACCGACTCGATCACAGCGAGAATGTACAAACTCCATGCAGACAGCAGCTGCAGTCAGGATCAAACCCGGGTCTCTGGCGCTGTAAGGTAGCAATTTGACCGCTGTACCACCATGCTGCCCCAGTACCTATTGTCTTTTTTACATTTTTAACCCGGGTCACTGTACATAAGCCTTTGGTGTAAAGAGTTCACCCTTGGTTAGCAAAGCCCCATTATTTAGAAATATTTAGGTTTAGTTCTGTTATTGTCAAGTGTACTAAGGTACTGTGAAAAGCTTTGTTTTGCATGCTATTCAAACAGATCAGGTAATATGATACATAAATACATTCTAGTACTGTCAGATTGATGGAATGGGGGGGACAAAGGTGGTGGAGTTGGGCATAATTTGCAAGTGATAGGTGGATAAAAGGGAAGGGGTTTGGGCAGAGTAAGTGACAAAGGCCAGAGGTGAAAAGGTAATCAAAAATATTACCTGTCCATTCCCTCCAAAGGTGCTGCCTCACCCTCATGAGTTTCACCGGCACTTTGTGTTTTACTCATCCCTCCCTATCTCTGTTTTAATTGAACTGACAGATTCTGTTACCCATCATGTGAAGAAAAGAAGTGGGTAGTCGAGTTTACGGGTTGTATACAACATTGATTGGAACTCTGATGGAAGAGTAAATAAATTAGTGAAGAAGGGAGCTCTGAATAATGTAATTCACTTGGATTTAAGGTTTCCCATGTGAAACCACTAAGCAAGATTGAACCACACAAAATTAATAGCCCACCCATCCATCATGAATGAAAATGGATTAGCAATGGAACTTTTTCTGAAAATGAGTTGATCTGTTAATAGAAACAAAAATGCCTTGAAAATGGAGTGCTTCTGAGATCTGCCTTTAGATCTTTTGCACATTATTTAGATAGTTGTATTTTTTAAGAAATATTTCAATGTTACTGTTGCATTTAAACGATACGCCATGTAGGAGTGGCTGCACAATAAAGCTGCATGCAGTAAAACTCCAATAAACTGGCATCTGATTTTAGTCTAGTTTAGAGATACAGCATGGAAACGGTCCTTTGGCCTGTACATAACCCGTATCCCTCCATTCCATGCATCTACATGTGCCTGTCCAAACGTCTTTTAAATGACACTAACCTAATGATTTGGACGAGGGAATTAAATGCAACATCTCGAAGTTTGCGGATGCTGGGGGGCAGTGTTAGCTGTGAGGAGGATGCTAGGAGGCTGCAGGATGACTTGGATAGACTGGGTGAGTGGGCAAATGCATGGCAGATGCAGTATAATGTGGATAAATGTGAGGTTATCCACTTTGGTGGCAAAAACAGGAAGGTAGACTATTATTTGAATGGTGACCGATTAGGAAAAGGGGAGATGCAGCGAGACCTGGGTGTCATGGTACACCAGTCATTGAAAGTAGGCATGCAGGTGCAGCAGGCTGTGAAGAAAGCGAATGGTATGTTGGCATTCATAGCAAAAGGATTTGAGTACAAGACCAGGGAGGTTCTACTGCAGTTGTACAGGGTCTTGGTGAGGCCACACCTGGAGTATTGCGTACAGTTTTGATCTCCTAATCTGAGGAAAGACATTCTTGCCATAGAGGGAGTACAGAGAAGGTTCACCAGACTGATTCCTGGGATGGCAGGACTTCCATATGAAGAAAGACTGGATAGACTCGGTTTGTACTCACTGGAATTTAGAAGATTGAGGGGTGATCTCATAGAGACTTACAAAATTCTTAAGGGGTTGGACAGGCTAGATGCAGGAAGATTGTTCCCGATGTTGGGGAAGAGTTGGACAAGGGGTCACAGTTTAAGGATAAGGGGGAAGTCTTTTAGGACCGAGATGAGAAAATCGTTTTTTCATAGAGAGTGGTGAATCTGTGGAATTCTCTGCCACAGAAGGTAGTTGAGGCCAGTTCGTTGGCCATATTTAAGAGGGAGTTGGATGTGGTCCTTGTGGCTGAAGGGATCAGGGGGTATGGAGAGAAGGCAGGTACAGGATATTGAGTTGGATGATCAGCCATGATCATATTGAATGGCGGTGCAGGCCTGAAGGGCCGAATGGCCTGCTCCTGCACCTAATTTCTATGTTTCTATCCGGTTCAAACTCAACACTGGCAGCACGTTTCAGGTACTCACCACTCTCTGTGTAAAGGTTATCCCTCTCGCCTTAAAGCTATGACCTCCAGTATTTGATTGTGGTATTTTCCACTCTGGGGAAAAAGGCTCTGACTGTTTACCATATCCGTGACTCTTATAATTTGAAATTCTTTAGCAGGTCTCTCTGCAACCATCAACATTCCAAAGAAAACAATCCAAGTCTGGTCATTTATTTAAAGAGGTGTGTAGGAAGGGCCTGCAGATGCTGGTTTACACCAAATATAGATACAAAATGCTGGAATAACTGAGTGGGACAGGTGGCATCACTGGATAGAAGGAATGGGATGACGTTTCGGATCGAGACCTTTCTTCAGACTAAGAGTCGGGAGAGGGAGACACAGAGATATGGAAGGGTAAGGTCAAAGGGGATGAAGAACAATGCAAATGTACATTAGATCATTGTTTGCCAGGGGAGGGTCACAACAAAGCAAACAGACACAACTTTTAATCAGGAGGACGGTCAGACCGGTCAGAGAATTAGGATGCGGGAAGGGATGGAGAGAGAGGGGAAGCAAGGATGACTTGAACTTAGAAAAGTCAATGGGCATGCCGCTGGGGTGTAAGCTGCCCATGCAAAATATGAGGTACTGTTCCTCCAATTTGTGTTGGGCCTCGCTCTGACAGTGGAGGAGGCCCAGGACAGAAAGGTCAGTGTGGGAATGGGAGGGGGAGTTAACGTGTTTTGGCAACCAGGAGATCATGTAAGTTTTGGCGGATTGAAATGCATATAACATTTGTGTGTGATGTCCAGTGATTCTTTTGTTTTCCTGAGCAATTCCCATGCTGTCCGGTGCTCCCATTCCCCATGGATATTGGATGGATGAGAGTGTACAGCAAAACAGGCCATTGTCTGGTTACAACAGGATGCATTTTTTATAGACGTCCGCATGTCGATTTTTGTCAGAAGCCGTAAAATACGCAATAACATCTCTCCGTCCTTCACTTAAAGTGGAAAATACAACCTCTTCTGAAATCAAAAATTCCATTCGCAATGGGCAACAACGTATCTTTAGCTTTAGTTTATTTTAGATATGCAGGCCCTTCGGCTCGCCGAGTCTGTGTCAACCAGCGATCATCCCATACACTAGCACTATCCTACACACACTCGGGACACTTTACAATTTTACCAAGCCAATTAGCCTACAAACCTGTAGGTCTTTGGAGTGTGTGAGGAAACCGGACCTTCTCCCCATGCAGGTCACGGGGAGAAGGTACAAACTCTACACAGACTGCACACGTAGTGAGGGTCGAACCCGAGTCACTGGTGCTGTAAGGCAGCAACTCCACTGTGTGCCACTGCCTGCCAAGATATTTGCTCAAATGCAGGTGAAAATGATTAAATACTACCCTCGAGTATTTGATTTTCCATCCTGGCAAAAAGGTTCCTATTGTCTACTTTGTCTAAGCCTCTCTATATTTTATATTCTTCTACAAGATCTCCCCGCAAGCCTCTAGTGTTTCAGAGAAAACAGCACAAGTTGATCCAACCTTTCTCTATATCTAATACTTCCGAATCCAGGCAACATTCTGGTAACTCTTCCTCCTTTTCAAAGCCTCTGAATCTTTCCTGTAATGGGAAGACCAGAACTGAACTGCCAGTTCCATAAAGAAATTGTATATACAAGGAACAAGCTGCAGAACAGACCTGTGATAAAGATATTTTCCCTGCGGAATAGTGGGGTGTATTAACTGAGCAGAAGTAAGCAAGATGGATCAATCAAGCTGGATGAAAATCTGATAATAATAGGTTTGAAAGTAACAAAGATATGATGAGCAGCTGCTAGAGGGTGATCAAGTAGCAAATCAACATAACATTTGCAATGCTGTGGAGATGGTGGAATAGTCTCAGTGAAACACAGTCTGCAACAATTAAATAATTTAGAATCTGGCATTAAACTGGTGAATTGCTAGACTGCCTTTGGGCATTTTGAAATTGTTCATGCCTTGTTGTTTTGGAAACATCTTCATCTCCCTCCAAGGGCTATAGATGAGATAAAGAGGCCACCGTAGATTCAGTGTTAGTCGGATAGGAGCAGCCAACTGAATCTTTACTTTACTTTAGAGATACTGCGTGACACAGTGGCGCAGCTGTAGAGTTGCTGCCTCACAGCACCAGAGACCCGGAGTTTGTATGTTCTCCCCGTGAGCGGCGTGGGTTTTCCCCGAGTGTTCCGGTTTCCTCCCACACTCCAAGGATGTACAGGTTTGTAGGCTAATTGGTTTGGTAAAATTGTAAATTGTCCCTAGTGTGTAGGATAGTGCTAGTGTATGGCGATTGCTGATATTTGCTCAAATGCAGACGAAAATGGTATTGAGGTAAAGTTGCTGCCTCACAGCGCCACACTTCTCCATTAAACATTGCCCCTCTATAGTCGTACATCACAGAAATAGATCCTTTCATCCAACTCTCTGCTGACAAATGGCCCCATCTAAGCCAGTTCCATTGCCTGTGTTTGGCCCTATCCCTTTAAATTTTTCCTGTCCACATACCTCTCCCAAGAGTTTTTTAAATAAATCTTAAAGGATCAATTTAAAGAGGTTTAGTTGCAAATGGCTCCATTAAGTTGAGATGATCAGTTGTTCAAAGGCAATTTTTGGGGGAACTGAGAAATAGATAAATTCTTTCGTTCCGGGTAAGAAGCATAATCCTAAGTCTTTCAGAAGGAAAAATACATTTTACTATTATCACATTGAGGATCACAAAAAGTTGTCTTCTGCAAGAATGCAGCAGTTCCATTAGAATTGGACTCCTGATTGAGTGAGGAGAAAAGTTTTTTTTTCATCAACAATTTGTATGGAAAGGGATTGAAGTTTAATGTGTATGTTTAAATGTTGATCAGCAGTGATCCAACTGTTTGATTGTGTACAGTGGCAGAGAAAAGAATGCATGGTCCCGAGCAAAAAAAAACTGCTGGAGGATCCCACTGGGCAGTATCTGTGGAGGGACATAGGCCGACAACATTTCGGAGAGGGTCCCTCCTTCACAAATGGGGTGGCACAGTGGTGTAGCTGATAGAGCTGCTGTCTCATAACGCCAGGGAAACGGTGAGGGTTCATTACTGACTACGGGTGGTGTCTGTGTGGAGTTTGCATGTAAGCGCATGGGTTTCCTCTGGGTGCTCCCGTTTTTTCCCACATCCCAAAGACGTTCGGGTTTGTAGGTTAATTGTTCTCTATAAAATTGTCCTTAATGTATTGGGGATGGATGCCAAAGTAGAATAATATAGAACTGGTGTGGACTTCGTGGGCTGAAGGGCCTGTTTCCGTGCTGTGTCTTACAATCAATTCAATCAGTGTGTTATTGTTAATAGCTGCTATTTTCTCCAAATTATACGAGGAGGCTAATGAAGAGGAGAGGGGGAGAATTGCTTGAAAATGTCCTTTTGACAATTGCTCACATGGTGACAAGGCCAGCTAATGAGTTCTAATTTGCTGCATTTGGAATGAAACCCAACATTTTGGATTTATACCAAATGATTCCAATCAAAGGACATTAGTTTTCATCTCTAATCCATTTTTCAACCAGCCTAAAAGGCTTTGCTCTTTCCTGGTTGGACAAAGAATTTGCATCAGGACTGTATACATATCATTAAAAAGATATTGGAACTGTAATCTCTATCTTGTCTTGGCTGTATCCTATTTCTTAATTACACCCCATTGTCTTTGGTCACTGTCACAAACTCTGTTCCCTAGCAACTGATTCCATTCCTCTCCCTGGCAACAGTGAGAAGCTGCATCAGGCCGTTTGCAACCTTTATTGTCGCACGTTCTGTACTGCGACAAGCTCACACCGTGGATAGAACAAATGTTACCTCTGCAACCTAGCTCAATGCCACCTGAGCTTCATCTCATCCAGTGTTGAAAGTTTTGTTAACGCACGAGACTGACAGATTTTGGAATATTCATTGAAAATCAGTGCTAGTGCGACTCAATGTTCCAATGATACATAATTGTCACGTGTTCCAAAGTATAGTAAAACTCTTTTTTTCTCTTGCATACTATTAGACTTTAGTCTTTAGACTTTAGAGTACAGTGAGGAAATAAGCCCTTCGGTACACTGACTCTGTGCACACTCGTGATCACCCCGTACACTAGCACTATTCTTACACACTAGGGACAATTTACAATTTTACAGAAGCCAATTAACCTACAAACCTGTACGTCTTTGGAGTGTGGGAGGAAACCGGGGCACCAAGAGAAAATTCACAGGGAGAATGTACAAACTCCATATGGACTGCACCTAGTCTCTGGTGATGTGTGGCAGCAACTCTACTGCTGTGCCACAGTTCAGTGTTCAATGACAATCCTATGATATATTAGGCACAATCATACTACATACAAGGGTGTAAGATAGTAGACCACGCTGAGTCAGCACACATGAGTCCCCACATCTTGTACCCTTCAAGTCTGTAATGTTTTAAAGATGTTAGAGTCTCAGTATGACGACAAAGCTCCATTGACCTAGCGGTGGCACTGGGTTGGAGTTGCAGGGGTCGGCTTGACCAGGCAAGTGTGTTGATGTCCTCTTCACTCCGCACGCTCGGCCACTTGGAGCGACACCTGATCTACTTGAGCGTGGAGCCAAGTGCAAATCCAATTCAATTTACAAATTCACAGACGACACCACTGTAGTGGGACGGATATTAAATAATGACCAAGACGGAGCACAGGAAGGCAATTGGGAATCTTGTAACCAAGACAACACCCTCTCCCTGAGTGTCAGTAACACAAATTAAATTGTGATTGACTTCAGGAACAAAGCAACACACACACCCTGATGTACACTGATGGCATCGAAGCAGAGATAGTTGAAAGCTTCATGTTCTTAGGGATAATTATTACCATCAATATATCCTGGGCCAGGACATCAAAGCTATGGCCACGAAAGCACATGAACACCTCTCTCCCTCCTTGGAAGCCAAAGGAAGTTTGGCAAGTCCCCAACACCCCTCACCAACTGTTACAGATGTGCCAAAGAAAGCATTTATCAGGATGCATCAGAGCAAGGTTTGGGAACAGCACCATCCAAGACCACAAGAAATTGCAGGGAGTTGAGGAGGTAGTCCAGACCATCGTGCAAACCAACCTATTGCCATCTACATTTCACACTTCCTCAGCAAGGCACCAGCCTAATCACGGACTAGTCTCACCCTGGCCACTCCTCTTCTCCCCTCTCCCGTCAGGTGTGAGGTAGAGAAGTTTGAAAACACACACATCCAGTTTTAGGAACAATTTTTACCCAGCTGCACTAAGGCAACTGAACCATTCTCTCATAAACTAGAGTGCAATCCTGATCGCCCAGCTACCTCATTGGAGACATTTAAATTATCTTTAATTGGACTTGATTGGACTTTATCTCGCACAAAGTGCCGTGCCCTTTATCCTGTATCTGTACACTGTGGGCGGCTTGATTGTAATCTTGTATAGTCTTCTTTGACTGGATAGATTTAACAAAAGCTTTTAACTGCGCCGGAGTACACGTGACAATGATAAACGTGTTTAGTTTATTGTTACGTGTACTGAGGTACAGTGAAAAGTAATCTAATCCAGGAAGTCATGTTGCAGCTTTGTAAGACTTTGATTAGGCCACATTAGTAATATCGTGTGCAGTTTGATTGCCCAGATGCAGGAAGGATGTGGAGGATTTGGAAAGGGTGCAGAGGTGGTCTGCCAGAATGATGCCTGGATTACAAGATATTAGTTGTCAGGAGAAAGTGGAAAGAATTGGATTGCATTCTCTAGAATGCCAGAGGTTGAGGGGAGATCTGCAGAATTATCTAAAATTGAGGTATAATAAATTATGAGGTATAGATAAGGTAGACAGTCAGAACCTTTTTTCCCGTGAGTGGAAATATCAAAGACTAGAGCGCATAGCTTTTTGAGAGGGTCAAAGTTTAAAGGAGACAAGACTAAGTGGGACCCGTTGGGTCTAGGAGCTAGAGTTGGCGGTGTGATGGGGACTAACAGCGGGCGCTGGTCGTTCTCCGCCGGGATCAGAGTCTCCGCTTTCCGTTTGGCAACATCTCGGACTCGGGGCTGGGCTGGGTCTCCCACGCCGGGCTGGGTCTCCGACGCTGGGCTGGGCTGGGTCTCCGATGCTGAGCTGGGCCGGGTCTCCGATGCTGGGCTGGGTCGGGCTGGGCTAGTTTGGGCTTGGCTGGGTCGTTTCGGGTCCCTCCGAAAATTGTGTCAGTTTCTTCCCAACCCATTGTTCAAGCGCTTTTGATTGCAACATGCGCCTTAATTTAGTTCAACAAAAAAACGGACAAGTTACTAAAGAACTCAGCTCCAGTAAAGACACGATGGCGCAGGAAAGGGCGGACTGTACCAGGGAGTGACAGGGAAGAAACTAATCCGTGCCGTGCTAACTGGCGGTTTTTAAGATTTTTAAATCTAGCTAACTTTTACAACATTCAACCAATCAGAATGAAACTTGGTGCACTCGCGGCACAGGAGGATGGCGAGTGAGTTGGCGAAAAATCGTAGCGCTATCGCATACCGTTTATCCGCAAATAGAAAGACCACTTAACCGGAAGATAACAAGATCAGAGTTTTAATTATGTATAGAAGAAGTTATGGATAGATGATAGATGGATGGATGGATGGATATAGGCATACTCTGACTGATGAAGGCCAAAGTACCAAAAGCCATTTTGACCACTTTATCCACCTGCGAATCGACCTTCAAGGGAACATGCCCCTGTACTCCTAGGCCTCTGCTCTCCAACAGTACCCAGAGGCCTACCATTTACTGTGTAGGTCCTGTCATTGTTAGACGTTCCAAAATGCAACACCTCACACTTTTCTGTATTAACTTCCATCGAACATCCGTCCGCCCACCTGGCCAAATGATCCAGAGCCTGCTGCAATCTTTCACGACCATCTTCACTATTTGCAAAACAACTAACTTTTGTATCATCAGCAGACTTGCTAATCTTGCCCTGTATGTTCTCATCGAAATCATTGATGTAGATGACAAACAGTAATGGGCCCAGCACCTAACCCTGGACACAATACTAGTCACAGGCCTCCAGTCCGTGAAGCAGCCTTCAACCATCACCCTCTGCTTCCTTCCATGGAGCCAATTTGCTATCCATTCAGTTAACTCTCCTTTGATCCAATGTGATCTAACCTTCCACAGCCTACCATGCAGAACCTTGTTGAATCTCTTACTGAAGTACATGTACACAACATCTACAGCTCTGCCCTCATCAACCTTTTTGGTCACGTCTTAAAAAAAATCAATCAGATTTGTGAGACATGACCTTCCACGTATAAAACCATGTTGACTATCCCTAACCAGCCCTTGCCCATCCAAATGCCTGTATACCCTATCCCTCAGAATACTCTCCAGTTACTTACAGTAACTGTAACTCCAGTCACAGGCCTATAGTTCCCAGCATTTTACCTGCAGCCCTTCTTTTAGCTTTTTATTATCGTGTCTATTCAATCATGGCTGATCTATCCTTCCCTCTCATCCCCATTCTCCTGCCTTCTCCTTATTTGTTTAGTATGGGTTATGAGTAGAAGGCGGGAGAATGGGGTTGAGTGGGAAAGATAAATCGGCCATGAATGAATGGCAGAGTAGACGTGCTGGGCTGAATGTCCCAATTCTGCTCCTATAACTCATGAAATTACCCTTGACACTTACCAATCAAGTATCTTCTACTAAAAGGATGGATAGTTGTCCTTGTAGTTTTTCTACTTCAAGGATGGGTTTAAAATGGTGAACGATTGATTAGTGTTGCTTGGGACATAGTGTGCTTCCCCACATGTTGCTGAAGGGGAATGCACAGTTGCAGCAAGCAATCAATAGACAATAGGTCTGTCAACAAAATAGAGAGAGTACAGAGGAGATTTACTAGAATGTTGCCAGGGTTCCAGCAACTATGTTACAGAGAAAGGTTGAACAAGTTAGGTCTTTATTCTTTGGAGCGCAGAAGGTTAAGGGGGGACTTGATTGGGGTCTTTAAAATGATGAAAGGGATTGACAGAGTTGACGTGGATATGTTTTTCCCATTGAGGGTAGGGAAGATTCAAACAAGAGGGCATGACATGAGAATTAAGGGACAGAAGTTTAGGGGTAACGTGAGGGGGAACTTCTTTACTCAGAGGGTGGTGGCTGTGTGGAATGAGCTTCCAGCAGAAGTGGTGGAGGCAGGATCGATTTTAACATTTAAAAGTAAAGTGGATAGGTATATGGACGTGAAGGGAATGGAGGGGTATGGTCTGAGTGCAGGTAGATGGGACTAGGGGAAAACAAATGGTCGGCACGGACTGGAAGGGCCGAAAGGGCCTGTTGCCGTGCTGTAATTGTTATATGGTTATATGGTTATAGGTGCAGGAGTAGGTCATTCGGCCCTTCGAGCCAGCACCGCCATTTAATGTGATCATGGCTGATCATCCCCAATCTGTACCCCGTTCCTACCTTCTCCCCATATCCCCTGACTCCGCTGTTTTTAAGTGCCCTATCTAGCTCTCTCTTGAAAGCATCCAGAGAACCCGCCTCCACCGCCCTCTGAGGCAGAGAATTCCACAGACTCACCACTCTCTGTGAGAAAAAGTGTTCTCGTCTCCGTTCTAAATGGCTTACTCCTTATTCTTAAACTGTGGCCCCTGGTTCTGGACTCTGGAGGAGCGTGGAGGAGTGTGGACTTCGGCCAGTATGAAATCTTCGAGCGCCACCGGCTTGTTGCGTAACTGACGGCCAAGTTGGACAGGCCCAAGACCCTGGCGCGACGCAACGTCTCGCCTCCAATAGCAGCAGACGCAGGCAAACGATCGTCGAACTCGGCTTGGGGCTCCATCCCGGATCCGTCCCCGCTCCTACTCCCAGAGCGGGGCCAAGAAAATTGAAGATAGACACAAAATGCAGGAGTAACTCAGCGGGACCGGCACCATCTCTGGGGAGAAGGAATGGGTGACGTTTCGAGTCAAGACCCTTCTTTCAGACTGAAGAAGAGTCTCGACCCAAAACATCACCCATTGCTTCTCTCCGGAGATGCTGCCGGTCCCGCTGAGTTACTCCTGCATTTTGTGTCCATCTTCAAATGACGTCATGCGCTCCAGACGGCTGTGCGGGCGCATGATGACGCGCTCGACACGCGGGACCGTCACTACCGGCCTGTCACGTAAGTGACGGCCCAAGTGGGACAGGCCCTTCTGTCTTCATTACATCTACGAGTAATTCAATCTTATTCCGACTGAATTGGGCCTTGGTGAGTTCGTGCCTGAAGTACAGTTTAATATTTTCTATGACATGAATGATAAAGCATTGTTCACAATATTATTTTCATTAGTTTTTAGTTTAGTTTTTAGTTTAGTTTAGAAATACAGCATGGAAATGGGTCCTTCGGCCCACCGAGTCCGAGCCGACCAGCGATCCCCATACACCAGCTCTGTCCTGCATATGAGGGACAATTTACAATTTTACCAAGCCAATTAGCCTACAAACATGTACGTCCTTGGAGTGTGAGAGGAAACCGGAGCACCTGGGGAAAACCCAAGTGGTCACGGGAAGAATGTGCAAACATTCAGGATTGAAGCCGGGTCTCTGGGTGTTGTAAGGCAGCAACTCTACCGCTCTGCCACTGTGCAGCCCTAGATGCCAGGGTAACATGTGACATTAGATAATGTTTTTTTGCGTGTGTAACCTCTTTATTGAAGTAGCAAGAAGCAATGCGCTTCAGGGAGGTTATACAATTGAACACTGAATGAACAATTTGTCTTTAGGACAGAATATTTGTTTTGAGCTGTTAAATAGACTAGGCGATTTCCCAGTAGAATAAAATGTGTTGATCTTTTTCCATATCCTCTACATCAAGTACATCCTTTCTAAGGCCTGGAGATCAAAACTTCACAGAGAGGCTGGTGCGCAGAAATGGAACGAGCTGCCAGAGGAAGCTGTAGAGGCACATACTTAATGGTGACTAACAGATATTTGGACAGGTACATAGATAGGAAAGGTTTTGAGGGATGTGGGTCAAATGCAAACAAATGGGATTTGCAGTTATATTTCCACTTCAGGCACGGTCTCACCAAAGCAATAAAACTTCATTACTGCTGGGTGTGATAAAGCTAACATACCATTTGCCCTTCTGATTGCTTGCTTCTGTATGTTTCCCTTCAGTGACTTGCGACAAGCACACCCATGTCCCATGAAACGTCAACACTACACAGTTTTTCACCGTTTAACATATCTTACGCTTTTGTATTATTTTCAACAAAGTGGTTGATCTCATATTTTTCTGGATTATATTCCACCTCAAGTGAATCCAACCTGGCTTGTTTGTGTGTCACTGTGTATGGGTGCAGGGGAGGGAAGTTTGGGCAAAACACCCATTGGAATTGCTGTGAATTGGAAGTAGATGGTCAACTTGAATACTTGTGATGCTGCTGCAAGTAAGAATATCAGTGTTTCTTTCGACTTTACACTTGACCACTAAGGTTATCGGGCATGGGCGGAAATCCCGGTTGGGGGGGGGGGGTGGGGGGGGAAGGGAAATGGGACACACACGTCTCTCCCATGCTTTGAGGGGTGGGGGACGATCCCCCCCATGCTTTGTAATCCGGATTTTGAAATTCAGTGAAAAAAACTATTGAAATCTCTGCTTTCCACAAGACTGGGGGTGTCACTGTTAAGCGCTTGTTAAATGTTTCTATTAACATCATATTAACACGATGTCACCAATTGTGTTTTGACCTTCAAGTATTACTGAAGGTATTCACGGAGAATTTCTTAAAGCTGTCTGAAGCGGGTACAGTTACCATTTGAACTAATTGGATGTATTGGTAGATGGAAAGATTTAAACAGTTATTGGATTTAAACGGGTCAGGTCATTAAGGGCGCGGACGGGTTTCCTGGCTGGCTTGCAGGTAAGCGTGCCCCCCACATTGTGTCCCCTCCCCATGGTTCGATAGTGATTTCCGTCCCTGGGCGGAATAATACTATCGGGTTATGGTGGATGAGTTAAGTTGTTAGGGGTCATGGTTGATTAGTAAGGTTGTCGGGAGATATGGTTGATTAGTTTTGGTGCCAGGGGTTATGGGGAGAAGGCAGGAGAATGGGCTTGGGATAGATAGTCTGAATGGCCTAATTCTGCTCCTGTAACTTATGAACATGAACTTTAGAGATATAGCTTTGAAACAGGCCCTTCGACCCAGCGAGCCTGTGCTGAACAGTGATCTATCCTAGTACTATGCTGTACACTACGGACATTTTTTTACATAAGCCAAATAATGTACAAACCTGCACGGCTTTGGGATGTGGGATGAAACGTGCGGACCTGGAGAAACCCATTTTGTCACAGGGAGAACATACAAACTCTGCACAGATCCCATAGTCAGAATCGAACCTGGGTCTCTGGCACTGTAAGGCAGCAACTCTACAGCTGTGCCACCGTGACCCCCCCCCCCCCCCTCTCTGAATCCCCTTTACAACAATGAAACCCTCTTGATTTGTATCTCTTGCATCCACCGGCAGATAGGCAATGGATACAACATCAGTGTGCTTTCCAAGGCCAGCACCCCAAATATTAGGACTCTGTTCATGCTCACACACCTTCTGTGGTCGGGTCACATCATCCACTTTACTCAATACTCAACATTACCGGCCACACGAGTTCAAATTCCACCTTGGAGGCTGGGGAACCTATTGAGAAATTAAATAGATTTGGAATGAGAAAGCTAGCATTGTTAATAAGATCTGTGAAATTGGCAGAATGATTCCTGAATGCCTTCAAGGGAGATAATTTCTCATCATTGCCCTGACTTTTAACTGCATCCTCAATACATGGCAATTAGGAGTGGAAGATAAATGACAGTCTGGCCGGCAATAATTTAATCCGATGATTAAATAAAAAGTATGTTTAAGTAAGTAAAAGGATTTCCTGCATGCTCTTTCAGTTATATAAAAACTGTTGGTGTACAAGACAGAATTGAGAGCTAGCGTTGCAATAACTTGACCATGTTAGAATGAATGAGTAGTTCATGGAAAGGGGAGATAAAAAGATGTAGAAACAGTACAGTAAATGTGTTGAGAATGCTTTGCTTGTATTGACTGGTTTATTATTGTTGCGTGTACTGAGATACACAGAAAAGCTTTGTTTTGCACTCTTTCCAGGCATAGAAATATAAAAAATAGGTGCAGGAGTAGGCCATTTGGCCCTTCGAGCCATCACCACCATTTAATATGATCATGGCTCTTCAACCAAAGTTCCGGCTTTTTGCTCATATCCCTTGAATCCCTTAGCCCAAAGAGCTAAATCTAACTCTCGCTTGAAAACATACAGTGAATTTGCCTCCACTGCATTCTGTGGCAGAGAATTCCACAGATTCACAACTCTCTGGTGAAAACGTTTTTCTTTATCTCAGATCTAAATGGCTTACCCCTTATTCTTAAACTGTGACCTCTGGTTTTGAACTCCCCCAACGTCAGGAACATTTTTCCTGCATGTACCTTGTCCAATCCTCTAAGGATTTTATATGTTTCTCTAAGATCCCCTCTCATTCTTCTAAATTCCATCGTGTACAAGCCCAGTCAACCAATTCTTTCATCATATATCAGCACCGCTATCCCGGGAATTAACCTGGTGAATCTATGCTGCACTCCATCAATAGCAATAATGTCCTTCCTCAAATTAGGGGACCAAAATCGCACACAATACTCGAGGTGCGGTCTCACCACGACCCTGTACAACTGCAGTAGGACCTCCTTGCTCCTTTACTCAAATCCTCTCGCAATGAAGGCCCACATGCCATTAGCTTTCTTCACTGCCTGCTGTACCTGCATGCTTACTTTCAGTGACTGATGTACAAGCACACCCAGGTCTCGTGGTACCTCCCCTTCTCCTAATCTGACATCATTCAGATAATAATCTGCCTTCCTGTTCTTGCCACCAAAATGGATAACCTCACATTTATCCACATTATATTGCATCTACCATGCATTTGTCCATTCACCCAGTCTATCCGTCACCCTGCAGCCTCGCAGCATCCTCCTCGCAGCTCCCACTGCCACCCGGCTTTGTGTCATCCACAAACCTAGAGATGTTACATTTCATTCCCTCATCTAAATCGTTAATATATATTGTAAACAATTGGGATCCCAGCACTGAGCCTTGCAGCACCCCACTAGTCACTGCCATTCTGAAAAGGACCCGTTAATTCCTACTCTTTGCTTCCTGTCTGCCAACCAGTTCTCTATCCACGTCAATACCCTACCCCCAATACCATGTGCTCTAATTTTGCACACTAATCTGTGTGGGACCTTGTCAAAGGCTTTTTGAAAGTTCAGATGCACCACATCCAATGGCTCTCCCTTATCCATTCTACTTGTTATATCCTCAAAAAATTCCAAAGGATTAGTCAAGCATGATTTCCCCTTCATAAATCCATTCTGACTTTGACCAATCCATCACTGCTTTCCGAATGCGCTGCTATAACATCTTTAATTATCTACTCCAGCATCTTCCCCACCACTGATGTAAGGCTAACTGGTGTTTAATTCACTTTCTCTCTCCCTCCTTTCTTAAAAAGTGGAGTTACATTGGATACCCTCCAGACCACAGGAACTAATCCAGAATCGAGAGAACATTGGAAAATGATCACCAATGCATCCACAATTTCTAGGGCCTCTTCCTTGAGTACTCTGGGATGTAGACCATCAGGCCCTCTGGATTTATGTGCCTTCAATCCCAACAGTTTACATAACACCATTTTCTGACCAATGTGGATTCCCTTCAGTTCCTCCCTCCCACTAGATCCTTGGTCCCCTAGTATTTCCTGGAGATTGTTTCTGTCTTCCTTAGTGAAGATAGAACCAAAGTACTTGTTAAACTGTTCTGCCATTTCCTTGTTTCCCATTATAAATTCACCTGTCTCTGACTGTAAGGGACCGACGTTTGTCTTAACTAATCTTTTCCTTTTTACATATCTAAAGAATCTTTTAGAGTCAGTTTTTATATTCCCCGCATGCTTTCTCTGATGCTCTTTTCTCCCCTCTTAAATAACCCTTGTCCTCTGAGTTCTAAATTTCTCCCAGTCCTCTGGTTTGCCGCTTCTTCTGGCCAATTTATATGCCTCTTCCTTGGATGTAACACTGTCCTTGACTTTCCTCGTCAGGCACGGTTCAGCCGCCTTCCCAGTATTATTTTTTCGCCCGATGGGGATGAACAATTTCTGGAGTTCATCCATGCGGTCGTTAAATCTTTGCCATTGCATCTCCACTGTCAACCCTTCAAGTATAATTTGCCAGTCTATCCTGGCCAATTCCCATCTCATACCTTCAAAGTATCCTTTATTCAAATTCAGGACTTGAGTCTTGGAATTGAATGCAGAATTCCACCATATTATGGTCACTGTTGCCCAAGGGGCCTTGTACAACAAGATCGCAAACTAATCGTTCCTCATTACACAATACCCAGTCTAGGATGGCCTGCCCTCTAGTTGGTTCCTCTACATATTGGTTTAAAAACGCATCCCGTATACATTCCAGGAAATCCTCCTCCTCAGCACTGTTACCAATTTGGTTGGCCCAATCTATACATAGATGAAAGTCACCAATGATGACCACTGTACCTTTGCTACACGCATCCCTAATGTCCTGCTTGATGCTGTTCCTAACCTCCGTACTGCTGTTTGGTGGTAACTCCAACCAGCGTTTTCTGCCCTTGGCTATTTTGCAGTTCTACCCATACCAATTCTACAGCATCCAAGCTAATGTCTCTCCTTGTTATTGCGTTAAACTCCTCTTTAGCCAGCAATGCTACCCCACCTCCTCTTCCTTCCCATCTATCCTTCCTGAACATCGAATACCCCTGCATGTTTAGCTCCCATCCTTTGTCACCCTGGAGCCATGTCTCTGTAATTCCAACTATATCATATCACTTAACTAGTAACTGCGCATTCAATTCATCCACCTTATTTCAAATGCTCCTTGCATTACGTCACAAAGCTTTCGGATTTGTTTTTCTTATCTCCATCCTACCTTTTGCTTCTGTCCTCCTTTTATGGCCCTCTGTCTCCTTGTATTGGGTCCCGTCCCCCTGTCCTGTTAGTTTAACCGTGACCATTCCTACACTCTCCCGTTAGCTGCATGGATACGCATCCATGTTGTTGACTCCACCCCCCCACTGTTTAGTTTAAACCCGCCCGTGTAGCACTGGCAAACCTGCCTGCCAGAATGTTGGTCCCCTTCCAATTAAGGTGCAACCCATCCCTTTTGTACAGGTCCCCACTGCCCCAGAAGAGATTCCAGTGATCTAGAAGTCTACATCAACAACTCCTCAGCCTCATTCAGATCCCCTATCTTCCTGTTCCTACCCTCACTAGCATGTGGTACTGGAAGCAACCCAGAGATAACCACCCTAGAAGTCCTTCTTTTCAGCCTCCTACCTAGTTCTCTATACTCATGTTGTAGAACCTCCTTCCTCTTCTTACCCGCGTCATTTGTGCCCATATGCACAACTACTTCCGGCTGCTCCCGTTCCCTCTCGAGGATGTTCTGGTCGGTTTGAGACGTCTTGGATCCTCGCACCAGGGAGATAACACACCGTCCTCGAGTCTCGCCTGTCAACACAGAATCTCCCCTCCACACCTCGGACAACGGAGTCACCCACCACCATGGCTCTTGCTGACACCGATCTCTCTGGTCAAGTCTCGGCACTTGGATTCGAGTCACAGACCTGTCTGCCGCTCGGACTGGAAGCCTCGTCTCCCCCGACAGCTCCCAAGAGGGTGTACCTGTTCGCAAGAGGTACTTCCACTGAGGTCTCCTGCGCTCGTTTCATCCCCTTTCTTTCCATCTCCACCCGTCGCACCTCCTGCACTCTTGGAGTGATGACCTGACTGTAGGCAGATCTACAGGTAGCACAAAAGAGAAAATAAAAAGAGTGCGGCTACTGAGAAAGTGCAGATTTGACTATCTGCACTTTGTCGGTAGCTGCACTCTTTTTATTTTTGTGCAGTGGCTGCAGCAAGGTAGATCGGCAGAGCGGGAATTCTTCCTAGCACATGAGGGGCCCACTCAAGAGTCTGATATCCAGGTGTTATCAGGCAACTGAACCATCTTCTCATCAGCTTGAGAGTGATCTTGACCTCTCATCTACCTCATTGGAGACCTTTGAACGATCCTTAATCAGACTTTATCTTGCATTAAACATTATACAATTTATCCTGCAACTGTACAGTTGATTGTAATCACATATAGTCTTTTCACTGATTGGATAGCACGCAACAAAAGGCTTTTCACTGTATCTTGGTACATGCAACAATAATAAACTAAACTATATAAGTTGTTCTTCATTTTGGTGGTAGAGGCTTTCAAACTTTTCTATCTTTTACCCGACAGGAGAAGGGAGAATGGCTGGGTTGTGAGTGGTTCCTGCTAACGTTGTAGGTTGTTTACATGGTAAATGGTAGGGAATTGAGGAATGTTGTGGAACAGAGAGATCTAGGAATAACTGTGCATAGTTTCCTGAAGGTGGAATCGCATGTAGATGGGGTGGTAAAGAAAGCCTTTGGTGTGCTGGCCTTTATAAATCAGAGCATTGAATATAGGAGCAGGGAAGTAATGTTAAAATTGTACAAGGCATTGGTGAGACCAATTCTGGAGTATGGTGTACAATTTTGGTTGCCTAATTATAGGAAGGATGTAAACAAAATAGAGAGAGTACAGAGGAGATTTACTAGAATGTTGCCTGGGATCCAGCAACTATGTTACAGAGAAAGGTTGAACAAGTTAGGTCTTTATTCTTTGGAGCGCAGAAGGTTAAGGGGGGACTTGATTGAGGTCTTTAAAATGATGAAAGGGATAGACAGAGTTGACGTGGATAAGCTTTTCCCATTAAGGGAAGGGAAGATTCAAACAAGAGGGCATGACTTGCGAATTAAGGGACGGAAGTTTAGGGGTAACGTGAGGGGGAACTTCTTTACTCAGAGGGTGGTGGCTGTGTGGAATGAGCTTCCAGCAGAAGTGGTGGAGGCAGGATCGATTTTAACATTTAAAAGTAAAGTGGATAGGTATATGGACGGGAAGGGAATGGAGGGGTATGGTCTGAGTGCAGGTAGATGGGTCTAGGGGAAAACAAATGGTCGGCACGGACTGGAAGGGCCGAGAGGGCCTGTTTCCGTGCTGAAATTGTTATATGGTTATATGGTTATATGGTTGACTGTTTTCCTGAGGCAGAGTGACTTGTGGATGGATTCGATGGTGGGATGTTGATTTGTTTGATGGACTGGGCTGCGTCCACGACTCTCTGTAGATTTTTATGGTCTTGGGCAGAACAGTGTGGAGAGTAGAGGCTGGATGGGCTGAATGGCCTTTGTCTATCTGTGTGTATCTGTGTTTGTGTCTGTGTGTAAACACTAAGCGGCAGAGAAACCTCTCCCCATTGTCCTGTGTACCACCCGTAGACGATCAGCTTTTTGAAAAGTGCTGAAGTTTAATCTCACCAATGAATAATTCACTTGCTGAAGAAAATTAGAGCACACTTGAAAGGAAGTTATTACAGGCTAATTTGTGGGCAAGCAACAAAGTATGAAATTATACTTAAATGCAAAGGATCCAAATCTGCAGCTTTTCAAAGCCAAAACCCCATTGCTGGCATTTGGACTGTTTTACGCACCATTGATAAGATTATCCCAGACATGTACAGGGAGAAAGCATTAAGATCTACAAACGGATTAGAGTAATAAAATTAGCCCAGTTATGAATGACAGGGTGAAAGGATGGCATCAGCTGTGAGGTTTAGATAATAACAAGCAGATTTGTCTTTTTGCATTCAGAGTCTTCAATGCTCTGCATCCAGCTGTTATCAGGCAACTGAACCATCCCACCAACAACTCGAGAGCGGTCCTGACCGACCATCCACCTCATCGGTGACCCTTGGACGATCTTTAATCTGACTTTACTGGACTTTATCTTGCACTAACGTTGTTCCCTTCATCCTCAATCGGTACAGTGTGGATGGGTCGATTGTAAAATACGTATAGACTTTCCGCTGACTGGATAACATGCAACAAAGAAGCTTTTTACTGCATGACAATAGACTTAACTAATCTCAAGAAAACACAAATACTAAGAAGTTTGTTGAAATGTAGCAACCTTCAGTTAACATGTTCACTTCATTTTTAATATTTTAATGTTAAAACAAATGGCATGTGATGGTTGCTTACAATTTCTCAGCCAACTGTGTAGTAATTATCAAAACTAACTAGCACCCATATTGAGAATGTTGAACAGTATCTGCCCATTGTTGTTCAATCTGGACTCTCCTCATTATGGTGTAGGTTCGCCAACTCTTCAGAAGTCCTCTACTGTTTGGATTCAATCCGCAGGTCACTGCTTCCAACACTCTGAAAGCAAATCATGTCACAACAAAACACATAATAGAGACACATTGCACAGAAACAGGACCTTCGGCCCAACTCATCCGTTCATAGGTTCGTAAATTCAAACATTATGGGAGCAGAATAAGGCCATTCGGCCCACCATGTCTACGCTGCCATTCCATCATGGCTAATCTATCTTTCCCTCTTAACCCCATTTCTCCCCATAACCCCTGACACCTGTACTAATCAAAAATCTGTCAATCTCCGCCTTAAAAATATCTATTGACTTGGCCTCAACAGCCGTCTGTATTCTGACTAAGATTTCCCATCTGAGGTTGTTGCATGTGTTCCGCATGCCCCATATCCCTTTAAACCTCTCCTAGCCATGAACCTGTCCAAATGTCCTAGTGTGTTGTTATTGAACCTCCTTTGGCAGCTCGTTCCATATACCCACCACCCTCTGTTTAAAATGTTGCCCCTCAAGTTCCTATTAAATCTTTCCCTTCTCATCTTAAACCTATGCTCTCGAGTTCTTGTTTTCCCTATCTTGGTAAAAAGATTTTGTGTGTTCACTCTATATATATTCCCCTTGTGACTTGATACACCTCCATAAGATCACCCCTCATTCTCCAATACTTTGTCTTGCTCTCTCTCACTCTCTTCCTTTGGGCATTCCCTGCCATTTTCTGAAAAGACTAAAAATTAATTCAATATGATGACCAAAAACATTGACTATATGTGAAATAAACTAACGTCTCAGACCATCCCTGTTGTTTATCACTGCAGATAATGGTTTGTCAATTCTCCATACTTTGCTCAGTAATATACCTGTGTTGCCACACATTCCTTCAATCATTTTGATTGAAGTGCAGAGGACTTTTAGAAACTATATTAAAAACAAAACATTTTTCAGATTTGAAACCTTCATTCACATCAAGAATCACGAGGTCCATGAGCCTTAATCTTGTGTTAGGATATTGCATAAAGACCTGCATTGAGTTTCTGACCTGTAATCTCTCTGATATTTCTATTCTTCACCGTTTTGTGAAGTGTAGAGAGGAAAAGTGCTTTTTCTTTGTCAATTATCTCTGACAATAACTAAATCCCTGACACCCCACCATATCCTTTCCCTTCTGAAACTGTTGAGGATGCATTAAAGAATTCTGGCCAGCTGCCAATTACCCCGTTCTCCACTAACCCTGACATCACAACGCCCTCCTGCAATTGAATCTTTGCCGTGCAGAATGAATAATGTCAGGTTCTTTTATCCTTCTCAATTATTCAATGATACTTTGTTGTTACATGAATCTAGGTACAGTGAATGCTTTGTATTGCAATAACCGGTAAAATCACACTGCAGGCCTTACCTAGGCAGTACACAAGTGTTGCCACGTTTCTGGTGCCAACAGAGTTATAAAGGTTCACCGAACAATCCCATCTCCCGCCTGCCACCGCACGTGGCAGCAGGCAGTCCCTCCCCGCTGGGTCCCCCTTCGTGACCCCTCCCCCGCTGGTTCCCTCTTCGTTCTCTTCCCTCTCCCGCTGGATCCCCGTTCCTTCTCGGCAGCTCACGAGGATCACTTCAGAGCAGGAGCGAGAAACCAAACCAATGCTCCCTTCATATTCCAGGGGTCTGGGATAGATTTCGCCTGAACTCTGAGATTTGGCGACATGTTTTAGTTTTAGTTTTGTTACTTTAGCGATTTGGCATAGAGACAGGCCCTTTAGATCACCAAGTCTGTGCCGAGCGACCGTCACCCATACACTAGTTTTATCGTACACTCCTATGTTATCCCACTTTCTTATTCAACACATTAAGGGCAAATATCAGACAACCTACAATTGTAATGTGGGAGGAAACCGGAGTACCCGGAGAAATCCCGCGTGGTCACAGGGAGAACATGCAAACTCAGTACAGACTGTACCGTTGGTCAGGATCAAACCTGGGTTTCTGGTGCCGTCAGGCAGCAACTCTATCGCTGAACCACTGTGGCATCCAGGGCATGGGCAAGTTGGGCTGAAGGGCCTGTTTTCGCCTCTACCCAACTTTGGATATTGGTATCTCCCACTCCCCATCCTCCCACTCGTAACAAGGGCAGAGTCCCCCTTGTCCTCACCTTCCACCCTACCAGCCGTCACATACAACAAATAATCTTCCGACATTTTCGCCACCTCCAAAGTGACCCCACCACTTGCCACATCTTCCCATCTCCTCCCCTGTCTGCTTTCGCAGACACTGCTCCCTTCGTAACTCCCTGGTCAATTCGTCCCTTCCCACCCGAACCACCCCCTCTCCGGCACTTTCCCTTGCAACCGCAAGAAATGCTGCACTTGTCATTTTACCTCCCCCCTTGACTCCATTCAAGGACCCAAGCAGTCTTTCCAGGTGCAGCAGAGGTTCACCTGCACCTCCTCCAACCTCATCTATTGCATCCGCTGCTCTAGATGTCAGCTGCTCCACATCGGAGAGACCAAGCGAACGCCTCTGCTCGGTTCGCAATAACCAACCTGACCTCCCGTGGCTCAACACTTCAACTCCCCCTCCCATTCTGAATCCGACCTTTCTGTCCTGGGCCTCCTCCATGGCCAGAGTGAGGACCACCATAAATTGGAGGAGCAGCACCTCGTATTTTGCTTGGGCAGTTTGCACCCCAGCGGTATGAACATTGACTTCTCTAATTTTAGGTAGTCCTTACTTTCTCCTCCCCCTCTCAGCTTTCCCTCAGCCCTCTGGAACCACCTCTTCCTTTCTTCCTCCTGCCCCCTCCCCCCCCCCCCCCCCCCCCCCCCCACCTACCACCCTCACATCACTCTGAAGAAAGGTTTTGACCCGAAACGTTGCCTATTGCTAACACTGCAGTATAATATAGATAAATGTGAGGTTATCCACTTTGGTGGCAAAAACAAGGGGGCAGATTATTATCTCAATGGGGTTAGGTAAGGGGGAGGTACAGCGAGACCTGGGTGCCCTTGTACACCAGTCACTCAAAGTTGGCGTGCAGGTACAGCAGACAGTGAAGAAAGCTAATGGAATGGTGGCCTTCATAACAAGAGGATTTCAGTGCAGGAGCAAAGAGGTTCTTCTGCAGTTGTATAGGGCTCTGGTAAGACCACATCTGGAGTATTGTGCACAGTTTTGGTCTCCTAATTTGAGGAAGGACATGCTTGTGATTGAGGCAGTTGCAGCGTAGGTTCACGAGATTGATCCCTGGTTGGCGGAACTGTCATATGAGGAAAGATTGAAAAGACTACCTTGTATTCACTGGAGTTTAGAATGGATGAGGGGGATCTTATAGAAACATATAAAATTATAAAGGACTGGATAAGCTAGATGCTGGAAAAATGTTCCCAATGTTGGGTGAGTCCAGAACCAGGGGCCACAGCCTTAGTATAAAGGGGAGGTCATTTAAGACTGAGGTGAGAAAAAACTTTTTTTTACCCAGAGAGTTGTGAATTTATGGAATTCCCTGCCACAGAGGGCAGTGGAGGCCAAATCACTGGATGGATTTAAGAGAGAGTTGGATAGAGCTCTAGGGGCTAGTGGAGTCAAGGGATATGGGGAGAAGGCAGGCACGGGTTATTGATAGCGGACGATCAGCCATGATCACAATGAATGGCGGTTCTGGCTCGAAGGGCCGAATGGCCTCCTCCTGCATCTATTTTCTATGTCTATTTCCTTCGCTCCATAGATACTGCCTCACCCGCTGAGTTTCTCCAGCTTTTTGTCTACTTTGGATATTGGCCTTTGTCTCTGGAACTGGTGCACACTGTGTGGGTCAAAGGGTCTCTTGTGCTGTTCCTGTGTCTCCCTTTGGAGTCAGTTTCAAAATGTTATCAAACCATTGTTCAGGTTATGTTTGAATCATAAGTTTGATCAGACCACCAGCTTATTGACCACTTTCAGAACCGTTACTCCCATTGAAGGGATCTAACATCATTATGCGTTTGTTTATTTGTTCATGTGTGTTTATCCTTGGTTGTAACATCAACACCATAAACTAATTTCGAGGAACTCCTGCATTCCCCCCTTCCTGTCTCTCCTCCTTCTTCCCAACCTAGTTATCCTACCAGTTCCACTGTTTGCATCCATGTATCCTCATTACCACACCTTTCCCAGCCGACAATGAGTCATTATGGGCTCCACACTTCCTGATGTCATCTATCGCCAGCCCTGACTTGCTCTGACCTTTCCTCACCTCCTGTTTATTCTGACCTCCCCCCAACACCCCATAACCCCCACCACCTCTACTTTCAGTCTGCAGATGGGTTCAAAGCCAAAACGTCACCTATCCTTTATCTCCATAGATGCTATGCTGCCTGATCCACTGAATTGCTCCAGAATGTTGTGCCCCCACTCAAAGACCTGTCTTTCCTCGGTCATTCCTCCTTCCCCCTGCTCCAGTCGGGCAAAAGGTGCAGCAGTTCGAAAGCCTGCACCACCAGACTCAGGAACAACTTCTTCCCCTCTACTATCAGGCTTCTGAACAGACCTTCCATGAGCTAGCTACTATCCGATTCACCTCTACCCTATTGTGGACATTGGCCTTTGTCTCCGGAACTGATGTGCTACAATGCTGAGAACTATTTTCTACACTCTTTATCTTCCCTTTCGCTTTATTTATTATACCTGAGTTTGGCTTGATTGTATTCATATATGGTATACCATCACCGCATTTAGAAACATAGAAAATAGGTGCAGGAGTAGGCCATTCGGCCCTTCGAGCCTGTACCGCCATTCAATATGATCATGGCCGATCATCCAACTCGGTATCCTGTACCTGCCTTCCCTCCATACCCCCTGATCCCTTTAGCCACAAGGGCCACATCTAACTCCCTCTTAAATATAGCCAATGAACTGGCCTCAACTACCTTATGTGGCAGAGAATTCCAGAGACTCACCACTCTCTGTGTGAAAAATGTTTTCCTCATCTCGGTCCTAAAGGAATTCCCCCTTATCCTTAGACTGTACCCTCTTGTTCTGGACCTCCCCAATATCGGGAACAATCTTCCTGCATCTAGCCTGTCCAACCCCTTAAGAATTTTGTAAGTTTCGATAAGATCCCTCCTCTATATTTCAAATATATTTGGACAGGTACATGGGTAGGAAAGGTATGGGGCAATATGGGCCAAACCTGGGCAGGTGGGACTAGTGTAGATGGGGAATTTTGATCAGCAAGTTGGGCTGAAGGGCCTGTTTTCATGCTGCATGATTCACCTCTACCCAATTGTGGACATTGGCCTTTGCCTCTGGAACTGATGCACTGACTGTGTGGCCTGTTCCTGTGCCGTACTGCTCTACATTCTAAACCGAGGCACCATTAACCCTCTCAGGAAACGAGGAAGACCCCAGATTCATTCAAAGATCAATAGGGAAGTTTTTTTTTCCATTCTATACCAATATTTCTTTCTTAAACAACACTACCTCACTGAAGATATTTATCTTGTTTTATTGTGATTTGCCTGCCACATTTGCTTATATATTGAAAACAGCTGTCTGATTCACTGCTTTTGGGCTTTCAGAGGATACTAAAGGTGGGGTTTGATTTATTACAAATATTTGCATGGTTCGTAGCTGGCAAGATCAGTATCTAGTGTCCATCTAATTCATCTGAACTAAATGGCGTGTTAGGTTACTTCAGAAGGAAGTTAACAGTAGGCAAAGCTGCAATCTCACAGAGGACTGACTAACTGACAATTTTCGGCATAGTGCATAGTGGTAGAGTTGTGGCCTTACAACACCAGAGACACGGGTTTGATCCTGACCACAGGTCCTGTCTGTACGGAATTTGTACATTCTCCCTGTGACCGCGTGGGATTTCTCCGGTTTCCTCCCACACTCTAAAGATGTGTGGGTTTGTCGTTAATTGGCTTCTAAAAATTGTAAATTGTCCCTAATATGTAGAATAGTGTTAGTGTACAGGGTGATCACTGGTTGGCGTGGACTAGTTGGGCCGAGGGGGTCTGTTTCCGTGCTATATCTCCAAAGTCATCAAAGTCCAACAGTGAACTACACATTGCTATGGTTGTGTGCTCATATTGATTGTACCTTTTCGTTTTATTTGAATGTGTTCTTCCACTATGTCCAATGCCGGGAATAGTGACACCAGTAACTTAATCACCATGATATCCCAAATATACATCAGAGATTTCCTCCTGGACTTATTCATCTGATCCAAGGTCTTCCCCAGTGCTTCTTTTATGGACAAAAATGTGCTGGTACGCATATTGATCCTTGCTGCTGGTGTCCATGGTAGGTTGTCTTTCTATAATTAAAATGTAATTAAAAGGAACCATCAGGGGCGCCGTACAATTGGCAGCCTCGCCAACAGTCTGTCTGTTTTTTCGTCTTTTTTTTGTCACTTTTAGTGTGTTTTTAAAGTTTGTGTAAATGTTCCCTGGTTTGTGTTATGTGGGGGAGGGGATCAGGCAAAACCTTTTTTAAGTCTCTTACCTTGCTGGAGATGCGATACCTTTCCAGGTCAATTCTCCGGTCGCTCTGCGGCCTAACAACTTGGAGCTGGAGGCCTCGCTCGGGACTGACTTTGGGCTCCACTGCGGGGCGTGGACTTACTATCGGGGCCGATCCCTTGCCTGGGATCGCTCCAACCGCAGCCTGCGGATTTCACCATCAAAGGCTCACAGTGTCGGGAGTGACCGAGTCGGGAGTTCCAACGATGCAGAGGTTTGACTAGCCCCGACTCGGGGTCTGATCGCCCGGCGCTGGGAGCTGAGATCCCCCCCCAATGCAGGAGCTAATCGCCCCGATGTGGAGGGCTCGATCGCCGGCTACAGGAGTCAAGGTCGTCCTGTCAACGGAATGCTCGAGGTCCCCAACCGTGGGAGAACAAGAAATTCCATCACAGTGAGAAATGTGGAGGAGTCACTGTGGTGGATGTTTACGTTAACCTTTATTTTGTGTGTTCTGTTGCTTTTTTGTATGACTGACTTGGCAAATGAAATTCCACGTGTGTTGCAAATCATACTAAAGTAATATTGAATTGCATTGTAATCAAGGACATCATCAGGCAAAAGTGTGAAAACGCACACCTCCAGATTCAGGGCCAATTTCTTCCCAGCTACTGTCAGGCAACTGAACCATCCCATCAACAACTAGAGAGCGGTCCTGAGCTACTATCTTCCTCTTTGGGACACTTGGACTATTTTTGATCAGACTTTAATGGACTTTATTTTTGCATTATTCATGTTATTCCCTTTAGAAACATAGAAACATGGAAAATAGGTGCAGGAGCAGCTCGAAAGCCTGCACCACCAGACTCAGGAACAACTTCTTCCCCTCTGCTATCAGGCTTCTGATCAGACCTTCCATGAGCTAGCTGCTATCTGATTCACCTCTACCCTATTGTGGACATTGGCCTTTGTCTCTGATGTGCTACAATGCTGAGAACTATTTTCTACACTCTTTATCTTCCCTTTTGCTTTATTTATTATACCTGAGTTTGGCTTGATTGTATTCATATATGGTATACCATCACCGCATTTAGAAACATAAAAAATAGGTGCAGGAGTAGGCCATTCGGCCCTTCGAGCCTGCACCGCCATTCAATATGATCATGGCTGATCATCCAATTCAGTACCTCTCCATACCCCCTGATCCCTTTAGCCACGAGGGCCACATCTAACTTAAATATAGCCAATGAACTGGCCTCAACTACCTTCTGTGGCAGAGAATTCCACAGATTCACCATTCTCTGTGTGAAAAATGATTTTCTCATCTCGGTCCTAAAAGACCTCCCCCTTATCCTTAGACTGTGACCCCTTGTTCTGGAGTTCCCCAACATTGGGAACAATCTTCCTGCATCTAGCCTGTCCAACCCCTTAAGAATTTTGTAAGTCTCTATAAGATCCCCCTCAATCTTCTAAATTAAAACAAGTACAAGCCAAGTCTATCCAGTCTTTCTTCATATGGAAGTCCTGTCATCCCAGGAATCAGTCTGGTGAACCTTCTCTGTACTCCCTTTATGGCAAGAATGTCTTTCCTCAGATTAGGAGACCAAAACTGTACGCAATAGACATAGAAACATAGAAATTAGGTGCAGGAGTAGGCCATTCAGCCCTTCGAGCCTGCACCGCCATTCAATATGATCATGGCTGATCATCCAACTCAGTATCCCGTACCTGCCTTCTCTCCATACCCTCTGATCCCCTTAGCCACAAGGGCCACATCCAACTCACTCTTAAATATAGCCAATGAACTGGCCTCAACTACCCTCTGTGGCAGAGAGTTCCAGAGACTCACCACTCTCTGTGTGAAAAAAGTCTTTCTCATCTCGGTCTTAAAGGATTTCCCCCTTATCCTTAAGCTGTGACCCCTTGTCCTGGACTTCCCCAACATCGGGAACAATCTTCCTGCATCTAGCCTGTCCAACCCCTTAAGAATTTTGTAAGTAAATACTCCAGCTGTGGCCTCACTAAGACCCTGTACAACTGCAGTAGAACCTCCTTGCTCTTGTACTCCAATCCTTTTGCTTTGAATGCCAACATACCATTCGCTTTCTTCACAGCCTGCTGCACCTGCATGCCTACTTTCAATGACTGGTGTACCATGACACCCAGGTCTCGTTGCACCTCCCCTTTTCGTAATCGGTCACCATTCAGATAACAATCTACCCTCCTGTTTTTGCTACCAAAGTGGATAACTTCACATTTATCAATGATCTGGATGATGGGGTGGAAAATTGGATAAGTAAGTATGCAGATGATACTAACATAGGTGGCGCTGTGGATAATGAAGACCAATTCTGGAGTATGGTGTACAATTTTGGTCGCCTAATTATAGGAAGGATGTCAACAAAATAGAGAGAGTACAGAGGAGATTTACTAGAATGTTGCCTGGGTTCCAGCAACTATGTTACAGAGAAAGGTTGAACAAGTTAGGGACTTTATTCTTTGGAGCGCAGAAGGTTAAGGGGGGACTTGATTGAGGTCTTTAAATTGATGAAAGGGATAGACAGAGTTGACGTGGATAAGCTTTTCCCATTGCGGGTAGGGAAGATTCAAAAAAGAGGGCATGACATGCGAATTAAGGGACGGAAGTTTAGGGGTAACATAAAGTGGATAGGTATATGGACGGGAGGGGTATGGTCTGAGTGCAGGTAGATGGGACTAGGAGAAAACAAATGATCGGCACGGACTGGAAGGGTGGAGAGGGCCTGTTTCCGTGCTGTAATTGTTATATGGTTATATGAATAATGAAAGCAGTCAGGGTCCAGGTTTGGCATCTCAGGTGAAGTTCAGGGTACCTCTGACAGTGCAGCACTAGTCAGTATAAATCTGGAGAAGGATTCAACTCAGAACCTGCCCACCCAAGCCTACAGTTCTCTCACCTGTTGGTAGCCACGCCCTTTCCTTTCTTTCTATACATGTCTGAAATGGTGTATGATGAGGACTTTTTTTTCACAAAATGTGGTGGGAGTATGGGACCAGCTGATAGCGGAGGTAGTTGAGGCAGGTATCATTGCAACGTTTAAGAAACATTTAGAGAGGTACATGGATAGGACAGGTTTAGAGGGATATGGGCCAAACGCAGGCAG
Source organism: Okamejei kenojei (assembly GCA_035221665.1). Lineage (NCBI taxonomy): Eukaryota > Metazoa > Chordata > Chondrichthyes > Rajiformes > Rajidae > Okamejei > Okamejei kenojei. The sequence goes on from CM069131.1 coordinate 56,178,034, forward strand.
ATGGGTCTAGTGTAGATGAGATATATTGGTCGGCGTGGGCAAGTTGGGCCGAAGGACCTGTTTCCATGCTGTATGACGCTATGACTTAAATAGAACCCTGCTTCCCAAAAAATATATATTAAAATCATAGTCATAAGGCCCAACTTGCCTACACCAACCAACATGCCCTATCTACACTAGTTCCACCTGCCCATGCTTGACCTGTAACCCTCTAAACCTGTCTTATCTGTGTAAATGTCCAAATGTCTCTGAAACATTGTGATAGTACCTGCCTCAACTTCCTCCTCCAGCAGTTTGTTCCATACAACCACAACCCATTGTGTGAAAAAGATACAAACTCGGGATCCTATTATTAGATTAGATTCCTTTATTGTCATTCAGACCTTTTGGTTACCTTGCAGTCATAACATATAATATAAAAATTAAAAAACACATAATAAATACATATTTAACATCCACCACAGTGAGTTCACCAGGCACCTCCTCACTGTGGTGGAAGGCAAAAGTCTTAAAGTCTTTGTCTTCTTCCCTCCTTGTTCTCCCTCTGTGCTATCCAGGCCTCCGATGTTATCGTCCACTAGGCCCACGGCCGAGCCTCAGAAGCCGGGCTGCCACCACCGCCGTCCCACCGGTCTATATATATCCCCCTTCACCTTAAACCTACAGTATGTGCACTGGTTCTCGATTCCCCTGCTCAGGGCAACATACTCTGCATTTACCTGATCTATTCCTCTCATGGCACGCTGCTATACGATACCATAGAACTTTATTTATCCCAGGTGGGAAATTGATCTACCAACAGTCATAAAAACACAAAGTACATGAAACAACCTATAATAACAGTCGTGTTCGTAGAGAAATTAAGTTATGTTTTAGGTTGGCAATTCTTTTGGGTGACTTGGACAGGTTGGGTGAGTGGGCAGATGCAGTTTAATGTGGATAAATGTGAGGTTATCCACTTTGGTAGCAAAAACAGGAAGGCAGATTATTATCTAAATGGTGTCAAATTGGGAAAAGGGGAAGTACAACGGCATCTGGGGGTCCTTGTTCATCAGTCAATGAAAGTAAGCATGCAGGTGCAGCAGGCAGTGAAGAAAGCGAATGGCATGTTGGCCTTCATTACAAGAGGAGTTAAGTATAGGAGCATAGAGGTCCTTTGGCAGTTGTATAGGGCCTTAGCGAGACCACATCTGGAGTATTGTGTGCAGTTTCCATCCCCTAATTTGAGGAAGGACATTATTGCTTTTGAGGGAGTGCAGCATAGGTTTACAAGGTTAATTCCCGGGATGGCGGGCCTGTCATATGCTGAGAGAATGGAGCGGCTGGGCTTGTATACTCTGGAGTTTAGAAGGATGAGAGGAGATCTTATTGTAACGTATAAGATTATTAAGGGTTTGGACATGCTAGAGGCAGGAAACATGTTCCCAATTTTGGGAGAGTCCAGAACCAGGGGACACTGTTTAAGAATAAGGGGTAAGCCATTTATAACGGAGATGAGGAAACACTTTTTCACACAGAGTTTAGTGTAAGATAAAGTCCAGTAAAGTCTGTGAATTCTCTGCTCAGTGGGCGGTGGAGGCCGGTTCTCTGGATACTTTCAAGAGAGAGCTAGATAGGACTCTTAAAGATAGCGGAGTCAGGGGATATGGGGAGAAGGCAGGAACAGGGTACTTATTGGAGATGATCAGTCATGATCACATTGAATGGCGGTGCTGGTTCGAAGGGCTGAATGGCCTACTCTTATACCAATTGTCTATTGTTCAAATTGAAAGTCAGTTTTCCTTATATAAAAACTGTTCCTTTGATTTTTGTGAAATCATATTATCATTAGCATATTATTAAAATATTCTGAATTAATTATTAATCGATAATTAATAATTAAATATATTAATTTCTCCCAGTGTTTCTGCTCCTTCAATCTGCTGAAAATAGGAGTGGGAGTTTTGTGGGCTCAGTTCACCTAATTGGACAGTTCACCTTAAGGCCATTAGCCCCAATGAAAAGCCAGTGTGTGTGTGTGGTGCAGCCTGCACTGGGGGACCTCCATATAGACACCCACCTGCAACAAGGCACGTTCTCTCTCTCTCTTTCTCTTGGAATAAACCAACAATAATAGTGCAAAAAGACAAAACCAATGCCCCCAAGTCGATGTAGTTCAGAGCTTAATGAGGTTGTGAACTTTGAGATAGAAAAGGAAGGTGGCGCTGAAAGGTGGCAACACTTTGTGTGCAAGTCCCAGCAGAGGATCCACAATCATCATTTTACTCTTCCAAATCTCTATTCCAACTGGATTTCCAGCAGTAATGCAACAATCCTGTAACACTGTATTCTGCACTCTGGTATTTTTCACTTTGCACTATTTGTTGTACTTGTGGGGGGCTTGATGGTATACAACTTTGATCTGATTTAATATGAATAGCATGCAAACAAAAGCTTTTTGCTGCACTTTGGTGCACTTGATGACAATCAACCAGTATGACTTTTACTTGTGGCTTGTTACTTGGTCTCAGCTTCTTAATGAGGCACAATTTTTCATTCAGGTCCAGCTAGGGACTGTGGTGGATGAGCACTTCAGACAATGGGTGCAAAGCACACAGCAATGTAAAGAATGGATATCTCTTGCCTCTATCGGGAGGTTATAGACGAGTCTTGTATCTGTGTGACACAATCTTATCAGGACTGACAAATGGTTTTGACACTGAGGGAGTGTAGCAGAGCCACAGCGCTTCTTTTGGATGTATGTTAACAAGAAGCTCCTTCTGATATCACTGAGCCGGTTTATGTGGTCATCCATCTCAATAATGATTGCGTAAAATTGGCATTTGCATTTCTCGACTTTGCAGGTATGGCTGCATTTAATTGGTTGTAAAATGCTTTGGTGTTTCCCCAAGGACGTGAATGTGCTTGTAAATCCAGTGCTTGGCTTGATGTAGCAGAAAAAAGAATTTCATAACTCGGTGAATAGACACAAAAAGCTGGAGTAACTCAGCAGCAGGATAGGCAGCATCTCTGGAGAGAAGGAATGGGTGATGTTTCGGGTCGATACCCTTCTTCAGACTGGTTAGGGTTAAGGGAAACGAGAGATATAGACACTGATGTGGAGAGATAAAGAACAATGAATGAAAGATATGCAAAAAAGTAATGATGATAAAGGAAACAGGCCATTATTAGATGTTTGCAGGGTGAACATGAGAAGCTAGTGGGACTTGGGTGGGGGAGGGATTGAGAGCGTGGGAATGCTGAAGTGAGAAAAATCAAATGTGTAGGACAGTGCATGTGTATGGAGTTGATGGTTGGTCGGTGTGGACTCAGTGGGCCGAAGGGCCTGTTTCCACAATGTATCTCTAAAGTCTGAAGTCGAAAGACCAATCACATTGATACGAGAGTAAGCATGCAGGTACAGCAGGCAGTGAAGAAAGCAAATGACATGTTGGCCTTTATAACAAGAGGAATCGAATATAGGAGCGAGGAGATCCTTCTGCAGTTGTGCAGAGCCCTGGTGAGACCACACCTGGAGTATTGTGTGCAGTTTTGGTCCCCTAATTTGAGGAAGGACATTCATTCTATTGAGGGATCGAGTGAAGCGTAGGTTTACAAGGTAAATACCCGGGATGGCGGGACTGTCATATGCTGAGAGAATGGAGCAGCTGGGCTCGTACACTCTGGAGTTTAGAAGGATGATTTTAGAGTTTAGCTGGTTTTACAAGCTCCTTAAAGTTGTACTCAACTGCTATTTTGAGATTCACAATTTATTCAAAGAAATGGGGGATCATTAATAATTGGGTTTATTTAAATCCAAGTGATGGCGATGATTTGGAATGTATAACCTGATGAGGTTACGTGGGTTCAGTAAAATCTTTCATCAGGGAATTGATTAATTACTAGCTGGAGAATAGAACTGTTGCGGTGTAACGATGGATTGGAACTAGGTAACTTTTTTTAAAGATATAGCATGGAAATAGGCCCTTTGGCCCACCGAGTCTGCGCTGACCAGCGATCCCCGATTCCTAGCACTAATCTACATTCACCAGGGACAGTTCACAATTTACAAAAGCCAATTAACCTGTAAACCTACATGTATGTATTTGGAGTGTGGGAGGAAACTGGAGCACTCGGGGAAAACCCACGCGGTCACGGGTGAGCGTACAAACTCCCTACAGACAGCGCCCATGGTCGGATCATACCTGGATCTCTGGTGCTGTAAGGCAGCATCTCTACCACTGCGACACCGTGCTGCCGTTTGGAAGGGGTAGTGTCTTTCATTTTGTTCTGTTCGTTGTGCGGGGAGAAAAATATTCAGATGGAGAATCAGAGCCAAAATATTTGCGTGAGGACAGCCTTATCAGTTTGCTTTTGTGTCTGGTTCTGGCTTGTATGTGTGGAATGTGACTTTCTAATTAATTTATATTTAAAGAAAATGAAAGGTCAAATTTGGTTTCAAGTGTATTGCTTTTTCAAATCAAATGGCTCATATAATGTACTCTGGCAGATTTATTTTAATAGAAATCAGTGTAGCGTATTGGATTGTATTGTGGCAAAGAATGTCTTAATAGTTCTATGAGTCAGACACAATTGTGGTGGCAATTGAGTATAAAATGAACACAACACAGAATTAAACTCTATGTCGCTGACAAATATATCCAGTCCATAAATGAAAAGCGCTCTAATTTGGTGAGGTGTGTTTCTGGGGCAATTATGTTAAATGGAACGTTAGTTAAAGAAGATGAATTTGACAACACTAAGTGTGATGAATTGCGAGTAGTTATGGGGAAAAAATACAAACTCAGGCACAGATCAAATATGAAGTCTTTAGTACATGCCTAACAAATTGTTCTGATAACCTCATAAATAAAATGTGCTTTAAAAATGGCAGCAAATTTAAAGACTACTTTGTTGATTTTAGCCAAGTCAATACTGAAGCAATTGTTCGTACTGATGTTAACTGACTGGGTCAGCTGTTAGCTTCATATTGATCGAGTGCTGTGATGAAAGATTAATAGATTGCTAACATCGCACAGATTAATCTCTGGATCCTCTCCAGCTTTAACAATATGCTTGGAGACTTTGCATTCAAGAGTTCTGCAACTCCTTTGCTTGTGTGCACATACGTGGGTGAGTAACAGGGAAGGTCCCTGAGCAAGTCCCTGGGTGACAGATTGCCTGACACTTTAGATGGGGCTGAGATTGAAAAAATCCTCCATGCCAAACTAGTCTGAAGAAGTGTCCTGACTTGAGAAGTCACCTATCCATGTTCTCCAGAGATGCTGCCTGACCTGCTGCGTCCTCAGTCTGAAGAAGAGTCCAATTTCTGGCGGTTAACCAACAAACAACCCCCCGCCGCCCTCCCTCTCTTACTTGTGCCCCACATGGATTTGCACCCATTTCTACCCTTCCCTCTTGCCTCTTCCGAACCCCCCCCCCATATACCATTTATATCCCTTTCTCTAGCTTCACAATTTGTACCTCTTCTATTCTTATCTTTTGTCTCTTCACCTTTAACCAAACATCTACCTATTAACATCACCACCACCTCCCTCCTCCCAACCTGTATCCACCTGTCACTCGCCAGGTCTTTTCCTGCCCCCACCTCTCTTCACCTTTCTCGCCCATCATCCCAATCAGTCTAAAGAATGGTCCCAAGCCAAAACATCACCTATCCATGCTTTCCTGAGATGCTGCCTGACTCGCTGGGTTATTACAGCACTTTTCGTAAACCATCATCTGCAGTTCTTTATTGAGGTCTTTGTCTTGGGCCGTGCTTTGTCAGGACCCCCCACGCCTCGACCTGCCTGCCTCGGGTGAACCTGACAGGAACACAGCTCCAGACAACCCTACCAGGCACCAAACTACTGTTGGACTTTACACTACCAAGGTTGCAGCACGTACTTTAGCATGCATTATTGTGATCTGCTTTACTAGGATATCAACATATTGTGGACACGACAAACTGCAGATGCTTGTTATCAAGAAATGATACAAAGTGCTGGAGTAACTCAACTCAATAACCTGCTGAGTTACTCCAGCATTTTGTGCTTTGCCCAGATATATCATCTATTTATTTGTTATGTTATTGTCTTTAATGTGCCTGCAAAGCTGAGGCAAGGAAGAATTTCATCATTCAGTACTGGTACACGTGACAATTCAACACTCTTGACTTGATTCTTGACTCTTAATGTTTCCATGAAATCACTGATCTTCAGTAACAGTGACCTTGGAGACTGAGGACTGGTTATTAGATTTTCCGTACCTGACCCGACCCAACGTCATTTGTAGAATTGCAGCAACGAGACTTACACTGGTGCACCTATTGACCAAGAATAGAGCACACGTTGGATAACACTACGCAGATTGTCCCAAGGTGGACTAACGCAACATGCCCTGATCTAACCTGAACCCAAATGTGTTATCAGAACACACACTCGTCTTTACCCGACCTAATCCAAACATCTATATTTAATTCCCATTGCATTTGAATCGGTAGTTAAGTTCAACTTTTCATCCAAACCAGTACACTATTCATCCCAACATCCTAACTTGACACAGGCAAGTGCAACTTATAATATACCCTATAAAAGGCCTTAACCAACCAAAGTATTGTAAATAATGTATATGTTGAGACTTTCATGTCAACTAACTCCTGACCTTTAAGGAACTTGTCTTGATTAGTAGACGATCCCATGTAACCTATAAATCCTGTATCAACTTTGTTATCATGTTATATTTTCCCCCGATGTTGCACTATTCTCTGGTGATACTCTCTTTGTCTTTACCCACCACTGATGTCAAGCTCACAGGTCAATAGTCAACACTCATCCTTCCATCCCTTCATTCTAAATCAGTTCTATGTTTCCCGCTGTCAGGTCCCTTGATATTGTTCCTACAATGTGATTTTATTTGTCCTCTCAGTACCACTCGGAATATGAGCAGTTGCCATTTCCTTTGAAGCCTGTCATGATATTCATTGTGGGCAGACTCATTACAATTTGGACTATTTTTGCTTTGTGGGCTGATTTTGTACCCTAACAGATATTTAACTCCACCTGTCAGTGAACTATCATTAGCCCTATCATTAGTCTGCAGATGAACAGAAATCAGTTCTTAAGCACAACTGTCATTGCTAAATAATCTGTAATTTTACCCCTGTCCCTTGCAGATTTCTCATTGGTTATGCTTCAGGGAAAGTATGCCTCCTCCAAAATGTTTAAATACTTGTTAATGCATTATGATACAGTTAGCTATTTAACCTCGACCTTTTATCATTTTTACCTCAGTAATAATATTCCTACTCTGTGCTAGCCTATTTTCTCTTTAATACTTTTCACCCCTGCGATTGAAATACACAGCATGGAAACAAGCCCTGCGGCCCACCGAGTGAACACTGACTATCGATCACCCAGTCACACTAGTTCTATATTATTCCACTTTTACATCCAATCACTACACACTAGAGGCAATTTACCGAGGCCAATTTGCCTATGAACCTGCACGTCTTTGGGATGTGGGAAGAAACCGGAGCAAACCCACGCGGTCACCGGGAGAACATGCAAACACCACACAAATGGCATCCGAGGTCGGGATTAAACCTGGGTCTATGGCGCTGTGTGGCAGCAGCTCTATTGCTGCACGACTCACCTCACGTCAAAAACCTTGGCGTGATATTTGACTCGGCATTGAAATTTGACAAACAAGTCAATGCCATGGTAAAAGCTAGCTTCTTCCCGATTCGGATGATAGCCTAAAATAAAACAATTCCTCCAGTTTGATGACCTCGAAACGATCATCCACACATTTATCTCCTCCCGCCTAGATTACTGCAAATCCCTCTACACTGGCATCAGCCAATCTTCCCTGTCCCGCCTGCAACTGGTCCAAAACGCCGCAGCGAAACTCCTGACGGGCACCCGAAAAAGGGACCACATCACCCCGATCCTGGCCACTCCCCACTGGCTGCTGTGCGGTTCCGAATAAATTTCAAGATCCTCCTTTATGTCTACAAATCCCTTAATGGGCTTGCCCCCACCGACATCAAAAGTCTGCTTACCCACCACACCACCTCCAGGCCCCTCAGATCGGCCGACTTGAGGTTATTGAACATCCCGCGGTCTAGGCATAAGCTCAGGAGCGACCGCGCCTTTGCGGTTGCAGCTCCTAGACTGTGGAACAGCATCCCTCTTCCCATCAGAACTGCCCCCTCCATCGACTCCTTTAAGTCAAGACTAAAAACTCTTCTTTACTCTCAAGCCTTTCTTGACGTCCTCTGTGTGAGGGCTATGTGTATTTATTTATGTATGTACTTAATCTATCAACCACTGTTGTATAACGTAAGTACCTCCACCAATGTAAAGCACTTTGGCCAACGAGAGTTGTTTTGTAAATGTGCTATAGAAATAAAAGTGACTTGACTTGACTTGACGACTGTGCCACCCTCAACTATATTATTGTCTTAAATTAAAATTTCTTTTCTGTACCAAGATCAAAACACAAAAAGCACAGAGCTGGACTTAAATAACATTTATCAGGAGGAGAAACCACACAAACGTGTTACAGCCACCCTGTAACTTATCGCTGGTATAGCCCATTCTTCCACTAATTCTACCCACGAAAATCTTTACATTCCACATGTTTTTATCTCCATCTTAATACCTGCAGTTAGACGATTTATGGTTATGGGCAGAGGGCAGGAAAATGGGATTAGGAGGCAGAGATCATCCATGATTGAATGGCGGAGTGGCCTAATTCTACTCCTACACTTGTGAACTTGCGATTTCTTGCACTCCTGTTATGTTGTAAATCTCAATTTTCAACTTAACCATGCTGTGGATGTTACATGCAGGCTTTCATTAGTATTAGGCTTTGCAAGTCTAAACTGTATTGTGTAGCATGCTGTATGCCAAGTGGCTAGCCTATATTATGTGCGAACATATTGAGTAAACAATGAAGAATATCATTGGTTATGAGGCACTTTGAGACCTCCTGAGGTTGTGCAAAGTACTTGATTTGCATGTTGTTTCATTTCCTTGACATTTTTAATTCATTATTTTATCGTATATGGGGCTTTCATTGCAGGAGTTACAAATTGCAAATTACGAAACTGCTGTAGTCATTTGCATCATAATTAGAACTTCTAATTAGAACTGAGCTGGTTGGCCCTGCATACCTTGGTAAGTCAAAGGAGATGCTTCCACAAGAGTCAGAACTTTTTTCACAGGGTGGAAATGTCAGACTACAGGGCGGAGCTTTAAGGTGAGAGGGGCAACGTTTAAACGAGGTGTGCGGGGCTATATTTTTTTACACAGAGATTAGTGGGTGCCTGGAATGTGCTACTAGAGGTGGTGGTGGAGGCAGATATAAGAGTAGCATTTAAAAAAGGTTTTAAATAGACACGTGAATGTGCCAGGAATAGAGGGACATGGATCAAGGCTATTACAACATTTATTATGTGGAAAGGAAAGGATTAGAGCCAAATGTGGGCAGCTGGGCCTACCATAGATGCGGCAGCTTGGTTGGCAGGGACAAGTTGGGCCAAAAGGCCTGTTTCCGTGCTGTACTGTACGGTTAACCTGTTATAGCACGGACATTGTCGATGTTCCGTGCTGTACTGTTCTACTATCCAAGCACACTGGAACATCTTGGACTCGGGATCCAGTTTTTAAACTTTAAATATTTCCTGCACATCCTGCAGAAATCGCAGCCTTGATTATTTATTCAAGAACTTTAGGCTGTGGTATTTTATTCTCTTTCGGCAGAGGCAGTGCACAACAACATACTGTACCTTCAAAATAGTTTGAAGTTTTTAGTGTGGTGTTATGAATGGAGAGATATAATTCTAACCTAGTTTTCAGGTCTCTCGATATTTCCTTAATCTTCTCCAGCTCTCAATGATAATCTACAGCCAATAATTTTTCCCTCTTGTGCTTCATTGAATTTCATCACTGCACCATTCGCGAATGGCTTTAAGCTGCCTCGGACCCAAGCATTGAAAGCCTGTCTCAAGATCATTTGGTCTCAATAGACAACAGACAATAGGTGCAGGAGTAGGCCAATGGGCCCTTGGAACAAGCATCGCCATTCACAGTGATCATGGATGATTATCCACAGTCAGTACCCCGTATCTGCCTACCCCCAAGCTGTTCTCAATTGTTCGTAATTACATTCAATTTAACAGGTAATTTCTTTCAGCGATCCACTAGACAACAACACACCTGTTCACAACTAAACCAGAGGACAAACAGGTGATGAGTGCTGCTGAAAATTATTCCAACAATGATGGTTTCTTCATTGGTTTGTTAGCTTTCTTTTATATGTGCCATTACGTTTTAACTCTTGAAATAAAATAGCAACCCTGGAGTCAATCACGATCAATGCAGTTTGCTACATTTCAGAAGAAAAGCTACCTTAGGAACAAGCTTCAATGCTTTTATCACAAAGCACCTGCATCTCGACTAGTGGGAGCTGAAGACTCGATGGGAAATTAAAGGGCCTGTCCCACTTACGCAATTTTTTTGGGCGACTGCCGGCACCCATCACTAATTACCGTCCACAGGGCCCACGGCTGAGGCCTCCGAAGCCTCGCGTGTGTGTGTCAGTGTGCGCATGCGCGCCCGGCCGCAAAGATAGTGTGTCCCCCGGTCCCCCCCATGTTTTGATAGCGATTTCCGTGCCTGATTTGCCTCCACCCCTGGCAACATGTTCCAAGCACTTACCACATTCTGTGTGCAAAAAAATGCTCTGTACATTTCTTTTAAACTTTTACCCTCTGACCTTGAAGCTAAGGGGCGGCACGGCGACGCAGTGGTTGAGTTGGTGCCTTAAGAGCTTTTTCGTTTTTTTTAATTTTGAGATACAGCGCCGAAACAGGCTCATCGGTCCACCGAGTCCGCTCCGACCAGTGATCCCCTGTACACTAACGCTCCCCTATACACACACAGAAGGGACAATTTACAATTTTATCAAGCCAATTAGCCTACAAACCTGTATGCATTTGGAGTGTGGGAAGAAACTGGTGCACCCAGAGGAAACCCACGCAAGTCACGGGAACAATGTACAAATCTCCCTACAGACCGCACCCATGGTCAGGAACAAACCCGGGTCTCTGGCGCTGTAATGCAGCAACTCTACTGCCGCATCACCATGCTGCCTCACAGCACAAGATAACTGGGTTCGATCCTGACTACTGGAGTTTGCACATTCTCCCCAAGATCGCATGAGTTTTCCCTGGCCGCTCTGGTTTCCTAGCACACTCCAAAGACGCAGAGGTTTGTAGGTTAATTGGCTTAGGTAAAAATTGTAGATTGTGTGCGGAGTATTGTGCTCGTGTACGGGGATCGCTGGTCAGTGCAGACTCAGTCAGCCGAAGGGCGCTGTATCTCTAAACTAAACTCTGATCTCAAGTCTTTGACATTTCCATCCTGGGAAAAAGATTTTGACAGTCTATCCTCTCTATGCCTCTCTACTCCTCCTGCCAATAGCCACCGTATTGAGACCGTTTAGGTCTGCATTCTTGAACTAAGCAATAACTAAGACTGAAGAAGGGATCTGACCCGAAACATTGCCTGTCCATTCTGTCCACATTTGCTGCCTGTCCCGCTGAGTTACTCCAGCACTTTGTGTTATGCAATACCATTCTTGCGTGTTAAAGAATTAACACATTTTACTTCAATCTCTTTGATGCTCCAATTCTGAGATTCCCAGTGTTGGAAAGTCAAGCTGTTTGTTTAATTTAAGACTCCACTGATGTTCCTTTAGTCAGACTTTGCCCACTGTGTTCAGTACACAAAGGAATCCACCTTCTGTGGTTACATTCCCAATGACAGTTGGACTAATATTTGCTCAGTACTATTCATGTGTGTGGGTGGCCCAAAGCAATTTATAACTGGTCAAGTACTTTTGAAGTGTGGTAATTGTGGTAACGCTGGAAGCACAGAGTTTACAGAACCACTAAGATCAAGTTACTGGGTGAGCAGCCACACCGTTGATCCAGCAATCAGGTCAAAGACCAACGTAGCAGTTAGGGAATTTATGCTCATTTCACTGATAAAATTTGGGATTTAAAGGTTTACGTGGGTAATAGTGACTAAAGAAGTCTGGGCTCACAGCGCCAGAGACCCGAGTTCGATCCTGGCCTCTGGTGTTGTTCGTGAAGTGTTTGGATGTTCTCCTCTGACTGCGTGGATTTTCTCCAGGTGCTCCAATTTATTTCCACATCCCAAAGACATACAGGTTTGTAGGTTAATTGTTCCTAGTGTGTAGGATAGAACTAGTGCAACACTGATTGCTAGTCAGCACGGACTCAGTGGGCCGAAGGGCTGGATCTCTAAAATAAATTAAGATTCAATATTAAAGAGAGTTTATTGTTATGTGTCCCAGATAGGACAATTACATTCTTGCTTTGCTTCAGCACAACAGAATATAGAAGGCATGAATACAGAACAGATCAGTGTGTCCATATACCATTGTATAAATATATATACACATGAATAAATAAAACAGATAAAGTGCAAATGAAGATAATGGGCTATTAATGCTCAGAGTTTTGTTTGAGTTGAGTTCAATAGCCTGGTGGCTGTGGGGAAGCAGCTGTTTCTGAACCTGGACGTTGCAGTCCTCAGGCTCCTGTGACTTCCACCTGAAGGTAGCGGGGAGATGAGTGTGTTGCCCGGATGTTGTGGGTCCTTGATGATGCTGCCAGCCTTTTTGAGGCAGCGACTGCGATAGATCCCCTCGATGATAGGGAGGTCAGAGCCGATGATGGACTGAGCAGTGTTTACTACTTTTTGTAGTCTTGTTGGAAAAAAAATGTTTGCCCTTCAGGCATTGAAATCTGCCATCCTTACCCCCGGGTCTGAAGAAGGGTCCTGACCCAAAACGTCGCCTATCCATATCCTCCAGAGATGCTGTCTGACCCACTGAGTTACTCCAGCACTTTGTGTTAAAAGATGGAACATAGAACAGTACAACACAAAGACAGGCCCTTTGGCCCGCAATGGCTGTGCTGAACATATTGCCAAGAACATCTCTTATCTGCCTGCACATAATTAATTCTCTGCATATCCATCAGCTTATCCAAAAATCCCTTAAATGCCATGATCATTTCTGCCTCCACAATCACCATGGCATCATGATCCCAACTCGTTTAAACTGTCCCTCACACCTTAAAGCTATGCCCTCTGGTACTTGATTTTTTTTCCACCCTGGGGAAAAATATTCTGTCTACCCTATCTATGCCTCTTGTAACTTTATATATTTCTATCAGGTCACCCGCAACCTTTGGTGTTCCAGAGAAAACACTATAAGTCTGTCCAATCTCTCCCTGTAGCTAAAACCCTCAAATCCAGGCAATATTCTGGTAAATATATTTTGCCACAGTAGGCAGTGGAGACCAATTCACTCAGTTTTCAAGAGAGAGTCAGATTTTGCTCTTGGGGGTAAAGGAATCAAGGGATATGGGGAAAAAGCAGGAAAGGGATATTGATTTTAGATGATCAGCCATGATCATATTGAATGGCGGTGCTGGCTCGAAGGGCCGAATGGCCTACTCTTGCACCTATTTTTCTATGTTTCTATGTTTTTGAAGTTTCTATGTTTCTAAACTGCACCTATTCCATCCTTCATGTAATGGGGCACACAGAAGCGCATGCAATACTCCAATTACAGCCTAACCAAAGTCCTATAAAACTGCAATGTGACTTCCCATCTTAAACTTGCGTTTTTTGCAAGATTCCACCATATGTAGTTCCTTCTGCCTCCCCTGTCTAGTCTGTATTTGGCTTCAGATCCACCAATAGGTTGACTCTTAATTAAACTATGAACATAGAAACATAGAAAAATAGATTGGTTCGGCATGGGAACCTAACTGAAGCTTGAATTTAGGATTAGATGAAAAGTTATACTTTATAATCTACGAACCTATCTCCAATGATGTATTATTAGTAAATCATTCCATTCTTTTTTAAAAAACCTTGATATTTGTGTTTTGTTTTCTTTCTTTCTTTCTTTCTTACTTTCTATCTATTAAAAACAAATTAGAAGCAGAATTAATCCACAATTGATAATATTAATAATGTATGATTGATACACATGCTTTTACCATAATGTGTTTGCTTCTAATAAAAATATTTAAAAATAAAAGCAAAATAGATGCAATAGGCCATTCGGCCCTTTGAACCAGCACCACCATTCAATATGATCATGGCTGACCATCTAAAATCAGTACCCCATTCTAGCTTTTTCCCCATATCCCATGATTCCTTTAGCCCTAAGAGCTGAATCTAACTCTCTCTTGAAAACATCTAGTGAATTGGCCTCCACTACCTTCTGTGGCTCAATAAGGCGTTTGGTTCTGTGGGTAACTGGGCAAAAACATTCACATACAATGCACATTTAAATAAATGTTGCTGCCTTACAGTACCAGAGACCCAGGTTCGGTCCTGAACTTTGGTGCTGCCTGTACGAAGTTTGTACATTCTCCCTGTGACCACCTGGGTTTTCTCCGAGTGCTCCGGTTTCCTTCTACACTCCAAAGACGTGTAGGTTCATAAGTTATATGAGCAGAATTAGGCCAGTCATCCCATCAAGTCTACTCTGCCATTCTTCTTATTGAGTCCACACACAAGGTTAGAAATTGTTCAGCCAGAGCTGAACACACTTCTCGGCATCTGCAAACAGTGGGGCCTTGTGCTTCTTGTGAGTAGTGACCGCGACGTGAATGCTCTTTCCTTGACCCCCACTCTGCAATTCAATCATGGCTGATCTATCTTTCCCTCCCAACCGCATTCACCTGCCTTCTCCCCATAACCTGTGACACCCTGACTAATCAAGAATCTGTCAATCTCCAGGTTTGTTAGTTAATTGGCTTTGTAAATTGTAAATTGTCCCTAATGTGTAGGACACTGCAATTAGTTTAGTTTAGAGATACAGCGCAGAAACAGGCCCTTCGGCCCACCGGATCTGCGCCGACCAGCGTTCCACGCACATTAACACTAACGTACACACTCTGGGGACAATTTTTACATTTACCAAGCCAATTAACTTACAAACCTGTACGTCTTTGGAGTGTGGGAGGAAACTGAAGATCTCAGAGAAAAGCCACGTGGTCACGGGGAGAACGTACAAACCCCATACAGACAGCATCGAAACCGGATCTCTGGCGCTGTAAGACATCAACTGTACCGCTGCGCCACTGTGCCGTTTTATGGGTGATCGCAGGTCAGCGCAGACGGTGGGCTGAAGGGCCTCTTTCCACGCTGTATCTCTAAAGTCTCTATATTCTTACATTAGGATAAGTGTTACCACTTTAATTCTTTTGTCTGAAATGCCATGATTAGGATAACCCTTTGTCTGGCATCACCCTTATGGCTAGTTCCTCAAAGAAATGTGTGATGGATAGGAAGGAACTGCAGATTTTGGTTTAAACTGAAGATAGACAAAATGCTGGGAGGTAAGGCAGAGGTTTACTTACACCTCCTCTAACCTCACCTACTGTATCCACTGTTCCAGGTGTTGAATCCTATATATCAGCGACACCAAGCGCAGAGTCGGCGATCGTTTTGCTGAACACCTCTGCTCAGACTGCCTAAACCTACCTGATCTCCTGGTTACTAAATATTTAAACTCCCCATCCATTCCCACACTGACCTTTCTGTCCTGTGCCTCCTCCATTGTCAGAGTGAGGCACAGCGCAAATTAGAGGAACAGCACCTCATATTTTGCTTGGGCAGCCTACACCCCAGTGGTATGAACATTGACTTAGAGTGATACAGTGTGGAAGCAGGCCCTTTGGCCCAACTCGCCCACACCGGCCAAGAATGTCCCAGCTTCTCTAACTTTAAGTAACCCTTGCTTTCCCTCTCTCTCCATCCCTCCCCCTACCAAGTTTTCTGACCAGTCTTACTGTCTCCGACTACATTTTATCTATGTGAGCTTTGTTGTTAACTTCTCCCAGCTAACAATGATCTATTCTACATTTTCCTTGATCTCCATTCCCTTTGTCCTGTTGTCACACCTTACACTTCCTTACCTCTAATTCTCCCTCTCCCCTGACAAGGGTGGCCATGGTGGCACAGCAGTAGAGTTGCTGCCAGACAGCATTTGCAGGGCTGGAGACGCGGGTTCAATCTCGACTACGGACGCTGTCTGTACGGAGTTTGTACGTTCTCCGCGTGACCGCGTTGGTTTTCTCTGCTATCGTTAGTTTCCTCCCACACTCCAAAGACTAACAAAGATTGTAGGTTAATTGGCTCGGTGTATGTGTAAATTGTCCTCAGCGTGTGTAGGATAGTGTTAATGTGCGGGGATCGCTGGTCGGTGTGAACTCGGTGGGCCGAAGGGCCTGTTTCCATGCTGTAACTCTAAACACTAAAATAAAATCAGCCTGAAGAAGGATCTCGACCCAAAACGTTGTCTCTTTTCTCCAGAGATGCTGCCTGTCCCCGTTGAGTTACTCCAGCATTTTGTGTCTAATGTGTGATGGAGCCAGTCTCGGAGCTGATGTTCATCCAGCCGACTTCTGGACGCCTTTAAGATGCCAGGCTAGTGATTGATGGGAGCTGCACGACATCAGTGCACGAACATAACTTTTGACAAATGTATCTCTGTTTCAAATCCCGCAGCGACAATCTCCCATCTTCCTTCAGTGACCTGCACCTGGCTCTGAATGTGGATTTTGCTCCTCTCCTTTGCCATTTCCCTCTTGGTCTGCATTCCAATGTTACAGGCCGACCGTTCAGTTGTTAAGTCTCTTGTCCTTTAGAACAGCAGTAACTGGCCGTAAAATTAGGTTTGCGTCTTTTGATTGGGAAGGTGTGCAGTGTGAAAAGGTGACACAAAAGAAGAACACACAGGGTGAAAAATCTATAACAAGACTCAATTGTAATTTTATTTCTTTTCTTGTATTACTGCTTTCCAGTCCCAACAAGTCACAATGTTTAAAATACTGTTTTATTGCATCCAAAGTGGTGTGAATAAATCGATCCATAACAGTCTTGCCTCTCCCGTTTTCCGTAATCTCAATTTTGATTTTCTGTGCTCCTCCAATTCTGACCTCTCACTCTTTATTGATTCCTTTTCTCCTTCATTGGTATCATGCTCCCAGCTGCATTGTAGCCTATTCCTCTGGGCAGGGAGAGGCTTGCTAATTCTAACGGGGGAAAATGGTTTTATAAACTATTCCTTAACCTCAAAACGACCCAGAGTGCTGGAGCAACTCAGCGGGTCAGGCAGCATCTCTGGAGAACATGGATAGGTGACGTTTCGGGTCGGGACCCTTCTTCAGACCTAATTTGTTTTGATTTGAAGGGTTTGCATGGCAATTTCAGAGTGCTGTTCAGAGTGTGGAGTCAAGTGTCAGCCAGACTTGCGAAGAACATGAATGAACCAGATGAATATTTCCGCACATTCGATCCAAACGAATGTGAGGTGTTGCACTTTGGGTGGTTGAATGTAAGGGGAAAATATGCAGTTAATGGCATGACCCTTAACAGCTTTGATCTACAGAAGGATCTTCTCCTCCAAGTCCATAACTCCCTGTAAGTGGCAAGACAAGTGGATAGAGTGGTAAAGAAGGCATATGGGTAGAAACAGAAAACTGAAGATGTTGGTTAATACACAAAGGGCCACAAAGTGCTGGAGTAACTCAGCAGGTCAGGCAGTATTTGTGGAGAACACAAATTAGGTGATGTTTCGAGTCACTACTCAAAACGTCACTTATCCATGTTCTCCAGAGACGCAGTCTGAACTGCTGAGTTCCTCCAGCACTTTGCATCCTGCAGCGCCTGCAGTTCCTTGTTTCTATATTCCTTGAATTAACTATATTTTACTCATCTTTCAAGATTCTTCTTCAAGGATACCCAGCCCACCTGTAATCTTTAGCATTAGAAAGTTTGATGTTCTGTGTTTGATGACACTTTTGAGACACAAAAACCAGCAGAGGCTGGAATCTTGAGCAAAGTACAAATGTTCTGGAGGAACTTAGTGGATCAGGCAGAATCTGCAGAAATAATGGATAAGTAACGTTTTGGATCTTGACCCTTCTCAAGGCAACAGAAAACATTGATACAGACAGGACCTCCGAATATTACAATGGAGTGTTACATCTGAAGATGTACACAAGTGAGACATAAGAACAGGCACAGGGATAGGAAAGGTTTAGTGGGATATGGACGATGTATGAACAACCTTCTCTAGCTTAGATGGACATCTTTGACATTGTGGGCAGGCTGGGCTGAATACCCTGCTTCCAATCTACATGATTCTTATCATTGCAGATGCTGGAATCTTGCATAGAACAAGTGCTGGAGGAACTCAGCAGGTTAGGCAGTATTTCTGGAGGGAGTGGACAGCTGGTTTCCAGTCAGCACTGTATGTGAAGAAGGGTCCTTACTCGAATCAACACCTGCCCATTCCCTCCACAGATAGTCATAGAGCGATACAGTGTGGAAACAGTCCCTGTGGCCCGACTCGCCCACACAGGCCAACAATGTCCCAGCTACCCTAGCAGTGCTTCCACACCTCAAAAACAACATTCCTTAAATAAAATCCCAAATTTCCTGGAATTTGATGGTATTTCCTGAAATTTGTGCCTTCCCCAACTGCGCATGTGCGACTGCTGCCGCACCTGTGCATGCACGGATACCAGGCCCACTGCGCACGCACGGGGAGACGACGTAATTCTGCGCCCCTACCGCGTTACCGGCGCCATTTTCAATTGTGACGCGGCTGAGGGGCCTCCCAGAACTGACTGACACATTATTCCGCAAATCATCCCGCGGGCCGGATGCGGAAATTTCCTAAAATTATTTCATTTCCCTAAAATTACCCGAAGACAACCAGAATGTCCCGAATTTCGGGTAATTTCCTTCAATGTGGAAACACTGTACCTTAGTCCCACTTACCTGCGCTTGGTCCATATCCCTCCAAACCTGTCCTATCCATGTGCCTATCTAACTGATTCTTAAATGATGGTACAGTCCCAACCACAACTACCTCCTCTGGCAGCTTGTTCCATACACCCACCACCCTTTGTGTGAAAACTGTTACTCCTTGGATTCCGATTAAATCTTTTCCCCTTCACCTGAACCTTTGTCCTCTCGTCCTCGATTCCCCTTCTCTGGGCAAAAGACAGTGCTACCCGATCTATTCATCTCATGATTTTGTACACCTCTATACGATCTCCCCTCATCCTCCTGCCCTCCATGGAATAGAGACCCAGCCTACTCAAACTCTCCCTATAGCTCACACCCTCTAGTCCTGGCAACACCCCCGTATATCTTTTCTGAGCCCTTTCAAGCTTGACAATATCTTTCTTATAACATGGTGCCCAGAACTGAACACAATATTCTAGATGCGGTCTCACCAATGTCTTATATAACTGCAACATGACCTCCCAATTTCTATACTCAATACTGACTGATGATGGCCAAAATGCCAAAAGCCTTTTTGACCACCTTATCTACCTACAACTCGACCTTCAAGGAATCATGCACCTGTACTCCTAGATCCCTCTATAACACTACCCAGAGGCCTACCATTTATTGTTTAGGTCCTGCCCTTGTTCGATGTCCCAAAATGCAACACCTCACAATTTTCTGTATTAAATTCCATCAACCAATCGATCCAGATCCTGCTGCAATCTTTCACGACAATCTTCACTAACTGCAAAACCACTAACTTTTGTATCATCAGCGAACTTGCTAATCTTGCCCTGTATGTTCCCATCTAAATCATTGATGTAGATGAAAAAAACATTAGCGGGCCCAGCACCGAACCCTGAGACACGCCACTAGTCACAGGCATCCAGTCTCAGAAGCAACCTTCCACCATCACCCTCTGCTTTCTTCCATGGAGCCAATTTGCTATCCATTCAGCTATCTCTCCTTCGATCCCATCCGATCTAACCCTCCAGAGCAGCCTACCATGCAGAACCCAGTCGAACGCCTTACTGAAGTCCATGTAAACAACATCTACAGCTCTGCCCTCATCAACCTTTTTGGTCAAGACATCAAAAAAATCAATCAGATTTGTGACACACGCACAAAACCATGCTGACTATCCCTAATCAGCCCTTGCCCATCCAAATGCCTGTATATCCTATCCTGCAGCCTGACCCGCAGAGTTCCTCCAGCACCTTGTGTTATGCTACTTTTTTTTTCATTTATTGGCAAGACTACATCCAATGCCCTTCCCAAGTTGCAATGAAAAGTGGGCCTTTTCATTGACACATGATCTGGACATGAGAATGGAGTAATTTGAGGGATATTGAGTCCATGGTGACAAAGTACCATGGTGATGGACGTCCACAGCAGTATGAGGTGTAACCCACTGAGCATGATGTTCCCAGACCACCATTGCCATGTCCTCTACTCGACAGGTCTTACGTTATAGGAACAGAATCAGGCCATTTGGCCCATCAAGCCTACTCTGCCATGGCTGATCTATCTTTCCCTCTCAACCCCATTCTCCGGCCTGTACCCCATAACCCTTGACACCAGATCTGTCAATATCCATCCATTTACGGCTTCCACAGCCGTCTGTGGCAATGAATTCCATGGATTCACCATTCTCTGACTAAATAAATCTCTTTTCTAAAGGTATGGTCTTTCTTTCTGAGGCTGTGACCTCTGGTCCTAGATTTTCCCACTAGTGGAAACATCCACCCCGCATCCACTCTATCCAGGCCTTTCACTATTCGGTAAGTTTCAATGAGGTCCCAACTCATCCTTCTGAGCTCCAGTGAGTACAGACCCAGTTCCGTCAAATGCTCATCATATGTTAACCCAATCATACCTGGGATCATCCTTGTAAACCTCCTCTGGAACCTCTCCAACGCCAGCACACCTTCCCCTGATATGAGGCCCAAAGCTACTTACGATGGTCATGTGGGATAGTTCTTTCATCCAAATAACATTTGTTTTATTGCTTCAGTACATCTTATAGGTTGGCCTTGATTTGGTTTGGATTAGAGATACTGCATGGAAACAGGCCCTTCGGCCAACCAAGTCCATTAGTTCTACGTTATCCCACTTTTGCATCCACTCCCTACGCACTCGGGGCAATTTACAGAAGTAAATTAACCTACAAATGACATATCTTTGGAATATGGGAGAAATTTGGAGCACCAGGAGAAAACCCACTGGGAGAACATACAAACTTCACATTGGAGATCCTCGGTCTATCTTTAATCGGACATTACTGGACATTATCTTGCACTAAATGTTATTCCCTTTATGATGTATTTATACACTGGATGGCTGGATTGTAATTATGTATTGCCTTTCCGCTGACTGTAGCATGCAACAAATGCTTTTCACTGTACCTTGGTACATGTGAGAATAAACTACACTAAACAGACAGCACCTGAGGTCAGCATCGAACCCGGGTCTCTAGCGCTATGAGGCATCAACTTGACTGCTGTGCCACTATGCTAACCATTTACATGCACTTGAAGAGTTTTTTGTTACAATGCTATAGAACACATTGGAATACCTGATCTTGATTTAGAGAAATCTATTTTGCTGCTGCAGTGAATAGCATTCTACTATCCATGTAGCAATACCCTGTACCAAAATGTCTGTACCATTCTACATATAGGAATACCTGTACCAAGATACCTTTAATACTCTCCTTGTAGGAATTCCTCGTATGGGAATACCAAAATACCAAAAGGCCTAGATAGGGTGAATGTGAAGGAGATGTTTCCAATCATGGAAGAATCTAGGAACAGAGGGCATGTCCTCAAAATAAAAGGACGTACATTTAGAATGGAGATGAGGAGGAATTTCTGTAGTCAGAGGGTGGAGAATCTGTGGAATTCATTGCCACAGTTGACTGTGGAGGCCAAGACATTGGGTATTTTTAAAGCTGAGATACTTGATTCATTCGTAAGGGTGTCAAAGGTTATGGGGCGAAGGCGGGAGAATGGGGTTGAGAGGGAAAAATAGATCAGTCACGATCGGATACGGAGTAGCATTGATGGCTAAATTAGGCTGATGGCCTAATTCTGGTCCTTTGTCTTCTGGTCTGCTAGTCTTATAATACTCACTTCGTATGTATACCATGTCCCAAAATATCTATAATGCTTTCCTTGCAGCACACCCTGTACCCAGTGCTTTCTTTTTGATGGTATGTGACGGTACCTCTACTACACTTAAAACCAGGGTGTCAAATTTTGAGACATCTAGTTTGATTTTATACTGTTCAGCTGTTAGTTTATTAACTTAGAAATTCATTGATCACAATATCAATATAGAAGTGGGGGGCGGAGGAGAGGGGGGTAATTGATGGGATTTTGTTTTTTGTTTTTTGCGTAGCTCAGTTTTTAATTGATATGCGCACCGGCACTTTGTGTACAAAAAAGCACTGCCTGCACCAAAGTACCCATAATCTTGCTTATTATGAAATGCTGGTTAATGAGACTTTGTCCAGGAATGCAGCCCTTTTATTCAAAAAGGACTGTATTGAATAACTGTACCTGCTTTAGCACTGATTATATTTTAAATTATGCATTTTTTGAACATTAAACAAAGATTATTATTGCTTCATTGCAGAATGGTGAGACTATAGCTGTTGAAATTAGTAACTTGTTTCAATCTTGCAGCTACATCAAAACCATTTTTAATATATTTGCCAATTCATGAAATTCAAAACTTATTTGATATAAGTATTGTCCTGTTTCATTTTGTCGTCTGTATATGTATTTGTGGTTTTATTTTTTGTACATTATTATGATGTTATAGGTGGAGAATTGTCATTAGTTCATACTGTGCAGCTTATACAGTATATGGTACAGACTTGTATAAATGTTAATATCAATACTCTCCTTATGAATAGATGGGGTAAATGCATAGTCTTTTGCCCAGGGTGGGGGAATTGAGAACCAGCGGACATAGGGTTAAGGTACGGGGTGGGGGAAGATTGAATAGGAATGGGGTTGAAGGGTAGATAGATCACCAATGATTGAATGGCAGAGTAGACTTGATGGGCCGAATGGCCTAATTCTGCTCCTATAGCTTATGAACTTAGGAACCTGAGGGATAACTTTTTTACTCAAAGAATGGTGGGTATATGGAATGAGCTACTGGAGGCGGTAGTTGAAGCAGGTACTATCATCGCAGTTAAGAGACATTTGGACAGGTATATGGATAGGAGAGATTTCGAGGATTATGGGCCAAGTGTGGGCAGGCGGGACTAGTGGAGATGGAACATATTGGGCAAGGGCCCATTTCCATGCTGTCTGACTCAATGACCCCACGACTCGATGCCTATCCTGATAAGGTTTTACTATAAGATGAGAGTATTATATTTAATATTGTAGATAGTACATGCTGCGCAGTTTTTTACATTTAACGTGTGCTGCTCTATACGTTCGTGCCTGGGCAGCGTTACAAGGAGTTAGTGAATCGTTCACCAAACAAAGACGGCTGTAGTGGAAAGGGCATTTACTATCTGAATTCATATCTGTGCCCAAGGACAGATTGCACCTCGACCGTTGCACCAACAGGAGGAATTGCTCAGTTTCAGTGACAATTACATTCTTGTCCCTCGAGAGAGACACAGTGTGCTCTTATGTGTTTTTATTAAATTAATGACTTCCTGTCCCTGAGTAAACCAGGGGATCCCAGCTATCTTTAACCGCCAGCCAACGTAATTAGCTTTGTGAGTTATTTTAATGCATCACCAAAGGAATTTTTGTTAGCTTCCTGTCTCTGCCATTTCAATACAATTTTTAATCTGTTTAAAGACAGTGTTCATACATTGTGTGTTTAAGCCATGCACTGAATTAATACACATGAAATAATCGATAGGCTGCAGCATTTTGCAAAATAAAGGAGACACCTGGGGAAGGTGTCTGTGGAACTTCAAGTTAGATGGTTATGTCATAGGTGTTTTTAATTGTTTTTTTAGTTTTAGAGATACAGCGTGAAAACAGGCCATTTGACCATTGATCCCCCGTTCGCACTACTTCCAAGTAATCTCACTGTCACACTCACTCTGTATACACAATGGGCAATTTACAGACCGATTTACTTGCAATGCTTCACGCACAGACAGCACCCATAGTCAGGATCGAACCTGGGTCTCTGGCGCTGTGCCACTGTGCTGCGTGTCTGTGCCACTTTACCTCCCCATGACTGCCAGGTCAAAGCCAGGTAGAACTTGACATATAATATGTAAATATCAGACTTTGGATTTATTTTGGTGATAGTCTTTTTGCTTTTTGTTTCAACCGGGTCACAAGTAGCTGCGACTTCACGTTTACGATGATGAGAGCCTTCGTCATCCTTTGGGCCTGGGGAATGAGCTGCACCATCTGTCCAAGCCGCTCTGTCACTTCAGCTGGGCACTTGCTCCAGGTGCTGCCCTGGGCCCTGGCTACCAGCTGGGAGTTGGCTGCCCAGCGGGAGGTGTGTGCCCACGGTCTCGCTGAGGGGGATAGTGTGGGGAAGGCAGCAGGTAACCTGTAAGGGCAGCAGCGAGGATGATCTGCCCCACTGTGTTGGACTCTTGCCCAAGAGTGCAGAGTCTGAATCCAGTCTGTTTTGCCTTGAAAGATGTCAACGTGTGTTTGTTCTAATGGAGAGTCGTACAGTACTGAAACAGACCCTTCGGCCCACCAAGTCCGCACAACCCATCTATCACCCATTTACTCTACTCCAACACCATGTTACATAGAACAGTACAGCACAGGAGCAGACCCGTTAGCCCACCGAGTCGACACTGCTCATCGCTCATTTACGCTAATTAGTTTATTTTAGAGATAGAGCATGGAAACAGGCCCTTCCACCCACCAAGTCCATGCTGACCAGCAATCACCATACACTAGTTCTATCCTACACACTAGGGACAATTTATAAAAGCCAATTAACCTACAAACCTGCATATCTTTGGAACGTGGGAGGAAAATTTAGCACCCAGAGAAAGCCCACATGGTCACAGGGAGAAAGTGTAAACAGTTCTCGTAGTCGGGATCAAACCCAGGTTGCTGATATGTACGAGGTGCAGGAAAGAACTGCAGTTGCTGGTTTAAATCAAAGGTGGACGCAAGACTGAAGAAGGGTCTCGACCCGAAACGTCACCCATTCCTTTTCCCCAGAGATGCTGCCTGTCCCGCTGAGTTACTCCAGCATTTTGTGTCTACCTTGCAGGGATGTAAGCCAGCAACTCTGCTGTGCCACCCGTCTATCACCCATTTACTCCTATCCAACACCATCTTACCTAGAACAGTACAACAGAGGAACAGGCCCTTCATCCAAAATGTCCATGTGGAAAATGATACCAAGTGCAACTAATCTCCTCTTTCTGCACGTGATCCATACCTTTCCATTCTCCGCACGTCCATGTGCCTATCTAAAAGCTTCCTAAACGTCACTCTCCTATTTGCTTTCACCAACATCCTTGGCAGCCCATACCAGGCACCCACCACTTATTGTGTAAAAAAGCTTTCCCTGCACATCTGCTTTAAGTTTTTTTCCATTCTGCCCTGTAGTATTCAACATTACCACCCCGAGGAAAAAAGGTCCTGGCTTTCTACCCTATGTATGACTCTCATACGTTTATATACTTTTATCAGGTCTCCCTTCAATCTCTGATGTTCCAGAGAAAACAATCCAAGTTTTCCTACACTCTCCTTATAACTAATACCCTGTAATCCAGGCTACAGTCTTGTAGTGAAACACAATGCGCTGGAGTAACTCAGTGAGTCAGGCAGCATCTCTAGAGCAAATGGACAGGCAAAGTTTCAGGTCGGGGCTTTGGGTGGGAGGTGGCGTGGGGGGGGGGGGGGGGGGGGGGGAGGGGGGTGTTCAAAGCCTCCTCAGTAACATGCGGATACAGGTGAGGTGGGAGGGAGGTTTGATTGGAAGATGGTGACCTATTCTGTACCCTCTCCAAATCCTGCACATCCTTCCCGCAATGGAGCGACCAGAACTGCACACAATGGTTATTGAATCATGCAGTGTGAAAACAAGCCCGTCGGCCCAACTTGCTCACACCGACCAACATGCCCCATCTATTCTGGTCTCACCTGCCTGTGTTTGGTCCATTTCCCTCTAAATCTGAACTATCCATGTCTTAAACATTGTGATAGTCCCTGCCTCAACTACCTCCTCCGGCAGCTTGTTCCATACACCCACCACCCTTTGTATTAAATAAAGTTGTGTCTCAGATTCCTATTAAATGTTTTCCTCCCTTCACCTTGAATCTATGTCCTCTGGTTCTTGTTTCCCCTTCTGCAGATAAAGGATTAGGTGCATTTATCTGATCTATCCAGACTGTTCATTTAACCCGAAGATAGACACAATTGCTGGTGTAGCTCAGTGGATCAGGAACTTTTGGAGAATCTCTGGAGAAAAGGAAAAGGTGACGTTTCGGATCGAGACCCTTCCCACACATTCTGTTCATTTACGCTATCTAGTCCAGATTTACCCTATTTATTTCAGACTGTTCATTTATCCTAAGCATTCCAATACTCCAAATGTGTTTTTTTATTCTCCTCACATTTCATTCTCCTCACATTTCAGCAGCTCCCCCCTCACTCCAGGTTTTTCTATTCGCCTCCACGTGAGGGGTGAGAAACTGCGGCAAATTAACCCGCAAATTCTTGGGATGTGGAAGGAAACTGGAGCACCTGGAGGAAATACCCAGGGACGCAGAGAGAATGTGCAACACCAGAGGTCAGGATTGAACCCTTGTTGTTTGACCTGTGAGCCAGCAGCTCTACCTGCTGCACCTCAGTGTGGCCCCATTGCAGGGTGTATATGGAACGGCATTTCTCATTTTTGGAGTCATTTTCCTTTTGAGTTATTGAGTGCAGAAGAAAGACAGACAATGAATAAATTGCCGTTCTAAAATCTAACACACTGTGGCTGTGCAGTGCCAGACCCGTCTCATTATACACAATGCATGGAGACAAAATTTAAAAGTAGCATTGATTGGATTTTCAACACCGGGAGCAGGTGGAGTGTTTGCATTCCATTGATCACGGAGCATCCTTCCATCCTGCTGTAGCTCCTTGCCCCAGGTGCCAACCTGCCCCAGCGTCCCTGCACAGCACTGTGTGGAGAGCACACATATTTGTGCAATCAACACCATTCATCGCTTCCCCTCCCCCCCATCTCACTCCAACCCCTGCCAACTCCTTTATTCTTCCTTCAGTGGAGAGCCCCATCCTGCTTCGTTGCCTAAGGTAGCGGATACCTAATCAGCATGCACATCTACATAACACTGTGGACGTATCTTTGTCAATTAGTTCCCCTTCTATTTGCAGTGGAATACATTTGTATCGGCCCACTTTAAATTCACTCGCAGTGTCACTTGGTAATCAGCATTGACAGACAATCTGCCCTATAAAGACATTTGCAAATAATTGTGCCTAACACCATGCATGAGCACATAGTTAAAACAAAATATAGAATGGACCATTTCCTTTAACGTTAATCCGCCTGATTAGGGATTGGGAGTGTAAAATCGCTCATTGTTTGCGCGTATTCTCTTCTGCTTTTTGGACGTGTTTTCGATCATTGCTGGAGTTTCCATTACATTGTTTAACGAGTCCGAGCCCTATGAAACAAGCTCGTAGTTCACGCTGGTCACGCGTGTTGTGCAAAGGGCTGTAAGTTTACATCTGGTTTAGTCAAGTCGGGTTTATTGTCTTGGCTTTAGACTAGCGAAACAGGCCCTTCGGCCCACTGAGTCCGCACTGACCAGGCGATCACCTCGTACACTAGTCCTGTGCTGCACACTAGGGACAATTTACAGAAGCCAATTAACCTAACCTTTGGAATTTGAGAGGAAACCGGAGCACCCGGAGAAAACCCATGCGGTCACAGGGAGACCGTACAAACTCTTTACAGACAGCACCCGTAGTCAGGGTCAAATCTGGGTCAATGGCGCTCCTAAGGCAGTGACTCTACTGCTGAGCCACTGAGCTACCCCATGTGCAAGAGTATGGTGAGATACAGGCAATGGTTCAGTGGTTTGCAGTATCGCGAGCAGATAGACACAGACAACATACAAAAACATACGGTAAGTTATACATAAATTATCATAGAAACAAGGAACTGCAGATGCTGGTTTTCAAAAAAAAGACACAAAGTACTGGAGTAACACAGCAGGTCACGCTTTCCGACCCACTGAGTTACTTCAGCACTTTGTGTCTTTTTTATACATGAATTATTCATAGTTTACACACAAATTTGATGACAGTGACAAACAAATTTGCAAAAAAGGTTTAGTTTTGGTATTTCCTGGCAGTGTATTCCAGATCCTAGCAATCTGCTGCATAATGCAAATGCCTGCCTTTCTTTCTGCTGCAAATCGCCAACTCACTTGGCTTTTGATCTCTCCACGCTTGTTTTAAGTTTAGGCTTATTATTGCCACATGTATCGAGGTACAGAAAAAAATTGTGCACCGTACAGTTCAGGAAATATTATTGTCATGTGTACTGAAGTACCATGAAATGCTTTATTTTGCATTTTCTAATCGGATCAGATGATGTTGTACATAAATGCAATCAAACCAAATGCAAGTACAATAGGTAGAGCAAAGGGGATGATACAGAGTGCAGAATATACAGCAGTTCCCAGTATTGCAGCAGCTTAAATCAAAGTCTGATGCACTTAGTGGGGTGGAGGTGAATCGGACAGTACCCTAGCTAATGGAATGACTTTTCAGAAGCCTGATTACAGAGGGGAAGCAGCTGTTCCTGAGTCTGGTGGGGGTGTGTGCTTCTGCACCTTCTACTATACGGGAGCAGGGAGAAGAAGGAATGACTGAGGTGGGACAAGTCTTTATGTTGGCTGCTTTTCCACAGCAGCATGAAATGTAGATGGAGTCAGTGTAGGGTGTCTAGTCTGCACATAGGACTGGGCTACATCTGCAAACAAGATGTTAGTGCAAAAAATGCACAATTCGAAAACTTAGTGCAAAGGAGCAGTCTAGTGCGTTCTGTTGTTCAGGTAGGAGTAGAATTATTCAGGTCGGTTCAAGAACCTGATGTGTAGCAATGTAATTATTCCTGAACCTTGATGGTGTGGGACTTCAGGCTTCTGTACCTCCTACCTGATGGTAACATGGCCTGCATGATGGGAATCCTTCACTTTATTGACACAATGCATCATGCGCCTCAATTGTGAGCAGTTTTGGGCCCTATATCTGAGGAAGGATATGCTGGCGTTGGGGAGGGTCCAGAGGAGGTTTACGAGTCAGTCAATATATGATGAGTGTTTGACGGCACTGGACCTGTACTCACTGGAGTTTAGAAAAATGGGGGGGGGGGGGGGAAATCTCAATAAAACTTACCGAATAGTGAAAGGTCTGGATAGAGTGGATGTGGAGAGGATGATTCTACTAGTGCGAGAATCTAAGACCAAAGACCACAGCCTCAGAATAAAAGGATATACCTTTACAAAGATGATGAGGAATTTCTTTAGTCAGATGGTGGTGAATCTGTGGCAATTGTGAATGACCAAAATATGTCGCCTTAGCTTTACCTCTCTCTCTTCCTGCCACTGACTGGCCTGCTGAGTATTTCCATCAAGTCCTGCTTCAAATTTCCAGCATGATTTTGCTCCTGCAGAGAACTTTCCCAACGTTTTGAGCGGCATTTACTCCTCCAGCAGCAATACCAATGTAGATTATTTTCGTGATCTCATTTAGTGCTGCTCTGCATAAATTGTCTGCCACATTTGCCTGCAAGACTCTTCAAAAGTGGTTCATGTTCCTTGAGTCACATCCAGAGGATGCGAATGACACTAGTTAAATTCAAAGGCTTCCATTCCTTATATTAAATTGAAGATTTAATATTTATATATATTGAATATTAAGATTGAAAATTTTGTTTAATTGCTTAGAATCATGCAGTTTGTAAGCAGGCCCTTCAGCCCAACTAGCCCACGCTGACCAATAATGCCCCATCTACACGAGTCTTGCCTGTGCTTGGCCCTTAACCCTTTAAACGTATCCTATCCATGTACCTGTCCAATTATTTCTTAAATGTTATGATAGTACCTGCCTCAACAACCTCCTCCAGCAGCTCGTTCCATATACCCACCACCCTTTATGAAAGAAAAGTTACCCTCCCCGGCTTCCTATATATTCTTATCCCCCCTCTGGTTGATAGTGGATGAAGTGGTGGAGACAAAGAAGGAATCTTTCATCAGGTATTTTTAAAGCGGACATTTATATGTACTTGGTTGGCAATAGTGTCAAAGGTTGAGGGGTGAAGGCAGGAGGATGGGGTTGAGAGGGAAAAATAGATCAGCAATAATCAAATGGCAGAGCAGACTTGATGCACTGAATTATGTATTCTGCTCCTATGTCTTATGGCATTTGTCAAGCTTCACCTGCAGAATTCAGAGATTTATGCTGAGCTCAGATGATGCCGTTTAAGAGGCTTTTTGATCGGCAAATAGATTTGCTGGGGATGGAAGGGTATGAACCATGTCTAACCAGATGAGGTTAGTTTATTTTGGTATTATGTTCGGCACCTGTCATTGTGGGCCAAAAGGCCTGTTCTTGTGCTGTACTTTTCTATGTTCCATGTTCTAAGATTTTTTCCAAAAATAAACTTCATTCAGAATTTTAAAAATATAGATAGACGAAAACGATGCAAAAACTCATCATACATGATGGTGGCACGGTTGCTGCTGCCTTAGAGCACCTGGGGGCACCAGAGACCCGGGTTCGATCCTAACTACAGGTGCTATCTATACTGAATTTGTATGTTCTCCCCATGACTGCGTGGGTTTTCTCTGAGATCTTCAGTTTTCTCCCATAATCCAAAGATGTACAGGTTTGTAGGTTAATTGGCTTGGTATAAAAATGTAAATTGTCCGTAGTGGGTGTAGGATAGTGTTAAAACGCGGGGATCGCTGGTCAGCGCAGACTCGGTAGACCGAAGGGCTTGTTTCCATGCCTTATCCACAAACTAAATCTAAACTAAATACTTCTGTGTCTATACATTCAATAGTGTCATATTCAATAGTGTGTGTACCTATCTTTGAACAAAATACCCTTGTTGCTCATGTGGCCCCCTAGGGTGATTTTATTTTGGAGATACTGCATGAAGACAGGCCCTTCAGCCCATCAAGTCCATGCCGACCAGCAATCCCCTTAGACTCCACCCTGATATCCCTCCCCTTGTCCCCATCGGATTCTGCCTTAAGATGATCCATCTGCCCACTTGCCCGCATTTGGCCCATTTCCCTCTAAACCTTTCCTTATCCCTGTACTATATGGATAGGAGAAAGTTCCTGACCCAAAAACGCCAGTCTGAAGAAGGGTCCCCACCCGAAACGTCCCCCATCCTTTATCTCCAGCAAGGCACCCCAGTGAGTGACTCCAGCACTTTGTTTCCATCTTTGGTATAAACCAGCATCTGCATTTCTTTGTTTCCACATTGTGTCTCTCTGTGGGTAGGAAAGGTTTAGGAAGATGCTTGTGCTGTAACTACACTGAACAGCTTGTTCAGAAAGGCAGAATTTTTAACATGAGGCAAAATCAACTTAGAAGAGAGTGATCAAACCCAATTAGTCGATCTCCTGCAGAGCACCGAGCAGGCACCGATTTGAATCTTTCAGTTCGAGTGCCGTTAGTGGGTGGAGGTTAATCGAAATAGTGCAGGTGAAGCGGGTGGGGAGTGGAGGGGTGTGAGGAGATGGGGTAGGTGGTTTGACGAGGCTGTCTCACACAGCGGGAAGATCGATTATTCGTCATGATGACAGATTCTCTCGGCTTGCAAGGAGAATTCATGCATACTCATTAATGCAAGAAGACTTTAATTCAGAACATAAATACAAAATGCAGGTGTAACTCAGCGTGACAGGCAGCATCTCCAGAGAAAAAGAATAGCTGACTTTTTCGGGATGGAGCCTTTCCTCAGGAACCCCACTTTCTCTTCTACCAGTCCCACTCCTGACATCTCCAACTATGTTCCTCCCTCTTTATATTTCACTGGTAGTCACAAAATACTGGAGTAACTCAGAAGGACACGCAGCTTTTCTGGAGAGAAGGAATGCGTGACGTTTTGGGTGGAGACCCTTCTTTATATTTTACTTCTCTTTTCCTCTTATCCGACACCCTTTTGTCTCCTTCTCTTTAGCCTTTGTCCACCCATCTGCTAATAAACAACCCTTTCCCCCTGTCTCCACCTATCACTTGCCAGACTGTCCCCCCCCCCCCCACATTTCAAGTTTTCTCCCCCCATCTAAAATAAGTATGAAGAAGGGTCCTGACCCGAAACATTGCTGACCCATTCCCTCCACAGACGCTGCCTGACTCGTTGAGTTTAGACTTCAGACGCACAGCACAGAAACAGGCCCTTCTGCCTTCCAAGCCCACGCCCAGCAGCGATCACCCCATACACTATCCCTATTCTACACACTAGGGACAATTGTTCTACAGAAGCCAATTAACCTGCAAACCTGCACGTGTTTGGGATGTGGGAGGAAACCGGAGCACCCGAAGAAAACCCACGTGGTTAAAGGGAGAACGTACAAACTCTGCACAAATAGCTCCCCTTGTCAGGAACGAACCTACTTCTCTGGTGCTATAAGGCAGCAACTCTACCGCTCTGGAGAAAAGGAATCGGTGGCATTTTGGGTTGAGATAGACTGTCAAGTCCTGTTGATCTGGGGTTGGGCTGGCGTGACAGAGTGATGCAGCAGTAGATTGTGCTGCCTTACAGTGCCAGAGACCCAGGTTCGATCCTGGCTACGGGTCCTTTCTGTATGGTGTTGGTATGTGCTCCCTGTGACCAGGTGGGTTTTCTCCGAGGTGCTCTGGTTTTCCTCCCGCACTCCAAACCTACGTTTGTAGGTAAAATGGTTTTGGTAAGGTAAAATTATTACTGGTGTGTATAGGTTAGTGTTTGAGGTGATCGCTGGTTTGTGCGGACAATGTGGGAAGAAGGGCCTGTTTCTGCGTTGTATCTCTAAAGTCTAAAGAAGAGATTTGCACGCACCTCAGTAATCTATCAGTGTTGCCTATCTTGCTCAAGACGGTTGTACTGTTCATGTGGAAATATCAAAGCTTCCAATAATCGTGCAGAGCAATTGCATTTTCACCTTATGTCACTTGTTATCCCTGGGGCTCTTGTTTAATTACTTTTCATCAAAGTACTACAGGTGTTGGAAATTGTGTGCAGATATGTTCAATCATTAATCAAATGGCACTGCAATAGTTTTACTTGGATGAAGAACTATGTCTTATTTCTTTATGGTTGTAAAAAATCCTGTCATAAATTGTGTAAAGTATCTAGTGAGCAGAACAAAAAAAGGTTTGACAATCTGCTTAGTATTTGTTTTGCAGAGTCATGAAACTGAATACCATCTAGAATTGAAAACTGCACTAAAATGGAGATTTATCTCTTGGGGGTTAGTTCATTTTGTTTCAGGAAACATCAGCTCCCAGATGTTTCTGTTCCCAGAAACAAGAAGGTACAAGGCAATTCTATCCTTTCAAATAAAATGTCCATCCACCATTGATGAACAACTTAGAGTGGATGTGGTGACGATATTTCCACTAGTGGGAGAGTGCAGGACCAGAGGCCATACCTTCAGAATATAAAGACGTACATTTAGAAAAGAGATGAGGAGGAATTTCTTTTGTCAGAGGATTTTGAATCTGTGGAATTCTTTGTCGCAAATGACTTTGCAGGCCAAGTCATTGGGTATTTTTAAGGCACAGATTTACAAATTCTAGATTAGAACAGGTATCCACCAATTAACCTATGAATCTATGCTTCTCTGGTGCTGTAAGGCAGCAACTCTACCACTGTACCGCATAAAGTTCATACGTTGTCGGAGCAAAATTAGGCCATTCAGCCCATCAGGGCCACCAGCATTATATAGGTCGAGTCTCACCCTGGACACCTGTTCTCCGCTCTCCCATTAGGCAGGAGGTCCAAAAGTGTGAAAACACACACCTTCAGATTCAGGGACAGTTCCTTCCCAACTGTTGTCAATGGAGACCTTCAAACGATCTTTAATCAGACTTTACTGGACTTTATCTTGCACCAACGTTATACCCTTTACCCTGTATCTGTACACCATGGATGGCTTGATCATAATCATGTATTGTCTTTTCGCTGACTGGATATCGCACAGCAACGTTTTTCGCTGTACCTCGGTACACTTGACGATAATAAGCAAAGCTAACGTTGAAATTATTAGAAATGCTCACCAAGTGACTAAAATTTGGGCAGGTTACAACCCAGCGGTATGAATATTGATTTCTCTAATTTCAAGTAACCTTTGCATACCTTCTCTCTCTGTCCTTCCCCAACCCTAGTCATCTTGCTAGTTTCACCATTCATATCCATTCGTTATCACCTCTTCCACAGCCAACAATGGACCATTGTGGGCTCCATCTTTTCGAGTCATCTGCTTTGGCCTGTGACTTTTCATATCCTCTCCCCTGACTCTCAGTCCGAAGAAGGGACTCGACCCGAAACATCACCTATTCCTTTTCTTCAGAGACCTGACCCGCTGAGTTACTCCAGCATTTTGTGTCTATCTTCCAAATGCCCTACTTTTTTTCAATGTGTTCTCACCACCATGATTGTAAGCCAGTCGGTGAGCAGTTCAGTCCCAGTGATCTGATCACGGTATCAAGGGTGCTTTACTGCCTGAGTGATCGCTGAAAGTTGGGTTAAGAGCAGCCGATTGCTCTGCTGCACATTCAGCAAGTCTTATGGGATCATAACACTGCCATTCATTGAAGAATTATGCTTTGTTCTCTGCTGTTTGGAGTTTGTTTGGCAAGAAGTACGACCTGACCTGCCCATGATTCATGCAAACCACATGGAAAACACACACAATGCACAGAAGATCGTTCATCATCTGCGGATAATAATAAAGTGTGTTTGAGTGTGTATCATTTCTTCAACTCTGACTAACACTACACTCCCAAATAAACCTGCAACGTCATGACAGCATTTTGAATATACAGTTTCAGATACATTGTGCCAGCTACCTGAAGAATTATGCTTTTGTTGTCTGAAACAGAACTTGATTGTGATGAGTTCTCTGGTGCTTCATTCACTGAGTCCCAGTTGTCTGGTGCTTGTGATAGTAGCAGTGATAAATAATTTGTCAATAATTTTAGTTTCGTTTAGAAATACCGCACAGAAACAGGCCCTGCGGCCCACCGAGTGCGCGCCGACCAGTGATTCCCACACACTAGCAGTATCCTACACACACTAGGGACAGTTTATAGTTATACCAAGGCAATTTGCCTACAAACCTGTATGTCTTTGGAGTGTGGGAGGAAACTGGGCTGGAGAAAACGCACTCAGGTCACGGGGAGAACGTACAAACCCGTACAGACGGAACCTGTAGTCAGGATTGAACCCGGGTCTTTGGCGCTGTGAGGCAGGAACTCTACCGCTACGCTACTGTGCCACCCATAGTACAACGGGTTGGACAGACACACCTGTATTACAATTGCAAATTGAGATTATTGGATTTTGACTTGTTTATTTGTAAGGAAGTTCCGATATTTCTGGTCTTAAAGTTACCTCAGATGTTAGTTGTTGAACACCCTTATCTGAAAGTTGCCACTCGTTATTTTAATTCAGTTTGAGTCTTACTTCAAACATGTTAACAGTGTTTAAGGATGCAGTAGAGAAGGGTTGTGAAAATTGGCAGTTTAATCGTATATTAAAGGCGTACATAAGCATTCTCGTTCTGCCTATTTTGGTTATTATCAGGAGTGACTATGGTACAAGGTTTATTGAGGGTGTGGTTGCAATTAAAGCATTTCACTTATGCAATGCAATTAACATAGAAGAATATGCGCAGCTAGTTTATGATTGGTTGTCAGAAATAACAACCACCAACACTACTTGGATATATCAAGGGCTGTGTCCAAACTATGCACCAGAGAGACACGTAAAGTAAGGGAAAGAGGAGGCAACACTATATCGTAAACCTAGTTAACGGAAGATACGTGCACCAGTGGGGTAAAGTTGTAATGTCACAACTTCCTTGCTAATGGTAAAATAAAATTGCACAAAGCATTGGTAACAATAAGATGTTCTGATCATTGTATTAATAGTTTCAATACATGCTGCCTCAGATTATTTTCATACATTCCTGGAATACACATTTTGTTTATTTTATTTTATTGTCACATGTGAAAAAATCTTTGTTGTTGCATGCTATCCAGTCAACGGAAAGAAAATACATGATTACAATCGAGCTGACCCCTGTGTGCAGATACAGGATAAGGGGAATATTGTTCGGTGCAAAATGAAGTCCATTAAAAATAGCCCTTCAGTGAGGTCGATAGTAGGTTAGGACTGCTCTCTAATTGGTGATAGGATGGTTCAGTTGCCTGATAATAACTGGGATGGCTCAATTGTAATCATGTATAGTCCTTCCGCTAATTGGTTAGCACGCAACAAAAGCTTTTCACTGTACCTTGGTCCAGGTGACAATAAACTAAACTAACCAAACTGTCCCCGAAATATGAGTTTTCTTATTTTCTCCAGAGATGCTGCGTGACTCGCTGAGTTACTCCAGCAATTTGTGTCAATATCTGCAGCTCTATGTTTCTTCATAGTTGTTGCGTTTAGTGTGGTGCAGTCTTCAAGATCCTGATAGTTGTTGGGATGAAGCTGATCTTGGATCTGCTTTTCACGGTGTTCAGGCTCCTATAACACCTTTCCAAAGGCAGGAGCGAAATGAGAGCGTGGCTAGAGCGGTGTGGGTCTCTGATGATGCTGGCTGCCTTTTTAAGAGTTCCAATAGGTGCCTTTTTAAGGCAGCACCTCCAATAGATCCCTTCGATGGTGGGGATGTCAGGACCTGTGATGGCCAGGTCACATCGCAGGAGCAGATGAGGTGTTCCACACCAGGTCATCACAAATGGCCTCATTCTTCAGAGAACGGGGATTCCCCTCCCCCACTATTGATGAGGCTCGCACCAGGGTCTCCTCCATACCCCGCAACACTGCCCTCGCTCCCCATTCCCCCACTCGCAAACAGGGCAGAGTCCCCCTGGTCCTGACCTTTCACCCCACCAGCCGGCAAATACAACATACAGTCCTCCGCCAGTTTCGACTTCCCATCTTCCCCCCTGTCTGCCTTCCGCAAAGACCGCTCCCTCCGCAACTTCCCTTGACTTTCCCTTGCAACCGCAAGAAATGCAACACTTGTCCCTTCATCCACTCCTTTCAGGGACCCAAGCAGTCCTTCCAGGTCCGACAGTGGTTCACCTGCACCTCCTCCAAACTCATCTACTGCATTCGCTGCTCCAGATGCCAGATGAACTATGTCGGTGAGACCAAAGGCTTGGCGATCGCTTCGCCGAACACCTCCGCTCGGTCCGCAATAACCACCCGACCTCCCGGTGGCTCAGTCCTTGGAGGAACAGCACCTCATATTCCGCGTCTGCATCCTTTGGGCTTGAACATTGATTTTCTCAATTCTGTTAACCCTTGCAGTCTCCTCCCCTTCCCACCTTCCCTCAGCACCAGGCTTACAATGGCCTGTTCCCTTTATCATCGATACTTTTTTGCATATCTTTCATTCATTGCGTCTATATCTCTCGTTTCCTGAACCAGTCTGAAGAAGGGTCTCGACCCGAAACGTCGCCTATCTCCTTCGCTCCTTAGATGCTGCTGCACCCGCTGAGTTTCTCCAGCTTTTTGTGTACGCCTGATTATGAAAGGTTATTTGAACATAACATTGGCACTTAATTGCACGTAAATGACTACCATGTTATGGCAATCACGAACCTTCAAAAGTGGAGCTGAGAAACTGTTTGGGATATTGTGAAATGGACGTGTATACACAAAATAAATGGGACCTTTTTCTGTTGGAAATAAATGTAGTTAAGTTTTGCTTAGAGATACAGTGCAGAAACAGACCCACCGAGTCTGCACCGACCAGCCATGCCCGTTCACAAGCACTGTCCTACACACTAGGGACAATTTATAATCTTTACCAAAGCCAATTAACTGACAAACCTGTCCTTCTTTGGAGTGTGGGAGGAATCCTATGCACCCGGGGAAAACTCACGCGGTCAAGGGGAGAATGTTCCCATAGTCATGATTGAACGTGGGTCTCTGATGCCGTATGGGATCAACTCTACCGCTGCGCCACTGTGCTGCCCGCTTAGGTTAATTTGTTCAAGATAAAATTGACTAGCACCTCTGGAGATGAACCTTGTCAAGTTTGTTAGATTTATAGCAATGTTTGTGTTTTTATTTACTTAAGAAAGAGCTCAGCCTATAAAGCTGGATCTTGGTACATACTGCTGCGTGTTTAATGCTAAGATTCTTGGGCAATGTCCATTATACTGTTCCACTTGAGTAGCATACAGTCCAGTAATTTAAAATAAGCATTTGTATGCTCACTTAAAGACAGTTCTACCTTCTCGACAGAGATTGGATAAAGGTTTTCCCCTTGAGTGTGTTTTCTGCAGATTAGGTGCTTGAACAGTGCAGGCGATTAATCTGAGAAAAGTTGGCAGATGTTCAGCGTTCTATTGAGGGAATTATTTTAGTGTAATCAACAACATGCGGCCCACAATATTTTCATAAACCAGATTCAACTTTGTAGATCTTTTCTGCTGAATTTGAAAATAAAACTGCTGTCTTGCAATCAACCAACCTTTACAGAGGGTGAAATATTGTTCCTCTGTTGTGAAAAATACTGACTCTAATCGGCAAAATAAAAACGTCTTCAAGGGAAAGTTTGAAGTGCGCCAACGTGCTAAGAATTTTAAAATTCATGTGTGTTTGGGTAGCATCCCACCCAACAGTATCAACATTGAATTTCGTTTAGAGATGCAGCGTGGCCCACCGAGCTGCACCGACCAGCGATTTCTATACATTAACACTACCCTGCACACTTGGGACAATTTAAAATTAACACCATCCTTCCCTGCTTCATCCCCTTACTGCAATCAGGCTGAAGAAAGGTCCTGACCTGACATATCGTAAATCCATGTTCTCCAAAAATTCTTGCCTGATCGACAGTGTTACTCCAGCATCTTTGTCTCTTTGTTTTCTCCTAAATTCCAGCATCTGCGGTTCCTTGTGTCTATCTCTTAAATATTCACAGGCTTTTTTTCACATCTCTCTCTCTCTCTCTCTCTCTCTCTCTCTCTCTCTCTTTTTCCAGGCCTACAATTGATAAGATTACTACCTTTCTCATTTCAGGCCCTTACTTTCAATCGCCGAGATTTTTCCTGATTCTTTTTGCTGAAGCTGCCCAAGCCACGCCGTCCAAAATTGCATCCCAAAATCTTCTTTCATCTCCTTCCTCCTTGAAGTTGCTTTTAACTGGGTTGGCGCAGTAGCGCAGCGGTAGAGTTGCTGCCTTACAGCGCCAGAGACCCCGGTTCGATCCTGCCTATGGGTGCTGTCTGCGCAGAGTTTGTACATTCTCCCTTTGACCGCATGGGGTTTCTCCGGGTGTTCCTGTGTCCTCCCACATTCCAAAGATGTACAGGTTTGTATATTAATTGGTTTCCATAATTTGTCCCTTGGTGTAGGGTAGAACTGGTGCACATGTGAACGCTGGTTAGCATGGGATCAGTGGGCCGAAGGGCAAGTTTCCATGCAGTATCACTAAACTAAACTTAAAATCTATCTCTTGACTGATCTTTGTCATCCTTCCTAGTAGACAGTAGACAATAGGTGCAGGAGGAGGCCATTCGGCCCATTCAATGTGATCTTGGCTGATTATCCACAATCAGTACTCCGTTCCTGCCTTCTCCCCATATCCCCTGACTGCTATCTTTCAGAGCGCTCTCTAGCTCTCTCTTGAAAGTATCCAGAGAACCGGCCTCCATCGCCCTCTGAGGCAGAGAATTCCACAGAATGACCATGGAAGTTAGATCATAGAACACTGCACAGGAACATTTGGCCCACAATGTCTGTGCTGTACTTTATATGAACTTTTTTACTGATGACCATGAGTAAATCACATAAAGATCGACTGCACTAAAGAGGCTAAATTTACGTAGTTGATTCTGATCTGCCTGTAAAGCAGCAACAAGTCATTACCTCATTGATCTGTTGCAGGTACATGTGACAATTAAGCATTCTTGACCTAGCGGCTATTTTAATGTCATTGAATGGAATACAAATTATTTCAAATCAACTACATGCATTTACACTATGCCTTTAGTAGAATCACAGTCATACATCGCAGAAACAAGCCATGTGGTCCAACTCACCCACACTGACTAAAAATGCCCCATCCAAGCTTATCCCATATGCCTGTGTTTGACCCACGAGCCTCTTTACCTTTCTTATCCATCTACCTGTACAAATGTCTTAAGAATGCTGTTATTGCACCTGCCTCAACTAATTCCACTGGCAGCTCATTCCATATACTCCCCACCCTCTGAGGAGGAGATTCACTGTGATGGATGTTTGTGTGAATTGAATTGTTTGCGTGTTTTTTTTATGAATTGTTCTGTTTGTATGGCTTGTAGAAACGGAGTTTCGTTTGAGCCTCTCTGAGGTTCGAATGACAAGTAATAAAATCTAATCTAATCTAATCTCTGCATGGAAATTGTTGCCCCTCAGAATCCCATTGAATATTTTCCTTCTCACCTTAAATCTTTGGCCGCTATTTCCTGATTACCTTACCCTGGGAAATTTCTTCCTGTTATTCCCTTGATGATTTATACACCTCTATACGATCATCCTCAGCCTCCTGCACTCTATTGTCCAAACGGTTGAGAACTTAAAGTTCCTTACTTTAAGTAAACATTACTTGCGATTTCTTCATGGATCAACCACATTGAAGTGGCAGACAAGTAGGCACAGCAACGCCTCCACCTTCCCAGGAGACTGAAGAATTTGTCATGTCTCCAATGACTCTTACAGACAGACGTCTACATATGCACCAGAGAATGCATGCTGTCAGTTTGCATCTAAGCTTTCATCAACAGCAAGAAAATGCAGAGTTGAGGATGTGGCCATGTCCTGCACTCAGACCAGGCTCCCCACAATTGACTCCAGCTTCACTTCATGCTGTCTTGGAAAAGCAGCCCATCATAATCAAAGACTCGTACCACCCCGACATTCCTTCTTCGCCCTGCTCCCATCAGGCAGAAGGTACAGAAGCTTGAAAGCGAGCACCATCAGATCCTGGAACAGCTTCTTTCCTCGCTGATATCAGGCTTCTGAATGGTCCTTCCTGAAGCTAGAGTACTGCCCAATTCACATCTTCCTCATTGAGGACATTGGACTTTGTCTCTGGGACTGTTGCGCTGCAATGCTGGGAATTACATTCTGCACTCTCTATCTTCCCCTTCACTCTACCAATCGTTCTTGAGTTGGTCTTGATTGTATTTAGGTATAACTAGACTAAGTGGGACACGTTGGGTCCCAGCTTCACACTGGAGGGCTGGTCCCCCAACGCAATATTCCACCTCTCCACCAATTTCAATATTGCTGGCCAGTGGGGGGGGGGGGGGGGGGGGGGGGTTTCTGGAGCGCTAGCATGGTGTTGTGGGCCAAAGGGACTGCTTTCCAGAGGGTTAGTATGAACATTGTGGGCCAAATGGATTCTTGGGCTGGCAGCTCAGTCACTGAGACCACACACACACTCACACGCACACGCACAAGACACACACTCACACACACACACATACACTCACAGACACTTACACATACTGACTCACACACCATATATATGGCAGTAAACTTTCTTGAATACTCACACGGCTGAGCGCGGCATCTCCGCTTTGGGGCTTCCGTAGTCAGCGGCACTTCCGCAATCAGTGTGAATTCTGCACTCCAACAGAAATTTTGCAATCAGCGCGACCTGTCCACTAAGCGGAAGTCACGAAATGAGCGGGACTTTTGAACCAAACACAGTCAGACCTAATAAAGCATTTATTTCTTCCAAACACTGTCGGACCTAATAAAGCATTGTAATTTCAAGCACAGGCAGGGCAACAGGCCAAACAACTCATGGCATTGTCATTAAGGGCTAACAAATCATTTATTGCAAGT
Organism: Okamejei kenojei; assembly: GCA_035221665.1. NCBI lineage: Eukaryota > Metazoa > Chordata > Chondrichthyes > Rajiformes > Rajidae > Okamejei > Okamejei kenojei. The sequence continues at coordinate 56,220,006 of CM069131.1, forward strand.
GCATTGCAGACTCACATTTCAGTTGATTCGCAGCTTAGAAAGAGAGTCGTGGCCTGTCCCTTGCGATCTTGCAGAGTGACTGAGTCATGTCCAGGCATCCGGGGTTTTAGAGTCCTGTCCTCCCCGTCCCCCTCAGAAGGGGCGTTACCTTCAACACGGTGATTGACAGGCGAGAGGATCTCAAAGTTTTTTAAACACATAACTTTTTTATTATTCATCGATGGGAAAAATCCTCGGGGCCTGCTCAGCGGAGGAGGACTGTGAGTAAGATGGCCAAAAATCATTGCGATATATGGTTGCGTTTTTTCTCTAAAATCAATGTACAGTGCAGGCAGGAAGTGGTCAAGATGAGACTTTTAATTATGTAGATGTTATCTGATTTGGCTGTTCAGCATCCAAAACAAATATTTTCACTGCACCTTGGTACATACAAGAATAGTAAACCTAAATCTAAGCCTAAAACAACGAATAACGTCCTAACTTGCCCATTGTCGAAGGGACTTTACAGTTGGGACTTTATAACTACAAGAAAGCAGAGCTGACCAGAAGCTCAATTAAGGACTTGCTTTGAGAAGCTCTCTAAAGGCAGGCGACAATGATAGAGGATTGAGTGTGTTGGTGAAGGGGGATTTAGGGAAGAGGTGTGATCAAACTGTGCTTTGACTCAGAAGATGTTGCGTAGAAAACAGCAAGAGAGACACACAAGAGGATTATCTTTTCAGGAACAGTTTATCGGCGAGAGACTTAAGAGTCAAAGAGATGTGAAAACTACTTCAGCAAATGTGATGTTATTGATTGGAGTAACTTTTCGTGGAGCCTGATTCACGTGTGGTTTGACCAGCTCTGATTATATGCAATTCTAACATCCAAATTCTCTCTATACTATATACTTTAGTCACAAAGCAACAGTAACATTTTCATCCTTTAGCAATTTTTTCGGCAATGAATGGAATCTGCACAAACATTTACCTCTGTTGAATGCATAAATTTACCTCAGTTTCGTTTAGAGATACAACGTGCCTGCACTGACCAGCGATCACCTGTACACTGGTTCTACACTACATATTGGGGATAATTTTTACAGAAGCCACTTAATCTATAAACCTGCATGACTTTGGAGTGTGGGAGGAAACCAGAGCACGCAGAAAAAAACCCATGTGGTCACAGGGAGAATGTTCAAACTCCATACAGTCAGCACCCACAGTCAGGATCGAACCCGAGTCCCTGGCGCTGTAAGGCGACAGCTCGACTGCTGTGCCACCATGAACTGCTGGCCACAAGCAAAACACAAAGTGCTGGAGGATCTCAGTGGGTCAGGCAGCACCTGTGGAGGGAATGGATGGGTGACATTTTGGGTTGCGACACCTCTTCTGACTGATTGTTGTGGGAGGGAGAAAGTTGGAAAAGAAAGATGGGAACGAGTCAAAGCCTGGTAGACAATAGTTGGAAAAATGTGAGGGGGTAGACACAAAATGCTGGAGTACCTCAGCGGGTCAGGTAGCATCTCTGGAGAAAAGGAACAGGTGATGTTTCGGATCAGAATCCTTCAATGCCATGTGGAGGCTTCTTGGCTGACCGGTGTAAGTGCAAAGGCAAGAGGTGGAAAGAAGATGGAAGGATGTCCGATAAGGAGAGAAGTGAAGAGTAAAATGTAAAGCTCGAGGTAGGGACTTAGGTGGAAGGGGACGAGGGAGGGGCAAATAACAGGGAAATAATGGACGCAGAATGGAAGATGAATGTTCATAGGAGGAGCAGGGAGCACCTGGAGAAAACCCATGCGGTCACAGGTGCAACTTGCAAACACCACAAATTCGGCACCCGATGTCAAGATTGAACTCGAGTCCCACGAGGTCACTGGAAGAACATACAAACTCAATACCACAGCACAGGATACCACTGGATCGCGGGCGTTGTAAGGAAGCAACTCTACCACTGTGGCACCCGAAACTCGACTACGTAACTCCCATTGTTGAAATAGAGAGGGAGATGAAGATGCAAAGTTTAAAGCCATTGCTTGAAACGCATTTCACTTGGGCATGGATGGAGGCAGATTTTCTCTGCTATCTTGTTGGTGGATAACTGGAACAATAACCATTCCTCCAATTTGTGTGGGTTAACAGTGCGCGGCTGCTGTATGCAAGTCCGTTGACATGTTTTCTCAGGACTCCTGATCCAAAACCGTTAGGGATGTTGCCTCGGCATCTTCATTTTCTTGACTTTCTCGTTGCCGGTTAAAAATGAACTGGTTGATATTCTGGCAGCAGTAACTGAATGAGCAGTGATAGACACAAAATGCTGGAGTAAGTCAGCGGTTCAGGCAGTATCTCTGGAGACCTCTGGAGAAAAGAAATAGGTGACGTTTCGGATCGAGACCCTTCTTCAGTCTGAAGAAAGGTCTCGACCCGAAGCATCGCCTATTCCGTTTTTTCCAGAGATGCTGCCTGACCCGTTGAGTTACTCCAGCATTTTGTGTCCATCTTTGGTATAAACCAGCATCTACAGTTCCTTCCTACACACTGAATGAGCGGTAACAGTCTGTCAGATTCTGCGTCAAGTGGCTTTCTCTGGATTTTGTGTACAGGCCTTACCTCAAACACAAAGCCGTGCCCTTAATAAGGTAGAACATAGACCAGAGGACATAAGCCACGGGAGTACATGACGCAGCAGCGGTCATGATCGCACCCGGGTCTCTGATGCTTTAAGGCAGCAACTCTACCGCTGCACGTGCTGCCACTGTTGTATAAACTATAGACACACAAAATAAATTGTAACAGATCAATATTAGTTGTGTTGTTAATAACATTTCCTTTGCAATTTATAATGCCTGAGAGTTAAGCTGACTATAATATGTAAACAGCAGTCTGAAGAAGGGTCTCGACCCGAAACGTCGCCTATCTCCTTTGCTCCTTAGATGCTGCTGCACCCGCTGAGTTTCTCCAGCCTTTTGTGTACCCTATAATATGTAAACGTTGTTTTTTGAGTAAACTGAGACAAATGCAGCAATCGTGATAGCAGAGACTAGAATCTTTAGCTTTCTGTTGTTATTTTTGATTTCCAGCATCTGCACTAATTTCTTCCAGTGCATTTGCTCGTTTTCTCTGTGGAAACAAGGAACCACAGATGCTGGTTTATCGAGGAATGAGACAAATGCAAATGCAATGGACTGCAATAGAGGGACATTAAATATCTGTAATGTTTCTTATTTTAACAAGTGTTTACCTTCTAATCCAATTTGAATATATTAAAAAAATGTAATTCAAAGCCAAAGAAACATTCCATGACAGAATCACTTTATCAAACGTCTGCACTATTTCACTCATTATGTACAGAAGGCATCAATTGCAATAAAACCATCCCTGCAGACACCCCCTCCCCACCACCCTGCAACGCCTGGTCCCAAAGAACTGACAGATGGCGTGATTACTGCTGCTCTTTCTTCGGATCCACCAGGAAACACTGTCGTTGCTTTGCCGGGTCAGGGAACGGATTGAGATGTCTCATGCGAACCCACTTGGAAGACAATGACAGGTTGTAAATGAGTGGAAATTAGCTGAGCAGATGACGACCTGACCTGTGGTAAATTGCAGTCGGCAATGCCGCACACACGTGTGATGGGGAGGTGGTTTGCTTTTGACAGCTTTGAATTAGACAGGTCAGGCAAGGGAAACCGGAGCTTTGCTGCCAACTCAAGCTGAATTATGCACAATTCTTCAATGAAATTGAACGTGTAAATAAGTTCATTCTTGGCAAAGAGACCAGCCAAGATGGGGATCAGGTGAACGATGGCAGGCAAATTATATGTGGCCATATAATATAAAGAATAAAGTTCTTGTTGCACATAGAATTCAATTGCTTTTATTCCAGCATGATTTTTTTTCAATGCAAGAAAAATGGTTCCAATGTAAAACTTCACCAGTTAATGTCAATGATAGTGCAATGTGCAATTTTCAATTCTCCTGTAACCTGTTGACTGGTTTGAATAATGCCAATTCTTATTTATTTGCAAAACAACCCAAGCTTAACTCAAAATACTAGTCATAGAGTCATATGGCAGTTAGGAATTGCCATATGAGGGAATTAGGAGCAACACTAACAAGTTTGCGGATGACACAAAGCTGTGAAGAGGATGTTAGGCGGTTGCTGGAGGACCAGGACAGGTTAAGTGAGTGGGCAGATGTGTGGCAGATGCAGTATAATATAGATAAATGTGAGGTTATCCACTTTGGCGGCAAAAACAAGGGGGCAGATAATTATCTCAATGGGCTTAGGTTAGATAAGGGGGAGGTACAGCGAGACCTGGGTGTCCTTGTACACCAGTCACTGAAAGTTGGCATGCAGGTACAGCAGGCAGTGAAGAAAGCTAATGGAATGTTGGCCTTTATAACAAGAGGATTTCAGTACAGGAGTAAAGAGGTTCTTTTGCAGTTGTATAGGTCTCTGGTGAGACCACATCTGGAGTACTGTGTACAGTTTTGGTCTTCTAATTTGAGGAAGGACATCCTTGTGATTGAGGCAGTGCAGCGTAGGTTCACGAGATTGATCCCTGGGATGGCGGGACTGTCATATGAGGAAAGATTGAAAAGACTAGGCTTGTATTCACTGGAGTTTAGAAGGATGAGGGGTGATCTTATAGAAACATATTCAAATTATAAAAGGACAGGACAAGCTAGATGCAGGAAAAATGTTCCCAATGTTGGGTGAGTCCAGAACCAAGGGCCACACTCTTAGAATAAAGGGGAGGTCATTTAAGACTGAGGTGAGAAAAAACTTTTTTACCCAGAGAGTTGTGAATTTATGGAATTCCCTGCCACAGAGGGCAGTGGAGGCCAAATTATTGGATGGATTTAAGAGAGAGTTGGATAGAGCTCTAAGGGCTAGTGGAGTCAAGGGATATGGGGAGAAGGCAGGCACGGGTTATTTGGTAGCGGATGATCAGCCATGATCATATTGAATGGCGGTGCTGGCTCGAACGGCCGAATGGCCTCCTCCTGTTTTCTATGTTTCTATGTTTCTATGGCATGGAAACAGGCCCATCAACCCAACTTGCCCACACAGGTCAACATGCCTCATGTACACTAGGCACACCTGATTGTAAGAACTAATTCCATCCGCGTTTATTCTCACTCTCACTCTCACGCTCTCTCACACTCACACTCTTCTTTCACACACTCACACACTCACCCACTCTTTCACACACTCGTACACACACTCACACACACACACACACTCACTGACACACACACTCACTCTGATACACACACTCTCACTGACACACACTCACTTACTACTCACTCACTCACAGGCATACATGTGCTCACATCCTGAGCTTTTTGTTTGAGAGATCCTCACTCTCTCACTCTCACTCTCGCTCACACTCACACACTCATTCTCACACACACACTCACACACGCTCTCACACACACACTCACTCACACACTCTCACTCACACACATATTCTCACTCACTCGCACACACTCGCACATTCTCACTCACTCACTCACTCACTCACTCACTCACTCACTCACTCACTCACTCACTCACTCACAGGCCTACACACTCTCATGCCTTGAGCTTTTTGTTTTGGGGCAGTGTAGTTTTTTGCCCCCATATCACTCGAAGCTCATTGGCGCAGGTTTTAGTTGTGAGATACAGTGTGGAAACCAGTCCTTCTGCCCACCAAGTTCACGTTGAACATCGATCACCCATTCACACTAATTCTATGCTATCCCACTTTCACATTCACCCACCACACACTGGGTGCGATTTTACTGAGGCCAATTATCCTACAAACCCGCACGTCTTTGGGGAAGTGGGAGGAAACCGGAGCACCAGGAAGAATCCCATGCAGTCACAGGAAGAACATGCAAACGCCGTACATACAGCTCTCCAAGGACAGGGTCGAACCCAGATCTCTGGTGCTCTGTGGCATCAGCTCTACCAGCTGGGCTGCCGTGCACCCCATTGTTCTTTGCCCATGTACCCTACACAACTTTGCAGCCTCACGCCTTACTCTTTGCACAACGCACATATAATGTTCAATGCTTGGTCATAGTTTCTAGGAGCACAATTAGGCAATTCGGCCCATCTAGCTCACTCTGCCATCCAATCTTGGCTGATCTATCTTTCGCTCTCAACCCCATTCTCCTGCCTTCTCCTCATAACCCCTGTCACCCGTACTAATCCAGAATCTGTCAATCTCGGCCTTAAAAATATTAATTGCCTGCCTCCACAGCCGTGTGTGGCGATGAATTCCACAGATTCACCAGCCTCTGAATAAAGAAATTCCTCCTCATCTCTTTTCTAAAGGTACGTCCTTTTATTCTGAGGCTGTGCCCTCTGATCCTAAACTCTCCCTCTCATGTGGAAACATCCTCTCTGCGTCTATTCTAGCCAGGGTTTTCATTACTCATTATTACAGAACATTATTAAATATTTACTCATTAACATGTTCGGTGCACTAATTTCACGTAATATGGGAGGATGAGGGGTGATATTATAGAGGTGTCAAAATCATGAGAGGAATAGATCGGGTGAATACACAGAATCTCTTGCCCAAAGGTGGGGATAAAGAACCAGAGGACATGGGTTTAAGGAGAGGGTGGAAAGATTTAATAGAAAAGCTGAGAGGTAACTTTTTCACACAAAGAGTGGTGGGTGGAGAACATAGAAAACAGAAATGTATGGAACGAGCTGCCAGATGAGGTAGTTGAAACAGGTACTATTGCAACATTTAAGAAACATTTAGATGGGTACATGGATAGGAGAGGTTTAGACAATATATGGGCCAAACGCAGGCAGTGGGACTAGTGTAAACGGGACACATTGGCCAGATTGGACAAGTTGGGCAGAAAGGCTGTAAGTCTATGACTCTCTACTGAAAAGCTGAATATAATTTCACTGTAATTTCTGGGAACTTTTGTGTAGAATAGTATTTGGAGGTTTGTTTAATTTAGAATTTCATTGAATAAGTAGATGTTTTAAACTGAGCATGAATGTTGCAAGATTTCAGACCCGACAGATTTGTCTCACAAATTGATGCGGGAAGCTGGCACTGCGGTTCCATATCTTCATGGTTTTGATTTTAAGAGCTGTGTGGATGGGGATAGTTTTGACATGAGACTGTCATTCTGTCAACTACTATCAGCATCACAGTTTGCCAGTGAGCTGAGTAGATACTGTAGAGCAACGTCTGAGTCTGTATAACTTGTTATTACCTGTCCCATGGCCAACAATTGTGGGCTCTACCTTTCCTTGATCATTGTAACTTTTGACATTTTTTGCAAATCTTTCATTCATGGGTGTCATGGTGGTGCAGCGGTAGAGTTGCTGCCTTACGGCACTTGCAGCGCCCGGAGATGCCGACTACGGGTGCTGTCTGTGCAGAGTTTGTACGTTCTCCCTGTGACCGTGTGGCTTTTCTCCGCGATCTTTGGTTTCCTCCCACACTCCAAAGACGTATAAGTTTGGAGGTTAATTGGCTTGGTATATATGTAATTTATCCCCAGTGTGTGTAGGATAGTGTTAATGTGCGGGGATCGCTGGTCAGTGCGGACTCGGTGGGCCGAAGGGCCTGTTTCCGTGCTGTATCTCTAAAACTAAAAAAAAATTAAAAAATTGGTCTATATCTCTCCATATCGCCATCAAAATCTCTTGTTTCCCTTTCCCTTGACTCTCAGTCTGAAGAAGGATCTCGACCTGAAACGTCACAGTTTCTCGACCTGAATCTACGGAAATGTTGCCTGACCCGCTAAGTAATTCCAGCTTTTTTGTGTCTGACCTCTGGGTGAGGATATATTTGAAATTACACTCACTTGAAATTAGCCCAAAGTTTTCATACGGCATGTCATTAAATTTTATAGGAAACACATCATCTGCACAGCATATCCTCTGAAAATGGATAAAGTGTCACATTTATATATTCTACTTACACAGCGAAGGCATTTGGACCAGAATCATAGATGTGCTCAGTATAGAAACTGGCTCTTCACCCCACTGCATCCATGCTGGCCATCGTTTATCTGTACTAATCCCACTTATATTCATTATTTTAGACTTTCCTTAGACTAACAGTGTGGAAACAGGCCCTTTGCCTTACTGAGTCTGCACCAACCAGCAATCACCCTGTACACCAGCACTATCATACACACTAGGGACAAGTTATAATTTACAGAATCTATTTAACCTACAAACCTGTACGTATTTGGAGTGTGGGAGGAAACCGGAGCACCAGGAGAAAACCCACACGGTCACAGGGAGAACATACAAACTCCATGCAGACAGAACCCCTCTTCAGGATCGAACCTGGGTCTCTGGTGCTGTAAAATGCTTTGTAAATGTTGTTACTGTTCCTGTCTCCAGCACCATCTTTGGCAACTCATTTCAGCTACCAACTACATTTTGTGTGAAATATTTGCCCCCCCCCACTGTTCCTTTTTAAACCTCCTTCTCCTCATCTTAAACCCATGCTCTGTCTGAAGAAGGGTCCCAACCCAAAACGTCGCCTGTCCATGGTCTCCAGAGATGCTGCCTGACTCGCTGAGTTTCTCCAGCACTTTGGGTCTTTTTTTGTAAACCGGCGACTGCAGTTCCTTGAGGCTACATGAAACCTCTAATATCAGACACGGCTACCCTGTGCAGTATCGCAAAATGGAGTATAATGCATGAGTGATGTCAATTCAACAAAACTCACCCTGGATCATGAAGTTTGCAAATATGAAACTGCATTGAAGAATTTACAAAAGATGTCTCTTTGTAAATCGCATCTACATTTTCAACCTAGTGATAGTGTGGTGCAGTTGGTAGAGCTGCTGTCTCGCAGCGTCAGAGACCCGGGTTCGATCCTGCCCTCAGGTGTTGTTTGTGTGGAGTTGCACGTTCTCACTGGGACCTTATGGATTTGCTCTGGGTGCTCCGGTTTCCTCCCACATCCCCAAGACGTGCGTGTTTTTGGCTTTATTGGCCTCTGTAAATTCCCCCTAGTGCATAAGGAGTGGATGAGAAAGTGGAATAACATAGGGGTGGCATGGATTTGGTGGGCTGAAGGGCCTGATTCTATATTGTATCTATCAAGCCTTACTGCTTTGCAGCCCCGTTAGGTGAGTTACTGCCTTAGAACCCGAGAGACCCAGGTTTGATTCTTACTAGGAGGCCTTGTCTGCACTGAGATTGTACATTCTCCCGGTAACCTGCGTGGGTTTCCTCCAAGATCTTCGGTTTCCTCCCACACTCCAAAGACGTACAGGTTTATAGGTTAATTGGCTTGGGATAAATGTATAAGTGTAAAATTGTCCCTAGTGTATGTATAAGTGTAAAATTGTCCCTAGTGTGTGTGTAGGGTAGTGTTAATGTGTGGGGATCGCTGGTCGGTATGGACTCGATGGGCCAAAGTGCCTGTTTCCTCCCTGTATCTGTAAACTAAACTAAACAAAATCTTGAATATTTTTTCTTCTCCAAACTCTTGTAGTCTGACCATGAAAATCTGTTCCAGAATGATACCGATTCCAGAGTTTGTCATCTAATTTTTTTTTAGGCTGAAAAAACTTTCTGAATTAAAAATCATTGAACTGGGGAACCTCCCTCTCTTAATAAAAATAATAATAATCATCATTAATATTCAGTGTTTCCACAAATCAATGGAACAGCATGGCTCAGTTTCAGAGTCTGAAGCTCCTTAAAAAGGCTAAATGTGGACCAATCCATGAATCAAAAACTCAGATGAAATAGATATCGGATGCTGTTCATTCCGCCTGTAATGACATTCTTTCTGCATCAAAACAAACAATAAATGACTAGATGGCCGCTCTTCTTGGTAAAGGGATCTAAATAGAATACTTTACCTTCATTACAGTTTATCATATCAAATGCAAATGCTTTGAAATGAAATGACAGTAAAATTGCCTGGAAATGTAAATAGAAATTTCCGTGGTTGATAACGGCATATTGTATCGCGTGGGTTTTGGTGGGTTGTCATGTACCAAAGCAGAGAGGAAATTGGTGTTTGAAGTGATAAATCAAAAAGTGTTTTACGATTTTCTGTGATTATTCACGCCGCATATTCAGAGGGACATGTAATCCTCTGATAAAGGGAATTCTGCATGTCAAACTGAGATAATTAATGAATAATTCCAGACGGACAAAAGGAAAAAATACCTGGGGTGGTGCCCAAGAATCTATAATTTTTATCAGGCCTCTTCCTGGAATCTCGCAAATGCGCGGATTATGCAGGGGAAGGTTTACCCTGTGGCAACCTGCAAGAACGTGAAGGCAATCCTCAAAGGACTGTGCGCGCTTGATAAATGAGCAAGGGCTCTATCCATGCCGAAATAATGTGCAAGTCCGCCACAAATACAATTTAATGATGAGCAAGTGCCTGCAAATGCATCTAATGATGGTTTGACGACAGCAAACATTTCTGAAGTTAAGTTGGAAAAACGATCTTTCCCATAAATGAAGAGTAAACTTTTTCAATGACTGATTGCCGAGCTGGCATGTTTTCTCGTGTTGCTTTTTGACCAAGGTGGAACGATAGAGTCATACAGCACAGAAACAGGCCCTTCGGCCCAAATGCCCACCAATGACCAAGGATGCCCCATCTACACTAGTCCCACCTGTCCCTATTTGGCCCATATCCCTCTAAATCTTTCCTATCCATGTACCTGTCTGAAGGAGGATGCCGACTCAATATGTCACCTATCCATGTTCTCCAGGGATGCTGCCTCAACCGCTGAGTTACTCCAACACTTAGTGTTCTTTCATCTTCCTGTCCAAATGTCTTTTAAATATTGTTATAATACCTGCCTCAACTACCTCCTATGGCAGCTCGTTCTATACACTCACCACACTGTGTGGAAAATATTGCTCCTCAGATTCCTATGAAATCTTTCCCCTCTAATTTTATGGCCCTTTGCTCTCTCCCGTAATTAAACTGCTTTTAATCTTTATTACTCTCCACTTTCCATATCTGATGATCGCTTATAAATTAGCATGCACACACTCTAAATTGGGTTGGATCACAGCACTGATAGCACGCAATAGGACACAAAATACTGGAGCCACTCAGCGGGTCAGGCCCCAATCACTGGAGAACATGGATAGGTGACGTTACCTGTCGAGACCCTTCTTCAACTGGAGTCTGCAAAGGGTCTCAACCTATATACTTGCTCTCCAAGATCCCTCTGCTCTACAATACTTCCCAGGCCCTGCCATTCACTGAGATGGTCCTGCCTTGGTTTGACTTCCCAAATTACAAAACCTTGCACTTATCTGCATTCAACTCCATTAACCATTTCTCAGCCCACTTGCCCAACAGATCAAGATCCTGCTGTAATTTTTGATAACCACCCACTTTGGTGTCATCAGCAAACTTACAAATGATGCCTTCTACAATCTCATCCAAATTGTTGTTATAAACAGATGTTGGTTAATTGGCCATTGTAAATTTCCCCATGGTGTCAGAAATGGATGCAAAAGTGGGATAGCATTAGAAGTAGTATGAACTCGTGGGGCCAAAGGGCCTGTTTTCATACTGTGTCTTTAAACTAAAGTAAGTCTGAGTACTCCAAGAAATGTAACAAGCCTTACAGAATGGTTAGACCCAATATTAGGAACACGCACAGTGGCACAGTGGTAGAGTTGAACCTGGGTCTCTGATGCTGTGAGGCAGCGACTCTTATCAGCTGTGCCATGAGTGCATTGCTGAACATCTAATATTATGACACAATTGTCCTGGGGTTATATTTCAAAAGCTAAGGATGGTGAAGCCAGACGCAAAATGCTGGAGTAACTCAGCGGGCCATGCAGCATCTCTGGGGAGAAGGAATGGTGGGTGATGTTTCGGGGCGAGGCACTTCTTCAACAGACACAGCTAAATATTGTGAATTTGCTTTAGAGAGAGGACAGAAATGGGCGTGATTCCTCCTGGGGCACGAGGGAGTGGGTGGAGAAATGGAGGATGTAGGGGAGAGAGGGACGTGGGGAAAGGGGGAGTAGAAAGGGGAAGGAGAGAAGGGGAGTTGTTGGAGGTTACCTAAATGTAGAATTCAATGTTTATACCTAAGACAAACACAAAATGTGGAATCAGCGGGTCAGGCAGCACCTCTGGAGAAAAGGAATAGGTGACGCTTTGCGTTGGAACTCTTCTTTAGACTGCAGAAGGGATATTTGGTATAAATCATTTTTTCCAGTTCATTTTTATTATATCAATGTTTATACAGCTGGGTTGTAAACTGGGTCATTAGTTGGAATATGTTGCCAGATTTGCCAAGGAGATTGCAAAATGACAGGAGGAGCTCCCAAGCCACAAGGCTGCTGTGATTTTAGCTTTGATTTTAGTTTCTGTCCCAAGGTCATACAAGCAGCTCGGGTTAGATAAGGATGACGGATTAATATTGCTGTCTTTATTTTTCTGGAAAAAAGGACTAACTAACATGGTCTGCACAGGAAGGATTCTGAAAGTAAACTTAGTTTTAGTTTTAGAGACACAGAGTGGAAACAGACCCACCGAACCCACGCCGATCAGCAATGACCCCGTGCACTAGCACTATCCTCAACACTAGGGACAATTTTCAATTTTTACCAAAGCCAATTAACCTGTACGTTTTTGGAATGTGGGAGGAAATCGGAGCACCCGGGGAAAACCCATGAGGTCACAGGGAGAAGGAGCAAACACCGTAAAGACAGCACCCGTATTCAGGATCGATCCCGGGTCTCTGGCTTTGTAAGGCAACAACTCTACCGTTGCACCACCATTGCTGCACCTAAAGCAGAAGAGAGGTCAAATGTAGAATTATCATTGGGGCAACAAATGAAAACCACTCAGTGGTAATCAGCATAGAAAGACCAAGTGCCCAGAATACATTAGATCATTAAAGAAATGCCTGGTTCAGATTTACAATGAGAAATAAAATGGATTACCTTTGATGAGGGGAAATAAAGGTTAGAGAGCCCCAGGGAATTTATGTTAAAATCAAAATACATCATGTGAGACCTGAAGCTGAGAGAGTCTGCAAATTGATTTTATTGCCAGAAGCAAATTCTAATTTTCATATGGAGGAATGTGAGAACGAAAGGAATAGTTGATAGTGTGAGGAAAAGGAAGTTGTCAATTGGAGAATAGTAAATTAGCAAATGGGTCAGTGTCGGCAGTGACTTTAGAGTTACAACGCGGGTGCAGGCTCACTAGCGATCACCCTGTACACTAGCACTATCCTACACACAGACAATTTACAATGTTTTCAAAGGCAATTAACCTACAAACCTGCACCTCATTGAAGTGTGGGAGGAAACTGGAGCATCCAAGGAAAACCCACGCGGTCACAAGTGAGAACGTACAAACTCCGTACAGGCAGCACCCGGAATCAGGATCGGACGCTGTAAGGCAGCAATGCAACCACTGCCCCACTGTCAATGTAGCTGATATCTACTAATCCAAGCAACATGAGTTGGGAGTCTCTCAATGCTCTTCACTAATTTGAGAAGTCACGGGTTAATGTATTGCAGAAGTCAATAGGAATGTTACGGTTTTTCTGTTTTTAAGCACATCCTAGCATGTTTTTCTTTGAGTGCAGTAGCCTCGTGGTTAAGCTACTGTACTTGTAGCTAATATTCTGTACCATTAAGTTTGCAACTAAGATAGACACAAAAAGCTGGAGTAACACAGTGGGTCTGGCAGCATCTCTGGAGAAAAGGGATAGGTGATGGTTTGGCTTGAGACCCTTCTTCAAACTGAGATTCACAATTTTTTCGGCACCCGTCATAGTCGCAGCAGGTCGCCGAAAATGTTCAACATGTTGAAAATCCAGCGGCGACCAGAAAAAGCTACGACTCTTTGGGCGGCTACTCACGACCATATAGGCATCACCCCACGACAACTAATAGAAACAGTCGCCGAAAAAAGTGTGTAAGTGGGACAGGCCCATCACAGTGAAGGACATTACACCCCACGACAGGATCGAACCTGGGTGGATATAAGGCAGCAACCCGAATGGTGCACCACAACAATTCAATTCAATTCAAATTTAATGTCATTGCACAGATACAAGTATGGGTACAACGAAATGCGTTTAGTGTCATAGTGATAGCAATGTTTAGATAAATGCAGATAAATAAATACAGATGTGGGAATCTATCGGCGGGACTCCGAGTTCAGCAGTGCGATGGTGTTATTGTAGAAGCTACTCCTCAGGACCTGAGGCTCTGTACCGCGTCCCGATGGTAGGACAAACAGTCCATGGTTAGGGTGGGAGGGGTCTTGATGCAGCCCGTCTCAGACACCGTTTTCGGTGGAGGGCATCACCGATGATGGGCGGTTTTCACCACCTGCCTTCCTGTCTGCTACGGTGCAACTGCTGTACCATACCGTAAAGCAGGTGGTCAGGATGCTTTCGATGGTACAGCGGTAGAAGTTGGTCAGGATCAGGGGGGACAGGTGGGCTTTTTTGAGCCTCCTCAGGAAGTAAAGGCGCCTGGATTGTTATAAAAACCCATTGGGATCGCTAGTCTTCATCAGAGAAAGAGATCTGCCTCTTCTCTATCCCTCTTAGCAAAATGTAACTCCAGACCTACTAACGTAATTGAGGTTTAATTATCTCAACTCAGGGCGATAAATGTTAACTTTGTCAGTGGCGCTCACTTCACATGAACCAATAGATTTTAAAAATGTACGATAGCGCAGCGGTATAGTTGCTGCCTTACAGCGCCAGAGACCTGGGTTCAATCCTGACTATGGGTGCTGTCTCTATGGAGTTAGCACTTCTCCCCGTGGGTTTTCTCCTTCTGGTCCGGTTTCCTCCCACATTCCAAAGACGTGCAGTTTTGTAGGTTAATTTGCTTCCGTAAAGATTGTAAATTGACCCTAGCGTTAGTGTACGGTGTATGGGGGTCTCTGGTCGGCGTAGACAAGACAGGCCTGTTTCCATAGAAACGTAGAAACATAGAAAATTGGTGCAGGAGAAGGCCATTCGGTCCTTTGAGCCAGCACCGCCATTCATTGTGATCATGGCTGATCGTCCGCTATCAAACCCCGTGCCTGCCTTCTCCGCATATCCCTTGACTCCACTAGCCCCTAGAGCTCTATCCAACTCTCTCTTAAATCCATCCAGTGATTTGGTCTCCACTGCCCTCTGGGGCAGGGAATTCCATAAATTCACAACTCTCTGGGTAAAAAAGGTTTTTTCTCACATCAGTCTTAAATGACCTCCCCTTTATTCTAAGACTGTGGCCCCTGGTTCTGGACTCACTCAACATTGGGAACATTTTTCCTGCATCTAGCTTGTCCAGTCCTTTTATAGTTTTATATCTTTCTATAAGATATCCTCTCATCCTTCTAAACTCCAGTGAATACAAGCCTAGTCTTTTCAATCTTTCCTCATATGACAGTCCCGCCATCCCAGGGATCAATCTCATGAACCTACGCTGCACTGCCTCAATCACAAGGATGTCCTTCCTCAAATTAGGAGACCAAAACTGTACACAATACTCCAGATGTGGTCTCACCAGAGCCCTATACAACTGCAGAATAACCTCTTTACTCCTCTACTGAAATCCTCTTGTTATGAAGGCCAACATTCCATTAGCTTTCTTCACTGCCTGCTGTACCTGCACGCCAACTTTCAGTGACTGGTGTACAAGGACACCCAGGTCTCGTTGCACCTACCCCTTACCTAACCTAACCCCATTAAGATAATAATCTGCCCCCATGCTTTTGCCACCAAAGTGGATAACCTCACATTTATCTATATTATACTGCATCTGCCACGCATCTGCCCACTCACTCAACCTGTCCAGGACCCCTGCAACGTCCTAACATCCCCTTCACAGTTCACACTGCCACCCAGCTTTGTGTCATCCGCAAACTTGCTAGTGTTGCTCCTAATTCCCTCTTCCAAATCAATAATATATATGGTAAACAGTTGCGGCACCACCTTGCGGCACTCCACGCGCCACTACCTGCCATTCTGAAAAGGACATTCACTCCTACTCTTTCCTTCCGGTCTGCCAACCAATTTTCTATCCATGTCAACACCCTACCCCCAATACCATGTGCTCTAATTTTAGTCACCACTCTCCCGTGCGGGACCTTATCAAAGGCTTTCTGAAAGTCTAGATACACTACAACCACTGGCACCCCTTCATCCATTTTACTTGTCACATCCTCAAAAAATTCCAGAAGATTAGTCAAGCATGATTTGCCTTTCATAATTTCATGTTGACTTGGACTAATCCTTTTACTGCTATCCAAATGCTCCATTATTACCTCTTTAATAATTGACTCCAGCATCCTTCCCACCACCAAAGTCAGGCTAACTGGTCTGTAATTACCCGTTTTCTCTCTCGCTCCTTTCTTAAAAAGTGGGATAACATTAGCTATCCTCCAATCCACAGGAACTGATCCTGAATCTATTGAACATTGGAAAATGATCACCAATGCGTCCACTATTTCTAGAGCCACCACCCTGAGGACCCTGGGATGCAGACCATCAGGCCCAGGGGATTTATCATCCTTCAGTCCCATTAGCCTACCCAAAACTATTTCTCGCCTAATGAAAATTTATTTCAGTTCCTCTACCCCCTTAGATCTTCTGTCCTCCAGTACATCTGGGAGATTGTTCGTGTCTTCCTTAGTGAAGACAGATCCAAAGTACCTATTCAACTCTTCTGCCATTTCCTTGTTGCCCACAATAATTTCACCCGTGTCTGCCTTCAAGGGACCCACATTTGACTTTGCTACTCTTTTTCCCTTAACATATCTTAAGAAGCTTTTACTGTCCTTCTTTATATTCCTGGCCAGCTTCGCCTCAAACTTCATCTTTTCAGCCCGAATTGCCCGTTTTGTTTCCTTCTGTTGTCCTATGAAGGTTTCCCAATCCTCTGGCTTCCGGCTACTCTTTGCTGTGTTATACATCTTTTCTTTTAGTTTTATTCTATCCCCAACCTCTTGTCAGCCACGGTTGCTTCCTACTCCCCTTAGAATCTTTCTTCCTTTTTGG
Source organism: Okamejei kenojei (assembly GCA_035221665.1). Taxonomy (NCBI): domain Eukaryota; kingdom Metazoa; phylum Chordata; class Chondrichthyes; order Rajiformes; family Rajidae; genus Okamejei; species Okamejei kenojei. The sequence continues at coordinate 56,236,991 of CM069131.1, forward strand.
AATGAAATGATCCTGCGTCTTCCGGATTATGCCCAGAAATTCCTGCCATTGCTGTTCCACCGTCATTCCTGCTAGGATCCCTTTCCAGTCTACTTTGGCCAGCTCCCCTCTCATGCCTTCATAGTCCCCTTTGTTCAACTGCATCACTGCCACTTCCGATTTAACGTCTCCTTCTCAAATTGCTGATTAAAACTAACCATATTATGATCACTACCTCCAAGCGGTTCCCTTACCTCAAGTTCTCTTATCATATCTGGTTCATTGGACAACCGTGTTGTATCTCTAAACTAAACTAAACTAAACTAATTGCAAATTAAATGGTAAAAATAACCCAAAAAGGATGTGCAGATGGAGGTTTACAAAAAAGGACATGAAGTACTTACTTGCTTAACTCAGCAGGGAGGCTCAGCATCTCTGGAGAACATGGATAGGTGACGTTTTGAGTCAGGAGCCTTCTTCAGATTCAAAGAGCAGAGGGACTTAGCAATAAGAAGAAGATTGACAGACTTGGATTGTTTTCTCTAGAACACCAATGGTTGATGGAAGATGGGATGAACGCATATAAAATTATGAGAGACGGAGATAGGGTAGACAGTCCAAAGCTTTTCTCCAGGGTGAAAATGTCAAAGGACATAGCTTTTAGGTAAAAGTGGCAAGAATTAAAGGACATGTGCGGGGCATGTTTATTCTAACACAGAGGGTGATGGGTGCCAGGAACCCACTGGCAGGGATGGTGTTGGGGGCAGATTTGACAGTAACATTGAAGGGCTTTTCGATAGGCGCTTGGATATGCTGGAAATGGAGTGGTATGGATCAGGAAGATGTCTGTTCCTGTGCTGTACTGTTCTGTGTTGTATGTTACACAGCAAATATTTGTGGTCAAGAGAGTTTAATTGTCATATGTACCCAAATGGTACATTTACACATTTACATTCTTACTTGCAGCAGCACAACAGGTTTGTTAACATAGTATTCAATAAGTAATATAATAAACAAATATTGAAGAGAAGTTTAGTTTAGTTTAGAGATACAGCTTGGAAGCAGGCCCTTTGGCCCACCGAGTCCACGGTGATCAGTGATCACCCCGTACACTGTCACTATCCTACACACGAGGGACAATTTTACTATTTTACCAAAGCCAATTAACCTATAAACCTTTACAATGTGGAAGAAAACTGGAGCACCCAGAGAAAACCCACACGGTCAATGGGAGAATGTACAAACACTGTAGACAATAGACAATAAACAATAGGTGCAGGAGTAGGCTATTCGGCCCTTCGAGCCAGCACCGCCATTCAATGCGATCATGGCTGATCATCCCCAATCAGTACCCCGTTCCTGCCTTCTCCCCATATCCCCATGACTCCGCTATTTTTAAGAGCCCTATCTAGCTCTCTCTTGAAAGCATCCAGAGGACCTGCCTCCACTGCCCTCTGAGGCACAGAATTCCACAGACTCACAACTCTCTGTGAGAAAAAGTGTTTCCTCGTCTCCATTCTAAATGGCTTACTCCTTATTCTTAAACTGTGGCCCCTGGTTCTATGCAGACAGAACCCACAGTTAGGATCGAACCTAGATCACTAAGGCAGCAATCCTATCACTGCACCAAAATAAAACAAAAAAATATGGTACAAAAGACAGTTCAAAGTCCAAAGTCTCTAGTACAACCGAGGCTGTTTGTAGTTCAGAGTTTAGTTGTGTTCAATAGCCTGATGGATGTTGGGAAGAAACTGCTCTTGATCCTGGATGTATGTCTATACAAAGAGTTTTAAGAAATGTTCAGAATGTGCTCCCAAGTTATTCTCAAGAAAGGCATCTAATAATATACAGCTGAATGTGACGAAACGATTTTAAGGGGAACAACTTTTTGATTGAGTGTGCAACAATCTCTCCAGCAGCTGTCGAGGATCTGAGGCGGAAGGTTGAGTGAATGTAATTAATTATCTGCATTCAAAAGCTGACCGTACTGGTGTAATTGGTGTTGCTGCCTGCCAGTGCACATGATGGCTTCAGAAATCTCTGGCAGATTTCATCCAATTGTGTGCGTTCAAGGAGTCTATCTCTCTTGAATTGGTCTCCATAAACGGAACTATTCGGTACCAAGCTATTTATGTGCATGTTTAGCTCTTGATGGTTAACTCTTTCTTTGTGGAAATTAATCATTTTCTGGAATCGGGTTCTGGAGGAAAAGGAGAGGGAATGGGATGGGATTTCATATAGTTTGGGGGAGGAGGAAGGTGGGATGGGTTCCTGGAGCGCTGACTGTATAAACAGCCAAGAATCTGGACCTAGGATTCTGAGATCTTCAGGGTGGTGTGGGAGATCGTGGCACGGCAATAGAGTGGGTCAAAGGGCTTGTTTCCGCGCTGCATCTCTCAAACTAAATCAGGTAAATGACTGCATTTCAGGGAAGGGATGGGGGAGTGGAGATCACATAAATAATCTGGGGTTAGGGAGGAGATAGTGAGGGCAGGGAAGGAGAAAATATCTGGAAGTTAGGGAGAATTGTTAGTGGGGGTTGTGATTTGTAAATGAGTGGGGATGAGGAAGGGCTGGATGGGAGGAGGCAGTTGGTAAATGACAGGAGGTTAGAGAGGGCGAATTGGGGCAAGGGGTCAGTCAATAGGTTAAGTGGGTTAAGGAGGGCTTTGTGGGGGGCAAGAACCGGGTAAGCCTGAAGAAGAGTCCCAACACAAAACATAGCCTATCCATGTTGTCCAGTGACGCTGCCTGACCCGTTGAGTTACTCCAGCAATTATGTCCTTCTTTATAATCCAACATCTGAAGTTTTCTGTTTCTACCTGATAAATTATTATGGATTAACGAGGAGTTGAAGGGGGCAGTCGATATGACTAATAATAGGGTTAAGGAGGGGCTGGAAGGGGAATGGATTAGTAAATGACCAGGAGTAAGGGAAAGGGTTTATGACAATAATCAATGGCTAGGTTAGAATCTCTAATGTGCCACTGAAAAACGGTCCCAACCGGAAACATCACCTATCCATGTTCGTCAGGGATGCTGCCTGACCTACTGATTTACTCCAGCACTTTGTGTCTTTTTTTTGTAATCCAGCATCTGCAGTTCCATAAGAGAACAGGTGTTCATATCCAATAATTCTCAATTGGTACTCATTGGTACATTTGCTATAGTTATGACTTAGGATTGTTGGTCAAACTGAGTAACTCATGGTCAGCAGCCCCAAGCATGCTCCGTGGTTATATCACCACACGAATAATCACTCAAAAGATCAAAAGAATATCTGTTTTAATTAACGTATTCATGTTTCATAAATTCGTAAGGGAAAAAGCAGGAGAATGAGGTTGAGAGGGAAAGATAGATCAGCCAAGATTCATGGCAGAATAGACTTGATGGGCCGAATGGCCTAATTCTGCTCCGAGAACTTATGAACATAATGTCCACTCCAAAATTCACTCTGTGAACACATGACCAGCTTGGAATTAATATCTGGGAATGATCTGATCATTATCATACGACTATTGTGGGAGCTTGCTGTGTACAGATTTTTTGATATTACAACAATGGCTACACTTTGAAAGGTGAGGCAGGCTTTTGAGTACGGGAGCTGAGCGGTGATCTTAGGAGGTGATTCTATACACTTTAAATCATGATGGGCCGAAGGGCCTGTTTCCTCCATGATTTTACGACTACTTTGCAAATTCGTAAGGATTCAGAGGGTTCCGTGTACAAATGTAAACCTTCTTTTTCTTTCTGAAAGCAAAGCAATTAGTAAGAAACCTAGTTTTTTAATAACCAATAATTAAAGCTTTCTGCTTAAACATGAGGTAATTATCAACAAACCTGCACACTATTGCAGTGATGGACAGAAGAATAATGTGGGTAAGTGACGCTTAAAATCCACATGTTGCGTTACAACAATGTTGTCCATGCCTGTAATGTAATTTTCATTCTTGTAATTAAATCATTTGAGACTCATTCATGGTCTTTCCTGAAGGTCGGGGTCACAAAAAGTTAATAGGATGCAGAAGTTAATGGGAAGTGTGTAATTAATCCCATTACTGGATTGCAGGTCTGTATACTACTACTGTGCAAATAAAAGCCCCAGAGATTTACAATTCGCGTATTTCAGCCATGCAAGTCTTCAAATATTTGTGAGTGAAATCGCTGTCGATACACTTAGAGTCATACAGTGTGAAAACGGGCCTTTCGGCCTAGCTTGCCCACGCGTCCCAACATGCCCCATCTACACTAGTCCCACCTGCTTGCTTTTGGGCCATATTCCTATAAACCTACACTATCCATTCACCTGTCGAAATGTTTCTTCAATGTTGCGATAGTACCTGCCTCAACTACGCATCTTGTTCCATACACCCTCCACCCGTTGTGTAAACACATTTCATTAAACCTATGTCCTCTAGTTCCCGATTCTCCGACTCTGGGCAAAAGTTTCTGTGCTTTTACCCAACCTATTTCTCTCAACCTCTCCCTATAGCTCAGTCCCTCGAGTCCTGGCAACATCCTGGTAAATCTTTTCTGAACCTTTTCAAGCTTGATAAGTTGCGTGTGAATTTTATCTTGTCAGACATTAAAACTCAGATGTGCAAAATTATTCAAAATTAAGTTGAAAATGCAAAGTGAAGTACATGGTGAAGGATGCATTCAGCTTGCCTGAACTCTCTCTCTCTCTCTCTCTCTCTCTCTGCACTTTGGGGTTCAATTGGTCTAAGTTCCTGTTTCTACTCTGAAGAAGTCTGAAGAGGGTCTCAACCCGAAACGTCACCCATTCTTTCTCTCCAGAGATGCTGCCAGTCCCACTGAGTTACTCCAGCATTTTGCATCTATTTCCTGTTTAGCACCTAAAGCTGCTATTGACTATGCTTTCACCAAACCTTTAGAAATATTTTAGTTTAGTTTAGATATATAGCGCGGAAAGATGTCCTTCGACGCACCAAGACCATGCCGACCAGCAATCCCCACGCACTGATACTATCCTACACACATTAGGGACAATTCACAATTTTATCATGCAATTTAACCTATAAACCTGTACGCCTTTGCAGTGTGAGTAGAAACCGGAGCACCCGGAGAAAACCCACGCAGGTCATGAGGAGAACATACAAACTCCGCATAGACAAGCACCCGTAGTCAGGATCGAACCTGGGTCTGGAGCTGTAAGGCAGCGTCTCAGCTGCTGTGCCGCTCAACCATGTACCTTCCCCTTACATTTAATCTCCCAAAGTGCAACACCTCACACTTGCTTGGTTTAAAACCTTTATCAATCCTTCTACCATTTTCAAACAACTTCTATTTAATTACTTTATCCAAATCACTATTGGGCAGTTATATTTAGGAAGGAACTACAGATGCTGATTAACGCAGGAAATGGTCACAAAAATGCTGGAGTAACTCAGCGGGTCAGGCAGCATCTCTGGACAAAAGGACGAGGCGACTTTTTGGGTTGAGACAACTTCTTCAGCTGAGAGACAGGAGAGAAGAAAGAAATATGAAATGGTACAGTACAATCAGAGCCGGCACCAATGACTCAGGAGAGCTGGAGCCCTTTCCTGAGTTGTTTATTTTATTATAGTTATGATTATTCTATTTCAGGATTTTGTTGGCATTGTAAACTTTCATCTTGTGTTCTGTATATCCAATTCCTGGCCACTAAAAGGGGGATTGATCCGAACATTCATCTCTATGGATTGTCAATTTGTAGCTCCCTTCAGTTGGGGAAATTAACTGTTCACTGCACTTTACAGTCTTTTACTGAATGTCCTATCAATATTGCCACTGGGTCTTTAATTCTGCTGTTTAATGTGTCTTTCATAATGGTATATTTGCTACATTTTACTATGCGTCAGTAATACGGATCAAAGCCCACAAAAGCAAACACATTAATTTGAAGATGGGTCCCAACCCGAAACGACAACTATCTCAGGATGCTTCCCGACTCATTGAATGACTCCAGCACTTTGTGTCTTCCGTCGTAAACCAGCATTTGCAATGGCGCAGCGGTAGAGTTGCTGCCTTGCACCGCCAGAGACGGCTTCAATCCTGACTACGGGTGCTGTCTGTAGGAGATTGTATGCTTCCCCTGTGACCGTGAGGGTTTTCTCCGGGTGCTCCGGTTTCCTCCCACACTCCAAAGACGTGCAGGTTTGTAGGTTAATTGGCTGCTGTAAATTGTCCCTAGTGTGTAGGATAGCGCTATTATACGAGGTGATCGCTGGTTGGCACGGACTAGGTGGGCTGAAGGGCCTGTATCTCCAAGGTCCAAAGTGTAATTGAATGCAAATATAACTCAAGATGCAGAATAAATTGATGGCTGATTTCTGTTCAGGAAAACAGAAATAGTCCAAGGAATCCTTTACTTCTGAGGGATGACAATGTTTTGGTTTACATTTCAACTACATGACATTTTGAAATATTTGCAGGTGAGCTGAATGTCAGTGGGAAATCCTGCAAGCTAAAATTTGAGCTGGTGCTGATCCGGTAAAATCATTTCAACTGGGCGTGTTTCATTGTCTTGTCTTGTATCAGGTATGTGGAAGAGGTGGAAGCAAAATGCTGGAGCAACTCAGCAGGTCAGGCAGCATTCCTGGAGAAAAAGAATAGGTGACATTTTGAGTCAGAATCCGTCTTCAGACTGAAAGTGTAGATGGGAGTTGGGGGAAATAAACTGGAGGCGATACCTTTTCTCACCTCTGCTTTCAGTCTGAAGAAAGGTTCCGACCCGAAATGTCACCTATTCTTTTTCTCCAGGGATGCTGCCTGACCCGCTGAGTTACTCCAGCATTTTGTGTCTATCTTTGGTATAAAACAGCATCTGCAGTCTCTTCCTGCACATGTGGGAGAGGTTGGCAGGTTTGATACTATCTCATTTTTGCTAAGGCGACACAGTGACACAGCTGGTCGAGCCACTGCCTCTCGGCATCAGAGACCCGGGTTTAATTCTGACCTCGGCTGCTGTCTGTGTGGAGCTTGCACGTTCTCACTGTGACCGTGTGGGTTTCCTCTGGGTGCGCCGGATTCCTCCCACATTCCAAAGACGTGCGGGTTCGTAGATTAATTGGCCCCTGTAAACTGGCCCTGGTGTGTAGGGAATGGATGTGAAAGTAGGATAACATAGAACTAACGTTGACAGGTGATCAATGGTCAGCATGGACCCAGTGGGCCGAAGCCTGTTTCCTGGTTCTCGAAACTAAATAAAATTAGACTAAACTTTGTCCTGAATTCAGCATAACTCTAGCTTATCTTCCTAGAGCAATAGTGAAACTATTCATTGGCTGGTGTGCCTCATCATGTGCTGCATTTAATTGACAATGAGACATTGCAGGTTCAGACATAAGTACTTGAAACTCCTGGTTTACAACCACTTTCCAAAGTAGGCACCGGATTAAATATTTGAGCAAGACACAATTTAAAATACGATCCTTATTTGGACAAGAAACTAGCAATATGAAGTAGAATGTAGTGAAGTCATTTCTAAGCTCAATGCATGGCTATTTATAGAGTGTTTAACCTGCAGAAGCTGACTTACTAAATTTACTGGAGTAGCTCAGTGGGTCAGTCTGAGGAAAGGTCCGCACCTGGAAGGTCACTTATCCATGTTCTCCCATGAAGCAGCCTGACCCGCAGAGCTACTCCAGCACTTGTGTCTTAAGACTTACAAACTTTTCAGTTTCACAGTTCTTTTAGTCACACAACCCTTTAGTTTTTAGACTTTAAACTTTACTTTAGAGATACAGCACGGAAACAGACACTTCAGCCCACCGAGTCCGCACTGACCAGCGATCGTGCCGTACATTAGCGCTATCCTACCCACTATGGCCAATTTACAATTTTACCGGTGCTGTCGGTAGAGTTTACACGTTCTCCCCGCCACCGCTTGGGTTTTCCTCAGGTGCTCTGGTTTCCTCCCATACTCCAAAGACGTACCGGTTTGTAGGTTAATTGGCCTCAGAAAAGATTGTAGATTGTCCCTAGTGTGTAGTATAGTGGTAGTGGTAGTGATCGCTGGTCGGCGCGGACTCAGTGGGCCGAAGGGCCAGTTTCTGTGCTGACTCTCTAAAGTAAACTAAACTACACTAAAGAGCAGTGGACAGACACATGAGAGAGCGTCAAAGGACTAGGGATAATCAGCGTGAAGGAGAATACGTGTTGGATTAAATGAAAGGACTATGTGCCGGCAACTCATGAATTACATAAGAATCAGTCAAGGAACCAAATTTGCGAGAGAATAAAGACGTACAGGTATGTAGTAATTTGGCTTGGTAAATGTAAAAAAAATGTCCCTAGTGTGTGCAGGATAATGTTAATATGTGGGAATCACTGGTCGGCGCAGGCCCGGTGGACTGAAGGGCTTGTTTCCGTGCTGTATCTCTAAAAAACTAAATGAAAGTATGAAAGTATGAAAGTATCCTTTATTGTCATTCAGACATTTCAGTCTGAACGAAATTGTGAACCTTGCAGTTATAACATAGAATTAAATAACAAAACACACACTTAACACAGTTTAACATCCACCACAGTGAGTCTATCAGGCACCTCCTCACTGTGATGGAAGGCAAAAGTCTTAAAGTCCTTGTGTCTTCCTTCCTTCTTCTCCCTCTGCGTTGAGGCGATCCAGGCTTCCGATGTTGGGACCCCGCCGGGTGTTGGTAAGTCCCGCGGCTGAATCCGAGCTCTGCGAACGGGCCGGTTTAAACTCCGCGGCCCGGGGCGGTCGAAGCTGCCGAAGCTGCCACCCTCCAGTCCCGAGGATGAAGTTGTCGTTGCGAGAGCTCCAGAAAGCCAACCTGGGACCTGCGAGCTCTCGACGATGACGTCCACTGGGCCCGTGGCCGAGCCTCCGAGGCGCCGAAGTTTGGTCGCCGCCGCTGCAATGCCCCCAGAGCCCCGAAGTCGGCCAGCTTCGCGATGGTAAGTAAGTCCTGGCTCTGCTTCCGGAGCCTCTGGAGGATACCCACAGGGAGAATGTGCCAACTCCACACAGACTGTACTCGAAGTCAGGATCGAACCCGGATGTCTGGTGCAGTGAGGCAGTAGCTCCACCACCTGCCATAAACTCGCAATGCTTCAAACTAGCATGCCAGGTGGAAGAACAGTGGTTAGTATGAAGTAATTGAATGAAGTAACCAATCTACAAATATTACAGTATCTTAGCAGAAAAAGCAAGTGGGTAATTGAATAATTAATACTTGAAGAACTATCAGACGAATAGCATGCCAAATGCCCAGTGGCACAATGGTGCAGCAGTAGAGTTGCTACCTTTCCGTGCCCAGGGACCTGGCTTTGAACATGTCTACGGTTGCATGTCTGCACGGAGTTTGTACGTTCTCCCTGTGAACTGCGTGGGCTTTTTCTGGGGGTTCTGGTTTCCTCCCACACTCCAAAGACGTATAAGTTTGTAGATTAATTGGCTTTGGTAAAATGGTAAGTTTGCTCTGGTGTGTGTAGGATAGTGTTAAGTGGGTGCAGGATCGCTGGTCGGTGGGTCTATGGGCCTGTTACTGCACTGTATCTCTAAACTAAACCTGTTCTACTCTCACATCTCAATGCGACTGGGTAACACTTTGTAAAAATTGGTTTTGATGTTGCAGCAACCCCATAAATCCAGCAACGGTCAACGTACACGGCAAATAAATGATCTCAGAATGGAGTAATAACAATGAAATGCAGATAAAACAGGGACATTCACAGAGGCTCTTTCCCAGGATGAACACTCAGTGTTAGAGCTCATAATGATGTCTATGAAATATCACTTGAACTCCTCACATGTTAATGAACAGATAACAAGTCACATTAATGAACACGCCATGTACGGTACTTAAGGAGCAAATATTCATCCACTTGGACATGTGACTTATTACTCAAAAACCCGTCCTGTAAATTACAGAATTGAATGATAATTTAATAAAAGGATAATTTAACAAAAGCAATATCTGGGTACTGTCCGATTCACCTCTACCCCATTGAGGACATTGGACTTTGGAATTGCTGAGCCATGATGCTGAGAACTATATTCTTCACTCTGTATTTGCAGGGACTATTGCAACGTTTAAAAAACATTTAGACAGGTACATGGGTAGGATAGGTTTAGAGGGATATGGACCAAACGCAGGCCGGTGGGACTAGTGTAGTTGGAGCATGTTGGTCAGCATTGACAAGTCAGGCAGAGGGGCCTGTTTCCACGCTGTATGACTCTATGATTCTATTTTTCAATTTGTACTTAGACAATAGACAACAGGTGCAGGAGTAGACCATTCGGCCCTTCGAGCCAGCACCACCATTCAATGTGATCATGGCTGATCATCCCCAATCAGTATCGCATTTCTGCCTTCTCCCCATATCCCCTGACTCCTGTATCTTTAAGAGCCCCATCTAGCTCTCTCTTGCAAGTATCCAGAGAACTGGCCTCCACCGTGAGGCAGAGAATTCCACAGACTCACAACTCTCTGTGAGAAAAAGTGTTTCCTCGTCTCCTTATACTTAAACTGTGGCCCCTGGTTCTGGACTCCCCCAACATTGGGAACATGTTTCCTGCCTCTAGCGCGTCCAAACCCTTAATAAACTTATGTTTCAATAAGATTCCCTCTCATCCTTCTAAACTCCAGAGTGTACAAACCCAGTCGCTCCATTCTCTCATCATATGACAGTCCCACCATCCCGGGAATTAACCTTGTAAACCTATGCTGCACTCCCTCAATAGCAAGGATGTCCTTCCTCAAATTTGTAGACTAAAACTGCACACAATACTCCAGGTGTGGTCTCACTAGGGCCCTATACAAATGCAGAAGGACCTCTTTGCTCCTATACTCAACTCCACTGTTATAAAGGTCAACATGCCATTCGCTTTCTTCATTGCCTGCTGTACCTGCATGCTTACTTTCATTTACTGATGAACAAGGACCCCCAGATCCCATTGTACTTCCCCTTTTCCCAACTTGACACAATTTAGATAGTAATCTGCCTTTGTGTTTTTGCTACCAAAGTGGATAACTTCACATTTATCCACCTTAAACTGCATCTGCCATGCATCTGCCCTCTCACCCAACCTGTCCAAGTCACCCTGCATTCTCATAGCATCCTCCTCACAGTTCTCACTGCCACCCAGCTATGTGTCTTCTGTAAATTTGCTATTGCTACTTTGATTCTCTTCATCTAAATCATTGATGTATATTGTAACTTGCACTTGAGCTGGAACTTGATTGTATTTATGTAAAAGATAAATCTGATCTTTTTGAATAGCATGCAAACCAAAGCTCTTCACTGCACCTTGGTATTCGTGACAATAATAAACCTAAACCTGATTTAATGAAGTGTTAAAGAAGGAACTGCAGATGCTGGAGAATCGAGGGTACACAAAAGGCTGGAGAAACTCAGCGGGTGCAGCAGCATCAAAGGAGCGAAGGAGATAGGCGACGTTTCGGGTCGAGACCCTTCGTCTCCTTCGCTCCTTTGACGCTGCTGCACCCGCTGAGTTTTTCCAGCCTTTTGTGTACCCCTGATTTATGAAGCTCTCTTATCCAAGAATTGATTGGAACAGCATTCTTCCTCTTGACAGTTCCACAGCCACGTGTAAAGGCACTAAGTAAATCATCTTCTTCTTGCGTATGGCGTGCACAGCCTAAAGTTGTAGGTCAACTTGGTCTATTTGATCTTGTTTGTGCACGTCGAGTTGATTGCATTAGTCGAAACAGGGTGGACCACGTGAAGGTTGCAATCTCCCACCCCACTAAGTAAATGCATGTTGTTGTTATTCAGGACAATGGCACACTACACAGGATACAATACAATGAAAGTGGTATGTGTTGTGTTTGAATCCAGAGATCTACTCCATTCTGGTTGATGGGAAATTAGTGGGGAACGGGATTGCTGAGTGAGCTGAACTACCCCCTTTCTATGCATTTCAGAGTATTGTCCTCGCTTGACACATTTCATCTTCGTTATTTTCTGCTGTTCAGGAACAGCTTCTTCCCTATAACCATCATGCTATTAAACACTACCAAATCCAAATAGCATCTAAACTATAGTGTATAGACTTGGGGATGTCAATTTTACACTATTATTGTCTTTTTATTTGTCTGTGTTTATATATATGTGTGTGTGTGTGTGTGTGTGTGTGTGTGTGTGTGTTTTTAAGAAAACATGTTTTAGAAAACATATATTGTTTTATCTATCTATCTATCTATCTATCTATCTATCTATCTATCTATCTATCTATCTATCTATCTATCTATCTATCTATCTATCTATCTATCTATCGTTTATTATGGGTTACTATTATGGGTTTTACAGAGTACTATGTTTACTTATCTGTAGAATTTAATTGTTCTATTTCGGGACACATGACAATAAAACGCTCTTGACTCTTCTTTCGGTTCTGTGCAGCATTTCATCATACATCGCGTGTATTCTGTACAAAAGAATTTTGAGTCCAAGGCACTGTCGACATTTCAGAATCTGACTCGTTTCTGGCTGCAAACAAGGATGCAATTTTTTGCTTGGCTTGTGCACAGAAACACGAGATGAGACTTAACCAACCAGGCATCTGCAGCGGGCACTGTTCCAGAACTAATTTAAAGAGGTGTTGATGGGGACACCAGGAGCTGGGCATGTGGAATAAGTAGAGCATCTCAACACTGATGACTTCCAGGTTTGATTTCACTCAAGCAGGAGACATTTCCGATAGTTTCTGCAGCAGGGATGAGAGCTTCGAGCTCCAGTCACCAAGGAAATTTGATTAGATTTAATTTCTCCTTTTGACACAATTCTCATTGTGCTTCCAAGTGATGCTGTTGTCAAAGCTTTAACTGCGCGCCTCGTTACAAATTTAAACGAGGTAGCACACGTCCGTGCATTTCCTCGGTTGATGCATCATTCCCCCATTTTAATGCAGTGTGCAAAAAACAAACGGGGGTTTATTTCTATAAAAATGCCACGGTAAAGCATTGAGGGATTGTTAACATGTGGAAAGCAACTGCAGATTGCTGGTATATACCGAAGGTAGACACAAAGTGCTGGAGGAACTCAGCAGGTCAGGCAGCATCTCTGGAGAAAAAGGAATGGGTGACGTTTTGGGTTCCCATCCTTTTTCTCTGGAGATGTTGCCTAACTCACTGAGTTACTTCAGCACCTTGTGTCTGTCACCGAGGGATTGGTAATGTTGTGCCCAAGCTTACACTCCATTTGGCTTACGTTATATGCATCTGGTGTCTGTGTGATAAAACAAGATAGGAGAGGTTTAAAAAAACCCAGATTTTCAAGATTTGCTCTTGGACAGATGTAGCAACTGGAAAGCGGCGGGGCTCTTTCAGAATACTGGGCTGGTGGCCAACCTCAGAGAGACTTCCTTTATAATTATGAAGGAAGGTGAAGGCATAAACATGGATAGTGGGATACACACAAAGCCTGCAACAGAAATGGAGACGTCATGGGCAGCAAAGTGGTGCAACTGTAGTAGTACCAGAGGCCCGGGTTGATCCTGAGTACCGGTGCTGTCTGTATGGAGTTTGTACGTTCTCCCCGTGACCGCAAGGGTTTTTTCTGGTTTCCTCCCACATCCCAAATTCCTTTTATCATGTATCTGTGCACTGCGGGTGGCTCGGTTGTAGTCATGCATAGTCTTTCCTTTGACTGGAACAAAAACGTTTTTTACAGTACATCGGTACACATGACAAAAAACTAAACTTAAAAAAAGGCAGGTAGGTGGATTAAATGGCCACTGGAAATTGCTTATAAGATCATAAGTGACAGGTGCAGAATTGGGCCATTCGGCCCATCAAGTCTACTCCTCCATTCAATCATGGCTGATCTATCTCTTCCTCCAAATCTGCCTTCTCCTGCCTTCTCCCCATAACCCATGACGCCCCCCATAATGTCTAGGTGGGTGCACTTATAGCAGTAAAATCCCGAGGGATTTTTTGGGAATATGGGAAGAATTAAATGGGATTAGTATAAATGGTCACAATGCATTTGATGGGCTGAAGGGCCAAAAAAGTTTTTTTTGCTGCATAACCCGTGATGAACCTCTGTTCAGCATGTGGGAAGAAACCAGAGCACCTTCGGGAAGGGGGGAACACAAGCGGTCACAGGAAGGACGTGCAAACCCCACACAGGCAGCGCCAGAGGTCAGGATCGATCCGGGATGACTGGAGCTGTGAGGCAGCTGCAGCATCTCTGTGCCACCCACTGCCTGTGTCTGCCAACCTGATGATCAGAGGTGGGAGCTCTTGACTGTGAAGTGTGCGGCTGACAGATTTGAACAATGGAATCTCTGGGAGTATTACTAATCCCGGGGGTTGTGTGTAGTCTTCCTGACTAAATCCATCGCTCACTAAAGTAATGGCCTTTCCTGCTTAATGCTGCATTTAAAAAGCCTTCAGAAGTCTATAAAGCAAAGCCTTCTTCTGAAGTCCGACAACATGCCCTGTACATCCTCCCTCTATACGGCATGTAAGAAATTAACAAATTCCAGCTTTACATCGGTCGTATTCTTATGTATATTAACAAATTAGAAATTCCTTGTGCATTAGAGCAATCCGCTTTGGAAAAGGCTTAGTTTGACGCTTAGTTTGATCCTGACAAGTTTAAATTTATTCAGATACTAGCCACAAGCCGAAACGGTTTGATTGAAGCAGAGTTATGTTTGAACATTTCTGCCACTTCAAAATATCCCACCTTTCAGAAATAAAAACAGCCAGAATCATGTCGGAGGCGTCTGCAAAGGAATTGTTAGTCTTGATGTCACCTGAAATAACCCAGCAGACTTTGGCTAATGAGAAAAGTGACTCGGTGGGCAGGATTAATATTTATAGGAAGATTGAAACCACCGGCTGTATACACAAAGGAGTCAGGTCTATCAGCGTTCTAAATTTAGGAGACGGCTCTGAAATGGATTATCAGCTCGTCCCTGCTGTTGAAAGCACAGCACTGCGGGAGAGTTGCCAACTTCATAGTGTGGGGTTAGGATTGTTAGGAGACACCTTGCTCGAAGCTGCTATTCCTCTGTTCAATTGGTTTCTTTTACTGAATGCAGCCACAGAACAGGTTCTCATCTTACCATCTGTTATCAGGCAACTGAACGGTCCTCTCGCCAGATAGAGAGCGGTCCTGACCTCCCATCTACCTCATTGGAGACCTTCGAGCTATCTTCAATCAGACTTTAGTTTAGTTTAGAGATACAGCGTGGAAACAGGACCTTTGGCCCACCAAGTCCAGGCTTACTAACAATCACCCCGCACACGAGTTCTATCCTGCACACTTTACGGAGACAATTTACGGAAGCCAATTAACCTACAAACCTGCACGTTTTTGGTATATCGGGGGAAACCGGAGCACCCTGACAAACCCTTGGAAGAACATACAAACTCTGTACAGAAAGCATCCGCAGTCAGAATCAAACCCAGGGTCTCTGGCACTGGAAGGCAGTAACTCTATCTCTGTGCCACCATGCCGCCAATTTATTGGACTTCAACATTATAACTTGCACTGAATGTTTTACCTTTTATCCTCAACCCGCTTTATCTTAACCCGCTGTGACAAGGCGGCAGAGTGGCGCGGCGGTAGAGCTGCTGCCTCACAGCACCAGAGACCCGGGTTCGATCCTGACTTCGGATGCTGTCTGTACAGAGTCAGCACGTTCTCCCTGTGACAGCATGGGTTTATTCGAATGCACCGGTTTCCTCCCACAGCCCATAACCGTGCAGGTTTATAGGTTAATTGGCCTCTGTAAATTGCCCCACGTATGTAGTGGGTTAACTAGTGTGAACAGGTGATTAATGGTCAGCATGTATCGGTGTACTGATGGGCCTGTTTCCATGCTGTATCTCTACACACTAAACTAAACTGAAATATCCTTTATCTGTGCACTGCGGATGGCATGATTGTATTCATGGATAGTTTTTTTCTGACAAAAGACACAAAATGCAGGAGTAACCCAGCAGGTCAGGCAGCATCCCTGGAGAAAAGGAATAGGTGACGTTTTGGGTTGAAACCCTTCTTCAGACTCTGACTGGATAGCACGCAAACAAAAGTGTTTTGCTGTACCTCTGTACACGGGACAATAATAAGCCAAATGAAGCTAAAACTGAATGCAGGAATTCTTTGACGGGGAAGGGTTTTATTTTGCTTCACGTGTATGTTTCTGTGAAGCAGCGAGCGAGGGCTGCTGGTCCACCTAATGGTCATCAATCATTGCGGACCCCAGGCAGCAAGGTGTGAAACATGATGGACATCTCCAATCAGTAAAGAATAGAAAACCCATGTATTTCTGCTGTGCCTTTCATGATTTTGGAAAGACCCAAAGTGCTTTGCGGCTAAGGGTGTACTTTCAAAGATTAATTGCAGTTATTATGTTGGAAAAATGACAGACCACTTTGAACCACTGTGAGCTTCCACAGACAGCAATGTGATAATGACTAGATTACCGCCATTTCAGCAATTTTATTTGACACGCAATGCTGACCAAGACACTGAACAGAACACCTCTGACATAAGGAACTGCAGATGCTGGAGACCAGAGTAGAACGCAAAGGGCTGGAATAACTTAGTGGGTCAAGCAGCATCTCTGGTGGACATGGATGAAAGCAGGCAGGTGGGACCAGAGTCGATGGGGCATGTCGGCCATTGTGGGCAAGTGAGGCTGATGGCCTATTTCCACGCTGTATGACTATAATTAAACTAAAACTAAATTAAAAATGAAACATTCCTGTTCCTCTTCCAGTATTGGACCTAAGTGACAGAAGAAGGCCTGGATTTCAGTCCTGTCTGAAAGGTAGCATTCTTGATGGTGCAGCACACCCTCAGTATCCCACAGACAAGACCAATATTTTGCCTGGGTTTTCACTTGATCCATCAGAGTTGTGAACGGAGGGTCAGAGGTTATATTTTGCTGTTCACAGCTTTGAGTCATCTCAAAGAGTTTTATTCATCGAACCATTGACATTTGTAAGAGTGCCCCTTGAAATCGCAAGTGTCCCTCTCCTATCTGAAGAAGCACGAGATTGTGTTGAGGTGCAGTGTATTGTTGCGCGAGAACAAGCTCATTCTACACTGTGCTGGCATTACCAATGCCGCGAGCCTCCACACCGTGAAGCCAGTTGAATAAAATATTCTCCAATGCCCTCTCCTGGCCTTTTTATGTCCTGCAGGCTTTTACTGTTTCTACGTTTACTTTGTAGACTTTTAGAGATACAGCACAGAAACAGGCCCTTCGGCCCATCGAGTCCTTGTCCACACTGACCAAAGATTACCCTGTACACTAACCTACACACACGCTAGGGTCAACTTTACAATTTATCAAAGCCAATTAACCTGCAAACCTGCACGTGTGGGTGTAAACAGAAGAAAACCCACACAGGTCACAGGGAGAACTTACAAACTCCATACAGACAGCACCCGAAGTAAGAATCGACCCCGGATCTCTGGCTCTGCAAGGCAGTAACTCGACCACTGCACCATTGATCAGCTTGCACAAATTGCTTATCTTAAGTTTCAAAATATTGCAATGGATCAACATATACTCCCCCTGGTATGACTTTTTGGATCAATACCCACAACTTCCACTTATGAAGAAACTTCCATGCTGTAAAATTGAATCAGATCGTTTTTACAAGTCTTTGATTTTGTTGGCTGCTTTTCCAAGGCAGCATGAACTGTAAATAGAATTTACGAAGGGGAGTCTGGTCGGTGGGATAGACTGCACTACGTCCACAACTCTCTGCAATATCTTGCGGTCTACAGTAGAGCTGTTTCCAAACCAAGCTGTGATGCATCCTGACAGAACGCTTTCTATGGTGCATTTGTGTGTAAATTACACATGACTTCTACAAGACAGTGAAGGAAAAAGACATTGTGCAAAAAAAAAGCCTCATTACTGTACAAATTCACATTTGAAAATCAATTCTAAGGTTGTGTCCCATTGCCAGGGTAGATGTGTGTGTGTGTGTGTGTGTGTGGTAATATATGGTATAACATTTTAATAATTCTGTAACAATAGTGTATAGCTGCTTGTCATTCTGCTATCGGTTCATAGACTCATTCAGCACAAAAACAGGACCTTGGGCCCAACTTGCCAATGCCAACCAAGATGCCCCATCTACACTAGTCCCATCTGCCCGCATTTGGCCCGTATCCTTTTCCTTTTCCATATGTCTTAAATGGTATTAGAGTACCTGTCTCATCTAGCCCCTCTGGCAGATCATTCCATATACACACCACCCTCTGTGTGAAATATGACAATTAAACACACTTGAATCTTGAAAGTATGGAAGTATCTCATGAAAGTAACTGTCCCTGAACCTGGTAGTGAATGACTTCAGGCTTCTCTACCTCCCGACTGATGGTATCAGTGAGAAGAGGGCAGGGCCAGGATGGTGGGGATCCTAGATGACGGATATAACCATATAACCATATAACAATTACAGCACGGAAACAGGCCCTCTCGGCCCTTCCAGTCCGTGCCGACCATTTGTTTTCCCCTAGTCCCATCTACCTGCACTCAGACCATATCCCTTCATTCCCTTCACATCCATATACCTATCCACTTTACTCTTAAATGTTAAAATCGATCCTGCCTCCACCACTTCTGCTGGAAGCTCATTCCACACAGCCACCACCCTCTGAATAAAGAAGTTCCCCCTCACGTTACCCCAAAACTTCTGTCCCTTAATTCTCATGTCATGCCCTCTTGTTTGAATCTTCCCTACCCTCAATGGGAAAAACGTATCCACGTTAACTCTGTCTATCCCTTTCATCATTTTAAAGACCTCAATCAAGTCCCCCCTTAACCTTCTGCGCTCCAAAGAATAAAGACCTAACTTGTTCAACCTTTCTCTGTAACATAGTTGCTGGAACCCTGGCAACATTCTAGTAAATCTCCTCTGTACTCTCTCTATTTTGTTGACATCCTTCCTATAACTAGGCGACCAAAATTGTACACCATACTCCAGAATTGGTCTTACCAATGCCTTGTACAATTTTAACATTACTTCCCTACTCCTATATTCAATACTCTGATTTATAAAGGCCAGCACACCAAAGGCTTTCTTTACCACCCTATCTACATGCGATTCCACCTTCAGGGAACTATGCACAGTTATTCCTAGATCCCTGTGTTCCACAGCATTCCTCAATTCCCTACCATTTACCATGTACGTCCTATTTTGATTTGTCCTGCCAAGATGTAGCACTTCACACTTAACAGCATTAAACTCCATCTGCCATCTTTCAGCCCACTTTTCCAAATGGCCCAAATCTCTCTGTAGACTTTGAAAATCTACTTCATTATCCACAACACCACCTATCTTAGTATCATCTGCATACTTACTTATCCAATTATCCACCCCATCATCCAGCAGGATGCTACCTGCTTGAGGCTCAGTAATGAATGGCCATTAAATGATGGCCTTGCCATTGGCACTCAAATCCTACGAATGAATAACTTGGGGCGGCACAGCAGCGCAGCGGTAGAGCTGCTACCTCACGGCACCAGAGACCCGGGTTAGATCCTGACTACAGGTGTTGTCGGTGTGGATTTTGACCATGTGGGTTTTATCCGGGTGCTCCGGTTTCCTAAATATTCCTCCTGTATCCCAAAGACGTACAGGTTTGCAGGCTTCTGTAAATTGTCCCTCGTGTGCAGGATAGAACTAGTGTACAATTGTTCGTCGGTGCGGACTCATTGGGCCGAATGGTCTGTTTCTGCGCCGTATCTCTATAAACTAAAAACTGGGACTTGGTGTCGAGCAATACCCTAACCTGGAGACGAAGTTCACTGGAGGAAATTTTATTTCTGAGAAAAAAAAATTTTGGTGTTAACATTATTTCTCCCTCTCTCTCTCTCTTGGTGCAGGTTGACAAGAGGTCGGGTTTGACAGAGTCAGGAGGGCAGCGAGACGGAGCCGATGGGGGACGTGGGTGCTCGCCGTTCGACGCTGGTGTCCAGGCTGCCCATATTCAGGCGGAGCTCCTCGAAAAGACGTGACTCCCTTCCGTCCTCCCCGTCGTCCGCCACCAATGGAGTCCACACCTCCTCCCCGTCCAGCACCAACTCCAGCTCCAGCAGCGTGGGCAAGCGGAGGAGCATCTTCCGCACCCCTTCCATTGGCTTCCACTCCAAGAAGAGCCAAGAGCATCGCCAGGAGCCCCCCGACCCCAACGCGATCCTCCCCAACGGCATCCAGGCGCCGGACGGTGCGGGCAGGAAGGACAACGTCAACGAGAACCCCAAGACCAAGATCCGGCATTCATTTGGGTTGAGTGTCCCCCGGAGCAAAAGGATCACCAGATCGGCGACCGAGGACTTTGAGAAAGGGAAGGACCTCTCCCACAACAAAAACGTCTTCATGAACTGTATTAGCTCGGGGAGGTCGAGCATCGACGAGGGAGATGATTCTGGCTTCCCCGATGACCACAGCAAGCGGTCCATCAAGCAGTCCAGCAGGAAGCTGCTTCCCAAGTCCTTCTCCACACACCACAAGCTCTCCAAACACATTGCACGGAGTCAGTCCATAGTCACGGCAGAGCAGCCCAAGGTGTCACCAGAGGTCACTGTGGACTCGTTGAGGCGTCCTGTGATTGAAGAGCCCTCGAAGTATCTGCAGGTTGACAACCCAGAAGGTTCTCTGCACTCACCACTGCTCTCGAGCGACAACACCACCATACTGACCCCGTCTGAATTTGTGCCCATGTCAGCCGACTCGGTCTCCGAGGCCGACAAGGAGATTTTGCTCTCGGCTGACCCTGACCGCGGCAATGGGCAGTTCGACGCGGCCGTCGCCGCTGCGACTCCCACCACCGTCAATGCGCCGAGCCTTGCCGCTAGAGTCTTGACCTACGCGGAGTGCAGCTTCGAGAAGGAGACGGCCCTGCTTTCAGATGTGGTCACCCTCGAAACCCACCCTTACCGTCCCCAAGCGGCGCCCAGAGGGCAAGGAAGTCCGCTGATGGTTGGTCGCTTGGAAACAACGGACGTTGTCCCTCATAAACCACCGGCCGATCTCACCGCTGAGGAGGTTGCTTCTGTTGCTCATGATCTTTCATCACCTCAAAGTGGACCAGAGACGATGAACCCTTCCTTTGGGAAGACCTGCATGTTAGCCAGCACTAACTCTGTCCCTATGATGAAACCTCAGGAGCAAAGCCAAGGAACATCTCATTCAACAGGTATGACCAGCATCGTCAATTTAAACTCTTCAACCATTTCCACTCTAACTTATATGCTTCCCATTCACCAAGCCCTAGTTGTCCACCTTTAAGACAGTCAGAACCTTTTTTGCTGCCCCAGGTTGGAAATGTCCAAGACTAGAGGGAACAGCTCTAAGGTGAAAGGTGAAAAGTGTAATAGAGATGTGCGTGGCAAGTTTTTTTACACAGTGTAGTGGGGGGGCTGGAACGCATTGCCAGGGTTGGGCGGTGGAAGCAGATACCATAGTGGCATTTAGTCTGAAGAAGGGTCTCGACCCAAAACGTCACCAATTCCTTCGCTCCATAGATACTGCCTCACCCACTGAGTTTTTCCAGCATTTCTGTCTACCTTTGATTTTTTCAGCATTTTCTTAAACATAGTGGTATTTAGGATGAGTTTAGATAAGCACATGACAGTGCAAGGAATAGAGGATATGGATCATATACAGGCAGATGAGATCAGTTTAACTTGGTATCATGTTCTGCCGAAGTGCCCGTTCCTGTACTCAGAATCAAACAGCGTGGAAACAAGACCAACTTGCCCACACGGGCCAACATGTCCCATCCGCACTAGTCCAATCTGCCTGCGATTGGCCCATATCCTTCTAAACCTGTCCAATTATGCCTCAACTACCTCCTCTGGCAATCTATTTCATACACCCACCACCCTTTGTGTGAAAAAAGTTACCCTTAGCTTCCCATTAAATCCCCCGAACTTTAAACCTATGTCCTCTGGATCACGACTCCCCTACTCTGGGTAAAAGACTGTGTTCACCTGAACTATTTCTCTCGTGATGTTACAGTTTCCTCTCAAATACCAGAGGTGTGCTGTAGGTTAATTGACTTCTCTCAATAATCTCTGAACATGATAAGCAGCAAAATAATCAAAGAGGGGTTTATGGGCCAGTGAGAGTGAGAATATGTTGCTGGGAAATTAGGGGGGAAATGGGCCTGGTGGGATTGCTCTGGAAAGACCCAATGATCTAAATTTCTTCTTGTGCATTGTGTTCAACACAGCTATCATTTGAAGGTCCAGATTAGATTATAACCTTGAAATCTCCCCTGTCTCTCATTAGAGTTTTATGTCACATTACTGAGGAAGTATTTCCATTAACATGAAAATGCATAGGTAGGAATTTAATAAATGTCAAGCCTGTTGCACTATTCAGTGAGTCCGTGGCTCTTCGATTCTGTGCCTCAACTGCAGTTTCTTGCGTTCTTTCCACAACACTTGATTCCCTCGGCACAGTGGTTGCCTGGCAGCGCCAGAGACCTGGGTTTGATCCTAACTACGGGTGCTGTCTGTATGGAGTTTGTATGTTCTCCGTGTAACTGCGTGGGCTTCCTCCCACATTCCAAAGACGTGCAATTGTAGGTCAATTGGCTTCAGTAAATTGTCCCAAGAGTATAGGATAGAACTAGTAGTACAGGTGATCGTTTGTCAGCATGGAATTGGTGGGCTGAAGGGCCTGTCTCCATGCTCTATCTCTAAAACTAAAACTAAAGTTCAAGTATTTGTTATTGGTATTGGATTATTATTGTCACATGTAGTCAGATACAGTGAATAATTTATTTGCTTGCCATCCAGGTAGATACCATACTTGAGTATAACAGGAACTGCAAAAGTTTACTTTAGTTTAGTTTATTCTCACGTGTACCGTGGGACAGTGAAAAGTTTTTTGATGCGTGCTAACCAAACAGCGGAAAGACAATACATGATTACAATTGAGCCGTCTACAATGTACAGATACATGATAAAGAAAATAACCAGAATAAAGTTTAGTGCAAGATAAAGTCCAGTAAAGTACAATCTACAACAAGGGCTGTAGTTAGAGCTTTAAACTAAATAGTGGGGTGAGGTGTCAACAAATTGGAAGTGTAAGGGTGGAGTTAAAGGTAAAGAGAGTGCAGGATTTGTTACAGAAGTTGCCCAAATTAATGGGATGGAATGTTCAAGAAATGGTAAGAGAGTGAGGTTGGGTAAAAACAGGACCGGTGTGTGAAGGGGTGTGAATACCGAATTAAAGGTGTTGTATTTGAATGAGCGTAGTAGAAGAAATAAAGTGGATGAGCTTGTAGCACAGTTAGAGATTGGTAGGTATGATTTTGAGGGTATTACAGAGACATGGCTGCAAGAGGGTCAGAGCTGGGAGCTGAATATTCAGGGTTTTACATCATATCGGAATGACAGGAAGGTGGGCAGAGGGGGTGGAGTGGCACTGTTGTTTAGGAATGAAATTCACTCCTCAGGTGAGGGGTGACATAGGATCAGAAGATGTAGAGTCATTGTAGATAGAACTGACAAATTATAAAGGTAAAAATACCCCAATGGGAGTTATTTACAGGCCCCCAAACAGTAGCCAGGATATAGGGTACATCAGGAGATAAAACTGGCACATAGAGCAATAGTTACATCAGGAGATAAAATTGGCATGTAAAAACGGCAATGCTATGGTGGTCATGGGAAATTTCAATATGCAGATAGACTGGGAAAATAAGGTTGGTACTGCATCCCAAGAAAGGGAATTTGTAGAGTGCCTCCGAGATGGATTCTTCGAGCAGCTTGTAGTGGAACCGACCAGGGAAAAGGCAATTTTGGATTTAGTGTTATGTAATTGACTGCATTTGATAAGGGAACTCAAGGTAAAGGAACCAACATGATAAGTTTTAATCTACAATAGAGAGGGAAAAGGTGAAATTGGATGTGTTGGTATTGCAGCTGGGCAAAGGGGACTGCAGAGGCATGATGGAGGAGCTGGCCAAAGATGACTGGAAAGCGATCCTAGCAGGAATGACGGTGGAACAGCTATGGCAGGAATTTCTGGGAATAATCTGGACGATGCAGGATCTTTTCATTCCAAAGAGGAAGAAAGTTTCTAGGGGGAGAAAGAGGCGACCGTGGCTGACAAGGGAAGTCAAGGATAGTATAAAACTAAAAGAGAAGGCGTATAACATAGCAAAGATTAGTGGGAAGCCAGAAGACTGGGAAGCTTTTAAAGAACAACAGAAAGTAACTAAAACAGACAATATAGGGAGAAGAGATGGAATAGGAAGATGAGCTAGCTAATAATATAAAAGAGGATAGCAAGAATTTCTTCAGTTGTATAAAGAGCAAGAAAGAGGCAAGAGAGGACATTGGACTGCTGGTGAATGATGCAGGGAATAAAGAAATGGCAGAGAAGTTGAATACATTTTGCATCAGTCTTCACAGTGGAAGACACCAGCAATGTGCCTGAAATTCAAGAGAGTCAGGGGTGAAAGTTAGTGGAGTGGCTATTACTGGGGAGAAGGTGGTTGGGAAGCAGAAAGGGCTGAAGGTGGTTAAGTAACCTGGACCAGATGGGTTGCACCCTAGGGTCCTGAAAGAGGTGGCTTAGAGATTGCGGAGGCATTGATGGTGATATTTCAGGAATCACTAGAGTCAGGAGTGGTCCCATATGATTGGAAAATTACCCCGTGGTTGATAAAGGGAGCAAGGAAGAATAGTGGAAACTATAGGCCGGTTAGTCCGACTTCAGTGGTTGGTAAGATTTTAGAGTCCGTTATAAAGGATGAGGTTACGGAGTACTTAGAAGTTCACGATAAAATAAGCCGAAGTCAGCATGGCTTTGCGAAAGGGTGGTCTTGCTTGACAAATTTGCTGGAATTCTTTGAAGAAGTAAATAGCAGGACAGACAAAGGAGAGTCAATAGATGTTTAAGGAGGAACTGCAGATGCTGGAAAATCGAAGGTAGACAAAAATGTTGGAGCAACTCAACGGGTGAGGCAGCATCTATGGAGTGAAGGAAATAGGCAAAGTTTCGGGTCGAGACCCTTCTTCAGACTAATGTGAGAGTGGGGGGGGTGGCGGCGGGAAGAAGAAAGGAAGAGGTGGAGACAGTGGGCTGAGGGAGAGCTGAGAAGGGGAGGAGAAAGTAAGGACTACCTGAAATGAGAGAAGTCAATGTTCATAATGCTGGGGTTTCCCCTCCCCTTCTGCTCTAGATGTCAGCTGCTCGACATCGCTGAGACCAAGCGTAGGCTTGGCGATCGCTTCGCCCAACACCTCCGCTCTGTTCGCATTAACCTACCTGATCTCCCGGAGGCTCAGCACTACAACTCCCCCTCCCATTCTGAATCCAACCTCTCTGTCCTGGGCCTCCTCCAAATTGGAGGAGCAGCACCTCATATTTCACTTGGGCAGTTTGCACCCCAGCGGTATGAACATTGACTTCTCTAATTTCAGGTAGTCCCTACTTTCTCCTCCCCTTCTCAGCGCTCCCTCAGCCCACTGTCTCCGCCTCTTCGTTTCTTCTTTCGCCCACCCTCACATCAATCTGAATAAGGGTCTGGACCCGAAACGTAGCCTATTTCCTTCGGTCAATAGATGTTGTTTACTTACATTTTCAGAAAGCCTTTGATAAGGTGCCACATGTTAGAATGCTTGGGAAGATAAGAGTTAATGGTATCAAAGGGAAGATACTAGCATGAATAGCAGGTTGGCTGGATGGCATAAGAATGGGATTAGGATTGAGAGATAGATCAGCCATGCTTGAATGGTGGAGTAGACTTGATGGGCTGAATGGCCTAATTCTACTCCTATTCCTTATGACCTCAACCACGTTGTATTCTTGATAGATATGATAACAGTAAGTCTACACAAGAGCTCAAAAACACAGCCGCATATGTCCCTTCTTCACATTTTAAGCATACTTTTATTTTGGATATGGTTGGGCCACAGATAACAAGTTTTTCTTCACCTATTCTGTTTGGAACTCCTCTACTAATCTCAGGTAAAGCAGAGATCGGAACAATGGAGGATCAGGGCTGATAATGTCTTTGCAGACATTGGTGGTCAAAGAGGTCTCAGTGCACTTCACTGAGATGATCACTGCAGTTTTAGAGATCAATGATGCAGTTGAGAGTGTTTTCAAACAACCAAATGTGTATTTATGCAGCTATGGCTAACAAAACGTTCAAAGGTGTTAGGGGCGGCATGGTGGCGTAGCAGTTGAGTTAGTCCATAAACCCGGGTTCAATCCTGCCTACTGTCTGTACAGTTTGTATGTTCTCCCTGTGACTGCGTGGGTTTTCTCCGGGTGCTCCGGTTTTCTCCCACACTACAAAGACATGCAGGTTTGTAGGTTAATTCGATTCTGTAAATTGTCCCCAGTGTGCAGGATAGAACTAGTGTATATTTGATCGCAGACTCAGTGGGACAAAGGGCCTGTTTCTACACTGTATTTCTCAACTAAATTAAATTAAACGAATCACAGCTGACAACACGTGATAGATCATTTATAAGGTAATGAATTCCTACCTTTTCCATTGGGGAATTTAATTTTAGTGAAGTAATCCAAAACAAAAGTAAATTATCTACAAAGTGAGATAAATTCAATTCATGACTTTATTTGCAGGAGGTCCTAAAGCTCCTTTCAGCTAATGAAATGTTTTTGAAGAAATAGTCACTTTTACAAACCAACGTGCGCCATTTGTAATTGAGAAACCATTTTCCTTTCCTTTATCACCGTATTTGATCATGGAACAGAACAGCGCAGGAACAGTCTCTTCAACCCACAGGTTTAGTTTTACTTTTAGACATACACCATGGAAACAGTCACTTCGACCTACCGAGTCCGAGCCAACTCTAGGTCATCCATTCACACTAGTGCTTTTGCATCTCCTACCCACACTTCACGGCAATTTACAGTGACCAATTAATCCACAAACCCCCACATGCTGAGGGAGCGCTGAGAAGGGGAGGAGAAAATAGGGAGCAAACCTGACCATCCAGAGGAAACCAACGTGGTCGCAGAGAGAACGTGCTGACTCCACACAGACAGGTCAGAATCGAACCCGGGTCTCTGGCACTGTGAAGCAGCAGCTCTACGCCACAGTGCCGCACTAAAATAATATGGATTGGCCACAGCTGTCTGCAGTTATGATTGGCCACATCTGTCTGCAGTTATGGAATATGAAACTAACTGAAAGGTCCCACGGAAGACAATGTTAAAATATATAGACTATATAAAATCACGAGGGGATTTTAAGGTGGATAGTCACTTGTTTCTATGTTTCTATGTCTCATTTTTTTCCCAGGTAGGGGAGTCTAAAACAATGGGCATAGATTAAAACTGAGAGGGGAAAGATTTAAAAGGGAAGTGATGGGCAACATTTACACACAGAGATTGGTGGGTACATGGAATGAGTTGCCAGAGGAAGTTACAGAGGAAGGTACAGTTGCAATGTTTAAAATTGATTTAGACAGATGCATGGATAGGAAAGATTCACAGTGGTGTGGGTCAAACATAGGCAAATGGGACTAGCCTACTTCATAGACAACTTTATCAGCTTCTATAATTTATGGCTGTATTAGATTAAAATAAAAATCACGCACTTTAATGGACATCTCGTTATTTGTCAGGTTGTTGTATTGATTTCCCATCTCCTGAAGGCTTTTTTGATTTTGCCTGAGTTTATAAAAAAGGGTCAAGATACAGGAAAAGGGGAGTAGATGTAAATAAATAATTCAGGCACAATATTTACCCATGGTCCTGTGAGAATGATTACAGTAAATGATTAGTTTTAGACTGGTCAAGGCTGACAAGTCAAAAGTGAGTGGTTGAGATGGGACATAACAAATAACAGTGCATTTAGAAGAAAATATGAATATAGATTCTGAAAATTGATTTTTTGAATGTTCTTTAAGTAAAAGAGCAATAATATTGACAGCATTGAAGTATAGGGGGTAATTGTTGACAGTGTAGACTGAGGAACTATTGAGGAGACATTTTTGAGAGACGAGTATGAGTTTGAGTTTAGTTTATTGACACGTGTACTGAGGTACAGTGAAAAGTTTTTGTTGCGTGCTAACCAAGATAGAAAACATAGTGAGTTTATTGAGATAGTGAACCGCATCTCAACTAAAAAAAGAACCAGGTCTTGGGAACATATGATAACCTAGTTGAAGTTCTAAAATTTGGCTGCTCAACCTCAGTCTTAAATCCAAGGTTTCAAGGTCAGTTTATTGTCACATGTGCCCAGTTAAGGTACAGTGACATTTGAGTTCCCATACAACCATACTAAGTGAAAAGCAACAAGACACACAACACAACCACATAAAAGTTAACATAAACATCCATCACAGTGGATTCCACATTCCTCACTGTGATGGAAGGCAATAAAGTTCAATCTTCTTCACAACTTCTGTATCTGTATCCTCAATGAACAAGATCATTTGGTTTTAGGTTTAGAGATACAGCATGGCCCTTTGGCCCATCGATCACCCTTTCACACTTTGATGAATATCCAGTTATTTGTCAAATTGTGTTATTGATTTCCTGTCCCCTGAAGCCTTTTTTGATTTTGCCTGAGTTTATTAGGAAGGGTCAAGAGACAGGAAAAGGGGAGTAGATGCGAATAAATAATTCAGGCATAATATTCACTCATGGTCCTGTGAGAATGATTACAGTAAGTGATTAGTTTTAGCATGGTTCAAGGCTGACAAGAAGTCAAAAGTATGTAGAGAGGGAAATATTAAATAACTGAATGCTTTTAGAAGAAAAATTAAATATTAATTCTGAAAATTGATTTTTTTGAATTCGCTGAGTTAAAAAGCAATATTGTCGACAGAGGAAGTAAAGGGGCTAATTGTTGAGAGTGTAGAAGAACTATTGAGGAGACATTATTGAGAGATAGAGAACACGGGCAGCACGGTAGCGCAGTAGTGGAGTTGCTGCCTTACAGCGCCAGAGATCTGGGTTCAATCCTGACTAAAGGTTCTGCTGTACTGAGTTTTTAACATTCTCCCCGTGACCGGCGTGGGTTTTCCCCAGGTGTTTCGGTTTCCTCCCACAATCCAAAGCCGTACAGGTTTGTAGGCTAATTGGCACGGTAAAATTGTAAATTATCCCAAGTGTGTATTAGATAGAGTTGGTGTGCAGGGATCTTTGGGTAGCGTGGTCGGAGGGCCGAATTGCCTGTTTCTGCAATTTATTTCAAACCTAAACTAAACATAGTGAGATTATTGAAATGGTGAACCACATCTCCGGAAGTGGCGGCACTGCCCAAGCAGCTGCGGCTCACCTGCAGTCCGTCTGTCTTTTCTTTTTTTTTGTTTTCTTTTGTCCTGTTGTTTAGATTATTTCATTTATTTTAGTTGTGTATGTGTGTGGGGGGGGAGAAACTGTTTTTAGTCTCCTCCTTCGGGGGGATGCAACCTTTTCTTGTCGTATCCCCCGTCTCCATCTCCGTCTCCGTCTCCGTCTGCGCTGAGGCCTATCGCGGATCTGGCGGCCTCCAACTGGGGCCGACCTCGAGGCTCCGAGATAAAGCAGAGCCAGGACATACCGACTTCGGGCTGTGGTGGCACTGCGGCGGCGGCGACCCAACCTCGGAGCCTCGGCTGCAGGCCCAGTGGACGACAACGTCGGGAGCTCGCAGGTCCCAGGGTGGTGACCAGTTTTCTGGAGCTCCCGCTATGACAGCTTTGTCTGCAGGACTGGAGGGTGGCAGCTTCGGCATTTTCGACCGCCCTGGGCCGCTGAGTTCGAACCGGCCCGTTCGCGCAGCTTTGATGCGGCCGCTGGACTTACCATCAGCCGGCGGGGTCCCTACATCAAAAGCTGGATCGCCGCAGCGCAGAGGGAGAAGAGGAGGGAAGAGACATGGACTTTAAGACTTTTGCCTTCCATCACAGTGAGGAGGTGGATGTTAAACTGTCTTAAGTGTTTGTTTTGTTATTCTATGTTAAGACTGCAAGGTATACAATTTCGTTCAGACTGAAATGTCTGAATGACAATAAAGGATACTTTACTTAACTTAAAAAATCAACCAGGTGTTGGCAGTATGGTAACGTAACTGAAGTTCTGAAACTTGGCTGTTCAACTTCAGTATTAAATCCACTATATCTTTATTCGTATTATGGATGAACATGATCAATTAGTTTTAGTTTGGCAGATGCAGCATTGTAACAAGCCCTTCGGCCCACTGATTCCATACCATCAATCACTCTTTCACACGTTGACCTTCTTCTTCTTAAACCCTTTGCTCCTCCAGGGAGCATTGGCCATTGACAAATGTCCTCCACCTCACTCAGTTGTTGGCAGTTCTTTCAAGATCTCCCCAGTTGAGCCCACTCTCAGACATTTCTGCCTGGACCTTGGGGGTTCCATTTCGGGGCTTGCCGGGTGATGTTTGTGGCAGGATGCCTGAGGGTGTGTCCAAGCCAACTCCATTTTCTCCTCCGAATTTGTAAGTCAATGGGCTCCTGGCTTGTTCTTTTCCACAGGTCCACATTGCTTAAGGGCCTGTCCCACCAGCATGCGATTGCATGCGTCTAGCGCTTGAGGCGTACGGCCGCACGGGGCCGGTCCCACTTTGAAGCGCAGTGTGTATGGAGTTGTGCGGGGCTGGTCCCAACATCGCGCGGGGCTCCAAAAATCCTGCACTGTTCGAAAATTCCTCACTCAACAGGTGCATTGAGGGCGTACGCGGCGCCTTGACAGCTTACGCAGCGTCCTGACGTCGTACGCAGCATGTTGACGGCGTACGCCTAGCATGTGGTGTGATGACGTTGCCGCCCGGTGTGCCGTGGCGTGATGACGTCACCGCACAACGCCGTGCGACGTCCAAATTCACTCGGCCCGCCTCCTGCCCAGCTGATTGGTGAGTATGATGTCGGGACCAGCCCCGCACAACTCCATACGCCTCCATGGTTCGAAGTGGAACCGGCCCCGCGCGGCCGTATGCCTCAAGCAATCACGTTTGGTCGCGCTCGACGCTTGTAATCGCATGCTGGTGGGACAGGCCCTTTACTTTGTCTCTCCACCAGATGTTAAGTATTCCCCT